>OY728130.1:1331677524-1332927524 GCA_963277665.1 Viscum album
ATTGCACACCATCTAGATCTTCTTTTACACCACTGGGGTATGAACGATGTGTTTCATGTATCTAAATTCAAAAGGGAGATCCCTAATTCTATGCATGTCATAGACTATGAGGATACTGTGCTAGATCCTGACATATCATATATGGAATGTTCGATGAATATTGTATACCAATGTGAGAAAGTACTATATGGGAAGATGATACCACTTGTCCATATTCTATGATGTTGTGAATGGATCTTGGGGAGACTTAGTAGTAGGAGACAGATGTTCAGGATCAATGGCTTGATTTTTTTGATTATAACTTTTTAAGGTACTTCTTGAGGATGAAAAATAATTATAGGGGGAGAATTGTGATATCATCTCTTTTATCGATGCATTAGATTATTTAAGTTTATAAAATTTCCCATTTCTTAATTGGTTTATCACGATTATAGGTGATTAAAGATTGATTTTATGTATAAAGGATTTGAGAATCAGTGACTAGATAGTAGTATAGTGTCTTGGTCTTTTGGTGGATATAAAGCTACCATTGGATAGCTAGTGGAACCCATCGACTAGTCAGTGGGGCTTTAAAAGGTCCATAGAAAATTGCAGACCCCACTGGCTAGCCGGTATAGCCTTGTTGGGTGTACATGAAATGAATCCAATTAATTTTAATTTTACAGACATTAAAACCTTGTTTAATACTTAATTACAACCTCAATCACCGTGTTTTAGATTTTAGGAATCTTCCCTTAACTCTTGGACTCTTCCATTCATTTCCCCATGTTTCTTAAAGGTTTGATCTACCTAGTGAAGCTAGAATTGTGAGATTCTTATAGATCAACACTAAATTTATCTTACTCTTTGAGAAATATACAAGTATATATGATGGATATATGGGTTCTATGATGATACAATGAATAATTATTCTTTCCTTCATAGATTGGTGGAAGATATACCATTTGGATGACATCTCTTGATTATATTGATATATATCTTTGATACATACATCTTATGGGTATGTTTATATGAATAATATTCTTATAACTATTCATGATGATGGATTTATATTATAAATATAATCCTTTTAAGATACTATGATAGATTGGTGGTGTATTTGATGTGTCAATAATTTCCCTTTGACTAGATCTTGATCCCTCATGAATGATGGTAATTTCTGGGAAATTTTCCATATATTTCTCATATTGAGACTCTATTCCTCTTGAATTTTACATTAGATCTATTTTACAATGACTATTTGATAGTGGATTGATTTTTTATTACTATAACCAAGGTTATATTCTATAATTGATGAGGAATTCATGATATGTAATTGAATTGACAAAAGATCTGGTGAATTAATGTCCTTTTCTTAGACATATCTTAGAACTAATTCTATTGATGAAATCCATGAGTACTATAATTCTCTTATTATCTTATTGAAATGGATTATCCTTAGTTTTATTTTCTAAACCTCTTATTTAATGAACCAAAATCCAAGTTATTCATCCTTGATGTACGAGATAGTTATACATTGGTGAAAAATGTGACCCGAGCTTCAATCCTTTAATAAAATTTGGAGTACTTCATCAATAATATTGATGTAGGAAGTTACATACCATTTTGGTCCCTCATATAAACTTTTTGGCTTGATATAATTCTTGTTATAACATTTATTTTTTGACCATTCTTAATTTTGATCACATGTGGGTGTGTGCCATCCCATGAGAACAATTTATGATACTTTATTCCATGAGTATGATTATTTATCTTGATATCATGTTAGATACTGATCACATGTTTATATTTGTTTCTACTTAATTATCATGATGACTTGACTTGTGTTATGTTTAAATGATTTTCACTATTGTATGTATTACCATTACTTTGGAGGCATTGTCTTGGTTATCAGAATAGGTGGACCATTGGGACATGATTACCCCTTATAGGGGGAGTAAACACAACATGAAACAATGAAAATGTTAGACTGGTGGATTTAGAGTGACATGTTCACTTGATTTTGTTTGAATTTTGAGTGGAATGTTGTCTCAATGTCTTGAGGAAACCAAATGAAATGTTTACTCGATGCCTTATGGATATCGATTGACATGGTGACTGATGCCTTTTGGATTCTGAGTGAAATGTTCAATAGTCTTGTGGATAGATATTGACCACTTTTTATATTTTTATTACTATCCTTATGGCCTAGAGCCAAAGCAGGTACACCCGAGACTCATGGTGAATTAGTTAGAATTATAGTGCATGGAATATGATTTTTTATTCTTTCATGTGAATTTAATATATCATGGAATACACCTTCTATAACTTTACATACTTTTTAAGGATTCATTGGTGGTTTCTTATTGTGTTTTATTACTCAAAACCTACACAAACATCTCTATGGACATGTAGAATTCATATATATGGATCTTGGAAAAGGAAATGGGATTATGGAAGATAGATGAGCCAGGGAACATAGATTTGGTAGAAGTACTGGGATGTACTCCAGAAAATTCCAAAGTGGTTATTTATTTACTTACACTCTATATACTATGTTTTGGATTGCCACAATAGGATCCCGATTTTTTTATCTATATAACATGCATGATGTTTGATATTACATTATGATTATTTATCTTATTACTTGATTAATATGATTATTTTTATATTTTATTTATATTTTTGGTGAATTTATATGATACTAAGTGTATAATATTCCCATTGATAACATTTAGACCCTCACCACTAGTCGAAAGCCTCTTGCATACTACGAGGCATGCATAAGGTCTTGTGGATCTCTTTCTCAGACCTGATGGTTTGGGTTGGGGCATTACATGAAGAACAAAAAATCATATTCTAGAATTTATAACATGATTCCTTATTGTCATAGGTGATGATACACATTTTCATTGGATTGACTCAATGTGAACCTTGCTATAGTTTCTTATGATATAGCTTCTATGTAGGGTTAAAACTTCAGTGCTTGGTATGTCATACCATTTTCCAAGAATCAATATAATATTTATGATAAAATGATATATTTTACAACCATAAAATAATTCTATAAATTGATATTATATCTATCATATCGTAATCTATTATAAACCAAAATCTGAAGAATTATATTGAGTTATATCCTATAATACCAGATATTGTACAATGTGACCTCGATGTTAGATTATGTTATTTTATACCATGATGTCGTAACCTAGACATATATGATGTTATTATATAACTTATTTATGAAACCCAAACACATGTTATGTTATTTTATAACGTATATTTATCCAATAAAATAAAATTTTATGATTTATAATACAACATGTAATATGATTTTAAAACATTATTTTTAGTAATATTTCATGAATAAAGAATGCATGGTAGGGATTTAATACCACTGATAGATTTCTAGTGATATTTTAAAAATTAATCTAAGTAGAAAAGCATTTATAAATCATGAATCCCAATAACTCCATGCCTTTAAGGATAAAATCATATAAAACTAGAAATGATGAAAATGTACCATAAATTGAAGTTCATTATTGTCATCTCTTCTAATAAGTGTTTGATGATGGTCAATAAAAGAACAACTAAAAGAATATTCCCTCTAAGGTGTATCCTTGAGTTTCACAAAATCATCCAAGAAATTTAGCAATGAACTTACAATCCACCATAATATGTTAGTATCTTGTGTCATTAAAGAGGATAGAAGAAGAGATATTTGAGAGGTTGAGAATATTGACTAATTTTTTCTTGAGGATCACACAAAAAACTCATAGATAATAATCCTTTATATAGAATATGTAGACACTCCTCAAGTTTATACATTTACTTATTCATTTCTTAAATGCATTAGAAAATGATTTTGGATAAATCTTATGTAACCCTCATCCAAAAAACAACCCAATATGTTTCATCTTATGAAAATAATAATAATTGATATCATACATATAAGAGATATGATTGTTAACTTGTTAACACTTAATTATATTTAGTTAATAATAATAGTTCTAAATGAATCATACAATACGATTCATGGCACTATAGTTCATGTTTTCTGTATCATAAAACTATCCCATGCATTTATTATACGATATTATTAAGTTGTTAAATGCGATATACCAAAATGGATTAAATATAACCCTTTTACAATGTGTATGTTATACTCTATAACATAATATATTTTTCTATGTTTTTATAAGAGTACAGTGGGAGTTTCATGGTTTTTAAGTAAAATATATTTCAAAACATATAGAAAACATATGTTAATCTTACAGTTAATTAAGACTATCTGGAAATTACTCTCCAAGAATGAATTAAAGAAGCAATCCAAGTTCTAGGGAACAAGATATAATTAAATATATATATAGGGTTGATTAGATCAATTTATAGTACATCAATTAAAAAAGTAATAAAAATATTGGATTGAAAAATTAATGAGCGAATTGCTACCCATGTCACATGGAATAAGTACCTCCAAAATATTGTCTTAAAATTATGGAAGATATTAAGATCATGGGTATAGATCCATATGTTTCTATAATGGTATATATAATGTATTATGTGATATCACTAGGATTTGATATTTATTACACATAAAGAATTATGGGAAAATATCAAATAGATTTGGGAGTACTGTATAAGGTAGCTATCAATACTATCCAATAATACATGATAAAGTTCAAAGTATTAGTTCCTAATACTTAGAGAAGAGGAAATTATAGTTATTAATTGAAAAAACTGGAATTTATATAGATAAAAATGATCCATGTATCACTATTTTTATAAAAAAATTAAGAAAGAGAAATATTATTGAAAATTATGGTAGTCATATATACAAATACCAAGTATGTTTTGGATTCTACTATAGCTAAAGAAAAAGTATAAAATTTTCAATGATTTACTATTGATTTTTGAATTATACAAATAAAATAAATTATTATCACAATATATATATATATATTATGATAATCTTATGATCATGCTACTAGACAATATATCAACTTTATTATATAGAACAAATGGTAAATAATCTAGGATATCACTACTTTTTTTACTAAGAGTGGTGAAGCAGTAGTAAGAAGAGTACCGATAGTGAAAAATGTTGCATGCACAATGAGTATATAAATACCTTAACAGAATAATGAATATCACATGAGAGCTAATGAGTTGACAAATTTCAGTAGTTGGTATTAGTTTAAGTGAAATTATATTGAAATTGGTGCCCTAGAACTAACTGTTTTTTTACTTTTGATTACCAATATATATATAATTTATCTTATAACATTATGTAACATTAATGCAATAATGTCCTTATAATATTTATCCCATTGAATGGTTATACTCAGTTTAAAACTCTAATGAGTACTCGAAGATGATATGATAATATTCTTTAATATATATATATATATATATATCCTATATTTAAGATACATCTACCTAAAAAGAAACATATAATGTTTTATTATTAGGTGTTGGGAATCATAAGCATTAAGACTTATTCTCATGAGGTTTTCAATTTGTGTTCTACAAGTAGGGTTATCATGAGAAAAAACTCACTAACAAGAATTCCATGTATTTTATGGGCTATAAGATATTCATATCCATGGACATGTGTATTGGTCCATATACCTGAGATCATTATTAATGTGTATCATGAATTGCATACTTATATTAATTTAAGTAAACTATAAAGACATATAATTGCGGTAAATTAGTATACGTAATGTGTTCCATAAGAGATATAACCTTTTTTGAATGATCAAGAAATGATTTTTTACATTATATATTAATAGAAGAAGATATATCTAGCCCTTTAATTGAAATTCAAATGCTTGATGAAATCCATAGCGATGGTCATTTATAAATGAGTTCATTTTAGAAATTAAAAGAAAGATAAATCAAGAATATAATGTGATGACACAAGTATGAATCTTTCTTGATGTGGTATTAGTTAATAAAGGTATTATATTTCATAGTAACATTCATAGAAAGTTTTTTTTTATAGTGACTACATTATCTTATTTCTCCAAAGGATCCTTAATGTGTTATTATAAATTGATCTTGGAATTTATCTAAGTTAACCTATTTCCATTGATAAAGGGTTTTAAAAGGTTACACACTAAGTGTATTGATAAAATGATAAAATTTAAAAATTTATTTGATTTTTATTTAAAATTATTCCCCCATATTCTCACCTTTCTTAGGTAATTAACACATTTTGAAATTTTTGAATAAATTGGAGTAAATTTATAAAGGGATTGAATTCATGATTTTGAAATAATTTATTTATTTTTTGGATTATTTTATTAAAATACCACATTAATTTTGAGTGTTTTGTTGATTTCCTGGAGAAATAGATAGATACATTGGATTAAATGAAAAAATTTGAAATCTAAGCATGTTTAAACTAGATCCCAAACACTTATGTAAGGATAAAAGGTACAAGGAATGCATTTGATAAGATTAAAATTATTTTTTTGGATAGATACATATGAATAAATCCTTCTCCTATGTACTGATTGAGATTAAAACGTACAGGTAGATGCTACATGTGATTAAAAACAAATTCAATAGAACCTTAGAAGAATCATTTAGCTAGGAAATACCTCTAGTCAGGATAAATACCTATGTACAAACCTCAAGTAATGTGAAATGGACCCTATATCCACTAAATAAGAATCAATCAATCCAACTATTTCATCATGGAAGAATAAATGTTATAATGAAAATCAAATTTCTAATTAAACCAATTCCCCTATTGTTCATATAATATTAACCAAACCTCACTCCCATAATGTAATATTATATTTTCACACCTAAAGAAACCTCACATTAGATTAAATTACCCCCATTTTAGATTAACAAACTAACCTATAGGCTCATGTTAGATCAAAACCTAGTAGAAAAGTGATGTGTAATGTTTAATCCAATTGATGGTTGTGCACCCTATCACATATGTGATCCATCTAAGGGTTTCACAACATATTAAAGTCCAAATGACGATTCCCATGTAATATTAAACAAAATTATCTCAAAACATTAGGGTTTATCCATTTAATAAAACCAAAATTCATCCTGTCAATAAAAATCAGGAAAAAATATTTGAATACCCCACCATATCTATCAAATAATTGAATAGAGGATGTGACCATTAGAGTTATATGAATCTAGGAAAGTAGGGAAGATTTTAGAGTATGCATAAGAAGAATAAATCCCAACCCCTTGACTAGTATATATGGAAGCACATATAGAAAGAAATATTGGAGGTTCAAATACTAAAATTCCCTAGAAATAATAAGGAAACAATTTGAATGCCTAATAAAACATTTACTCTTCTCATTTGTAAGTATTATGACCATGGATTTTTTCCCTTGTATATGATTTGTTTAGTATTTGGTGATTTTTTTGAATGTAGTGAACTATTATTTTTCTTCATGTGTTTTTTTAATTATTTTAAATGATATACTACTAGTGTTGTGATATCATAAATTCAATTTATAATTAAATGATAAATGAGATTCACCCCCAAAAAGATGCGGTGAATTTTCCCATCGACTATTTAATCTATTTTAGTATTATTTTCACACTGGGAATCTAGGAAAGTTCAAAGGAGATGGGTAGTTGACAATAAATCTTTCCCATAATTTATCATATATTTTCTTCTAGTATATTACAATTCATTATTTTATCTCTCTATCACTATGATGGTAATAATGGTGGTTTTGAATGGGTTTTGTTGCGCACCAAGGAAGTGAGTGGGAGATGCTCTCATTTGAGGAGTCCTTCATTCACTTACCAAGAAAGAGGTAGGAAACTGGTATGTTATGGTGTCTTATATATATATCATATATTAATATACAATTGTTGAATGGTTGTTTATTTTTATAATGGGAAATTCATATTTAGTTAGATTGAGATAATTTGACAAGAGGTAGTGAGAGTGTTCATTAGTATCTTTTTGAGGGGGCTACTTTATTTCCAACACTTGTAATTTCATAATTTATTTTATTTTCATTTCCTAAAATTAATTTATACTTAATTTCAATGTTTTATTTATATTAAAAATATGAAAAAAATAATAAGTGAAAATAACTCAAGAAAAGTGAGTGTTTAGTGAGGTTACTCTAGAGAAAAACCAAGACATCCACTATTCTATACATTGAGATTTAAAATTCAATTTGAATATGGTGATGAAAACCATTTTTTAAACTTGTATCTATTTTTAGGATCCAAGCCTTGTATTCACTATTTATTTTTATATTTGTATATAGTTTTTGGGTGTTTCTTTTTTTCTTCTTTCCCTTTATTTCCTTATTTATTTTTTCTCAAACTAGGATAGTCTTAATCAATCGAACATTTCTCTATAATGGATCATAATTTATATTCCCAATTCAAAGAATTGGATATACTTACTTTGGAGGTCAGTGATCTATACTTGGATCAATAATTTAAAACTTACTATCCACTATTTACACTATAACATGGGGGTAAAAATAAATGGAAATAATATGATAAACCTCTGGTGTACACCAATTGATGGAAGGATGATTACCACCATTCTAATGAAAATATTCATCAAGAAATTCACATTCCCCCATGCCATCAAGATGAAGAAGAATAAACATCATAGGTAATAAAATACATATCGACCAATAATTATCTAATGGACTAAAAATTGAAGAATAAACAAGATGATATGGCTGAGATGAAGTAAATTTTTACCCATGTGACCATCATTATCCAATCATACAAGGATCAATGTGGAAAAAAACAATAAGAGTAAGAAGAAGAATAAGAATTTTCTATGTTCTTAGCTCAATAATATATTTAGGAGTTGGAAGAAACACATAGAAACACATCTTTGAAACACATTTTCAGGAATCATTCTATATTAAATAAAAGAATATAATGATCTCAGGGACAAGACATTCAAGGGGGTTTAAAATTCCTTGAATTCTAATTTATTTGATGTTTTTATTTCTTGAAATGAAGTCTGACTTCCTTTGTTTTAAAATTTCATATCTAATGGAGATATTTAAATCCATGGGTAGTGAAGATGATGAATAAGTGGTGACTATATAAGAGAAAATGGTGTTATAATTAGAAGATAAATAAATTATAACAGCTTCTCATTAAGAAACTAATACACAAGACAATATAAAATAGGGGAAATTAATATTTAAATTCATCATGTTTTAATATTTTTCAAATAGAAATGATCACAAATCTCTCCCATGATTTTAATATAGATTTATAGATTATGTATCCAACTCTTAATATTTAAGAAAATATTATCCAAGATGTGGATGATGAATAATAACATTCCTTGGTAACTTTGATGAAGATAATAATCTGTTAACACCATGATGAACTTTTGTCAGAGGGAGAAACAATGATAGGCATGATACTTTATTTTTTATTCTAATCCCTTTAATTATTTTCCATTCATTTGGGGTGTGGGTTAATTCAATATATCAATGGGTTACTCTATTTACAATTTATAATGATGAATACAAGAAAAATTCATATCTAGTGGTTTCTATCAATGAAAATCAACCCCATTTATAATTGGGGCTAAACCACTATAACTTCCAATATATAGGTAGTTCAAAATATAATACTCACTTAGGGAATGATCCAAGAGTCTCTTACTTTCCCCATTTATCATTTTATTTTGAATAAATTATTATGTGAAATCTATCTTTCCTTGTAGTTTTTAAGAAGAACCAATGGACAAAAATATGAGATTAACTTGAGGCTGACACTGGTCAAATAAATAAGTTTTATTATTCCATATCATTAATTTAATAATTTCCTAACCATTTTTGTATAATTATTGAGCTTAAATGGTATAATATTAGATGAGTGTGGGGGTGGGTGGGGGGATATAATCATATTTTTAGGACCTTTTGTTCTTATTTTTAGTTTAAATTTTTGGAGTTTTTTTTTAAATTGAAATAAATTTGAGCCTATAAGCCTTCATAATAGGTGATGATACCTCTTTTTTTTGGATTAAACTGGTTTGAAATTATTTATTTTAAATGAATGTTTTTGTGAGTTAAATTAACATTTTCAGGGAATTAATATCATGTGATTAATATGTAAATAAATGTGAAATCCATTAAATGGATATCTATATTTATTTTTTACTTAATCGAGTGAAATTATAACTAATTTAGACATATTCCTTCTTCTAAACCATTTTTTGAGAGTTATAGGACATGTAAAAAACAAGAACATTACTTGATTCTTTTTTGAATATATAAGATTCAAGTGTGATAAGTATGATTGAGGCAATTATTCATAAAAAATACTGTGTAAAATTCATTTTTCTTTTCACCTTTGTAATACCCTAAGATAAAGTATTATATATTTTATTTCCTTAAGAACCTACTGTATTCGAGAGCTTATGACACATGCAATACCAAACCAAAAATGAACTGCAAAACAATATATAAAATTTGAAATGTAGTTGTGGAATTTGAAATTAAAATTAGATATAACATAATTATTAGAAATATTTTTAAATAAAAATAAAGTTCATTAGCAATGAAACTACATTGATAAATTAAATTAGTACAGCTGAATAACTAATAAGACTGATTTATTCTTGAAAATTTAACCTTTCTAAAAATTATATTTTGTGTGTTTTTTAAGAAAACAAATAATTTAGGTATAATATATATTATTTATATGAATAATATATGAACACCAATTTTATTATTAATTAATAGGAAATGATAATAAGAATAGTTAATTTTTTAAAAAAAAATTATATTTTCCTATAAAAAGTTTTTCCATTTTAAATTTAGGCTATTATTTAAAAGTAAAAAATCAAAATTTTATATTTTTAATTTGATAAAAGAAACGTAATTTTTATATTCATCATATTAATATTATATTAATAATATTTTTTGTGATTTTTCTGAAATACTTAAATTTTAGTTGAATAGTGAAAAATGCATTTTTTACCAAAACTATTACTTTTATGAATTTATCAGAATATAATAAAGAACTAGAAGTTTATAAAACCTATTAATTAATATAATATGTATTTAAGTAGAGATAATATACATTTTTAAACAAAAATGTCAATTTATAAATCCTATGTTTAACATTTTTATGAACTTAAGTAATATCCGGCTCTAAAAGTTATATTTATTCGATTATATTAAAAATATGTTTCCTAAATTATAGAAATTGAATATATTAAAATTGATTTAATATTTTAATTCAACATGATTATATTATGTAACAAGGTTAATTTCATTTTTTTCAAAAATTTTTGATTGATAATATTAAAGTTATTGACTAAGATAATGGTAAAACTGTTATTTTCAATGGAATTTTTATTAATATTGTATAATTTTTATATAATAAATTAAAAATTTTATGTTTTAAATAATGAATATAATATTATTTTTAAACTCATATATAATTATGTTTTCACACATTTAATTGATAATCAATACTAAATATGACTGAAAACACATTATGGTTAATACATCATTTTTCTACAAATAACAGTTTTTCTATATATAAAATGATTTAATTTAAAAGTTAATTTTATCTTAATTTGAAATTGAATTAGATTAAATAGAGATAGAATTTAGGTTTATAAAACCCATATTTTTCAATATGAGCTATTTATATTTTTTTGTAAAACATAACTTACTTGGGTAAAAACTAGTAACCATAGTAAAAAAAAAGTAAAAATATTTGTGAAAATAACTTCCAAAATGTTTAAAATTATTTATAAATACATAATTTAGGATTTATCATTCCAATATCACCCCAAAATAAATTATTTATCACATTTGTAACTATTTACCCTTGGATAATGTCATTCTATTATTAAGAAATAATGTGTGTTCACAAAAGTTTACTTTTCTTCACTTATAAATGGGGAGACATCCACCCCTTCATGCCACATCCATTAATTAGAATTTATTGATAATAATTTAATTTTTTTTATCATAATATAATACTATATCATTATAAAAGGAATATATTCTCAATTACTTATCCAAATCCATTCATTTCCATAGTGACTTTCAAGAGAATGTTCAATGTCCCAAAGTGACTATTCTTCATAATATTTATCTTCCAAAACTACCCTATCCATAGTAATATAAGGTCATAAATATAATTATTATATTTAATTTTAATTATATTAATTTAAAAATATTATTTAATCCTTACCAACCACTTAGAAAAATAATATAATGTCGGTCGTGTATTGTGCAAACTACCACATCCACGAAACGATGTTTTTTTTGTTTTTCAACTCGATTTTCATTATTTATAAAAAAAATGAAATAGTAATAAAAAACATAAAAATATATAAATAATATAATTATTCTTATATTATAATGATATTATACACTTCCTTAACCATACACACCCATCCAATTATAAAGTGTTCCTATTTGGGTCGGTTTAACCACCTATATGAACTATGTTGTAGAATTATATCATGGAAGACAATGAAACTGTAAATAATAATAATATTATAATTTATAAATAAAATAATTTTTTATATATTTCTATAAATTTTATATAATTTATTTAAATTACTATTAAATTTCATCCTTGATTGATAAAATTACTAAAATAATCCAACACCAATGCAATTTTCATGAAAAATAAAAAACATAAGAATTTTTTTATAATAAGTAAATAGAACATGATATTAAATGTGTTTTAATAAATTAATTATATATGAATAAGGTTCCTAAAATGTTATCTAAGAAACTTAATTTTTGTAGGAAGTTAGATGCACGTGTAGAGAGAATCAGGACTATTGTAAGGGTTTGTGCTAACTCAATTTTCTTCAATTGAGTTACAACTTTCTTATTGAACTCTATTATTCAAAGTTTTATTTATTATACCTAATTAATACTTTTAATTGAACCTAATAATTATTTTTATGGTTCTAAATTTCTTCCATATAACCCCTTTATCAAATAATTCTTACCTCGAAGATTATGTTACTTGAAAGGGGTTTCTTGGTCAAAATTATTATTTTTGAGATATACAAATTTTTATACACCAATTTACTTTTATATGGTGTATATAAGTTTTATTTTATATATTATATCATGAATTATCTTTACTTTTATTTTAAGTTCAGCTTCAATCTCTTTCACCTTCAAGGGTTTTAATTTATATAATACTCAAACTGTAATGGTTTCTTGTCTCTAATTTTCACACCTTGAGGTATATTTATTTTTATATACTATTTTTTCTATATTATGATATATCTACTACAAATTTAAAATTTTATATCATTATCCTTTCATTATTCATGATATTTAATGTTTTATTTGTAATTTTATCCTTCAAAGGGGTTTCATTTGAATGTTTCTAAAGTTGTTAGTCTTATTTGTTTCTATTTTCAATTCCATGAGACATGTTTGATATTATGAAACAAATTTTATTTTATATGGTTTATTCAATAATATATTTACTTCATGTACAATGAATATATTTAATTTTATTATTTTTAAATTTCATGGTATCCCTTCCATGTTTTTTATTCTTATGTTACTATTCCCATAAGAGTGTTTTCATATCAATTTTATTTCATTTAGATGTGATACATATTCACCAAATTTTTTATGTTGAATATATTTTCCACATATTAATTTATAAATCCACTCATACTATTATACTTTTGGAAAGTATACTCATGGAAATCCATCCCTACCTTTTTCATACCAAATCATCATCTGTAACATGCATGATTTTTCTTCCAATGGATTTACTTTGGGAATACTCTATATTTCAATCCTTTGATTAAAGTTTGTTCACTTATATTACATACATTGATTTATTTGGGAAGTTATTTATATAAAAATACACCCCTTACTCTATATGGTGTTGGTTTGAGGGATGTTTACATAAAATATTTTCCATTTATTGATTGAGGCAATATTAAAAATTCATATACTTGTTTTTCCAATTTGAATGTTTATTGATTATTAAATAATTTTGGTTATGTATTATATAACTTATTTATTCCATGATATGATGAATGAATTGGATATAATTAGTTATGAATGGGGCTTGTAATAAACCTTGCATTCATTTATAGGTCTTATGAGATAAACTAGTTTGGGTCTTTTGGTGTACGCCTTCCCAAAACAAATATTTCTTAAACATAGGGACCTCACATTAGGATCATTATATCTAAGATCATGGTGTCTTGTATTATGAAATAGAGTTATTTGTACAAAATTTTACATTTAATATCTATGGAATTAGATATTTTTATACATGCGATCTTTCCATTTCCATTATTACGCATGGATATATTATGGTTTTAGTTTCTTTTGATTATGGAATTATTTTTGGTCATCTATTCATTTCAGGTTATTTATGATCTTATTATCATAAATTGTGATATACAATTATTATCTCTTATTTTTACCCTTACTAAGAATTTCATCTCACCCTTCTTATGTTTCTATTTCCCCATGATAAGAATAAATGTATTACACATGATATGAATAAATGTATTACCCATGTCATTAGTTACATGGGAAAATTTTAAAATTTAAAAACACAATGATACAAAGTGAGGAAGTGATCACAACTCATAAAGGAAGAATAATTTTTTAAAATAATTAATGGGATAACTGTATTTATATTTGTTGGACTATGTATTTGAAAATAATAGGATTAACTTTTTAGTTGAAATATTGAAAATTTTCCAAGATCAAAATGGAATGAGTGTGTGTGTTTATGGGGGGGGTGATAAAAAGCTAATATTGAAAATTTTATCTCATTTAAATTTATAAATATTCCCCTATATTATAAAATTTTATGGTAAATAACACAATTTTAAAATTTTGGAATAAATTCGAATTAATATAGAAAAGGATTTAATTAATGATTTTTAATTGATTTATTTATTTTATGTTGTTGAATAAAGTCCTACATTAATTTTGAGTTTTTTATTGTTTTAAAGGATAAATAGATAGCTATATAGAATTAAATAGAATAATATAAAGGCTTTGTCTGATTAAACTGAATTCTAGACACCTATGTAAGGATAAACTAGTCGAGGCATGCGCTACATATGATTAAAAGGTTTTTTTTGGATGGATGAGTATGCTTAAATTCTTCCTCCAAGAATCATGTGTGGTTGAAATTTCAAGATAGATTCTATTTTTGATTTAAAAAATGGAAGGAACTACATAGGAAATATTTAGCTAGGAATACCTTGCATAAAAATAAATCCCTACCTGAAAAACCTTGTATACATTGAACTGATCCCTGCATATTCTTTTTTAAAATCAATCAAGACAACCATGTTTCTATGGAAGAATAAAAACATTAATGAGAAGTTCATATAATATTAACTCATTCCACCTAATGTTTTTGCAATATTTACCCATTTGTGCACCCCCTTCATAAGATTAAAATAACATGCCACAAATATCCTTACCTTAGAATAAATCCCCCCATGTCAGATTAATAGGCCGCACTAAAGGTTCTAATAAGATTAAAATCCAACAACCAAGTGCTTCATATTATATACTCCAAGTGATGTTCATTCACCCTATCACCCTGTATGATCCATCTAAAGGTGAAATCATATTAATCTCCTAGTTCCAATTCCTATGAAGGACTAAACTACATTACCACAAAAAAAGAAGGGAACCAAATTTTTATAAAACACAAATTCATCATATCTTCCAAAATTAGGAAAACATATTTGAATCCCCTAAACCAAATCCATCTAACAATTAAATTTATGTAGTGAACATTGGAGGAGTTTCAATCCAGGGAAGTAGGAAATATTCAATAGAATTCTTGCAATAGAGAAATATGACCCCCTTGATTAGTACATGTAATAGAAGATATAAGAGAGGAATCTTAGAAGACTATATCACTAAAATTCACCATAAAGAGGAATAATAAATACTACTACCTATAAAAATATTTACTCATCTCATTTTTAAGGATTCTAACCTTGTGTATTTTGCATTGTGTAGAATTAGTATAATATTTTCTAGTTCTCTTTATATTTTGAATACAATTAAGTGTTATTTTTATTTATGTGTATATTAAATTATATTATGTTATTCTCACCCAGTAATATTACCTCACACCGGTATTTTATAATAGAGGGATAATTTATTTTTACCCTAGGGTGGATGTTGTGATTTTTCTCAACTATTATTCAATCTATTTCGATCTTATTTTCACACTAGGAATCCATGAGAGTTTTGGGGAGATGGGTAGGTGATAATAAATCTTATAACTCATTATAATTATATTTTATTCTAATAAATCATAATTTATTAATGCCTTTAATTTATCAATAGGATGGTAATCATTGTGGTTTGAAATGGGTGCAGTTGCAAACTAGGGGACTGAGTGGCAGAATCTCTCAATTGGGGAGTCCTTTAATAAATTATAATGGAATAATTGGTTGGTAAGTTTTTTAGAAGATTATATAAACATGATTCATTAATACACAAGTTATGGAAGAATATGTGTTTTCGTAGTAGGAAATGAACATTGAGTGATAGTGAGATAAATCGACAGGAGTCAGTGGGAGTGTTTATTAATATCTTCTTAAGGGGTATTTATTTCTTGTTAATACCCAATCTTTCACAATTTAATTTATCTTAATTTATTTTGTTTTATTTTTATAAAATTTATTTATATTTTTTTCAATGTTTTCTAATATAAAAAATTCCAAAAAAAATAATAAGTGACAAAAAAATTATAATTTTGAGTGTTTGGTGGGGTTCCTTGAGAGACAACCCATGTCAATCACGAGAATATACATTTCGATTTAAAATTATATTTGAATATTGTTTATGAAAATAAATTTTCATGTATCCAAAATCTCATTAAATTTAATTTAATTTAATATTAAGAAAAAATTTATTCTATATTTTTGGAATAGTATTTATTCAAGTAAATGTTGATCATGTAAATTAAATCATGAGGTATTTGATTTTAGAATATGAAAGTTAAATTTTATCAATTTTTAATTATACTTATGATAATAGATAAATATTAAATTTATTCACTAATTTAGTGAATATATTTAAATAAATATTTATTTTTTTATATGAGTATTAAAATAATTATTTGTTCACAATTTTTTGAAATATAATATTTTATAAAAAGATATGGATTGAGTTCAGTCATTTTTGGAAATGAAATGTTTTATTGAATGCAATTTAAATAAATATTAATTTATTATTTAAGAAATTATATTAGATATATTTCATGTTAAGGGATATAATAATAATAATAATAATTACAATAAAAATAATATTATTATTATTACTATTTAACATGGGGAATAACTTAGGATAAATAATTTGATAAAGGTACATTGTGTAATTATCAATTATTAAATGATAAGTATATATATTCCAAAATCATATCATTTTTAGTGAGTTGTGTGGTGTAATCTACCTAAAAGAGACACCTCTAGAATCCACTGAATCCCTAGAGAGAAATTATTCTCCTTACTTCCTCTCAAGAACATATATAGAATAAGATATTCATTGTTGCGATTGATGAAGAATAATATAAATATCTTCTTTCCTCTTCACTAACACCCACAATATCAAGAATTCTATTTAAAGATTCATGTATCATGTATGGATACATTTAGAGTAATCCTAGCATAGATTATACACCAAAACTATAACACAACAAGAGTTTTAATAGAATTTGAATAAGGATATTACTAAGAATAAAGAAATTATATATTTAAATTAATTTTAAATTAAATTTACATAATCCACTATTGATATTTTGAGGTGTTTTCATCAATTTCATTTAATATTATCTATTTATATTAATGATAAACCAAAATTAGGCACCTTCTTGATGCTTCTATCGTGCCTCCACTCCTTCACTCAGTTGGGTTATTTGTATAATGACACACATCATCAAGTAATGGTGGAATAAAATATTTCATGGTTCTCTATTTGATTTAGTGTGAGGGTGATTTTAAAATTTTACATTCTAATTGAATGTGAGGTTGCTTTGAAATCTTTTATGAGTCTAAACTGATATGTGTTGAAATTTTGGGGCTCATAGATAATTTTTGCGAAACATTTTCATCACTTGTGGGAGAAACTAGGTTTATTGGGTGGCAGTAAAAAACCACAAAACCCTAGTGATAGTCTATTAGAGTACTTGTTGGGATGGATAGTGGTGTTTTGCTACTATCCATACCACAAATATTATTGTGACTGTCCATTAAAATTTTAGTGGCGCTACCTGAACCCCACTTATGTGAGGGAAATACCTTGTTTTTAAACCCCATCGAGGTTTGGGTGTATAACTGTTTAGGAAGAGAGGAGAGATTATCCTTTGGTATCCTTCCCCCCCTCCATATCTCATGATCAATTCAGGTTGATTCAAGAGGGTTTTATCTAGTATTTTGGGATTTGATATTTAATTTCATCAGAGTACGATAAAATTGTTTCAAAATGATGAAGGTTTAATATGAGGTGAATAGATAAGACTTGATAATGATGAGAAAATTCCAATAATTGATATATATCTGGAATTTTAGAGGAATTAATAAGGTGGTTTTCACTCCACTGCTTGAGATTTCATCCACATGATGTTTCACAAGGATCAATAATATGGTCGATGATCAAACAAACGTTTACATGTGGTCAAGATTGGATAAAGTAGAAAGAATAACTTAATTAATATGGGATAACTCCAATACATTCTAGGTGGTTCCTAATATTACCTCATTTATATGTAATTGCATGGATTGTGTGGAATTCATGTGGGGGTTAAGTTGGTGTGTTCGACTTGAGTAATGTTCAGAGGGGTTATTATGGTTATAAGGGGCTAGGATAGACCCAATAGGGTTTTGTTAATGATCCTGAATTTTCTATATTGGTTTCTAGTGGACTTATAACCCTTTTGGGTGATGATATTTGGTTATATATAGAGAGAAAAATTAGGGGTGTATGACCTGGGGTAGAGAATCTAGTGGCCTAGTGGGGTCTCATATGATGTGATGTGGTAGATTGTTGTGTATGATGGACTATGGGTAGTTGGGTAATGAGAATATTGAGAATAATTGTGAAAGTTTAGTTATCCTTAGTGGGAAAACCTATGGGTTTAGTTTCGAAATAATGGGAGTTTTCTTGTGGGATCAAGTTAGATGGTAAGTGAGTTCTATAGAGGTTGGGTGAGTAAGTCAACTACCAGGGACTGTTTATCCTTGGGTTAGTGTTTGAGCAGAGGGGTGACAAGCCAAATGGATATGTTACCATATGATAGGTCACATATGAGATGGTAATAGGATAATGGATTGGACTAATGATAGACTTATTTGATTAACAAATGATGGATAACCAAGGATTAGTGTGATGTGTGGTCGGAAATAATGGATCTACTTGTGACATTAGGTATTGGATCATTGAGTTATGATATAGGGTCTAAGATGAGGGGTACATCAATATGTGGGATGTCTGAGGTATGATATGTTTATATGAGTCTAGGTTTTTGTGTAAGTTAATTCCATGATAGTAATATTATTATATTTGTTCTTGATGTTTATGTGGATGTGTTTATGGAATGAACCAAGTAGTGAATGAGAATGTAGGTTATATAATTTAAGTATTTGATAACGATATAGATACAGGGATAATGGATTCCAAGGATTGGGTGTGCTTCCAACTAGTATTTTGATAAGTGGTTTCCCTAGGTTTGTTATAATTCCAACCATAATCTATATTGGTATTTGTATTGGTCATGATGCCAACCATATATGTACTTAGTATTTGGGTTAGATGTAATGCCAACCATATATCTTATTAATATTGGGTTACATGTAATTCCAACCATGTTTCCTATTGGTGTTTTGGTTTTCCATGATTCCAATGATGTCTTTACTTGGTATTTGTGTTAGGTGAAATGCCAACCATGTTTTATATTGATATCGGGGTGGGTGTAATTCAAACCATGTTTCTAATGGGTATTTGGGTTGGGAATGATTCCAAACAAATATTCAATTGTTATTTGGATTGGTTATAATATCAATAATTTTTTATATTGATATTGGGATGGGTGTAATGTCAACCATGTTTCTTATTGGTGTTTGGGTTGGGAATGATACCAACTGTGTCTTCAATTGGTATTTGGTTGGGTGTAATACCAACCACGCTTTGTATTTTTATTGGATTGTTTATAATGTCAATCATGTTTTATATTGGAATTTGGTTTGGGCCTTATGAGAAAATGTCTTTTATTTGGAAATGTGACTAGGTATAATTATAACATAGCCTTCATGTGTTATAAATAGGATTGGGAGTGATGTGAACCCAGGGAACTGAAAATTACGACTATTTGGATTATGTACCAACTTATGTCATTAATTTACTATATCATATACTAGTGGATGATATTTTTTCCATTTATGGTGTTATATGTTACTTGTTCATACAATTTCCAAACATTGGTCTATATAGGTATGATCAGTCTATCAGGGTAACTTATGAATTACCCAACGAATGGAATGGTGTTTTTCATGTGATTAATTTTAGATCACATTTAATTAAGTTCATTATTCGACATATATAAGTTATTATTGGGGAGACCATTTGTAGTGAACTAATAATTTTTATACTCACACCCTACACATTCACTTTAGAGGACATGAAAATGTCGTAATTGGATTACTTGACATGGAATAGTCCCTACTATAACTAAATTGTCAAGATGAGCTTGACAGGATCCCATAGGTCCCAGGTGAGGCTAAGGGAAATATTAGGTATCATTTTTTCTTATTATTAGTTTTTTAGGTATAGTGTATGATCGATCTGTTTAGTGATCTTTATTAGGATGCATGATTGTATGATCTATATAAGTTATATATATTATAACATGGTAACATTATTTATGTTAGTCGGAGTGGACACTCAAGAGGGGGGGTGTGAATTGAGTTCCAATTAAAATTTCTGTTAAAAAATATTTATATTAAAATCCCCCAATTTAAAAACTAAGTTAAACTATAGTTAATTTATACATATTGTAAATGGTCAATTAGTTTCTCAAATATTGATTAGGTCTCAGTTAATTTAATCAGAAGATTAAATTAGCTTTTGAAACTAACTTACTAGTTTACAATAAGTACAAACACTTGCTAGATTAACTATTAAAGTCACTTTAAAACAAACTGTATTTAAAAGTAATTAGCAGCGTAAAATAAAGTATATAGTATAATTTAGACTTAATTTAAAATGCACAGTAGATAAAACCAAGAGGTTCAGTCTCAATACGAGACTTAATCCTATCAAACAATTTATATAAATTTGATCCACACCCTGGATCGGGGTAAACAACAGTACAAAGACTGTCCAGGTACTAAGACCTCTACCACAGTTCTTCGTGCGAAAACAAAACAACAGCACATAGGCTACCCAGGTCTTACTTGACCTCTACCACTATCCACAGTGGGATACAAGAGATTTATAGAAGGTTTGTGTGAGGATTTAGAAATCCTCCAGCTTAGCTCAGGAGACAGTGTGTGTATAAAATGTACAAAGTATCCACACTGCTAAAAAAGTAAATAAAAGAATCACTGAGAGAGTAGAAATGAGTTTTAGAAAGCTCTAGTGATTTGAAGTGCAGCTCTGGACTCTTGATTAATCAAGAATGCTTCTGATTCCTTCTATGGTTTTTTGTCTGAAAAACAGAGGATCGTTTTCTTCAAGTTCAGTTTGATCAGCTTGAGTTCATGAAGAGCTCGTTGTAGATCTTCACTCCATGACTAAGGTACAGATTATGTTCTCCTCTAGAATTAATGGCATCGTGTATGTACAGTATTCTTCCAGTATGAATGTAGCCTTTATTTTCTGTGTGAATGAACCACTTTACAATGGTATTCAGCCCTTGATTTTCCATACATTTCACGTGCCTTCTTTGTTTCATTCTGCCTGGCCTTTTTCCTTCCTTTTAAAGCTTTCAGCTCCGGTAAAAGGAAATGATTACCTTTTTACAGGTATGAGGTATGGTTCCCTGACTTGCCAACAACTATCATTAAATAACATTAATTGCATTAAAAACATCAAATATGACCGTTGATTAATAAATAAATAATATTAAGAGTATAGTGCTTGACTGGTCAATCTTTTATCAGTAGCCTTCTGTCGGTAGATGTGTATCGGTGGACTTTGTATAGTTGTGACCTTCTATCGGTAGCTATTTGTACTTGTACCAGTAGCTCCTTGTATTGATAGCTGTTACTCCGTGTATCAGTAACTCTATATACTGGTGACTCCTTCTATCGGTATCTTGTTTGTTCTAGTAGTAACTCGCTTGTATCAGTAGCTTGGTGTATCAGTGACTGTTTGTATTGGTGAACTTTGTATCGGTAGCTTGTGCATATCGGTAGCTCTGTTCTGTACTAGTGAAGTGTATATCGGTAGACTTATGCATATCGGTAGACTTGTTCTATCAGTAGCTCAACTCCTATCAGTAGCTCTCTGTATCGGTGGACTTGATCTATCTGTGGCCCGTGCTTATCGGTGGACTTATACATACTGGTAGCTATGCGTATCGGTGACCTTTTCTTATCGGTGACTGTGTCTATCGGTAGACTAAGTACCGGTAGATCTGTATTAGTAGCTATAAGCATATCAGTGACTTAACACTTATCTGCTTTATGAAAAACATATCCTATTTGAGATAGAATTATATCAAAATTCATATAAACATATATAAACATTGATTAACATATTTCAAAGACTATTTTAATATTATTATCAAATAGAATGTCATAGATTTAAAGAATTAATATATAGATAAACATTATTTGGGATTATTAAAGTATGAGAAAGCATAAATGGGATTATCAAAACGGGTGAGGTCAATAATCTCCCCCCTTTTGATAATCAAAATTTATGATATTATAAGACCATAAGTGCATTAAATCCAATTGTATCAGAGAAAACAATAAAAACAAGAATAATAAAAACACCACACCAGAGATAAAAAAATGTAAGGTTTGAAATGTTAAATGTATCAGAGGTAGAATTAAATGTAACTGTATCAAAGGTACAAGTTTCAAATCATAGTAGTTCTCCCCTTTCCCCTTCAGTTCTGTTCTCCCCCTTTGTGATTAGCAAAAAGTGGGACAAGAATGAAAAATAGGAGAAGAGAAGTAACAAAGATTAAAATAAAGTAAGATCATATATATTCCGTGGAGAAAACAGATACAAGGAAATACAAAAGAAATACAGGTGATTCCTATAAAAAATCCTAGCCACAGATAAATCCACATCCTCTGAATGAGATTTTCCCTTGGGATCATAAGAGGATTCAGGTGAGGTGGAGGCAGGTGGAGGCTTTGGAACACCAGAAATGATAGGAGGTGGCTGAGCTACGGAAACTGTTCCTGGTTTGTACTGTGTAACTCTTTGAGTGATCATCGGAGTAAGGCTTTTGATGGCTTGGGTTGGAGTCATCTGAACAGGAGTAATAGAGGTAGATGCAGGTAAAGCTGGAGGTATAATAACTGGTCTTGCATCGACATGCAAGAAATGCAACAATATATTTTTGAAATCCATAATAATTCATCCTCCTCTTTCCATGGAAGAAATGAAATCATCCTTGTTTTCCATGAATTTGTCCAGGGTTGGAGTCAGTTACCTTAGATTTCTTACTTGCTCCCTGAAGGCTTGATTGACAGGAGGTAGCTTCATGTTTTATAACATAAGCTTGAAATGATTGTTAAGTTGATGCTTGGTATAAACCCTTTGGAAATAGTAATCTACATTGACTTTCACCTCTTTTTGAAAAGTATAATCTTCTCTCATATAGTCTTGAACAATCTTCATTATCTCTCTAGCTATATCTCTAGTAGGAGTTACCACTTTGGTCAGATCTGATGAGTCCATAGAGCCACTGGTTGATGCTGAACCAAGCGCCTCCTTCATCAAAGCTCGAATCTGATTTAGTTCTATTGAAGGTCTGGAGGCAAGAGAACCAATAGAGAAGGTTACTGTTTCCTTGAAGTTTTTGGTCAACCCACTGATAAGATTTTTCACTTGATAATCCTGGGTTCTAACATGATCTTTCAGGGAGGTTTTAAATATCTCAAAGACTGATACCATCTGGCTCACAAAACTTTTGACATAAGCTAAGTCCTTGTCTGCTTGAGGTCTAGAACTCATGTAAGATTCTAAAGAGATAACAGAATTCTTTATAACTTCAACATCCTCTTCCAGGTTAGACATCTGATTCTGGAAAGCTATAACTTCATCCACTATCTCTGCCACAAAGGTAAAGACATTGCATCCAAGAGAGAGTTCAAAATACTTTCCCAAATTTCCCATATCTTCAAAAAATCAGTGCTTTAACTCAGCAATCGAGGCACTAAAAGACTCTTTCAGCTCATTCTGTAAGGATTCAAGATCATCCCTGGTGATCATATCAGTTGGTGCAACCAAAACAGGTTCTCTTTCAGATACTATACTGGCCACATATTCATTCATAATCGATGGAATAGATGACACCAGTGAAGCTTCCATTTTCCTTATTTCTTCCTCAAAACTAATTTTGAGATCAAACTTAATCTTATCCAAATCATGCATTCTGACCACATACTTAGGTAACAACTCCGTCTGAATATCATAATTGATTTTTGGTATATTGAGGGATGTCTCATAATCAGAATATGGATAATCCAATCCAAAAACCACAAAACCTAGGTCTTCTTCCCAATCCTCCATTTCAACTTCCACTGAAACACTACCAAACCTGATTGGATGCTCCCCCTCAACTGGTGCGTTCTCTTGTACAAAAACAAAATTCTCAGTAGGTCTTTCTTCCTTAGAATAATCTTCTAAAATCAACTCCACCTCTGCAACAGCAAGAGGCTCCTCTGGATTAGGCACAGGTCCTTCCATCTCACCCACTACATCCTTAATAGGCACAACTGAGCTTCCAATCACTGGACTTAGACTTAAGAAGACAGAATCAGAGGCTTCAGATTCATTCTCTCTTTCTTCTTCATTCTCAAGGGTTGGATGGTCTTCCTCATCAATAGGTGTTTCTTATTCTAATAAATTTTCCTTTCCTGAAGATATAATTTCAACAACAGGACTTGGGGGGAAAGTCTGGATCCCTTCAATCAGCCATAGAAGTCTCATCTTTATCAGTCTCATCACTGTACTCAGGTTCTTCTTCATCAAGTCCTAGACCTGGATCCCTCACATCCTTAGGCCTTGAAGGATGATCCTCAGGATTGAAATTATCAAATTGATTCTTTTCATCATTAACCCACTCTATTATCTATGGATTCCAGTTTATCTTCATGTATTTGCAAAGAGTGCTTGTGATACAAAAATTATTCCTTACTACCACTGTCTCATCTTGAGACTCAGCTACCCCTTTCACTTTGATCATCACTGAGATCAACTTGGAAAAGAATAAGGTATTGGTTTTTGATTTAAGTCTGGTTATATCCTCCATTTGAATCATTAGAAACCTGAACAGATTCACTTTCACACCATATCTCAAAAGATGTAGCATATAGATTTCTTGATATCTTAAATTTTCAAAGTCCCCCCTCTTGGAATTAAAACATGATGAACAAACTTGAACAAAAATCTGTTCTCTCCATCCATTTCAGAAACCACCAACTGTCTTTGCTTGCCACTATCGGTGAGTTCCTCTAAGGCAATATCATAATCAAATATGTCTCTTTTAGGTGGTACTGATTTCAAGAAATATCTAGACACACCTTCATGTGGAACCTTTAGGAATTCATCTAACTCAACAGATGAAAAAGATATTTCCTTTCCATTTACAAGTGAAATCATTCAGTTCTCATCTTCTGATTTTGCAAAACTTACAAAGTCATAGAACTGTTTCACCAGCTTCAGATAGTAGGGGCCATTGTTGTTCGAAAAGCATTCTACCCACTTCTGATCTTCCAACACCTCAATAACTAATGATATACTAGACAACAACCATTCCACACATAGCACTTTTTCGATCACAATAACTCTATTTTGTAAGTGCGGGTTCACTGGTCTCCTTCCTGACCTTTTTCTACCAATATTGCTACTTCCTTCTTGGTCTATCTTCTACTTCTTCGTATTCGGCTCATCAATGTCATCTCTAATAGTAGGGAGTTTGGTTTTTTCCATTTTTGGTTCAAGGAACTTAGGTTTTTCAAGAGATTAGGGAGCTAAGGCTTGAGGGAAAAGGAAAGGTTCGGTGGATTCAGAAGTGATTAAGATGTAGTTTTATCATTTAGGAATCATAAATAATTAAAATATAAAAATTAATGTATAAAAAATACAGATTCTGGCGGCAGACATAAGTTTAAAACAGCGCATACTTATCGATAGGGTATATAGGTGAGGTATTACATTGGTGAGGTATCACATCAGTGAGGTACATCGACGAGGTATCACCTTGGTAAAGTTTCTATCGGTCAAGGTTAATCATTCCTAACTCATGTCTAATGTAACTTAAACTATCCGAACTTAAAGGTTTGGTGAAAACGTCTGCTAATTGATGTTCAGTACCTATAAATTCAAGAGTAATATCACCTTTTTAGTAATGATCTCTCAAGAAATGGTGCCTTACATCAATCTATTTGGTCCTAGAGTGAGATACAGGGTTCTTAGATATATTAATTGCACTAGTGTTATCACAGTTTATTGAAACATGCTTAAAATCATATCCATAGTCCAAAAGAGTGTGTTTCATCTACAAGAATTTGTGCACAGGAACTACCAGCAGCTATATACTCTGCTTCAGCAGTAGATAAAGCTACAATATTCTATTTCTTACTACACCATGATACTAAGGATTTTCCCAATAAATGACATGTTCCAGATGTGCTTTTTCGATCCAACTTGCAACAAGAAAAGTCAGCATCTGAATAACTCATTAATTCAAAAGATTTTCCTTTTGGATAAAACAAATCTAAATTTGCAGTATGTTTAAGATATTTGAAAATTATTTTAACAGCATATAAATGAGATTCTTTAGTATTATCTTGAAATCTTGCACACATGCACACACTAAAAATAATATCTGGTTGACTAGTAGTAAGTTAAAGTAAGCTTCCAATCATACCTCTATAATTTGTTTGATCCACTGGTTTCCCAGTTTCATCAATGTCCAATTTATAAATAGTACTCATAGGTGTATCAATTTCCTTAATACTATCCAAACCAAAACGTTTTAAAAGAACCTTTTTATATTTACTTTGATTCAAAATAATACCATTTTCATTTTGAAAAACTTGAAATCCAAGAAAATATTTGAGTTCTCCCATTAAACTCATTTCAATTTCATTTTTCATACTCTTTGAAAAATTAGTATATAAAGAATGTTTAGAAGATCCAAAAATAATATCATCAACATAGATTTGTACTATCAAAACATCTTTAGAAATTCTTTTAATAAAAAGAGTTGGATCAGCAATCCCTTTAGTAAAACCTTTTGAAATAAGACAATTCCTAAGTCTATCATACCAAGCTCTTGGAGCTTGTTTTAGACCATATAAAGCATTAGAAAGTTTAAAAACATGATTTTGGAAATGGGGGTTTGTAAATCTAGGTGGTTGTTTAAAAAAACATCTTCAATTATAAAACCATTTAGAAATACACTTTTGACATCCATTTGATATAACTTGAAATTCAGATGGGGAGAATAGGCAAGTAACATCCTAATATATTCTAATCTAGCTACAGGGGAAAAGGTTTCCTCATAGTCTATACCTTCCTCTTGAATATAGCCTTGTTCAACAAGCCTATCTTTGTTTCTAACTATATTTCCCGAATCATCAACTTTGTTTCTAAAAACCCATTTAGTGCTTATGGTCAAGTTGTCCTTAGGTCTGTCAACTAATTCCCATAATTTTTTTCTTTCAAATTGATTTAATTCTTCTTGCATAGCCATTACCCAAAATTCATCATTGATTGCATCATTTACATTTTTTAGGTTCTAACTGTGAAAGAAAAGCTTGATGTTCAACCGGGTTTCTTAGAGAAACTCTAGTCTGTCTTCGTTTATCAAGATTACCAACAACAACATCTAAAGGATGATTCCTTAGAATCCTAGTTGATCTAGTAAAGGTAGGAATAGAAATTTAAGGCTCTTCTCTAAGTTCAGGTTCTATATAAGCAGATTCTGGAATATGTCCAGAACTGGATGTCTTTACAATAGGCTCATTGGTTTTATCATTAAGGTCCAGAACAGACAAATCTTCTTCAAGATTTTCAAGAGAAAACTTAGGTTCATGTGGATCAGTTTCATCAAACTTGATATGAAAAGATTATTCCACACATTTGGTTCTTTTATTAAACACTCTTCAGGCTTTTCTAGTTAAAGAATAACCCAGAAAAATTCCTTCATTACTTTTGGGTGCAGACTTGTCAAGATTATCCTTTGTGTTGAGAATAAAGACTTTGTAACCAAAAACTCTAAAGTAACTAATCTTATGTTTCCTATTATTCCACAACTCATAAGGGGTATTCTTGATAACATGACTAATTAAGACTCTATTGATAATATAACAAGTTGTATTTACAGCTTCAGCCCAAAAATAAATTGGCAGGTCATACTCATTAAGAATAGTCCTTGTAATTTCTTGAAGGGTTCTGTTTCTTCTTTCTATAACACCATTATGCTGAGGTGTTTTAGGGGTAGAAAAATTATGACTATATCCATTTTGTGAGTAGTAAGATTCAAACTCATGATTTTGAAACTCACGGCCATGATCACTTCTCAGGGTTTTAATCTTAAGTCCACTAAGGTTTTCTACAGACTTGCTGTATTTAGTAAAGTAAGAACAAGCTTCACTTTTGTGAGCTAAGAAGTATACCCAAGTATATCTAGAAAAGTCATCTACTAAGACATAGACATAGTGATTACCATTTAAACTAGAAACTCTAGAAGGTCTAAACAAATCCATGTGAACCAACTCGAGAGGTTGAGAAGTTGAAACTTCTTTCTTTTATTTAAAAGAAACTTTATGTTACTTTTCCTTTTGATAGGGATTAAAAACTTTGTCTGATGGGAATTCAAGTTTGGGTAGGTCTCTAACTAATTTCTTCCTAGTCAGTTTTTTAGGTGAATGAATGTTGCAATGTCCTAATATTCTATGCCACAACAAAGATTCTTTATAAAAAACATTTAAACAAGTAACATTTTGTTTAGCTAAAGAATTCAAATCAACAACATAAATATTTTCATTTCTCAATGTAGAAAATACTAAAACATTTTTGGAATTAAAAAAATTAAAATAATAATTTTCAAATTTAACATTAAAACCATCATCACATAACTAATAAATACTTAGCAAATTATATTTAAGTCCATCAACAAATAAAACTTTTGAAATTAAAACTGAATCAATGTTACCAATTTGGCCTAGGCCGATGATTTTTCCTTTAGAATTATCACCAAAGGTGACATAGCCTCCATCAACTTTGATTAAACTTTTGAAGCATGAGTAATATCAAGTCATGTGTCTTGAAAATCCACTTTCCAAGTACCATACCTTCTTATGAGAACTCTTCAAGCAAGTTTCCTACAAAACAGATTTAAACAGAAAATGATTTTGGTACCCAGATTTTCTTAGGTCCAGACAGGTTAGCAATCAAAGATTTAGGTACCCATATTTGTCTTATGGGTCTCATAAAATCTACAGATTCAATAGTTTTTGAAATATAAACTTTATTTGATCTATAACAACATGAATAACTAGTTTAATCATATGAATTTCTAGAACTAGAACTGGTAGCATTCTGTCCAGATTTAGAAATACATCTAGTTTTAGTAAACTGTCTTTGTCCAGGCTGATAGCCTATTCTAATGGTATATTTTGGTGCCACTTGTTTTCCTAGAATTTGAGTAAGTGTATCTTTTCCATTTGTGAATTTTTCTAAGTCCTTCTTTAATTGCTCATTGGATAATTTTAGTTCAGTATTTTCCTTCATCAATTGAGCATTATTGTCTTTCTCTATATCATGGGAAGATTTAACAGAGCTGGTTAGAGAATTCTGTTTCTTCAAAGCTTTATACTTGTCCTTCAATTCATTACATGTTTCTTCTAGCATATTAAAGTATTCAAATATCTCTTCACTAGATATATTTTCAGATTCAGAATCAGAATCAACTCCAGAATAATATGAATTTAAAGCATGAGTTTCCAGTGTTACCTCAGATGTGTTTGTCATAAAACACATGTTAGCACGATTCTTTTCAAAGTAAGAAACTTTATATTCACTTGTTCTATCTTTTTAAGCACTCCAGGTTTCTTTCATAGATTTCTTATACTTGTTGCCCTTGTATTCATATTTCTTTTTGAACTTTAATTTTGCACATTCTACCTTTAAATGTCCTTTAATTTTTCGTTCATAGCAGATAATCTCATCACTTTTATCAGGCTTCTTCTAGTCCTTCTTCCAATGACCTTTACTATCATATTTCCCTTTGTAATTTGATTTCCTAAATAATTTATTCTTCCTTTAGAACTTCTTGAATCTTCTGGCTATTTGATCCATTTCAGCATCACTGTCAGAGTCTGAACTTTCACTTGTTGATCTTTCAGTAGGTATGTGAACTTTCTCCTTATTCTTTCTCCTCGAGGCAGTAGACTTAAAAGCCAATGACTTTCTTTTTGGTTCATCATCTTCTTCCTTATTCACTTTGAGTTCTTAGTCATACATCATAAGCTTACCAATTAATTCATTAATGGTTAGAGTACCAATATCACATGATTCTCTAATTGAAACTGATGTGCCCCTCCACTTGTCTGGAAGACACCTTAATATTCTCATGATCTGTTCTTTTGCAGGAATATCTTTACCAAGAGAGATGATAGTGTTGACAATATCATTGAACCTGAGATACATTTCAGAAATAGGCTCATCAGGCTTCATTTTAAAATTATCATATTTGAAAGTATAGGTATTCAACCTCATTTATTTAACATTGGTTTCTCCCTCATGGGAAATATCCAAAGTGTCCCAAATTTCATAAGAAGTTTTATAAGCAGATATGCGATTAAATTCTTCATCTCCTAAAGCATGGTACATAGCATTCATTGCTTTACAATTATTATTGTAGGAAGTCTTAGTAGCTTCACCCCAAGTAGTTCTCTTAGTGTCTGGAATCTTACATTGAGTTTCTATAGCAGTCCAGATATCAAATCCCATACTCTATAAATGAATTTTCATTTTAAGCTTCCACTGGGCATAATTTGTACCATTAAAGAAAGGTTTCATGTTGGTAGAATCACCTTCTAATCTATTATCCATAGGTAGAGTTTAGCAAAAATATTTAAAGATATAAAATTTAGAACTAATAGAAATTTAATATCATTAAGATAAAACTAAAATCACAGTTGAAAAATAGAGTGTTTTGAAAACCTTTAATAATATATTTAATCCTCTGATACCAAATTTTGGTCGGAGTGCACACTCAAGAGGGGGGTGAATTCAGTTTCAATTAAAAATTCTGTTAAAAAATATTTATATTAAAATCCCCCAATTTAAAAACTAAGTTAAACTGTAGTGAATTTATATAGATTGTAAATGGTCAATTAGTTTCTCAAATATTGATTTGGTCTCAGTTAATTTAATCAGAAGATTAAATTAGCTTTTGAAACTATCTTACTGGTTTACAATAAGTACAAACACTTTATAGATTAACTATCAAAGTCACTTTAAAACATACTGTATTTCAAAGTAATTAGCAGTGGAAAATAAAGTATATAGTATACTTTAGACTTAAGTTAAAGTGCACATCAGATATAACCAAGAGGTTCAGTCTCAAGCCGAGACATAATCCTCTCAAAAAATTTATATAAATTTGATCCACACCCTGGATTGGGGTAAACAATAGTACAAAGACTGTCCAGGTACTAAGACCTCTACCACAGTTCTTCGTGGGAAAACAAAACAACAGCACATAGGTTGTCCAGGTCTTACTTGACCTATACCACTATCCACAGTGAAATACAAGACATTTATAGAAGGTTTGTGTGAGGATTTAGAAATCCTCCAGCTTAACTCAGGAGACAGTGTGTGTATAAAATGTACAAAGTATCCACACTGCTCAAAAAGTAAATAAAAGAATCACTGACAGAGTAGATATGAGTTTTAGAAAGCTCTAGTGTTTTTAAGTGAAGCTCTGGACTCTTGATTAATCAAGAATGCTTCCGAGTCCTTCTCTGGTTATTTGTCTGAAAAACAGAGGGTCATTTTCTTCAAGTTCAGTTTGATCAGCTTGAGTGCATGAAGAGCTCGTTGTAGATCTTTACTCCTTGACTAAAGTGAAACTTATGTTCTTCTCTAGAATGAATGGATTCGTGTATGTCCAGTATTCTTCTAGAATGAATGTAGCCTTTTTTTTCTATGTGAATGAACCACTTTTCAATGGTATTCAACCCTTGATTTTCCACAAACTTCACGTGCCTTCTTTGTTTCATTCTACCTGGCCTTTTTCCTTCCTTTTATAGATTTCAGCTCCGGTAAAAGGAAACGATTACCTTTTTATAGGTACGAGGTACAGTTCCCTGACATGCCAACAACTATCATTAAATAACATTAATTGCATTAAAAACATCAAATATGATCGTTTCTTAATAAATAAATAATATTGAGAGTATAGAGTTTGAGTGGTAAGTCTTTCATTAGTAGCATTCTGTCGGTAGATGTGTATCATTGGACTTTGTATAGCTATGACCTCATATCAGTAGCTATTTGTCCTTGTATCGTTAGTTCCTTATATCAGTAGCTGTTAATCCGTCTATCAGTAACTCTATATACTGATGACTCCTTCTATCGGTATCTTGTTTGTTCTAGCAGTAACTCGCTTGTATCGGTAGCATGATGTATCAGTGACTATTTGTATTGTTGAAATTTGTATCGGTAGCTTGTGCATACCGGTAGCTCCATTCTGTACCATTGAAGTGTATATCAGTAGACTTATGCATACCGGTAGACTTGTTCTATCAGTTGCTCAACTCCTATCGGTAGCTCTCTGTATCGGTGGACTTGATCTATCAGTGGCCTGTGCTTACCGGTGGACTTATACATACAGGTATCTCTATGTATCAGTTACCTTTGATTATCAGTGACTATGTATATCAGTAGACTAAGTACCGGTAAATCTATATCAGTAGTTATAAGCATATCAGTGACTTAACACTTATCTACTTTATGCAAAACATATCCGATTGAGTTAGAATTATATCAAAAGTCATATAAACATAGATAAACATTGATTAACATATTTCAAAGACTATTTTAATATTATTATCAAATAGAATGTCATAGATTGAAAGAACTAATATATAGATAAACATTATTTGGGATTATTAAAGTATGTGAAAGCATAATTGGGATTATCAAAACAGGTGAGGTCAACAATTTATTTCTAGAATACTTTCTGTAATAATCTCATATGTTTACTGAGATGTTTATTTGGTTTATGTATGTTCAAATTTTTTTATGATTTTATATGACGATACTATGTTTATAGATTACTTATGTGGTTTTATTCAACTCTTTCACTAGTCAACATCATTTGGAATATCGGGATTCATGCCTAAGGTTATGTAGTGACCCACTCCAACACTATTTAGGTTGTCCAAGTTAGAGATGTTATAAAGTGATATTAGAGACTTGTTCTTATTTTTATTACTAGTTAGTATATGGTATATGGTTATAGTACTAGTCAAAACATAGCATGTAAGTTGTATTTATTTCTCAATAGTGCTAAAATGGGTGAAAATGCATCTTTCTTGGGAGTTGGGATTGATATTATTACTTTTCACTAAAACAATTGAGTTTTTTATTTTTCCAAGTATTGTATTTTGGGATGTTTATTTTTTCTTTTAGTATTTTCCTAGTGTGGGAAGAGAAATTTTTAAAGCATCATCTTTAGAACATAGGGTCACATGACATGGGCATGATTGTTTTTTATTATAAAAACTAATTCAAAAAAATAAAAAGTTGATTTATTTATTCAAAGAATAAATAAATAACTTATTCAACATTTTCCCAAATATATTATAGGAATAAATCTACTTAACTGATATATATTTATGGAAACCTTCTAGATATGAATATTTATAAAGATATGTCTGAGAGATGCACATGTGCATGATAATACTTACTCTAAAATGGGTGCTTTGGGTATATAGATATATAATATACATGAGAGAGCTAGAATTTGAGAATTGGATTGTGATGAACTTAGATGATATGAGATAGAATCATTTAGATCACTTATTAATCTATAATCTACCGTTTATATGACCTCAAGAATAGGTAGGGGATCCTATAGATAATGGGATAAAACTCATGGTTATGGTGAGTCGAGTATGTAGGAAAAGGAGTAGGGTAATATTCTTTTTATTTATATAATGGGTGTTGATAAGGGTATCCAAATAGTGATGGGTTATATTAGGTACATGGATGGATTAAAGATACATAGATAATGATTTTTTATGGGAATAACACATTAATCATGTGTGGTTTATTGACTATTTTAGTCCTTAAGGATACCTTAGATGCTTGTTGGGAATAAATGCATGGATTTATGAAATGGATATGACTGGTATTCTTATAGGGTATGACCAATTGATTAGGTTTATATGACAAGGATTTATGGGATTAAACTCATTATAGTGTGAGTTGAGTATGGAGTAGGGAATTGTATACTTTTACTTGATTATAAGTGTTGATCAACAACATTGGGAATTATTTACCCTTATAAGAGTGGTTCTTTGGGGAACTATATTACATTAGGAAAAAAAGAGTGAATGTTTACTCATTGCATGTGGTATATGGGTTCTGATGACCAAATGTCATCATTTTGATGGTGATATTAGTGATTTATTAGGAATTAACAGTCATGGGTAGCATGCAATACATGTGGATGAAATATGAAGTTTGGAATATGCATGTTACATGATTCTCAAGAAAAGGACACGATGATGATAAATGATACAAGGTGAGATTTTATATTACACCTTCTTAATATGTGGGTTAGGATTATTTTCTATGTATGGTTGGTCCCTTAATAACCTTTTGGGGTATATGAAACTAATAGGTGCCTATGAGTCATGATGGAGACTAGGACTTCATTGTTTTCCTTGAATTCTTGGAGCTAATTCATGGAATTTTGATGAGATTTGAGGAATGAATACACATTTTTTGTGATCAGGAATGATACAAACCCTTAAAAGGTGAAAGAAACATTGAATTTATTTAAAATATTTAAGTTATTTTTCCTAATGATTCTTCATGTTGTATTGGTTTAAGTAGGAGATTCTCTGGGTTTGTTCGTGTATAGATTAACCAGTTAAAACAAGTCAACCAATGAATGACCGGTCTAGGAGATGAGGTCTCCATAATGATTTTTTGTAACGATTGAGGGGTCATGAGGATCATATTTATACATGGAAATATATGTGTTTTTATAGATCTAATTAAAGGAAAAATTGGGTTAATCTTGAGGTGTTAGATGATTAATATAAGGCAACATTAAAAATTTCCAGTTCTAGATGAGTGGTAGTATTTACAATTAGGATTAATTATTGAGTTTTTAAGTTTTAAGGTGAAATTATAGGTGTTTTTTACACATGGTTTGAGTTTTATTCATATATCTAAGGCTCTCGGTTGCTAAGAAAAGGTGCCACTTGTAATTTGAAATTATAAGTTCCACTGAGTACTCAATCAAGGCACACCAGATTCCTCATAAGTTGTATAGTGTAGGTGTGAATCGGGGGGTGCCACTGGGTACCCGATAGGCCCAACTAAAATTAAAAAAAATTAATAGGCCTTTTACCCCTTTTATATCTCACATATTATCCACACTATCTTCTTCCTCTCCTTCATGTCTTTTGACCCAAGGGTGACTCAAGGTGTTTTATTTCACTAAATAAAATATAATTCCTCCTCTTCCATCTCATACCTCCCACATATTACATCTTATTTGTCACATTCTCTCTTGGTTAGGGATGTTATACTTTTATTTTACCAAGTAATGATGGAATCAAAAATTCAAATAGGGAATTCCATTATCTTATCTAAATAAATCCTTATAGAGTGGGTTTCCCTCCCTCCATCACTATATTCATGTGAAATAAATTTGGTATATTTTCTTATAGTATTTCTATGATTTAATGGTAGAATTAGATCATACATTAGGGGTTTTAATTGGGGATTTGGTATAATATTCACCTAAATTGATTTTTAGAGCTATCTGCCCATGTTTTCATTTGTGTTTAGTGCTTTACCTATTATAGTGGTTCTTTATTTTGGATTTATTTTTTTTATAAAATATTTATTAATGGTTGATAGGGTATTTTAGGTTACTGTTAGAGTGTGACTTTAGAAATATTATATTTATAAATCTCACCAATGAATAAGGTAAGGGTCCTCAACCCTTTGGTGAATTTTCAAGCCATTTCTATACATGCCTTCTATTGTTTTTTCCTAAGGTTATTAATAGATCATAAATATTTGTTTAGAATTATGAATTTATGTTTTATAATTATAATTTACTATATCAAGTAGATTGATTTTATTATAATTTGAAGATATGTTATAAAATAGTTTTCAATACATTATTTAAACCTATTATTCATGTTTTTTCATAAAATTGTTTTTTATAAAATATTAATTGTATGATCTACCCTTGTTTAAATTGAGTGTGATATTTGGATTCTTTTATGATTTTTTTTAAAAATGTTTCATTTATACACTTCATATTTTTCATGTATTTAGAAACTTTCTATGTTCTTTTTAGATATTTTCATTATTTCTCTTAAATATATCCATGCCTTGAGATTTTATAAGGTGTTATATAACCATTGAGATCTAAATTGTATTAACCAAGTTATACCCTCACATATTCCTAATTTTTTATATTCTATGACCCTCACACTGATGTTTTAATAACCAAACCATATACTATTTTTGTATTCCATCATGGATTGTTACCATGTTTTTTAAGGATGTCCCTTCCTTTACTCATATACTAAATTATTTATATGTAAATGATGTAAACTTTACTTTGGTTAAGAGTTACATTAGTGATAAGGTGAAAACTGATCTTACTAGGTGGAAAGAAATGATACAAAACTTATATAATTATTTTACTAAAATATTTCTTTTTTTTAAATACTATGTGTTTAAATTTTAAATAAATGATATTATTTATATAATACTAAGTTTTATATTGGTTTATTCAAATCTTTTAACTTGTAAGTTGGCCTAAAAAAACTACCTTTACTTTAGAAACATACACCCTTATTCATTTTAAATAATGTATAAATTTCAATGAAACTTATGTGTAATTAAATTTATATGATGAATTTTTAATTTTTATGGTATTCCTTGGTTATAAATGCGTCACAAAAAATATGTTTTAAATTTGATTTTAAGAATGAAAATATTATTTTAATAGAAATATTAATTTTAAATGGTTCTATTAATTAAAATTTGATATTTTTTTTTCTTATTTGGGCACTAAAATAATTTTATGGCTATGAAAAATTCTATGATTAACCTTTTACTTGATTTATCACTAATGCCTACATGTGACACCCACATCATGAAAGTTATTTGTTCGACTAAAAGTTAATGAACTTATAATTTTTCCTATAACTTAATTTATGATTGAATTGACTTGTTACTAGAGTACCTTGATAGAAATTTTATTACAAGACCAATGCCATGTTTTAATTGAACATTTTATATGTATTTAGAAATTAATGATATAGTATTATTTTATTTTTTATGTTTGATTCTATAATTATATATGAGTTAAGATTATATAATATTTATATGATTGCAAATTTAGTATAAATGAGTATGTCTACTTTTCATTTTATGATCATGATTATTATTTATTGTTTTGTGAGCATGCTAGAAGGGGTATGTTCACATCTATTCATATTATATATATAAATAGTTTAAGTAGGTTTACTAGCTATAAACATACAAAAATTTAATGGGGAGAGTTTTAAACCTGATTCTATTGTAAGAATTTCTATAAATGGGAAATTCATATCAAATGTATAGACATTATTATAATAGGTTCCATTAAACCCTCATACATGATGGGTGTTGAACCCCATCTTCATTATATGGTTGATCTCAAACTATTTGTTAATCCTGAGGAAGGTTTATCAGTTAATGACTATCCCGGTAGAGGGATTTAAATGGAACAACTTCTAATACATCTATTTAATATTTTTTTATTTCTATTTTCATGCCATATTTTTTGTTTTCTTATAAAATTGTTTTTATAATATATATTTATATATGAATGAGTAGATGTGTTCATGAATGCACTCGATTATTCACTATTGAGTTTATATATGTTGGTGGTTCCCTACTAAGTATGTATATGCATAAATCCTACATGGACACCTCGGTGAACATAAAACATCTTATAATACTTTTTAGGTACCTCCATAGTGATGTGTTGTTGGTGTATATTTTGGTCTTGGGTGAGTTAGGTGAAAGATCCTCTAGGTGTTTGGAGAAAAGGTGGAGTATTTTTGGATCCTTTGGTGGACATGAAGTGTGGTTTCACATAGGGATATCCTATGTTATTTTGAAGGGTTTTCTACACATGGAGCCTCTTCTTTTTGGTCCTTTAGGTCACGTTTTTTCGTTTATTTATATGTATAGTGAGTTATGGTTAGTTTTAATCACCTTGTAGACTTTATGTGAGATTTTGGACTGGTTTGAGATTTATTCATGTCCCTTATAACTATTGAATCATTCATTGATCATGTGGTTTGTTTGAAAATGTATCATAATTACATATTACTATGTTTTGGTCCATATGTATGATGGACACATAGATCCTGATGAAATTTCAGAAGGATAAATTTTCCGTTTATTAATGTTATATAAGGGATAAAACCACTTCCCACTTGTATTAATTAAATCCCTGTTATTTACACTAGCCTCCATTGAGTGAGGGGTGATCCTGAGGTGTTGTGGAAGTACGGGATGGTAATAATTGGGTATCTAGTTTAGGGTTATTAGAAAATGGTACCATAGTTGTATTTGAGGTTATATGATGTCTATAATTTTAGTGTTTAAAATATAGACAGGTTAGTTGGACTTCAGGGGTACACCATGTGCATGTTTGGACAACATGGCCACAGTGGAAGCTTATGTTATTAAAATATTTTTAGGTGTTTGGTCTAAGAACTATATGTACATTACTGTAAATTAAATTTTTTATTAATGATAAAAATAAAACAAATAGTATAAAAGGTTCATGAACCACCATTGACACCTCATGAGGGTATATAATAGTTAATCTTAAGATCATATCTATTAATTATATGCATGTGATCTAGATGGATAAATCCAATATGATAATAGATGATGAGTCAATATTCCAGGTATTTTAAAATGAAATTTCAGATAAATTGGGATATAGGATATATGGATTGGTTGGGAACTACTCCTCACACTGGTTTATGCATCATATAATCTAGTGTGACATTAGGGCATGCAAATTTCATGTATATTATCATAAAAAATATATACAAATAAACTTAATTAATTAAACAAAATCTAATAAAGTAAATGGTTCTCTCTATATACCTTATTAGTTAATTTTAATTAATTAAATTAATTCATATATAATCCTATGATTGATCAATTATTTAATTCTTGTAAATAATTTATTATAGATTTATAATGTAATTTAAATTGTTGAGCATGTTATATGTAAATTTCATAGGTTTTATTACCGATCATGCTAATTATTAACAATTTTAAAACATATTATATGAACTATTTAATTTGTTTCTCTTAGTATTCATTTTATAATATTTTTATGTCATGTTATATGAAATGCGTGTTGTAAATCATGAGTATTTTTTCAAAACCTGATAATGTTTTTAAATTGAGGAAAAAATTGTTTTAATATATAACGTTTTAAATGATAAAGTTGTTTTGGAAGGTGATAATTTTTTAGAAATTGTTAATTTTATAAAATATAATTATAAAATCATTTTCATAATGTTGATTTATAAAAGTGAGCAAGTTTTATAGAAAATTTAAATTTTTGAAAATAGATATATAAATTCGATTGTTTCTTGCAAAAACCATTCAAACAAGGGAAATTTTTTAATAAACTAGAACACAGTGGTAGGTCTGGCATAAATAAATCTTGGAGGATTTTAGTTATAGAAAGACCCATAGTAGATGGGGTAGTTTAATAAATTTTTAATGGTTATTAGAATACTAGAATCATTTTTATACTAGTTTTTGAGGTATATAACCGTTTTTATTGATTTTGGATATTTTTACTAGATCTTGGGTAAAATTTTTGATGTGTATTGATTCCTTGTAGTTGGTATGTTTTCTAAGTGTAAAATTTCTTGATATTTAATGGATTATATTGGTTTGTTAAATTATATATTAGTGACCTTTTTTTTAGTTTGTGTTCTAGTGTTTAATGTGACTGATTGACTAAAAATTAAATTTTTATTTCAAAATCACTTTTGAGGAAAAAGTTGGAAACCCCGAATACAAGAAATGACCCAGATCCAAACTACAAGGAACTGCCCCTCCCAAGAAACTACAATGTTAGTCAAGCCTTCACCTCACATAAACACTCAGCAAGTTATCCCGTGCAGAGTTTCACAGGCCTGGTACCAATGGCAGAGCCATACCCTCTCATTCATCCAAATTTGAATGGTCATGCACAGATGGACGCTTCATGCTCTGAATCCTCATCTGGAGATGATCTTTGTAGATTGATGGTTCCAAAATTCAGAATTAAACAAAAATCCAAAAACTACCTCAATCCCACCCATTTCAAAATTAAAAAACCACCATAGAAAACTTTCCAAATTCCAAATCCCAAAAGTCATCAAAAAACCATGAAATTGATAATTGATGTCTATCATCCTTAACCGGCCACTCGAACTCACATCCCAAAGAACCAAAGAGACCACCGCGCTGTTCCGCCTCAGGGAGAAAGAAGGAATCCTGGAACCAGAGTAGAGAACCAAGAAAACCAAAAATGGGATTAATAGGTAGAAAAACCTCATAATGTCACCATTGTGTCACCTTTTCCATAGACACATCAAATCGAGACCCAAAGCCACAAACTTATTCAGATTGTTCAACATAAAACTGAAAATCAGCATCACAAAGGACATCTAAACCGGCTCAACCCCATCGACCACCAACTTCAAATCTCTTGATCGGTACACACCAACTCCTTATTTTTGGCAACAGCAACAAAAACATCAAAAAACCAAAACCCTCTTGACCATGAAACACCAGAAGACTGAACCCACAAGCCACCAGCAAACCAGATCCGAAGCAACATCGCATAAGAGGCAAAAATGCAGAAGAGACAACCTGCCAGATCCAAAGCAACCATAAAAACCAAACCGAAGCAACATCAAGGAGGGGACTGACTGTCGCCAACAACAAGAACCACGCCGTCGTTGAAACCCTCACCGACGTGGAAACCCACGCCGCCACTGACCCGACTGTCGGAACCCTGCTCCAAGAGTTCAACCCAGATCCACGGCTGAAGCCCGGTAGGGTTTCCAAGCTTCGAGAAGCTCCAATGGCATCGTTAGCTTCAAATCACCACCGACCCCTGCCACCTCCGTATTCCAGATCCACAAATGCAAGATGAACTGAGAAAACTCCGCCGCATTGGAGACCCCTTGAAGAAACTCACCACCATAGAGTTGTTCACACCATCACCTGAAGAAAACGCCTCCGCATAGGAGACTCCCGAACGAATATCGCCGCAAAGAGCCATCCTTCATATCACCCGGCATTGAAACCCTAGGACGCTCCCTAGAGAGGAGCTCCCGAGAGTGACCTTTGTAGAAAATTGCCTAAAATATCCTAGTGTTTAATTTGGCTCATGAATATTGGAATATAATAGTGTTTTATGGATTTAGGTTAGGTTTGGGAGTCATGTGTTAGAATAGTGATGATTCTTTGATTTGGATACTGATATTTTGATTAGTGATTAGTAACTTTGAGATGTAGTTGATTTTTGGGATGAGAATATAATCCATCATCTCAGGGATGTAAGTAATTGGATGAATAACTAGTTATGATTTTCAAGGAAGAAAAGTTTTATAGTGGAGAGTTTGTAAAGGCCAGTGTCCTCATAGACTATGTAATGGGTAAATTTGGGCAATCTTAAGGATTTGGGTGAATAAATTGAGGGACTGTTTAAAAATTTTTGTTTTACATGGGTGGTTTTCTTTAAATTTTGGATTTATTCTTGAGTTTCTAAGTTTTATGGAAAATTTAAATTTGTTTTTAGGTAGAGTTTGAGTTTGGTCAGAGATTTAGGGGTTTGGATGATAATAGGAGGTCACACTTATAGTTTGAAACAACAAGTGTTTCCGGGTACTTGGTGATATGGAAAGTGGAGTGGGGAAACTAGGGGTGCCATTGGGTCCTCGATGTGACCATACTAGATTCATAGTAGGCCTATATTGAATATCTAAATTAAAAATGGAATTTTATTATTTTTATATCATTTCATTTATCCACTTTCAAGGCTCCTTAAACCCTTATTTTTTCAACCCCAATGGTAGATCCTCTAAAAACTTTTCCCCTCCTTATTTATCTCCTTGATGACTCTTGATCAAAGGGTGACTAAAGGTGTTTTATTTTTCCAAATTCAAGAAAATTACTCCCCTCTCATCTAATACCTTCAACTTCTTACTTCTTATATTCCCCCTTTTACTATGGTTATATATTTGATGTTTTGAATTTATAAAGGCTTTTTAAAATATAAACTTGACCTTGGGATTTCCCTTCTATTTTCTGAAGGAAGACCTAGATAGTTTCTCCCCTCTATTTAATAATTTTCCATGTGAAGTTCTTTTAGTATGTTTTCTCCTAGCCTTTTTATGATTTTGGGGTAGAATTGGATCATGAATTTGTGGTTTTAATTGGTTATTTATGAATATATGGACATGAATAGTTTTTTTATAGTCATCTACCAAGGTTTTTATTTTGGTTTATTAGTCATTCTATTATAATGGATGTTTATTTTGGGTTTCTTATTTGTATAATGTTTCATTTATATAAAGAATATTGGGTTTCCGTTGGTTCTTTCCTTAGTGATTGTTATATTTATAAATCTCAACTATGAATAAGGTAGGGGGTCCTCAACCTATTGGCGAGTTCATAGGCTATACAAGGGACATTATTTCCACTAGTTTCTCCTAATATTATTAATAAATCCTAAATATTATTTTTATATTATGAATTTATGTTTATTTAAGTTATTTTACTATAAATAGTGTAGGAATTTTATTAGAAATTCAAGACATGTTATGAAATAGCTTTTAATCTATACATTAACCATATGATTCATGTTTATAACAAAAAATGCACTTTGATAAATTATTAATGTAATGTCCCGGATCCAAGTACCACTCCACAGGTACCCCGAACCCGGTACGTCACATGACCTCAAGCGCATTTCTCCAAATGCCAGAGGCTGCCTACTAGCAGTGAGGGACCAGGTCTGATAGTGGGGAAAATATGATCTCATTTTTCAAAGTGTATCGCAGAAGAATATAATAACAAAACACACAGAACCAACGGAAGAAGTAAAACATACATAACTGAAATGAAAAACTGCAGTAAAAAGAACCATCGGTTATATATATATCAAGATGCAACATGTCACTATTTTATGAAAACAACCAGAACATGTTACACAGCAGTACAATACGATATAATAGAAAGTACAGGTACATCAAAACAAAACAAAATAGCCGGAAGCATCGCGATCCTGAGCTCGGTCCCATGCTCCCCTACACTATAGCAACACTCATGCACCTGTATAGGGACCCTTTCCCTTATCCATACCTGCAGAAATATAATCTGTTTGGTCCGAAGACATGACCCAAACAGGGTGTGAGAAATGAATCTTAGTAGGCACCCACCAAAGATCTGTACCCAACTGTAAGTGTAAATGTGAAATAGTAGTGTGCAGTAGTAAATGAAATAAACTAAGCAGTACTCAAAAGTAACTAAATTTACCAGTTATATTTCTATTTTAATATTCATTTAATCATTCAATAGCAGGAAAACACCACAGTGTATTTTTAAGTAAACATTCAGTGTCCTCAGGCACGTAAACCATTACCCTCAGGTAAAGAGAATCTAAACCCATAGGAATCTTCCCACATGAATATCGAATAATTACCATAGGCTTACGGGGTGTCGCCCATAGGCATGGAATATACTGCCCACAGGCACAAAAGAAGTTTCCCTCAGGCTGAAAAGAGCACTTCCTAAAGGCTAATCACAATACTACCCTTAGGCTAAACAAGCAACCAAGACATGCCCAACAGATAAAAAAGAAATTTATATATGAATCCTCTCAAGGAAATTTAATACATGCTAAAATCACGGTATACCCTTGGGTAACCTGGCCAAATAGCTAAACAGAGGAACGCACCCCAGGGGTGGTCCTGGATCCAAGCAGTGATCCCAAACAAAAGCTATACATGTTAATTAAACTACCAATTAAATTCTAGGTATTTAATTATGCAAGGAATTAGCCATACGACACCCCATTCATGGGTGCGTATCACAATGGTACACAAATTCGCCACAACAGTTGAAAATAAACACTAGACCACCTACCTCGATCACCCCTGATCGATATACGTGAATGAAGCTCCTAGAAATGTCCAAGAACGACGTAGATCTGAGTTAAAATAAATCTCATTCAAATGTAAATAACTACCCTTAGAGGAATAATTGGCAAGAGCTACGCAAGGAGAAGGAAGAACGAACCCGTGCGGTTCCAACGAGATCGATAGAGGTGGAATCAGATTCCTGATGTTCGATCGGGTGATATCCAAAGCTTCGATCATCCTTCCCAAGTTCTCCTCCAGTTCTAAGCCTTCCCTATGAACAGGGGAGGCTACTAACCATTTTAAGCGAAAAACACAGACTACACAGCGTGTACTATTGGGTACACGGCATGTAGTTTTTATTTTTTAACTGTTCCTACGATGACTTCTCGCCAGTGTGGCACTATTCATCTATTGACATGACTACACGGCATGTATTCCTGAGTACACGGTGTGTACTATCACTCAGCTGGCCACCGCCTTACTATTCACCTGCTGACTGACTACACGGCGTGTAAATACAAACTACACGGCGTGTAGTCGGTTTTTACACCCATCATCATCGACAGACCTACACGCCCTATGTAATCATTCAACACGGACAAAGTACATGGCGTGTAGTCACAAAATTTTTGATTTTCTCCCATTTTCTTTATTTTCTTAAAAACACTTAATGGAAAGAGAAAAGAAGAAACTCGTACCTCAAGAATAAGAACCGGGTTCTTAGAAACTTCCCCCTTAAAGAAATTTGTCCCTGAATTGCCCTTCCATGGGTGGTGAAGATAAAGTTCAGAACAACTCTGGCCACTGAGCATGTACGTTGGTCTCCCACTCCTAGGTTTTTCCCTGCACTCATCCATGCTACCATAGCGCCCATACAAGAGGAACTGATCGGCCTCAGAGAACATTCATGATCCTATCCACGATACGAATCAGATGCTCCTCAAAGGATGTATCAACATGTAGCTCAACCTCCTCGAGCTGAAAGACGTGAGATGGTTCAGAATGATAACGGTGAAACAGAGTTACATGGAAGACGTCGTGCATGGCCCAATACCTCTGTGGTAACTACAACCGATAGACAACCGGCCCGACTCTCTCCAGAATCTCAAATGGCCCACATACCTCGGTGAAAGTTTACCATGTCTCCTAATCCGCATGTGTCCCAACCTCGGTGAAACAGGCAACAAAAACTGATCTCCGACCACGAACTCCAAGGGTCGTCTATGGCAATCAGCATAAGATTTTTGATGAGACTGTGCAGTAGTCATCTGCTTCTGAATCAACTGGACCTACTCAGAAGCCTCCTGAACGAGCTGTGGTCCTAGTAAAGCTACCTCACCTGACTCCAACCAGCACAAAGGTGATCGATATGGCCTACCGTATAAAGCCTCGTAAGGTTCCATATCAATAGTTTCCTAAAAAATATTATTATAGGAAAAATCAACTAAGGGTATATGCTACTCCCAAGATCCCCCAAAGTCTAGGACGCATGCACACAACATGTCCTCAAGCACCTGTATAGTACGCTCTGACTATCCATCGGTCTGAGGGTGGTAAGATATGCTCAGAAGCACCTCTGTACCCAGTGCCCTCTGAAAACTCTGCCAGAAACGAGATGTAAAATAGGCATCCCTATCTAAAACAATATAACAAGGGACTCCATGATGATGTACAACCTCTTAGATATACATCTTTTTGAGCTCATCAACACCAAAGGTCTCCTTGATAAGAAAATAGTGAGATACCTTTATGAGTCTGTCCACAACAACCCACACGATATCATTGCCTCGAGGTGACCTCGACAACCCAGTCACGAAGTCCATTGCGACATCATCCCATTTCCACTCTAGAATGGGTAACTATTGTAACATTCCGGCTAGCCTTTGATGCTCTGCCTTCACCTGCTGACAGGTGGAACATATCGTAATAAAACCATATAATTTTCTCTTCATACCCGGCCACCAATACTAATGTCTCATGTCACGGTACATTTTGGTAACTCCGGGATGAACTTCCCAAGCTAAAACATGAAACTCCTGCATTAGCTCCTCACGTATATCCCCTAGAACCCACACTCGTCCATGGATACACAGAATTCCATCATCGCCTATCGTCTATCTAAGAGGAGGGTCCTCATTGGCCACTGACTCTCGTAGAACTAGGCCTTCTGAATAAGATAGCCGTCTCATCCTCACTCTATCCAGGAGGGTAGAAGTCACAGCTGACGATGAAAGATAGGTCTGCCCCAGACTATCATGCCCCTCCAAATGCATCTCAGAGAAAAAATCCATAAGCTGCCATTCACCACTGGCCTCATGAACTACCTGTGTCTGAGTCTTCCTGCTCAGTGCATCAGCAACTGCATTACCCTTACCAGGTGTATAGGCAAGATCAAAATCGAAGGACTGAAGGTATTCAACCCACCTTCATTCTCTCAAATTCATGTCACACTGAGTAAAGATATACTTGAGAGTTTTGTGGTTGGTGAAAACCATAAAATGCTCTCCCAAGAGATAATGTCTCTAAAAGCGTAACGCATGAACAACTGTATCCAACTCGAGGTCATGCGTTAGGTAATTCCTCTCATGTGGCCTCAACTGCTGAGACCTGTATGCAACAAATCGATCGCCCTACATCAACACAGCTCCTAGCCCAATACCTGATGCATCACAGTAAACTGTATAGATTTTTCCCTACTCTGGGAGTATCAGGATTGGTGCTGATGTCAACTTTCCCTTCATCTCCTAGAAGCCTACCTCGCAAGTTTCTGACCAAACAAACTTCACACCCTTCTTAGTCAAACCCGTCAATAGTGTTGCTAAGTGGGATAATTCTTGTATAAAACGCCTTTAGTAACCAGCCATCCCCAAGAAACTCTGTATCTCAAAAACATTCTTAGGCTACTCCCAGGAAACTACTGCTCTCACCTTTTCTGGGTCTACTGCAACTCCTGCCTATGAGATGATATGACCTAAGAAGTGAATCTGGTCCATCCAAAAGTGGCACTTTGAGAGCTTAGCATATAGTCGATGCTCTCTCATTGTACTCAATACAATCTCAATATGGGTGGCATGGTCGTGTCGAGTGTGTGTGTACACCAAGATATCATCCACAAATACTACCACAAAATAATCCAGATAAGGATGAAACACACGATTCATCAGAGCCATGAAAACTGCTGGTGCGTTCGTGAGTCCGAACGGCATAACCAAGTACTCGTAAAGGCCATACTTATTCTTGAAGGCTGTGAGCAGTATATCAGATGGTCTAACGTGCAACTGATGATATCCGGATCTCAAGTCAATATTTGAGAACACTCGTGCACCTCAAAGTTGATAAAAAAAGATCATCAATCCTTGGTAAGGGATATCAGTTCTTGACCGTCAATTGGTTTAGCTTCTGATAATCCACACAGAGTCTGAGGGTACCGTCTGCCTTCTTCACAATAAGGACTGGAGAACCCCAAAGAGAAGTACTGGGTCAGATAAAACCCTTTGACTGTAACTCCTCTAACTGTCTCTTGAGCTTCTGTAACTCAAGTGTAGCCATCCTATAAGGAGGAACGGATACCGGTGCCACTCCTGGAACATGCTCAATAAAGAAATCCACCTCACGCTCTGGAGGTAGACCAGAAAAGACGTCTGGTAAGACATCCCTGAAAAAATCAACTACTGGAGGGAAATCCTTTGGACAAGTCCACTGATCATCCAGATATAAGCTCGCAATCTGGGCTATGACTCCACCTTTCCCACGATGCTCTAGTCTAGCTCGGCTCGCCTGGACATCCCATTATCCCTTGTATAGAAACTCTCCGCCCTCTGGTGACGTGAGACTCACCCTGCGACGATAGTAATCCATGAAGGCTCGAAAGGGAACTAACCAGTCCATCCCATGAATGACATCATAGATCGTCATCTCTAAGACATAGAGGTCCCAAAGAAAGTGACACCCACCAACCTCAATAGGGAACTCATTGCACTGACGCACACCAGTCGTTCTAGCTTCCAATAGAGTGTCTAGCATCATAACATCAGAAGAAGAAGAAACACATAGCCTGAGGCTCTTCACAACGGGCACATATATGAAACTATGTGTAACACCCGTATCGAAAAGTACTGAAGATAAAACAGAAGCTACTAGAATAGTACCTCTGACAGTAGAAGGTCCGGGATTCGGATCCTATTGGGTCTGTTGCGCTGCATATGTCTGCCCAGTGCCGCGGCCCTGTGACACAACCTAGCTACCCTGAGCTGTCCCGCCCTGTTGCCTCTAAGATCCTGGTGTCTGGCTACCATGACCATGACCATCATCCTTACCTGCACACCCTAAAGTATTCCAATTTCCCGACTAGTAAGAAGCTGCTGGTCCTGCTCTCGCACACGGAGTCTGCACAGAACCCCTCTCATTATCCACTGGTGAAAACACTCTACAAAAGCGCTGCAGATGCCCCATCCTGCCATAGTCTCACCATTCCACTGGGTCACGTGGACACTGCATTCTCTTGTGCCCCTCCTTAACACACTGGTAACACATGACCCGGCAATCTGAAACATTCTTTTGGATAGTACTGCCACTGTGAGAGAAGTCCATCTGTCTCTTTCTCTTGTCAGTAGAAATAGTACCAGAAACTAGTGATGAACCGCCCTAGCCCACACCACTAGCTTCCTACAGATTCTGTTCAGTAATCAATGCCTGGTTTACAATATCATGTATAGTAGGCAACCCAAAACATTCACTAGTGCGAAGATTTCATATCGAATACCATTCTAAAATCCCCTATCCCTCAGCGTATCATCACCCACCAGAATAGGTGCAAAACGCTGAAGCTTGGTGAAAGGAGCAGAATAATCCATCACCGACATAGCACCCTGCTGCAGATTCATGAACTCTCAAGCTCTATCTACCCTCAGCGTCTCTGGGAAGAAGAAGTCATAGAAGGTTGTCTGAAAATCCTCCCACACCATGTCTCTGTGATTCTCTGATTGGGTGGTAACATCCCACTACCTCTTGGATGAATCATGCAGCATATACATCGTGAGATTGACCCTTCACCCTGGAGGTGTCTCAAGATGCTCGAAAATAGTCTGCATTGAATCCAACAAAGACTCTGCAGCCTGTGGTCCGCCATCCCCTAAAAATGTAGGCAGATGATGCTACTGGAAGATATGAGTCAGCTCATCCATAGATGTGGAAGCTAGTGGTGCTCCCTGAAAGGTCTTCATGAACCGCATAAAGCCTTCACAGAACTACACATCTACACCTGTGTCTGGTATAATAGCTGGCGCCGCATCTGCCTCTGCTGGAGGATCCATTGGTAGCCCATGGCCTACCATCTCTGGAGTATAATCATTGCCGCTCTCTCAGTGAACATCACGTGGTCATCTCGGTGGCATGAATCTATAAGGTCAAACACACACCTTAGATCATGATTTTCAAAGACCGAAAACAAGGAGACATAGAGGGAAAGTTTTCAAAATTTACAAAATATCACTACATGGCGTGTTCCCTCAATCCATTCACATGGGCATGTACCCCAGCTTAAACTGACCGTGTAACACCCCAAGCACATGGTGTTACTTATAAATACACGGCATGTACTTGAATCCTTCTTCCCTGCCCGAGTCCTTCTACATGGATAAGCTAAATGGCTCACTTGAACAAGACTACACGGAGTTTATAACATCTACACGGTGTGTATGGTTTAATTTCCAACTACCTGTGTTGTTCGTGACATGGACGACTACTCGGCTGACCCCACATGGTATATTACACCCGCACACGGTGTGTACACCACCCTATTTCCTACCCACACATCCAAGTCCACACGGTCTCCCACTGGTAAGGACTACACGACGTGTCCCTCAGGTACACAACGTGTTCAAGAAGAGGTAACATCGACCCATGTTTGTTAGCTACACGGCCGGGTCCCCAGGTCAGACTACACGGCGTGTTCCATGGTGGACATAACGTGTATGCCTCATTGTCTCCTCCATCCGTGTTGTTAGTTACACAGCAGACCCTGGGTCAACACTACATGGCATATACATCCGGTACATGACGTGTTGTTCCCAAAACTTTCCCCACCCCGTGTCCCTGCCCACACGGTCTACGACACGGGAAGAGACTACACGGTGTGTAATGAGGGTACACGACGTGTACTTAAATTGTTTTTCATTTCTTCCCGAACAGAAGAACACACGGCGTGTGTCTATAGAACTACACGGAGTGTATCTTGGGTTCTTCGGACATTAAACCTCAGATACTACTCCGGAACCCATAAAATACTAAAAAACAACACCTATGTGCCAAATTCCGATCCGTGAGGGCCCATACTCCCCACGAATCAAAGTTTTACATTTTATACACGTTATACATAAGTAAAAAAGTCGATGATCCACCAAATTCCAGTCATTGAGGGCCCATACTCCCCAAAAACCAAAGTTTTGTGTCCATTCTATCAACAGGATCACACAAAAATACCCTATCGTATAGTAGGTATTTATCAAAGAAGCTATCACAACAACATGATTTTCTAGCACAACAACTATCACAACAACATACAATTTCTAATGCGCCTACATGGCATGTAACTATGCACGACATTTGATTTCTAGCATGTGCCTAAATGATGCATGAGATGGAATACCCTAATCTCATCGGGTTATAACTAAATAAAACCCATGGATAACATATAAACAACACAATCCCAAGTGCTTCACCCAATGGTGAAAATAAGATCAACTGTAAATTGCAAAATCAATAAAATTGCAATACGAGGTAAATTGGATTTTCCCTGTACACGAGTTAGCTTCTCCTGGGTACAACTTATTACCAAAAACCATTTCTGTCCTATCCTTGACTAAGGCTCCAAATAGTAAGTCAAAGAAAAGAACCCCTCTGATACCACTTTGTAATGTCCCAGATCCGGGTACCACTCCACGGCTGCCCCGAACCCGGTTGGTCACATGACCTCAAGCGCATTTCCCCAAATTCCAGAGGCTGCTGACTAGCAGCGAGGGCCCATGTCTGATAGTGGGGAAACTATGCCCTCATTTTTCAAAGTGTAGCACAGTAGAATACAAGAATAAAATATAAAAAAGCAGAGGAAGAAATAAAACATACATAACTGAAATGAACAACTGCAGTAAAAAGACCCAGCGGTCATATATATATATATCAAGATGCAGCATGTCACTATTTTATAAAAACAGCCAGAACGTGTTATATAGTAGTACAATACGATATAATATGAAAGTATAGGTATAACAAAACAAAACAAAACATCCAGCAACATCGTGAGCCTGAGCTCAGTCCCATGCTCCCCTACACCGCAGCAACACTCATGTACCTATATAGGGACCCTTTCCCTTATCCATACCTATAGAAATATAATCTGTTTGGGACGAAGACATGACCCAAACAGGGTGTGAGAAACTAATCCCAGTAGGTACCCACCAAATATCCATGCCCAACTATTAGTGTAAATGTGCAGCAGCAGTGTGCAGTAGTAAATGCAATAAACTAAGCAGTACTCAAAAGTAACTAAATTTACCAGTTATATTTCCATTTTAATATTCATTTAATTATTCAATAGAAGGAAAACACCATAGTGTATTTCTAAGTAAACAGTTAGTTTCCTCAGGCATGTAAACCCTTACCCTCAGGTAAAGAGAATCTGAACCCACAGGAATCTACCCACAGGCATATCAAATAATTCCCACAGGCTTACGAGGTGTCACCCACAGGCACAAAATATACTGCCCACAGGCATGAAAGAAGTTTCCCTCAGGCTGAATATAGCACTTCCCAGAGGCTAATCAAAACACTGCACTTAGGCTAAAAAAGTAACCAGGCTGTTCCCAACATATAAACAAGCAATTTATATACAATTCCTCTCAAGGCAATTTAAGACATGCTAAAATCATGGTATACCCTCGGGTAACTTGGCCAAATGGCTAAACAGAGGAACACACTCTAGGGGCGGTCTTGGATCCAAGAAGCGATCCCAAAAAATAGTTATATATGTTCATTAAACTACCTATGCAATTCTAGTTATTTAATTATGCAAGGCCTCAGCCATACGACACCCCATTCATGGGCGTGTATCACAACGGTATAAAAATTCACCACAGTAGTTGGAAATAAACACTAGACCACCTACCTCGATCGCCCCTGGTCGATATACATGAATGACGCTCCTCAAAACATCCAAGAATGATGTAGATCTGAGGTAAAAAAAATATCATTCAAACGTAAATAAATCCCTTTAGAGGAAAAATTTGCAAGAGCTACGGAAGGAGAAGGAAGAACTCACCCATGCGGTTCCAACGTGATCGAAGGAGGCAGAATCGGATTCCTGGTGTTCGATCAGGTGATCTCCAAAGCTCTAGTTATCCCTCCTAAGTTCTCCACTAGTTATAAGCCTTCCCTGTGAATAAGGGAGGCTACTTCCCATTTTAAGCGAAAAAATAGACTACACGGCGTGTACTATTGGGTACATGGCGTGTAGTTTTCATTTTTAATCTATTCCTACGGTGGCTTCTCGCCAGCGGGGCACTGTTCATCTGTCGACATGACTACACAGCGTGTATTCCTGAGTACACAACGTGTACTATTGCTCATCTGGCCACCACCTTACTATTCACTTGCCGACTGATTACACGGAGTGTAAATACAAACTACACGACGTGTAGTTGGTTTTTACACCCATCATCATCGAAAGTCCTACACACCCTATGTACTCATTCCACACGGCCAAAGTACATGGCATGTGGAAACGTACACGGCGTGTAGTCACAAAATTTAGGATTTTCTTCCATTTTCCTTATTTTCTCAAAAACACTTAAGGGAAAGAGAAAAGAAGAAACTCGTACCTCAAGAATAAGAACTGGGTTCTTACAATTAATTATGAAATCCACCTTTTTTTACAATTAGTTTTATATTTTGATTCTTTTATGAAGTTTTTTATTCATTTTACATTACTATACTTTTAATGTTTCATATACTTAGGAAATTTCCTTGTTATTTCTAACTATTTTTTAAATATTCCATAAGGTGCTAAATGGGAAGTGTTACCTAAATGTATTTAACCAATAAACCCCCTCACATGTTCCTAATTTTTAAAATGGTATAACCATGAAATTGATGTTTGAATTAACCAACCATGTCCTATTTTAGAATGTGGACAGTTCATACAAGAGTGGGATCATGTGAGGATGGGGCCTCATTCATGATTCGTGTGGATCTATGTTGGCGGGTTTCAACGCCTTCTTAAGGGCGGGAAACTCTATGAGGGAAAAAATGAGGGGTCTTCTCATAGGGCTCATAGTTTTTATGAGGTTGGGTTTGCAGGTGGATGTTATTAATTCTAATTCGGAGGCTTTGGTCAAGATGGTCAAGGGGATCTATGAGGTGCCCTGGAACCTAAGCTACTTCGCAAGAAGGTGCTCATTGGAGATGAATCATGGTCAACATGTCCATCAAATTTGGAGGGAATATAACTTTTCTGATGATGTGCTCAGTGGCTTCGGGAGACTGGGGGAGCTTCTTGTTGTTTATAATAGTATTGAGTCACTTCTTATGGTCTGTATGTCTTTTTTCCAAGGTAATGCTCTTGGTTTACACCACTTTCGCCCCCCTTAGGGGTTTTCTGTGTGCCTATCATGTGCTGATGGTCACTTCCTTTTCAATTAAAATAATTATTTTTACGAATCTATAGTCCAACAATCAAAAAATATCTTTTTTTAAGATTTGTATTAGTGATGAGCTGACAAATGGGCCACTGAGGTGGAAGGAAATGGTATGTCATAGATATTTTTTTCCTAAATCATATGGTAACCTAAATAAATAGTTTTTTTTTTAATTTTAATTAAATATTCCTATTTATATAGTACTAAGTATTATATTGGTTTATTTAAATCCTTAAACTTTTAAGATAATCTTAAAAAACTACTTTTCCTTTACTAATATAAACCTTTCTCCATTTTAAATAATGCACCCATTTCAATGAAAATTAAGTTTGATTCAATTTATATCATGAAATTTTAAAGTGTAATATTTTACTTTGTTATAAATGAATATTGGAAAAATATTTTTTTATATTGATTTTTTAGAATGTAAAAATAGTTTTAAAAGGAACATAACTTTCAAATAGCTTTGTTAATTAAACTTTTGTATTTCATTTCAACTTTATTTGGGTCACTATAATCATGTATTGCATATAGATAATTACATGCTTAATATTTTACTTTTTTATCACTAATTGCTACCTATGACACTCGCATCATTCCAATGCCTTTTTTAAAAAAGAATCAATGAAAATGGAATGTCAAATATATCATAATTTATGTTTAACTCTACCTATCACTAGAGTTCCTTGAGGGGAATTCTATTTGAAGAATAGTTTCATGTATGACTTGGAACTTTTATTATTTTATGGAAATTTGTGATATAGTATTTTCTGAATATGCATGTTTTATTTCATAAATATATACAAGTTCAAAGTATAAAATATTGATATGATGGCCAGTTTAGTATAAATAACTATGTCTAATTTTATTTATAAGAGAATTATTGTTACTTATATAATTTAGATAATGCTTTAAGGGTTATGTGTAAATCAATTATTATTTTATATAATCAATTTTTAAGTTGGTACACCAGCCAAAAATATATATAATTGAATGGTTTGGGTTTTGAACCTGATGTTATAATACCCTTTACACAATCCATGAATGGTAATTCCATCTCATCTATCATGATACTATTATACTTGATTCCAATTACCCTAAAATGGGATGGGTATTTCACCATAAATTCCTTATGATGGTATCATCAATAGACATTGAACTCACTATATGGTTATTCTAAAACTACATGTTATGCCCAAGGTAGGTTTTTGGTATAGACCCTCCTAGAATAGATACTTACATGGTGAAACTTCAAATACATATTTCTAATGTTTGGTTATTTTCATTTCCATGCTATGTTTACCATTTTTTTTATAAAATTTTTTTTATCATATATATAATATTTATTAGATATATTCATGTATAAAATTGGTTATTTACTATTGAATCAAGTCACATTGGCAGTTCTCTACAAGGTATGCATATGGTCACACCCTATATGGACACCAAATTGTATATTCAACTTCTTATGTTGTTTTGAAGGTACAACATTAGGTATGAGGTGTTTGTGTCTTGATTGGTCTCAGGTGACATAAGAGATAGATCCAATTTGTGTCTGTAGTTCAAGTGAATTATTTATGGATCCTTTGGTAGAAACATGGGGAAATTAGACATGGAGATATCCTTAGTTATTCTTATGGGGATTCCATACATTAAACCTATTATTTTTGTTCCTAAAAGTCATGTTAGATTTTATACTTATGTGTATAATGAGTTATGGTTAATTTCACTAACCATGTAGAATTTATATGAGATTTTGGACTAGTTTGAGATGTATTCAATCCCATAGATCTATTTTATGATCCACTTCCCATATGGTTTATCGAATATGTACCTCAATGGAAGATTATCAAGTTTTGGCCAAAAATTCAAAAAATCCAAAGGGCCATTAAAATATTTCTACTATTTCATTTAATAATTTTCTAAAAGGGATTAAAACTACCTCCCACTTAAATTAATTAAACCCCGAATATTTACATTATCCTAAAATTATTGGGAGTTGCACTTGAGGTGTTTCTACAGTTTGGCTCAGTACTATTCTGGTATTATAGTTAAGGTTATTACAATACCAGAAGCATTAGTTTACATTTTCAAGCGGATAATTTTTTTTGATAAACATTGAATGTGTTAATTCCCCCATTTAGTTCTAAAAAATGTAAATAGGGTGAGTGGATACAATTAGTTATTGAGGAATCTAGATATTGAGTGGAGTGAGGAACTAGTGAAATTATGGAATATTTATCAAGAGATAATGAGATCTATAAAAATTTACAACATAAAAGTCACATGGAAGTGAGTATGGTTAATGACCTAGAAAGATATAAATTAGGAATAGATTTTGAGACTAAAAATTAATTGGACCAAAATACGACATTAAATATGTGATAAAATAATGTTTAAAATGTGGAAAGTATAAAGATACTAGATGTAATTTTGAAACCCCCTTAGAATAAAGAGGTGTAAAAAACCAAAGGAAAATAGAATGATCACTATAAAATTATGGTAACACATTTTATACCTTATTATTATAAGGAGAATACCCTTATAAACACATCTCTATAAATAGTAGAGAAACACCTCATAAAATACAATCAATGTAAATCTATAATTAGGAGATGTGGATGTTGATGATGAATATATTGGGATGACTTACTTTTATTGGCCTCAAGACCCCACTACCATATCCTATACTAGTGGATAGTGGTATTTGGACACCCACTTATACCATACATAACCTTACCCCCCAAAAATTTATATGGGGAGTCTATCATTCATATAATAAGAAAAGGGGGTGGTTGTAATCTTAAGGAAAATACCAAAGACTTTTTTTGGACTAATAAACATTTTACTACCAATATATATCCTTCTTTGATATTGGTTTAGGATAAATAATATCCACACTCATCCTTTCTATCTCAAAATTATACTACTCACATATCTATAAGACCTCAAAATGATCCGCACTATCTAATCTTACCATATCCAATCAAATTCATCAGAAAATTTACCATGTTTTACATATTTTAAATTTTCTCAATGACCACAGTTCCCTCCACCACAATGAATTAAAAAAAGTGATATTGTACTCTAATGTGATTAATTTTTAAATGAAAACATGAATGTATTAGAACATGAAAGGTGATATTACTAGAAACAAATATAATAATTTTATCCTGTATACATCTGTGATCCTTCAATAATAGTCTCATCCAAATTAACACTTTTCAATCTTATATAGCTACGATATATTATGCCATATTCATTGATAAATATATAACTAAATAAAACTTGGAAATTGTTGTCATAATTACTCCTTTAAGAATAATCATATTATGAGTAGTGTATTTCAACTATTCAAAATCACCTAAAAAATATGAATCAACATAGCCTTTGATAGTAATTTTTTTTCATCCATAACATAATGTAGTATCTTAGGTCTCATTGATCTATCTTAAGATCCTATAAACTATGTTCCAATTATCTTGTCCTAGATTATCCATGTGTTGACTAACTAATCCCACTATATGTGTAATATATTGTTCAATACAAACCATATTTAATATTAGACCCTCCACTATTATTGTATACAATACTCGAAACATCTCATCCTATTTTCTTCACTATTAGGATTCATCATATAAGATAACGTGAAATTAACAATAAAAGGGGTAGATATTGGATTATAATATTGTATATTGAAGTATTTTAATACTTTATTCAATTAGTTATTTTGAAATAGATAAATATTCATATTATTTATTCCTCATTAAATCTGCATCTCAAGAATCTTGATTACTGGTCCTAATTCCTTTATATAAGACTCACTATAAAACCATGCCTCTGTCTCCTAGATTTGATCATTATTAGGGAATACAACCAACATTTCATCCAAATATAATAGAATAATGATAAAATAATTACCATAAAAACCCATGAAATATGTTCCAAGGATTTGAATGAAGTCTTTTTTATCAAAGTCTCATGATATAAAAATAAAATATCCCATAACAACACCTTTGTGCCTACTTGAGTACATACATAGATTTATTCAACTTGAAAACCATCTTCTCCTCACTTTATTTTGTAAAAACTTCTACATGATGCATATAGATTTATTCATTAAGATCACCATAGAGAAAATATGTCTTTATATATAGCTTCTCTAGATGTAAACTATATATAACACATATTTCCAAAACCACTCAAACAATCGTTAGTCTAATAGTAGGATAAAGTATTTCATTAAACTTAATAAATTCATTTAGTGTGTATCCATTGATCCCCAATTTTGAATGATATCACTCCACTTATTCCTTTCTAAAAGTATTAGTGGATAAAATGGGAACACTTAGAGAGTAGGGGTGAATCTGTATAGATCACTTTTTAAAATTTATTTCTTTCAAATAAACCATTATGGTCTGTTAGGACATGATCCTCTCAAGTAAATAAAACTCATTATCACCCAAATGATATGAATATAATGAAGAGAAAGGAAGATGAAAATTTATACAAGGTTCATCAACAATGTGTGAGTCTTCTCCATACTATAACAGGTTAATATCCTTGGATATATATTTTCCACTAATATAATATTAACAATACAAGTGATTTGCGCTAGTTACAAAACATGAAACTTTATATTCCAACACATAAAAAACTCTAATAGGTTCCACTATCTCTTAATAGTTACAATAAAATAAATAGGACCACAAGATAAGAGATATAAATTCTTTTAAGTATAGGTTTTAAAAAAAAATTGATATATCCTTTCCTTTGAACTAGAAAGATAATACCAGGGATGCAGAACTCAATTTATTATAGAAAAATAAATCCATAATTAACCTGGTTAATAAATAATGAATTTATTGTTCTATTTAACTCACAACATGTATCACCCTTAACAAATATTCTTATTTTTATTCACTCAAACTCATAATTATTTTCTCAAGAAAAAAATATTCAAAACACTATAGCCACATTACTATTGACATAGTATATTCTCTTATCAATTATGAAATATTAGATATTCATATATTTCTCAGTACTCCAAAACATGACTCTTAGAAACTTCTTCTCATTCTCATACTTTTTTTTCACACACACACAATATTGTGTTTTGTATCAGATATACTTCTTCCTTCTCAAATAATATTTTATCACATTTTCTGTTTTATCGATGTTTATTTTTTTATACAAAAAGAATAATTAAAACACCCATCCTTTTAAACTTTCCTAAAAGATAATAATCTATTTTTTTACAATCATTTCAAAAAAAGTATCATGCAAGTAATTCTATTTTAGTCATCCATGATACTTGTGAAAATATTACGAACCCTAAAAGAGTACCATCCTCCCACTTTCTCTAGTAGTTTTAAAAACTTCAATTCTCTTATTTGAAATATATAAAAAACAAGTAGGATATTTTCATCTTTGATCGTATATAATAAAACTAAAAGGGAATCAAATTTCAATTCTATATACAAAATAACCTATCAATGCCTTGACATCTCAACTGATTGAACACACTCATTTTTAAAATATTCCACACATGAAATCATAACATTCGATAACTGAAAATTTCAAAAATGAACTCATATGGAATCAATAAATTTTTTTATAGATTTTTGAAACTTAAAAAAATCAAGGAATTATTACACTTAATACATATACATTATTGTTGAATGTAGAATAAATTTATATTCCATTCCTCCTCATTCATTATATGTTTTGAAGGATTCTATTCTTCATGAATGGAACTCATAGAGTCTTAATTGTTTTTAATCACAAATGATTTGTGATGTTATGGATACTAAGGATTTGATTCGGTATCCAATAAATTGATTTATAAAAATAATTCATCCAACATATTTTTTTTCACAAAGTGTTGACATATATTCACTAGCCTGATTACACACACAAACTATTTGATCACTTATAAAAAGACCCAAATTATAGTTATAAACCTTTATATAACTCATACAGATATTCAAAATGCATATAAATGGTTTTCAATGACATATAAAAAGAATTTGTTTACACATAAAAATCTTAAAATGATTCATAGAAAGACCTAGTATGAATCATACATAGATAAACATTTTCCAAATATTCATCCTCAATATAGAATTAAAAATGTACTTAACAAAGAACATAATTACTTCAACATGCCATAAAATGTCTCAATCACTAAAAATCACCACAAAAACACTTAAATGAATTGGTTAAAAATAAATAAAACAAGAATAAAAATCTTCAAAAATTCTAAGGGGTAATTAAATATTTCCATTTGGATTCACTGTTAACCTAATTTCAACTCTATCTAAAACTTCCCAAATAGATTGCTGATTTCAGTAAGTTCGCTCGAGAATCCTTAAATTTCATTCTATCTCGCATGAGATGCATCTTGACACCACACCATAAGATAATGTAGTGTTTTGGAGAGAATTACATCCCTTTGAAATAATAAATAGTTTGAAAAGTGATTCAAATAAATTTTTCTTGCAACCCATCTCAAAAAATACACCATTTTAAAATAAATATATCCGAGGATATATAAATTATGCGTGCGCTACTTCTTTAAGAATATTCTCCCCTTTAGAAAATACTAAGAGTTGTGACATTTTTCTCTCTCTCCCCCTATTAAAAAACAATCCAAAGCATTGAGGTGGATGAAATTCACACATATTTAGGTGATAGGGGAAGTCTGAACATGAATTTACATCCTTAACTCAGAGAACATCACCTTTTGAAATGTTTTGGTGAAATTAACAAAAAATTGTTCCTTAGTACTAACAAACTCATGTTTCAAATTACCTTCATCCACAATATCTATAATGAAATGATATCGAAGATTAATGTTCTTTGATCTACAGTACAGAAATAGTTTCTTGGAAATATATATTACACTTTGATTATCACCTGAAATGAATAGTGTCTTCACAACCTTAACTCTCGTGTTATATAGTTTAACTTGCATCCATATCATCATAGTACAAACATTTGTGGAATTTATGTACTCGGCTTCACCAGTGATCAATACCAATGAACTTTGATTATTACTATACCATGATATAGAATTCTCACCTAGAAATATTGTGGCAGCTAAAGTAGACTTCTAAAAAATACAATCTCTAGCCCAATTTGCATTTGTAAAACCTTGCAAGGTAAAACTTGAACTAGATATATATATTAGGATATAGATCTGTGTATTCTTTATGTAACTCATTATTATCTTGTATAAAAATAGGTGATATTCCTTACGATGAAATTGAAATCAGGCACATAAGATCAGATTAAAAAGAATTTTGGGCCTAGAATATATTAGTTATAGAAAGCTTCCATTTAGTTTTTTATAACCACTTTGATTCACACCAGATCCAGCCTCATCACTAATTATCATAATTATAATAATTATAAGAGTAGAAATACCATTTTATTCCTCTATTCTAATCCTCTTCAATAATTCTTTAGAGTATTTTTCTTATAAAAGAAAAATACGATCACCCCCTTGAGTTTGTTTCAATCCTAGAAAATATGAAATATCACCCAATATAGACATCTCACAATTTCTCTTCATTTACTCGAAAAAATCCTTATAAATATACTATTTATCACCTGTAAAAATTATATCATTTATATATACTATAGTAATAAGTATCTTGGCAGTCTTCTACTGTACATAGAGATTATAATCAACTTTACCTTTTGAAAATTTCATGCTTCTCAGGAATCCATCCCACTTAGCATACTTGGATCTTGGGGACTATTTAAGTAAACATAATTATTTCTTATTCCTATAGAAAATACTCCCATATTTATCAAGAATAAAACTCACATTTTTTCAATGAACTATTATTCTTCAATATCACCATTTAGAAAGGAAAATTTGACATCCATTTGATAAATTTTTTAACTTTTTTGAGTTTCAACTGCCAAAGATATCATAATGGTCTTAGGTATTTCCAATGGGGAAAGTTTTTCATCAAATTAATCTCCTTAAAACTATGAATAACCCTTTCAAAAAATCCTTTCCTTATTCTTTTCAACTGCACCTTTCTCATTCATCTTATTTTCCAAAATCCCACTTAGTTCTTATTATGTTTTCTTTCAAGCATTAAAACCAGGTCCTAAGAAGAGTTCATATCTATTTGATTAAGTTCCTCATTTATAGTAGCTATAAAATTTTCATTTTCAATGGAATAAAAAATATTTTGAGGTTCAACTTGAGAAATAAGTGCAGTCTCATTCTCTAATCCCAACCTTTTTTTTGGTTTATACATGTGAATATATGATTTAATAGTGAAATTATATTTATTAATCTATAAAAATTTTCTTATGATAATTATATTATTGGGTATATTAAATAATAAATTTCTTAGGTAATTTAATATTTATTATATATAAAATATTAGTACAATAAAGTCATATAGAGAAAATAAAGTCATAGTAATATAACAACTATACTGAAAAGGCTACTACATTAAGATGAATATATAAAAAATTATATTGAAATAAAAAAATATGATTAAGGTATATAAAAAATAGTATATAATTAAAACTTGAATGTAGGTAATACACACACACACACACACACACATATATATATATATAATTTTAACAAAAAATAAAATGTTTTTAGTAAATAGTTAATGGTTAATAATTAATAGATTGTATAAGTGAGCACATATATATATTTATTTAAATATACATGTATTTATATATTTTTTTTAAATTACAAAATTTATAATTATAAAAGAATTGAAAATAAATATATTAATAAATAGTATCATCATCCTCGTTGACCTTCGATGCCATTGTACTACTGTCACAACCGCAATGATATAATATTACCCTTGAAATCTCAATGAGCATACACCTTTCCTATGTTATGATTTCCCTGGTGACCATATCATCCTTATATTCCTCCTCCATCATGTGAGTTCTAGGTGTTTATCTATGGTAAGTGAGTATAGTTGACTAAATGCTTGATGTAATCTCTGTTACCCGACTTGATAGCGTGAAGTGTGTGGGAGTTTCGACCGACTGTGTAGGATGAATCCAATTGAAATCTATCTAAACTCATATTATTTTTGGTTTTGGGATGAGATTTCAATGATTATAGAAGGATGGTTCATTTCTAAAGTAGTGGGTGTCATACGAGATAGACCAATATCCCCACCCATGTGATATTCAAAGAAATAATAAAACACGGGTTGGTAATATGTGTTGAGGAAACTGATTTTTCTAGAGGACAATGATCTATAGAGGGCCTAAAATATAAGAATATGAAATTGGTTATTGTATATAGGTCACTGCACATAATCTATTAAGAAATAATATATATATATATATATGTGTATTGAAAATGAAGTGCGGGTTAGCTATAAAGGGGATCCCTTTGTGCTCATGAAAAAAATACATGTGTGTGTGTTGTGAATGGTTGGTTATTATAGAGAGATATATATAGCGATAGATAGTGAGGAGGAAGAATGATCCTTTATGTGTTATATTCGATGGAAAATAAATATATTTCATTTTGGAAAAAAGGAAAGGGAAAATGATTTTAATATTAAAAATTCTATTTTAAAAGTTCAAACAGATCTCTCAATGTTTTAAAATATTTTTATTTCATTGTTGTTTTTTAATTATAATTCTATGTAAAAAATGTTGTTTTATGAGCTTTTAAGTTATTAATTTATTTAATGTATATTTTAAAAAAAATCTATTTTTTAAAAGTAATTTATTATTTTTTTAAATAAATTAATCCTTATTTCAATTTGTTTTTTATTTTTTTTATGTTATCATTACATTTATAAGGGGAAAATGTTTTAATATTTTTTATTATTTGATTTTCCAAACTAAACCTTATTTGAATGGGAAAAGTTTTTTCTTTAAAATTTTATTTTCTAATGTTTTTAAATCATACTACATATTTTAAAAAAACCATGTATTTGTCTATGTTGATTTTGAAATATTTTTTTTACAAATGAATTATTTCAATGATGATATCTTTTAGGAGTTTCAATCATTCAATATTATCATTTCATGCTTAAATATTTTAACATTAAGAAAAATTATCATCATTGTATTATTTTAATAACACAGTTTCTTTTATTGAAAAAAATTTATTATCATGAACTACTTTATTTATATAGATGTTTTTATGATTAAATTATTGTGTGTCCTTAAAATAATTCTCTTGCTGATGTCCGTTGTTTATTTTCCAAAAAAGTAATAAAAAAATATTTCATTATGATTATGATTAAAACAATATATCCTGTATTTCGCTTAAGATATGGAGAAACATATATACCTTTCCATTAAAAAAATGAATTTTAAAATACTATTGTTAAAGTTTTGAAAATACAGTTTTGATAAATATTATAGAGTAAAAAAGAAATCTATAAATGTTTTATTTAAAAAATGGAACATGGGAATTATAAAAAAATGAGGAATGGGTAGTGAACCCAAACCTCAACGATATTTTCAACCATGTGATGGGTAAGCCTTATACATCCTTCAATGTTCTAGTATGACTCATGGTGTTTTTTTTATAATCTTATAAAAAGTTTTCATGAAAATCACTTGATTTATTATATAATTAAATATTTTAAAATTATATTCAAAACTAAATTTTAGAATTGAAAATGGATTTTATGAATTTATCAAATATTAAAGGTTTTCAATTAAATGTTTTTTACATTATTATAAAAATATTCTAAATAAATATTTGGACTTACCAAAGTTTATAATTTTTTTTAAAAGATTATTTTGATTTTAATTGAAAAGATGAATTTGATGATAAATTTTTTTTATTAAATTTAATATACCGGATTTGAAGAAAAATGTTTCCAAGGTGGTTTTAGTTGTTTTAAAGGATGTTTGTTTTAGAAACCTATATTGTGATATTTTTTTCTCACCCAAAGTTTTCAAAAAAATATATTTCTTATAGGGATTAGTGATAAGTTGGAGAAATTTTAAATAGAGTATTAACTTAAGTGAATATATAAAAGAAATTAAATTATTTTATTAATACCTTTTATAAGATTAACATGTGTTTTAATTTATTTTATAAGTTCCCAATTCTATAAAATTCTAGACCTAAAAATATCTCCTAACATATGGTGAATTTCCATTTGGATTTTAGGTTGTAATTTTATATTTTTAATTCGGAGAAACATATTCTAGAGACCTATTAATTAAATAAATGAAAAAATGGGGGTTTTTACCATCAGACTATGGAGGGAGGGTCTGGGGAATCTCAGTTAGTATCAAAGGAAAGGTTTAGATAACTTTGAAGATTTGGATGATATCAAATGTGGACAAATATAGAAGTTATATTTTTTTTGAGAATTTGAAGACTATAATTATGTGTGAATAAAGGTATTTTGGATAAAACATATTTTAGAAAGTCCTTTTATTCTAAAGAAAATTTTTATTGACTTTTGAGATTTTTTTTATTAAATGTTATAATGATTCATGGTATTTTGGATAGAATAGAAAATTAAAAATGTTTTATACACCTATGATTTACACTTAATATTAATATTTTTAAAAATTATTATCATAAAAACATTGGTTTGATTATTTTATTTGGAATTGGATCATGAAAATAAAGTAATGATGGGTATGTTTTATAAACCCTTTAGTTTTATAAATAAGGATGAATTTTTGGCGCAGATGGATAAAACAATTGAAAACATGGATATATTAGGTAAAAAATGAGTATTACCCATAATAGTAAATGAAAAACATAAATTTTAATAACATATATATTGTAAGAGTGATCATATATAAATATATATATTTATTTAGTTAAATTAAACTATTTAAACTTATAAATAAAGGGAAAATATATAATAAAAATTAGATTCATCATCCTAATTTACATCTAAAGCCATTGTGGCACTGTCACAGCCACACTGACCCTATCATGCCCTTGAAACCTCAATGAGACTACACCCAGCCTATATTGTGTGTTACCTTGTGAACAATCTATCACTATCTTCCTCCTCCAATATATGAGTTACGAGTGTTTATCTATGAGAAGGAAGTTTAGTTTACAGAGGTTTTGATGGTGTCTCTATTACTTGACTTGAAAATGTAAAGTGTGTGGGAGTTTTTGCTAATTATTTGGGATGCATCTAGTTGGATTATCTCTAACCTCATTTGATTCAAGTTTTTTTGATGAGTTATTAGAGGCCAGGGAAGGATGGATCACTGCAAAAGCAGTGGCTATCACATGAGAAATACTAACATCCCCACCGATGTGATGTGCATAAAAATATTAAAACATAGGTTAGTAGTGTGTGTAGGGAAATATTTTTTTATTGGGAGACAATGAACTAAGGATGGCCTAATATATTCTAAGAAAAAACTAGTTATTGTATATAGGTCATTTCAAATAGGTTTTTAATAAATACAATATATATATATATATATTTAAAATTTAGTGTGGGTTGGATAAAAATGGGATACTCATGTGATAATCTAAGAAAAAAATGTGTGTGTGTGTATTGAACATGGTTTTTTGTGTGTAGAGAGATATGGACAGATTTAGTTTGGAGGTGGAATGAGACTTTAGATGTTATACTCAAAGGAAAACCAATAAGGTTTGGTTAGAAATAAAGTTATGGGAATTTTTTTAAAATTTTAAATTATATTTTAATTTTTTTTTAAAAAAATATATGTTTTAAAATGTTTTGATATCAAGGATTATTTTTAATTATAATTATATATAAAAACGATTTTAAAAGTTTTTTATGTTATTATTTTATTTAAGGGATATTTTTTCCAAAAAATCTATTTTTCAAAAAAATAAATGAAGCATTAGGTTTTCTTAAAAATTAATTCTTATTTAATTTTGGTTTTGAGTATTTTTTTAAGTTGTCATTTCACGATTAAGGGGAAAATGGTTTAATGTTCTATGTGTTTATATTTACCATACTAAACCCTCTTTGAAAGTAAAAAATTATGTATTCAAAATTTTATTTTCTAATTTTTTCAAACCATCCTTTATATTTTTACAAAAACATTATATATTTCTTTGTTGATATTTTTAAAAAATTATACTAATGAATTTATTTTAATATTTATATTTTTAAGGAGTTTCATCCTTCTAAAGTTATATTTTTTCTTAAATAGTTTTATTTGAAAAAAAATTATCATCCTTGTTTTATTTTAAGAGCATGGTTTATTTTATAATTGTTTATTATTATCATGAAATAGTTTAAATATATGGATATCATTTATAATTAAATTACTCTCCTACCATACAGTAATTCTCTTCTTGACATTCTGATTTTTTTTGAAAATAATAATAATAATAAATATGTTTTATCATGATTTTGATTAAATATATATTTCTAGTATTTCTTTTATGTTGTAGAAAAACATATATTCCTTTCCTTCTTAAAAAAAGTAATTTTAAAACACTATTATTAATGTTTTAAAAATACAGTTTTGATGAAAATTCCAGTGGAAAAAAGAAAGCAATAATTATTTTATTTTAAAAAATGGAACATGGGAATTAAAAAGAGATGAAGAATAGAGTGTTAACCTAAACTTCAAGGGATGTTGTCCACTATGTGATGGGTAGGATATATTATCCTTTAATGTACTAGGGTTCATCATTGTTTTTTTCTATGATTGAAAAAATCTTTTATAAAAAACACTATTTATTAAATAAAGAAATATTTTAAAATTATATTTAAAAGTGAATTTTGGAGTTGAATTTTTTTCTAGAATTTATAAAATATAAATTATTTTCTATTAATTTTTTTATAGTATTTTAAAAATATTCCAATAAATGATATCAAAATACTCTATTTTAAAAAAATGTTTTCTGAAAACCCTTTTGGGTTTTAAATGAAAAGTTGAATTTTATACTAAAAAAACATTTCATTAAATTTAATGTATTCGATTTTGATGAAAATTTGTTTCAAGTAGTTTTGAATTGTTTTGAAGGATGTATGTTTTACAAACCATTAATGAGAAATTGGGTTCCAACCGATGTTAAAAAAAATCACACAACTAGTAAATGAACAAGATTAATTATTAATACATGATTAACTTGAGTGAAGATGTAATAGAAATTAAAGAGTTTTATTAATTCTTTTTAATTGATTATCATAATTTTTTTACATTTTTTTAGATGTTCTTGATTATCTAAAACTCTATTCCTAAAAATATTATATGTTATTTGGTGGATTTCCTTTTATATTTGTGGTTTTAATTTTATTTGATTAAATTTTTATAGTTACCTTTTAAATTTAAAAAGGGGAAATGTTTTTTTATCACCAAACCTGAGAGAATAGGTCTGGGGAATCTCATTTATAATATTATCATTTGTAAATATGTATACATGTTAAAGACACTGAAGGATGGAAGTGTTACGACTCAAGGTTAGAGGAATAATTGAAACATATTTCAAGTGGGTGATGAAAAAAATTCCCTTTACTTATGTATTAATATGGGAAAGAGATTTTGAATCAATAACATAGTCATATTATCCAATATAGAATGAATAATTTAAATCATTGAGATAATTTTAGTGATGGGATATTACTGAAAGGATAAAATAAATTTGAATACATTTTATGTTAAAAGTGTACTATTAAGAAATATTGATATAAAAAGGTAGAGGTCAAAACAAATCATCCCTTAGAACTTGTCCATTCTTATATTCATGGGCCAATGAGGAAGAAATTGATAAATTATAGAAAATAAATTATCTCATTTATTGTTTACATTAGTCGAACCACATTCATGATATTCATGAATCACAAATTTGAATAATTGTATATGTTTAATAGTTTTATGGGGAGTGTAGAAAAAGAATGTGATTTTTCTTTGGCGAAGTTCCATTTAAAAAATATAGTTGAATATTAAAGTGAAAAATTTGTGGATATTTTTTAGAAACATGTGTTTCTTTATAGGTATAGCTCCCCATATATCCCAAAAAAAAGTTTTTATAAATGGAAGAATGAAATTTTGATTCAAATTTCTTAAGTTATGTTGGTAGAACATAGTATTTCTCATTTCTTTAAGAGGAAAGTGATTAGAAAAAAATACACATTAAAAACTGATGTTAATATCATTTAAACGACGAAATGTCCCTAAACATGATGTATTATAATAATACCCAAGATAAATGTATTTAAGTGTGTTTGGATACCCTTATTTCATCAATGTTAAGGGAACAAATATGAGTAAATTTTATTAAATATGGGTTGAAAGGATTTTCCATGGATATCTATAAAATTATGAGAGATATGGTTTCTAAAAAAAGGAATCAAGAAAAATTGATGATTTTTATAATGTAGAGGTTTTCAAGAACTCATTTAACGGGTGAATACAAAAATAAAATATTTTTAAATGCATTAGATAAGATGAATAATTCATTGGATAAAAATTATAAATTTATGTAAGTGTGAAAGTTATGAGTGTTAGGAATGAGAAAAATGTTGATTCAACTATATATAGTGATAAATAATATATAAATTTACCTTATCCATGGCATATGAGGCAAGTTTAGTACTATAAAATCATTTTTTATCATAGAAAATCGATAAAAACTAGGAGATCCTTGGGGGAAATATCATATATTATATTGATTTATCATGTTGAACCAAAGAATGTGGATGATTAATTGATGTATTAAGAGTGTATTTGTGCTCTAAATGAAGAATTTTATTATATTGAAATAACACATGAAAATTGGTTTTGAATCTAATAAACAAGAATGATATTGGAGTAATATGGGAGTTTCACACCAAATTGAATGTAAAAAGAGAAGTAATCAGAAACAACACAAATCTCATTTTCAAAGGATATTCTCAAGTTAAAATAATTAAATTCAATGAGACAATTTCACCAATTCTAGGTTCTATTCCATAATGAATTTTCATTCTACTTTCGGTCAAAGAAGATACATGATTTTCTAAATACATTTGATTTCATCCTTTATTAATAGTTATTTTTATAAGGAGTATGATGAGATACATGATGGTTTTTTATTGTGATGATGAGATATGTGTTTCTAGATTGAAAAAAGTACTATATTTGTTAAATTAATTTCTAAAATCATGGTATTTAAATATTTAATTGTGTTCAAACTCTAAGGAGAATAGTGGGAAGAAACTATATATTAAATAATTCAAGGAATCTCTTCAAGTAATTGTATATATTGATTATATTATCTTATCCAAAATTGAAAAATATGTTTGCAGTGAATTTTTCCACTAAAATAAAGGATATGTTTGATATATATCTATTGAGAGAGATGATGCACTTCTTGGGAATTCAAATATCTCATGATTAAGATCATATTTTTCCTTTTAAAGGTAAATATGATTAAGAGTTACTGAAGATTATTGGAATGGTGGATTCCAAGATAGTTTATATACCAATATCAGTGTGAACCAAGATTTCAAAAGATGAATGTGTAATGGTGGTTTTCAAAAGGAGTTTATAAAACATATTCAAAGTTTCTTATATTTCACATCTTTAAGATTGGATGTTGTATGCATTGTTACATTATGTACCTGGTACCAAAGTGTTACAATAGAATCACATTTCATAGTAGCAAAAAGGATTCTAAAGTACATTAATGTAATAGTATATTTTCTTTGTAATATTACAACAAAGGAAAACATGATCTTATTAGCTACGATGATATGAATTAGATAGGATGTGTTGATGATTATAATTAAAAATCTAGAAAAGTGTTTTTATGGGAAAAAGTTACAGTAAATAGAATAAAAAGAATAATAAATCCATTAAATTGTGTTAAACATAAGTAGAATATTTTCTTGTCACACAAACAATAACCAAACTCGTGTGGATAAAAAATATCTAGAGGTTATCAATGAAAAAGTGGTGTTACCTTTTATGGTGGGATTTGAAAATAAATGTTCCATCAATCTATCATGAAATATATTTAAACATTCTTGATTTTATAACATTGATATTGAATAAAATATCAATATAGATAATGAGAAAGAAGGATTCATCAAGATAAATAATGTTTATATATAGAAGAAATCAGTGGTTGTATTTACTAAACCATTAACTATGGTTTTATTATAAAAATTGAGGATGATGATGGGATATCAACCATGATATTCACAAGGATAAGGTATAAAATCAATGGTGAAAGCTGTGAGTCCAATATATATATATATATATATCATATGTGTATATGTTTAGGAATTTTTTATTAGAACATGAACAATTTAGAGAATATTAATTGAGTATTAAAGTGGAATATGGAGAATATTAATTGAGGTATTAAAGTAGAATATGGCTATTTGAAAGTGAATTTGAGTTTCTCTTATAGATTTTTTTATATTTTGGTTCATTGTTGTTGTTTCCTTCATAGAGTTCCCTCAAATAGGCTTAAAATAATTTAATGGTGACATATTTTTATGTGTCAAATTTATTTATGTATAATTTTTAAAAAAATTTCAAAGAATGAGACTTATGTGACCATTAAGATATTTAATAGTGAAGGTGACCTACAATATTTTTTACTTAAACAGGGAGATAACTGTGTGGTGAGAAAGTGATGTGGATGATATTGGTGACATTGGTGTTGTCTTTTATTGTTAGCATATTTTTCAACACATGAATCAAATTCAAAATCAAATAAATATAGATGGTTTTGATGAGTTATATTGAAATTGGTTTTTTAGAAGTGAATATAAGTGGATTAAAGATGAATATTGGTGTTTTGAAGATGTGTTTAGGGAAGAAGGGAAAATCACACCTTAATAGTCATAGATCACAACATGATTTCATTCTTAGATGTTAATAGGATGATTCTAGTATTTTACAACATATGTTCCATGCCATGATGTATGTATATGAAATTAAGTGTTTTGGATATCTAACATCAACAATGGATTGAACTATGAGGAAGTTGATTGCATCGTGAAGTCCCATATCACCCCAAAATATAAAAGGATAAAATTTTATATTCTGATTAGTTATGGTTTTGTAATAAAGTGGTATTCCTCTAGATGTCGAATTTCATATATGTAATGTATGGTGTCATTCCTTAATGAACATGTAGGAAGTGTTGATTGGGGAAATTAATTTTAAACTATTTTTGTAACCACACTCACCGTATCATGATTCAAAGTGTCACATATTGATTTTTGTTGTGATATAGTTTCTATAATATTTTGGGATTTCGGTTTATTGAGGAATCATATGTGGCTGAAAATTGAAACTTTAATCCCTTTATATGTATCAGGGGTGAATAAAAGGGATAGATTAATCCAATGGATTATATTAAAATGGTAGAAGTTGGCGAATAATGCTGGTTATTAAATTTGTATTTTAATTTTAAAATTTAATTAAATAGGAAGTGTGTTACTATTGTGTGGAAGGGATAGATAGAGCGAGATACACAAAATTATGGAATAACTTATAGAGGGGTAAGGGGGAAAATAATAATTAGAGAAATTATGAAAGTAAGTATTGTTGTAGTTTATAACATGTTCATGAAGGGGAATATTTATACAGTGAAGATCAAAGTATTTATTTACAATATATGGATTATATAAGTCTCATAGTGTGTTTTATAGTTGAATAATATTATTTGATGATAATAGATTCATTTATATTTTAATATATTTCAGTTTAATAAGGAAAGATATATTGGGAAATCCAAAGGAAGTGTCTAGTTTCTAAATTTTCATGTTTTGGTGATTTAAGGGAAGAAGAAGATGCGATACTCCATTGACCATGAATACAATGATTCTTGTTGGATATAGAAGATCCTATTTAAATTTATTTAAAGAGTTTCCTTTTTTACAAGAGCTTATCATACATGTCAGGAGACATTTATACACATGTGATCTTCATGGATAAACCTTACACATTCTAAAATATTTGGCGACTCTAATTAATTGTATGGTGATGGATAATCCCACATCATGCTAAGTATATAACCATTAATTTTGAATGGTGAACCTTTTACATTATTATTTGATACATTTATTACGTGGATGGAAAAATAAAATCTTTGAACTAATTGATTAACATTAAAAAATGTTCAATGTTGAAGATGAAGTTGGTGGTAACATGCTTGGCTCATCTTAGATGGTTATAAGCATTTATTGATGGAAGAATCATAATTTTTTTATTCATTGATTCAACCATTATTGAATAGTCATGTGGGACCTCAATACTACTATTAGTAGTTACTTTATAATATTAATTGAATGTTAGGTATTTATCTATGGTTAATTAAGGTTTTATCACATGTTTCATAGAAGTTAAACTCATAATTTCCACCTTATCTAGTCCTGAGGTATGTTTATCCTACCATTGATATGGTTCACCGTATGTTCAAAAAAATTCATAATCAGTTCATGAATTTTACTCAAGAGTATTCCTATAATCCTTCTAATATAAAATTAAATTTCTCAGTATATTGAAACATAAAATTTGGGTTTGGGTTTTCCGTTAAGTCCATTGGATTTTATATTTACATTAATTCTCTAAATTTAACCTCTGTGTTGAAATAAATCCAAATGATACCCAAACTTTGAAAATATTTAAATTTATAATTATTTATAAATAAAAATGGTATATTATGATGAAAAATATGACTAAAAGATATAAATATATCCAATATATTAATAAGAAAAAATGCATAACATGATTTAACAAACTATAATTCTTTATGCATAATATGAATACTATAATTAATTGGTTTGATAATTTTGAATTCCTTTAGAAAATATCAAGGTGTAATATTTTTATTATAATACAAATATTCAAGGACTTTATCAATCAAATGGGTGATCCATGCCAAATTTAGGAACCTATATTTTATCCTTAGTATTCTATATAGAATAATTATAATATAATTATGATATTCAAATTTTATATGGTCTGGTGAAATTAACATGATTTTTTTATCATATGAATAGAGTTAACATGATTTATCATTTGAATATAAGAAAAGTGTCTTACATATCAACATTCAAAAATTTCATGTGATGTGATTGAAAATATCTTTATACCTAAATATCTATATCTGGAGATAAAATTAAAAGTCAACCCATGACATGGTGAGACACAACCTATTGAAACATTGTTTTAAGAGTTATTGTTTTAGTGGGATAATATTAAATAAAAATATTTATTAAATATTTATACAACCATCATACTCACCTAATATAAATATCTATATTACACTATTATAGATCTAAACATGAGGGGAAAAAATTTCTCAAAGAGTAGTCATTGAGAAAGATAAGATTAATGGTAATAATATCTTGGATTAATTCTATAACTTAAGAAGTGTTCTTAGATATAAAAATTGTCTTTATGATTAACATCAAATAAAATATTATACAAATTATCTTATACCTATTAAGATAAAAGGGATTCTATGTAAATTATATATAGGATGCAGGTGATGTAAAATGTCTTGTATTATATACCATAATTTTGAGCTTTAAAATCCTTAATATAACCTTAAAAGCTTATATATGATATAATGTATTAAGAAAAAATAAAAGACGTCATAAAATTTAAGAGGTATATGTTATATAAATTAATCATTCTTTTGATAATTCAAAAGGTATTGGAAACTAAAAGCACATCACACATTTATTCTAGTGTGATCCACATAGAAGATAAAATCAAATTTAATAAATAATTGGTTAAAATACATGTAGGAAATTGATAAAGGATTAATACATTAATTATAAGATAATATTATATATATTTTGTCAATTAATTTATTCTATAATTATATTAACTTTATTATAATATTTTTTGTAAATGGGAATTTTATTTTTGTTTGTTTTTATTAAAAATATTGTTATTTGATGTAAAAAACAAAACTTTATTATATATACAAGGTTAAAATAATTTTTTGTAAATAATATTAGGTGTAGTGGTAAATAACTAGGCCTAATGCTGAGGGAAACCTAAGAGGGAGTGAATCAGGTCTTCAAAGTTTTATCGACTCTCTTTAGTAGTAATGAATCTTATGTTTGAATTTTATCTTTCTATTATGATATAATGACCCTCATTTAATGAAAGTATTTTTAAGTAACAAAATAATCACACATAAAGAATAAAATAGTTCAATTGGTCCACCCAATTTTATAGAAATCCATGATATATACAACTCATTGTTTCATATAATGAACATTAGAATATATCATGGATAATAAGTTCCAGAAATAAGTGAAAGTTCTTAGATATGTCAGAAAACTAGTGAAATATAAAAAAAATGTTTATAATCAATATAATAAATAATTTAATCATTATATTGATTAATAAAGGTATAAAAATAATTAGAATAAGAGTTCGTGAGAAGTGAATATAAAAAAGAAGAAGATATTTGCCTCAAAATGTTAATTCTATAATTCTAAATAATATACAACGTGCATTTTAAAGATGAAATATAATAAAAATTTAATGGGAAAAATTTAATAATAAATTATAATATAAGGGGAATCATATCTAGAACTCCATAAAGTATTTTTTTCACAAACAATTTCTCTAATATAAGCACTGAAAGGCCATGGATTGGAAGTATCACCGTTTATATAGAAAAAAGTTTTTTCTAAAATATTATTATTTTTAGATGATATTAGGTTTGTGGTGAATATTATCATGTGGAAAATAATTATTTTATTATAAAATCATTACAATGAATGACTTGATGGTGAGGTAACCGAATCAAAGAATACAAGTTTGGATAGTAGCTAAAAATTTAGGAGTCCAATTAAAGATTCTATTTCTTACTTTGAATGAAGTCTCTAAAAGATATGATCAGTATGGTTACTTTTAGAAGAAGGTCTTGCCTTGGCCAAAGACCAAAGCACTATTTATTGAATAAATAAAAGGGATTACAAGAGACGATACGAGGGAAGTTTTTTACAATATTTATCCAAAATCTTAAACAGATCAGAAGGCAGGGTGTTCAACACAGTTAATTCTTGGTTGAACACTTATTGGCAAGGGTGTCCGCTACCATATTAGAATCACAGTAAATGTGTGTGGCGATTTAGTGAATCCCCATCAGCGAGTCAAGACACATCATCCATCGAGTGGTGAGAGGTCATGCAAGACGTGTCATGCCCTTCCAAATGGCTTGGACAATGGTAGTTGAGTCACTTTCAATCCATTGATTCATCCAGCCTTTCTGAATGAAAAAAGTGACAGCATGAATGACACTCATTGATTAGCCACTAAATGAGGCTAATATTCATTGTTAATATACATAATTTTCATGTTCTTTGTTATTCATAAACACCATTTTAGTGCATTTTACACTTTGAACATCATTTCACATTATGTTTGTAATACCTTCTTAAAATGCACTATTATGTGGTACATTTTTGAACATCATTTAAAGTACCCAATGATTCATCTGATTGTAAGGAATTGAATTTTACATATTGTAATTTGATATTTTTGGAAATTGATATACACTTAAATATGAACATGTTTGATTCAGGGATCAGTGGAGAATTCATGGAGGATGATGGAGATATTTGGCAATGAAAGGAAGCAATTCTGGAGAAGGCAGATTGGACACCTTCCCACTGATGAGACTGTGGGGCCCAACATACAGGCCCAATTAATCCCAAATTTCATGAGATGCTAGAAGACATGTATAGGAACAAATCACTCTTCAGGAGTTAATGCTAATTCGGCCTCCATGTTGGTCATTTAGTCGGCCCAAGTTAGAGATAAAATTCTGGGCCAGATTCTGCGGCCCAGAAAAACAGTCCACCACTTTGATCATATCTCGGAATCCACAACTCCAAATGGGCCCAAATTTTACAGACGGTTAGAAGACATCCGAAGCTCCATTTTCTTCTTCTATGGCCCACCCTGATTCGGCCGTCTAGAAGGTCTTCCAGACGCGTCTGTTCGGTGAAGTAAAGCTGGCTGCCACCTCGGGTCAAACGTGGAAAAGTCCAAATTCCACAAGCTTTCCACCACCTATAGCCTAGCAAAATTAATTAAGATGCTTTGTACTGTTGTTGGTTCGACCCAAGGCTCCCAAAATGCCTATTTAAGGCAGTGGTGGTGAAGGAGTTGAGGATCTTGGATGCTTTGTTTAATTGTAATGTTATGCTGCATTTTTGTCGCCTCAATTTTGTCTTTCACATGTAAGTTGTTCAATTCACTTTAGTTTCTTAATAAAAGTTCTTCTTCTACTCTTATTCTGTTGTTCTTAATATCAATTTGATACCGTTGGATCAAGGTGTGAATTTATTCACACCAACCCTTGTGAAATTATCCACACAACGGTGGAGTGATCATTTTATTTTTGTTGTTTTCTTTACTTCTCCATTTCCTCCCTTATGAGTCTACTTTCCGCTTCCATTGAAACCATGGGATCAATGGAGGGCTAACCCACTTATGGGTTGATCCAAGGGAGTAGCAAGGTGCTGGATTGGATGTTATTTATCACCTAATTAATGTATAATCACTTCTTTAATTGGGATTTTTATTTGATGATTTTTAAACTCCATCGTCCTTGTTGAATTTAAGGCCACACACTTCAAGTACTAATACGATCCTTTACCTTGAAGTGCTCAAAACTTTGATCCTTCAAGTGTATAGGTGATTAGTATTAGAGGGTGTAGGCATTAAACCAGTAAGTGATGATGTTGTTTTATCTCCTTAAATGAACCCATCTCAAATTTAAGAAATTGAAATCATTAAAAAGAAAATACGTCCAATCCACCCCGAGTGATAACCTAGGATCAACTCATTCTTTTAAATTGAATCCACTTAAATATTTTAGATATCTTAAAAACTCATCCAAAATCAATCCAAGTTGGCCACTTCATAGCCAAAAATCCATCCCTTAGGTTGTGTATCTTAGGTATCTTCTTAGGTCTCTGTGGAATCGACAACCCAAGCTACACTACAAGGACCGTTCTACCCTTCTTCTCTTGGGTAAATTTGGGCGTGAACCAAATTTTGGCGTCGTTACCGGGGACCAAGTAAGTACCTTAGATCCAAAAAAAAACCTTCTTTCCTCACCTCCATTCTTCTACTCTCACCCAAGATCTCTTATCTTGTCCCTTTCTCGCTTTTTTTTTGGCGCATGTCCGCCTACACCCGCGATTTCTCAAATAGACTAGTTAGGGTGGAAAGTCCTAGGATAGGGGAGTCAAGTGCACCTAAGGGATTGTTTAAATCAGATTCAAATATTCTTGAAACCCCAAAGTCAGAACTTGAAACAAGTCCAATGGAGGGTCATCCACAAAATCAAATTGTAAACCCTGGGGGGAATCAAATGGGAATCCAAAACCAAGAAGCTCCAAACTTAGGGAATGTAGTTGATCAAACCATGAACGACTACCTCACTCCAGCTTGGACCAATGCCCCCTCATGCATTAGACACAATTCCATAGGAGACACCAACTACATATTCAAACCCCATGTCCTAAACCACCTTCCAACCTTTTATGGGATGGAGTCAGAAATGTCATACCTTCATGTCAGAGAGTTCAACGACATTGTTGAAACCATGTGTCCCCCACATCAACTAGAATCCGCTAAGATGAGGCTATTTCCTTTTTCATTAAAGGATCGAGCTAAAAATTGGCTAAACAACTTGAGACCTGCATCAATCCACTCTTGGGACCAACTGCAAAGAGAATTCTACAAAAAATACTTCCCTCATCACAAAACAATTGCACTTAAAAAGAGCATCCAAAACTTTTTTGAAAAAGAGGGAGAGTCATTCTATGAAACATGGGAGAGGTTCAAAGACACCCTAAACATGGTTCCACACCATGGGTTTTCTATACCTGAACAAGTGAGAATTTTCTATGAAGGGTTGGGTCCGGGTAATAAACAATTCATTGACATGATGTGTAATGGAACCTTTAAAAACAAGGCCCCAAATGATGCTTATGAGTATCTCGAAAGTCTGGCTGAACAAAACCAAACTTGGGGAACTTCACCTTATTCTGAAAAGCCACAAAGAACCACTGGAATTCATACACTTAGAGAAGAGGAAAGCCTTAGGGCTAAACTCGCAGCACTCTCTAGGAAGGTTGAAGAGATAGACCTTAGGAAAGTCCATGAAATCCAAAATGTAGACCTTGTTTGCACAATTTGTGACAAACATGACCATAAAACAGACAACTGCCCAACCATTCCATCCATCAAGGATGTTCTTCTAGGAGGACCCCCAGCGGAAGTCAATGCCCTAAACTTTCAAAAGCCCCAATACCAAAACACCTTCAATCCAAGGTACAATGACCACCCAGGCTTCCGCTGGAAAGATAACCAACAACCTAGCCAACCACAGGGACAAAATCCTTACCCCCATCAGAACTACCAAAACCATAACCAGTTCCAAACCCAACCTATCCAATACCAACAACCACCGGTCCATTTTCAACAAACCATCCCACCTCCAAAATATTCCCCTGGGATAAACCAACCTACTCAAGCACCAACCCAAACTGTTCCACAAAGCCTACTAGAACAACTGTGCAAACAAATGGAGAGGATGAACTCGAAGGTATCTTCCCTAAAACAAGAACTTCAAACCATCAAAACAGGAAAGGCACCCATGCCTACTCAGGCGGTGCCGTCCTCAACTTCAAGGGGAGAGTCAAGTTGTGCTCAAACAACTCATGAACAACTAAAGGCTGTGACTGTTTTAAGAAGTGGGAAATCAATTGAGAAACCTGAACAACTAATTCAGAACCCACCTGAAGATTCAAACTTGGATGAAAATTTAAATGAACCACAAGATCAAACTGAAGAAACTGATAACAATGTGAAAGAAACAACTCTTCAACAAACAACCCCACAACCTGCACCATTTCCTCAACGCATGAGGGGGAAACCCAAACCTGAATTGAGTGAAACGTTGAGGGAAATATTTTCACAAGTCAAGTTGAACATACCCCTTCTCGATGCAATCCAAACCATACCTGCCTACTCAAAGTACCTTAAGGACTTGTGCACTTTTAAAAGAAAATTTTCACATAAAAACCAAGTCCTTTTGGCTGCTAATGTGAGTACCACCATTCAAGGTACAATTCCTCCTAAGTTGAAAGACCCAGGTTGCCCTTACATCAATGTTGAACTAGGAGAAAGCAAAGTTGTCAAAGCCTTGTGTGACCTAGGTGCTAGTGTCAATCTCATCCCATATGTTGTGTACTGCCAGTTAGGCCTAGAAGAACTCCAACCCACATCTGTCACACTTCAACTTGCTGATCGTAGCATTAGGGTTCCAAAGGGGATTTTAAAGGATGTTCTGGTAAAGGTTGAAAACTTCATCTACCCTGCTGATTTCATTGTCCTTGACAACCATCCAAACTTAGGAAATAAGGAACAAACCCCAATCATCCTTGGCCGTCCTTTCCTTGCAACAATCAACTCTGTTATTCGAGTCTGAAATGGGAACATGACCATCACCTTTGGGAACATGAGTCTAGACCTGAACATCTATAATGCAAGCTCACAAATAGGGGATGACGAGGATATTCATGAAGTAAACATGATAGGAAGCATTGATAATGAATCCATGGAACATCAAGGAATATTTGATAAATGTTTAAGTCAGAATGAGATTGATTTCCTTTGTTCATATGAAGGAAGTTTATCTCATTGGCTTGAATCATTTTCAAATTGCTCTTATGATGAAGTCTTAGGTCCAACAATCAGTGAAACCTTTCAAGAAACCAATTTCATAGAGACCCCTCTAAATTTCTTCCCTAAATCTGATCAAACCAATCTAGTAGCTGAAACCTCTACATGTGAGGAATCAATCCTATCTGAACCTCTAAAAAAAGAAATTGATCTTGATCCAATGTCCCAATCTTCTGCTGAAATTGTGAACCAATCTGATCTTGAATTGAAGGAACTTCCTGCTGCACTAAAGTATGCCTTCCTAGGGGAAAATCAAACACATCCTATTGTCATTTCTTCTTCTCTTGAAGCCAATCATGAGAGGATGCTTCTAGATGTCCTTAGGAAGCATAAGAAAGCCATTGGTTGGACCCTTTCTGATATTCCTGGGATTAGCCCACTTATCGGGACTCATAGGATTGTTCTGGAATCTGATTCAAAGCCATGTCGTCAACCTCAACGGCGACTCAATCCTAATCTCATGGAGGTAGTAAGGAAGGAACTTCTGAAATTGTTGAAAGCTGGCATCATATATCCCATAGCTGAGAGTGAATGGGTGAGCCCAATCCAAGTGGTTCCAAAAAAGGCTGGAATCACAGTGATAACCAATGAGGATGGAGAGATTTTTCCAACAAGGGTGAGTAGTGGATGGAGGGTCTGCATTGACTATAGGAAACTAAACTCATTCACCAAGAAGGACCATTTCCCCTTACCATTCATTGACCAAGTCCTTGAGAGAGTGGCAGGTCATGCCTTCTACTGTTTCTTAGATGGGTACTCAGGGTACAATCAAATTGAGGTCTCCCTAGAGGATCAAGGGAAGACTACATTCACATGTCCTTTTGGTACCTTTGCCTTCAAACGCATGTCCTTCGGGTTATGCAATGCCCCTGGAACCTTCCAGCGGTGCATGATGGAAATCTTCTCAGACATGGTAGGGGATTTTCTTGAGGTCTTCATGGATGACTTCTCTGTGTTTGGGGATACTTTTGAGGGATGTCTGCAGAATGTGGAGAGAGTCTTGTCAAGATGTGAAGAAAAAAATCTGGTCCTAAACTGGGAAAAATGTCATTTCATGGTTAAAGAGGGACTTGTTCTAGGCCATCTGGTCTCGAGTAGGGGGATTGAAGTTGATAAAGCAAAGGTTGACATCATTCGTCACCTTCCATCACCCAAAACTGTCAAGGAAGTGAGGTCTTTCTTAGGACATGCTGGTTTCTATAGAAGATTCATCAAGGACTTTAGTTCAATATCCCGTCCCCTTTGTGCTCTCTTAGTAAAGGATGCTCCATTTGTTTGGACAGAAAGCTGTGAGGGTTCATTCTCAACCCTCAAATCCTCTCTCACCTCTCCTCCCATTATGAAATCTCCAAATTGGAACCTTCCTTTTGAACTTATGTGTGATGCCAGTGACTTTGTTGTTGGAGCTGTGTTAGGACAACGTTGTGATAAAACTCCTTATGTCATTGCTTATGCAAGCAAATCCTTAAATGATGCCCAAATCAACTACACCACCACTGAAAAGGAGTTACTTGCTATTGTGTTTGCCTTAGAGAAGTTTAGGTCCTACCTCTTAGGATCACCCATCACTGTGTTCACTGACCATTCTGCACTAAAATACATATTCCAAAAACAAGATGCTAAGGCTATACTGATTAGGTGGGTCCTTCTCTTACAAGAATTTGACCTCACAATCAAGGATAAAAAGGGAGTTGAAAATGTTGTAGCTGATCACCTCTCTAGGATGGAATTCAAAGACAACTCAAATCACCTCTCTGTGTCTGATTCGTTTCCTGATGAACACCTATACTCTGTGAGTGACTGCCCTTGGTATGCTGACATAGCAAATTTCTTAGTGACAAGAGTCATTCCAAAATTCTTAGGGACTCAAGCTCGAAGGAAATTTCTTTCTGATGTTAGACACTATGTGTTTGATGATCCTTACCTCTATAAGTTCTGCCCTGACCAAGTCATTAGGAGGTGTGTTCCAGAATCTGAACAAGAGTCCATCCTTAAATTCTGTCACAGTGAGGCATGTGGAGGTCACTTTTCCTCTAAGAAAACATCTGCTAAGATTCTTCAATGTGGTCTTTTCTGGCCCACCCTTTCAAGGGACTCCTACACATATTGTCAAAGCTGTCCTAGGTGTCAACAAGTAGGGTCCATCACAAAAAGGAATCAAATGCCACTCACTCCCATCTTAGTGGTTGAAATCTTTGACTGTTGGGGAATTGATTTCATGGGTCCCTTCCCAAACTCTCGGGGATACCTCTACATACTCTTAGCTGTTGATTATGTCTCAAAATGGGTTGAGGCCATTCCCACAAAATCCAATGATCATCAAACTGTGATTAGATTCCTAAAAGAAAACATATTCTCTAGATTTGGAATTCCTAGGGCTATCATAAGTGATCGTGGAACTCATTTTTGCAATCGTCCATTCTCATCACTCATGGAAAAATATGGAATTTCTCACAAAGTGTCCACTGCTTACCACCCACAGACCAATGGTCAAGCTGAGTTAGCCAATCGTGAAATTAAGCAAATTCTTGAAAAAACTGTCAACCCCTCTAGGAAAGATTGGTCTGAGAAACTCTTAGATGCGCTTTGGGCCTATAGAACTGCATATAAAACCATTTTAGGAATGTCCCCATATAGGTTGGTTTATGGCAAAGCATGCCATTTGCCAGTGGAGATTGAACATAAGGCCTTTTGGGCAATTAAGAAAATGGATTATGACCTCTCATTGGCCGGAACAAGAAGGAAATTAGATCTCAATGAACTGGAGGAACTAAGGATGGAGGCTTATGAAAATTCAAGGATCAATAAAGCTAGAGTTCAAGCCTACCAATCTAGGAATATCAAGGTCAAACATTTTGAACCGGGAAAACTTGTGCTCTTGTATAGTTCAAAACTTCATTTACATCCGGGAAAGTTAAGGTCTAGATGGTCAGGACCTTTCATAGTGCATCATGTATTCCCCCATGGGGCAGTAGAGATTCAAGATCCCACAAGTGGTCACATTTTCAAGGTCAATGGTCAAAGGTTAAAAACATTCGTTGAATCATTCAATAAACAGGAAATAGATGTTGAGTTAATTGATCCAATCTATGAACCAGGAAAAAAATTGATAAATTTGGGATCTATGTCGGGCTAACGACGTTAAACAAAGCGCTGCACGGGAGGCAACCCGTGGTTTTTATGTTTCTAATATTTCTGAATCATCTTTATTTTTCAAATAAGATTACTTAATCATTTTTATATTTAAAAATAAAAAAATAGACTTTTGACCTGTTCTTCTATTATGAGTATGGATGGGTACGAAAGAGGAGCACCATATTCATCCGTGTCACGTGGTGTGATCCTTGAGTAATACCTTACCCAGAAATTTAAAAAGAAGACAATGTATCATCAGTTTATTTTGTTTTTATTATTCAATGGGTTAAGAAAAAAAAATATAATAATACAAAAAAAAGTCCACGCCATAGGCCGTGGGGCAAACCCCGTCACAACCGGCGAAGCCGCGGGGACTCGAACCCGGGACCGAAGGGAGACAGGGGCGCGCGCTTACCACTGACCTGCGGCTTCTTGTGCTACCTTATTCTATAATTTTTATATATATTCTTATATTTTACTTCCTTTATTATATAAATATATATATATATTGTTTGTTTTGTTTGTTTTGTTTTTTCCTTTTTCCACTAGAGAACTTTGCAAGCGACATGAATATCAAAGGAATAAATTCGAGCGGCAAGAACTTCAAACTTCAACCACCAGGTGACTTCATTCCATAATCCTCATTTTCAATTTCCTTTTTAAATTTTTATTCCCTGCCTCTACTCCTTCTAATTTTTCATTTATTCAAACACTGGGGACAGTGTTGTTTTAAGTTGGGGGGGAGATAAAATAAAAAAAATGCTTTTGTGTCAAAAACAAAAATTGAATGATTTGAAAAAAAAAAGTAAATGGAATGAAAAATTCCTTTAACTTTGAACATGGTAATACACATTGCAAACTTTGAAACTGAATATCAAATAATTTAGCATACCCTGATTCTGATTTTAATCCTTGTATAATTTCATGAGCATAGATTTTGGAAAGTGTGGCTGTCCAATGTGATATTTCATTGTTTATATTTTCATCCAAATAAAAAAAATGCCACAATGCACGTCCTCTAGACTGTGGGGTACTAATTTGAATTTTTGGGGTCCCATAATAAATAGCATAGGATGGTTTTATTTTTATGAATAATATGAGTATTCCAAAAAAAGAATTTAAAAAAAATTATTAAAAAATAAAAAATAAAAAATAAAAATAAAAATTTGCGTGTAGAGCAATGGATTGATAAAATGCGAGGCTTTCGGCACTTGGGGATCGTGACTCCAGAGTTGTCTAGCCCTGAGTTTTTCAATCTATCTCTATTTATGGTAATATGACTTTGTTTTTGATTAAGTTAACTCGAGACGATGCCCGAGTATGTGGGTTTCACTTGGTGCCCTAAGGCCTTTGAGTCTGGGAGTCATCGGCAAAGTCTTGCTACATGGGTTAATTTGATTAATTGCAATCTCAATTACTATAGCAATATTGCAAAAAAAATCAAAAAAAAAGAGGGATGAAAAATACTTATATTAAGATTAAATGTGATTCCACCTAGCGCTTCCATGATTTCCCCCTTGAATGAAAATGAACCCTCATATCTATTGTGATTCACAACACATCATTACACCTAATTGAGTTGGATGAGTATGATGATGGATTTGATCAAAGGAATGGGCTTGAGATTGAGATCTGCTTATGAAAATATCTTGTATTAAAATATTTTGATGGGTTTCATGATTGTTTGGTATAAGGTTTTTTGGAGATCATTGTGTATTAAAATGTTTTTGGAAAAGGGAATTCAAATTTCATTTTTGATGAGATATATTTTGCTCGGGACTAGAAAAACTCAAGTTGGGGGTGTGATTAGCCACTAAATGAGGCTAATATTCATTGTTAATATACATAATTTTCATGTTCTTTGTTATTCATAAACACCATTTTAGTGCATTTTACACTTTGAACATCATTTCACATTATGTTTGTAATACCTTCTTAAAATGCACTATTATGTGGTACATTTTTGAACATCATTTAAAGTACCCAATGATTCATCTGATTGTAAGGAATTGAATTTTACATATTGTAATTTGATATTTTTGGAAATTGATCTACACTTAAATATGAACATGTTTGATTCAGGGATCAGTGGAGAATTCATGGAGGATGATGGAGATATTTGGCAATGAAAGGAAGCAATTCTGGAGAAGGCAGATTGGACACCTTCCCACTGATGAGACTGTGGGGCCCAACATACAGGCCCAATTAATCCCAAATTTCATGGGATGCTAGAAGACATGTATAGGAACAAATCACTCTTCAGGAGTTAATGCTAATTCGGCCTCCATGTTGGTCATTTAGTCGGCCCAAGTTAGAGATAAAATTCTGAGCCAGATTCTGCGGCCCAGAAAAACAGTCCACCACTTTGATCATATCTCGGAATCCACAACTCCAAATGGGCCCAAATTTTACAGACGGTTAGAAGACATCCGGAGCTCCATTTTCTTCTTCTATGGCCCACCCTGATTCGGCCGTCTAGAAGGTCTTCCAGACGCGTCTGTTCGGTGAAGTAAAGCTGGCTGCCACCTCGGGTCAAACGTGGAAAAGTCCAAATTCCACAAGCTTTCCACCACCTATAGCCTAGCAAAATTAATTAAGATGCTTTGTACTGTTGTTGGTTCGACCCAAGGCTCCCAAAATGCCTATTTAAGGCAGTGGTGGTGAAGGAGTTGAGGATCTTGGATGCTTTGTTTAATTGTAATGTTATGCTGCATTTTTGTCGCCTCAATTTTGTCTTTCACATGTAAGTTGTTCAATTCACTTTAGTTTCTTAATAAAAGTTCTTCTTCTACTCTTATTCTGTTGTTCTTAATATCACTTTGATACCGTTGGATCAAGGTGTGAATTTATTCACACCAACCCTTGTGAAATTATCCACACAACGGTGGAGTGATCATTTTATTTTTGTTGTTTTCTTTACTTCTTCATTTCCTCCCTTATGAGTCTACTTTCCGCTTCCATTGAAACCATGGGATCAATGGAGGGCTAACCCACTTATGGGTTGATCCAAGGGAGTAGCAAGGTGCTGGATTGGATGTTATTTATCACCTAATTAATGTATAATCACTTCTTTAATTGAGATTTTTATTTGATGATTTTTAAACTCCATCGTCCTTGTTGAATTTAAGGTCACACACTTCAAGTACTAATACGATCTTTTACCTTGAAGTGCTCAAAACTTTGATCCTTCAAGTGTATAGGTGATTAGTATTAGAGGGTGTAGGCATTAAACCAGTAAGTGATGATGTTGTTTTATCTCCTTAAATGAACTCATCTCAAATTTAATAAATTGAAATCATTAAAAAGAAAATACGTCCAATCCACCCCGAGTGATAACCTAGGATCAACTCATTCTTTTAAATTGAATCCACTTAAATATTTTAGATATCTTAAAAACCCATCCAAAATCAATCCAAGTTGGCCACTTCATAGCCAAAAATTCATCCCTTAGGTTGTGTATCTTAGGTATCTTCTTAGGTCTCTGTGGAATCGACAACCCAATCTACACTACAAGGACCGTTCTACCCTTCTTCTCTTGGGTAAATTTGGGCGTGAACCACTCATCGTCTTTGATTCTAAAGCTGATGCAATACCACAACCAATAAAAAAGCATCTAAGGCATTTTCCATGAGAGTCTCTGAAGATTGCACCATAACCTGTAGGACCTGGATTTGCTTTTGAAGCACCATCAACATTAACTTTGATCCATCCTGGCTTTGGGGATTTCCAGAATACCTCAAAAGTGCGCATGGGTGGTTGATAGAGGCCCTTAATCTGAAGTTTGCAAAGAATTTCAATGTCTCCAACAGAGTTGTTGCAATAAGCTTTCTGAATTGACACGGCCACACGAGCCGCAATAAGAATTCGAGATTTACCTTAATTTAAATTTAATGAGTGTCTATTGAAACGTAAATAATTTATATCATACCATATCACATGGAGCAGCTTAACAACAACAGTTAAAAAATGTTTTTAATTTGCTGAGGAATCAAGAGCCACACATCCTTTTAATTGCGAAATGATAGTCATCAGAAAACCATCTCCAATTAAAAATGTCAAAAATGAAATTCTATAATGCAGAAGTAGCAAAAGATAGAAAGAGATGATTGATATCTTCCCTATTTTGATTGCATAGTTGACATTTAGATCATAATTGAATGCCGAAATATTGGAGACAAACTTCAGTAGGAATTCTATTATGAGCAACACACCAAAGAAGAATGAGTCTTGTGGGTTTTATCCAAGGCTTTTTAAAGTGGTTAAGCCAATCAAAATTATTTTTGATTCTAGAGAAATTGTGATTATAATAATTTTTTGAGTTAAGAATGTCATTGTGAGAAAGTTCCCAAACAAGGAAGTCATCAGAATTGAAGTAAGGGTTGTTATTAATAATATGAGCAATAGTGTCAGGGAGATCATTTTTGTGGGATTGAAGAACATCCTTTATAGAGAAATTTGTATTTTCAGGAGGGTTGGGGGGTAGTCTGGAAATGAGAGGAGTACCAGTCCAATTATCCATCTAGAAATTAATATTAGAATCAACACCAACCATCCATCTAGAATTTTCCATAATATTGTTGAAAGATCATTTTATGGATGGCCAAATCGGGGAGGCAATATAATTAGCATTCCTTTTTTGAAGTTTACATAGGAACCTTTGTTTAAGGAAATTAAGAGCATCAGAATTGAGATTGATAAGCCTCCAAGTGAGTCTAGCCTGAAACGCGTCATGAAAAAGCTTTAAGTTTTTGATGCCAATGCCACCTTTGTCAATTGGTTTACAACAAGTGTTCCAAGGAATAGTGACAAGTTTTCTTTCAAGTATACTTCCCCTCCATAAAAAAATATTTATGTAAGAGTTGGTTTTATTTAAAATGACATCAGGCCACTTGTAAATCATCATGGAGTAAACCATTTTAGATAGAACAGTTGATTTAATAAGACAGATTATTCCTGTCATGGAAAGTGATTTACCTTTCCAAGAATAAAGTTGTTTAATGATTTGATCCACAATATTGGTAAAATAAGATGATTTTGGCCTACCCCAAAATATTGGGACTCCCAGATAGGTGAAGGGAAAAAAACCTTCCTTAATACCAAGATTGCTGATAGTGAGGGATTTTCTATGCAAAGAAAAAAAAATTCCAAATAAAATAGAAGATTTATTCCAATATATGGATTGAACAGAGATTTCATCATAGTGTGATAGAGTATCTTTGAGAACCTAAATATTTTTTTTACCTCCATGCAAGAATAAGATAATTTCATCAACATACATGAGATGGGTAGGAACATTGAGGTTCCTGGTGGCCTGAATAGGTTTAAGTTTATTCTCGAAGACAAGATGAGTAATCAATCTGCTGAGATAGTCTTCAGCAATTACAAAGAGAATTGTTGAAAGGGGGTCTCCCTGTCTGACTCCTTTTGCACACCTAAAGTAGCCCTTAGGGGATCCATTGATTAGAATGGAAATAAAGGCAGACTTAAATAAAGTTTTTATTGTATTTATGAAGGTCTCATTGAAGCGAAAATTTTGAAGAACTTCAAATATAAAATTTCAATCCATTGTGTCAAAGGCTTTTTTATTGTCAAGTTTAATAGAAACATTTCCACCTATAGTAACTTTGTTAAGAACGTTAGTGCATTCATATACAAGACAAATGCAGTCTTGGATGGTTCTACTCTTAATAAAACCAAATTGGTTCCAAGAGACAATTCTGTTACATATAGAAGCAAGTGAATTTGCTATGATGTTAGATGTAATTTTGTAGACAATATTGATAAGAGTAATAGGCCGAAATTGATGAATTTCAAAAGCATTTTCAATTTTAGGGATTAAAGTAAGAAATTGAGAGTTTATCCCACAAGGGAGAACACCGTTGGAAAAGAATGATCGAACAAGTTTACAAACATCTGAGTGAATAGTCTCCCAATGTTGTTGGAAAAAACCATTGTCAAATCCATCAGGACGAGGAGCACTGTCAGGATTCTGATTGAAAATCGTATCTTTAATTTCATGTTCTACAGGGATGCTGAGAAGATATGTATTATCCGTATCATCAACCATGGAAGGAATAATATCAATCTTAAGGTCTTTATTGATAGTATGACCATTAAAAGTGTAGTGAAATTGATCAACCATAATATTTGTAATGGACTCTTCAGAATCAATGAGAACACCATTGTGTATGAGAGTGGTAAGAGTTCTATTGAATTTCTTAATTAGTTGAAGATTATTATAGAATTTAGTGTTCCTATATCCATCAGTTTAACTATTTAGTTTTAAATATTTGTTTACGCATTTTGTCTTTAAGAGATAATAGAGAGTTGAGTTTTATAGAAATATTTATTTCAGATTGAGAATCCATGGTGAGATCTGAGGCGGTATTATTATTTTGAATTTGAGCCAAATCATTCTCTAGAGAGGAGATATCAAGATCAATATGGTTATTCCTTGTTCTACACCCACAATTTAGAGCTTGATTTAGATGTTTGAGTTTAAAAACACAATCAAAAGCATCATTTTGGTGTCTCATAGTATCCCAATAATTTTTAATAAAGGCAGTGCAGTCTGGGTCATCAGACCAAGAATTATTAAATCTGAAGGGATGGAAGGTATTAGTGTTTCTAACAGTCATTCTAGTAAGAATAAGGTGGTGATCCGAGTTCAATCTAGGCAGGGTAGTGCAAGAAATGGTATCCCAATTATCAAGTGCAGTAGGATTCACAAAATCCCTATCCAATTTGCTCACCACCACTTTATTGTAGTGCCTTATATACCAGGTGTATTTAGCTCCTGAGAGGTTGACTTCTAAAAGGTTGTTGTCATCAATAAATGTTCTAAATTCTTGTGAGGATATAGAAGAATGTGAGGGTCTAAGTTTTTCATTAGGATAAAGAATGACATTGAAATCTACAATAACAACCCAAGGATCTTGAATGTTTCTAGCCAGCAGCATGAGATATTTCCAAAGAGATCTCCTCTCTTGGTATCGATTTTTAGCATAAACCATAGTACAAAAGATATGTTAACTTTCGTAGAAAAAGTCACAAGTGAACATTTGGTCTGAGCTTTTGATAGTGTTCAATTTTTGTAGTGATGAATGGAAAAATATCTACATAGAATCAGTAGAGGAACCATCTTTACACGCACTTAGATAATTATATCTAGGAGGGCATAGATGTGTGAAATTAGAATTAACATTTATCTTGTGTTCAGCAATAGCAAACAGAATAGGTTTATGCGTTGTAAGAAATCTCTTGAGAACAGAATGAGTGTTAGGGTTTGAAATACCCTGACAATTCCAATAGAATATATTCATTAATACTTAAGTTTGGGGTTGGATCCCCCTTTTTTTGCTTTACCCAAGTCTTTCTTGCACTCAGATCTTATAATTCCTTGAGAGGAAGTTGACTTGGGTTTTTTATTCTGCATGTTAGAAGAGAGGCAGATAGGTGTTTGATGATGCACTTCTCCCGGAACATTCTTTAATGCATCAGCATTGTGAGTATGTGAGGGAAAGGGGATGGTGTTTATTCTAGGATGTAAATTAGCAAAAATATCAGTATTTTTTCCTTCCAAATCAGAAGATTTTTTCATAGAATCTTCTTTGGAGGTATCAGATATAAGAGGTGAAATAGACAATTTTGTTTCAGAATTTTATAAGTCAACAGAAGGTGAAGCAGCACTTGAAATAGAAGTAAGTGATTTGGGAGAATAAGCAGGTAGTTTACTTTCAGAATTTTTCAAATTAGTAGAAGAAATTAATGCAACACTTGAATTAGTAGCATTTATAACCGACAATTCCAAAGAAGAAGCATGTTTGACATTTAAGTTTTCAGCAGGAAAATGAATATGAGATAATCTAACTATAATTTCCTAGGTTGAGAAAGTACCTGTTTCCAAGCTATTATTTTGCATACGTTGTGCAACATTTAAATCAGAGATTTCAGTTAGACAGGCTTCCTGTAAGGTGTTCCCAGAATGAGCAGGAATAACATTCTTTGCAAACGAATCTTGTGTGACCTTCAGGAGATGTACTTCAAGTGGGCCTGCCTCATGTGAAGGAGAAACAAACAAATAAGGGATACCCAAACTACTTGGCTGGGTTTTGCAGGACACCACGGGGGAATGAAGGTCATCAAGAGGCCTACTGCCTTTTTGAGCATCATCAGATTTGGAGGAGGAAGCCTCCTTTTTCCCATTAGGACTTGCAGGTTCATTTGAGGAGGAAACCCCGCAAAGCTTTTTGTTCCTTTCAGACTCAAAATACAGGTTAGAGTTAAAAAATTTCAGGATCATATCTTCAATTTCCTTACTAATTTCATCTTCATCAACAACGTCACTCCAAGAAAAACCTTGTAGGGGAGAAAACAAATTTGATTTTTTGACCCAAATTTCATTTTTCTTCTGAGAAGTTTCATGGATGTCTTTCTCAATTATTTTAGTTCTTTTTTTATATTTGGCATCCTTCCACTCACTTACTAGAGGTGGAGCAACTTGTTTCCTAACAAACCGATAGTTTGAGAAATTATAGCCAGTGATCTTACAAACCTCCAAAAAAGGGGGAATTCTCTCATATTCAATTCTAATATCAGTAATATAGTCATGGGCAGAAAAGTTAATGACATTTGGAAATTTTAATTCAAGATTAACTTCAACCACAATCCTTTCATGGAGTCCTAGCTCCGCGTCTAAGGTCCTTTGGTCAATTTTTATTGGCATACCAATGCAGGAAATAATATCATTAAGGATCTTTGGGTGCCAAAAATACCAACTTAATCCATGTAGCCTAATCCAGATTTGGGAAATAGAATTCCTATATGTATGTGGATTAAAGGCTACATCCCATTCACTCAGCCTAAGTAATCCAGGTTTTAGATGAATATTTCCAGTTTTCCAGACCCGGTTTAAATCATCCTGCGATTGAAAGAGGATTTGATAATAACCCTTGCCTATAGGAATCATCTTCCAGTTCAAGAAACCCCTGCAATGAGAAATTCTAGTCTTAAGTTCAGTAAGGGTCCATGAACGATCACCTGAGATGTATGAGACTCGTCCGAAAATTGAGAACTTACATAATTGAACCCTTTGTCGAAGAGCTTCGGGATCGGCTTCAACAAGAAAGCGTCCATCTTCAAGATTCTTTGTGTAAGAGGGCTTTGCATCCTTCGAGTCTCATGAAAGCGAGCCTTTGATCACATCTCGGAAGGAGATTGCCTTCGGTCGTTCCTCTGTCGAGGAGAGATCTAGGGCTGGAGTAAGGATATTGGCATCCTTCGACGTAGGGGTGGGTTTCTCAGGGATGAGCTCCCACCACGGATCAAAGCTGGCCATATTCAATCGTGAGATGATTCACCGAAGAAGTTAGGGTTTGCGATTGGAGTCACCACTGGGAATCTCCCGTTGGAGCTCCGTGTCGACATCCTACCCTCTCTTTGGATTTTTTGTTCATCAGTACTGTTACTTAGTTGAGGAATATATAACTATTTTTATACCATAATTAAGTCTAAAAAAATCTTAAATATTTTTTTATAAATAATGAAAAATTAATAATTCTATAATGGTGGAAGTTTCTTTGAAAACATCTAATAAGTATCACCCATGGACTACAAATAGTGGGTTTCGATCAAATATGATACGTTATATGAAATTTTATAAAGACTTTGATAAGTTTAGGGAAGGATAATTCACAATTATAAATTATATATCACTTCAAATTAGATATTTGTTGATTATAATTAGTGAAGAGAATTTCAAATCTAAGAGAATTGTCTTTATTGACGGTTTGATAAGTATTGATAATTTATGTGATGAAGGTTATAAGTTTATAATTTATAGTTAGGGATGTGTGGTAAATATAATAAAGTATTTTTGTGTTATGAGTCGAGGATAGTGGACTAATGGAAACCTATTTAGAGTGGGAAATAGTAAAAATCCCTTTTACTTTTTCATGATGATGAGAAAGTTTTGTGGAACAAAAACTTGGTCATATTGGAAAAAAGAGAATGAATATGGTAAATCATGGAGATAATGTTGGATATGTAAAATTTCTTAAAATATATAAGAAATGGAAACTATTTTCATTTTTAAAGTGGATGGTTTTTAATTATTTATTTAAAAATTTATAAAACTAAACAACCCATCTCTTTGGACTTTTCCATTCTGATATTTCAGGATTGATAAGGAAGAAATTGATAGATAGTGATAAATAATTTATCTCATTCATCAATGACATTACTTGGATCAAATTCAGCATATAAATTAATCAAAAACTAAAATAATTTGATAGGTTCAATTTTTTTAAGAGTAAAGTAGAAACATAATGAAAATATTCCTTAGAGAGGTTTCATTTTTGAAAATGGAGTTGAACGCAAAAGTTTAAATTTTACATAGAATTTAGGGAATCATGGATTAATCATTTATATAGTCCCATATATATATATATAAAAATAGAATTTTTTTAAAAGGAATAATAAACGTTTGATTTAGATGGCTTAGACCATATTTGTAGAATATGGTAATTCTCATTTCTTTTGTTGGCAAGTGATTAGGATAAGAATACTCATTAAAAATCGATGTCTATATAATGAGAACACTGATATATCTTCATACATGATGCGTTATAATAATACCCCAATATATTGGTATTTAAGTGTGTTTGGCTAGCCTTGTTTCTTCAATGTTAAGGGTTTAAATATAAGTAAATTTTAATAGAGGGGTTGAAAGGATTTTACTTGTACATCTATGAAATGGGTTTGGATATCAATTCCAGAATGAGGAATCCAAAAAGATGATTTTACCACCTAATGATAATGTGTTTCAGAACTCATTTTATGGCTATAGAAAATAATAATAATAATTAAATCTAACATAGAAGATAAAAAATTATTGGATAGAAAGAATAAATTTATGTGAGTGAGAAATATATGTGTATTGGGAATGAATAATATGTTGATTTATCTATATATAGTGTTATATAACATAGAAATTATTCTTATCCATGTTTTATGAGGAAAATTAAAATCCATAACATCATTTGTGATCATATATAATCAATGAAAAATATGATATCCTTGAGGAAAATGTCACACATCTCATTGATTTATCAATTTAAACAAAGGAATGTGGAGGATTCATTGAATTATTAAGAGTGTAAACATTCCATTAATTTAGAATTATATTATAGTAAAATGAATAAAACATGGGAGTTGGTTTCAAATCCAAAATCCAGGAATATTATTGGATTATTTTGGGAATTATATAACAAGTTGAATGAGAAAATATTTGAATGAGAAAAGTGAAGTAATAATGGAAAAAAGTATCTTCTAAAAAAGATATTCTCAAGTTAAAAGAATTAAATTCAATAAGAAATTTTAACCAATTTCTAAGATTGATATGGTAAGTATATTTTATTCTATTTTCTTTTAAAAGAGATATGTGATTTTCTAAATAGATGTGATTTCAACCTTATTCAATGGATAATTTGATGAGGAGGTGTATGCTGAGATACTTATAGGTTCTTTTCTTGGTGATGATGAGAGATGTTTTTTTAGTTTAAAAAAAGTTATATATAGGATAAATAAATGCCTATGATCATTATATTTTAAACTTGAATCATGTTTAAAGTCATAATAATTTAGGAATATAAGTTTGTAACAAAACTATATATCAAACAAATAAATAAGGAATATTTTCTAGTTATTGTATAGGTTGATGATATTATCTTTTTTAGAACAAAAAATATGTTTAGAATAAATTTTCCACTCAAATGAAGGATATGTTTTATATTTACATGTTGGAAGAGATGATAAATTTATTAGGAGTTCAAACTGATCAAGATAAGGATAATATTTTTCTTTTCTAAAGAGTATATTTATCAATATAAATTAATGATGTTTTTAATATGAAATACTATGTCAATTTATATCCCAATTTCAGTGGGAACCAAGAATTCAAAATATAAATGTATAAATGAGGATTTCAAAAAGTTTTTTTGAAAAGTTATTTAGTTCTTACTCAATTTTATAGATTTAGTATGGGAAGTTTTATATGTTGTAACATCATGTACCAAGTGTCAAAGTGTTCCAAAGGAATCACATTTCATAATAGTAAAAATTATTCTAAGATACTTTAAAGGTACGATAGATTATTATTTTAAATTTTACAATAAAGGAAATCATGATCTTATTATAAATGATGATGTATATTGGGATGGATGTGTTAATGATTAAACTTCAACATTTGATGAAGTGTTTTTATTCATAGATAGGTATATTACATGGAACATAAATAATAATGGTTCTATTATACTGATTAAATCATAAGTGGAATGTGATTCTACCCCCAAATAATAAATCAATTAATGTGGATGAAGACATATCTAGATTATTTTAATACCAAAGTGAAGTTAACTTTGATGGTGGGATATAACATTCAAATATCAATCAATATTTTTTGAATTCCCTTTTAAATGTTCTTGATTGAATCACATTGATATTAATTAATACTTAAACATAGATAGGGGATTGAATGATTCAACAAGATTGATAATTTTTATATAAAGGAGGAAGTTGTGGATGTATTTATTAAACCATTATCTATTGGTGCATTAAAAAAATTGAGGTTGTTCATGGGATATCACCTTGATATTATGAAGGAAATGGTATGGTGTTTTCCCCTCTCTCACATGTTCTTTAGATGTTGACTGAAAGGGGGAGATATATGCTTATATATATATCTATAGATATAAATATTTCTTAATGGGGGAGAAATTTCTTATTAAGGGGGAATATATATTTAGGGGTGTTTTTTAAGGGTAAAGTAATGAGTTGAATTTATATATGTGGTGTATGAGTGTATTTGAAGTTGTTACTTAAGAGGTGTGTATTGGTTGGTGTGTGAAATATTATAACATTTTTTTGTGTATCTATGTAAGAAGCTTTTCTTGGCACATTTAGATGAATATATTATAAAACATTAATAGAGAAGAGAAGTATAATAAGGATACTTAGAAGTGAATGTGAGATAATCTTATATAAAACTTAAATATTTCTTTTCATTTTGGTTGTTTCCTATATCAAGTTCACTCATATTAGATTAAAATAATAGAATGAGGATTTATTTCTATAAGTGATGTTGATTTATTTTTAAAAGTTGAAAATAATACAAATTGGGAGAATATTGTGACCAGGAAGATGTTTGAGAGTGATGGTTCCCCAAGAGATGTTTGACTGAAACAAGTAGTTAGTTGTGTGATGATAAGGTGAAGTTGGTGTGATTGGTAACATTGATTTTGTCTTATGTTGTTATAATATTTTTTAACACAAGAATAACATTCAAACTCAAATGAATTTAGATGGATCCAATGAGGTATAATACGTTTTGTTTCTTGGAAGTTTCTAGAAGGGGATTAAATTTGAAGTGTGGTGTTTTGGTGATGGTTTTAGGAAAGAAAGGAAAATCATACTGAAATAGTTATTGATAACACCATGATTACATTATTAGATGTTATTATTATGATTCTAGTATTTTATAAAATATATGTCATTTCATGATGTAATTCCCTATAGATATGTGTTCTGGATATTTGATATCAGTAATGGATTGAACTGTGAGGATGGTGATTTCATTATGAAGTCACATATCAACCATAATATAGAAGGCTATGATTTTATGTGTTAACCATTTATGGTTTCATAATAATGTATTGTGTGTCAATATTTTTAAGGTCATGCTAAAATTTATGGTCTTATGTAAAAATGAACATGTAGGAAGTTTCTATTTGATAAATTGGTTTCAAACCATAATGTAACCACATTCATCATGTTATGATTCGATGTATCACATATTGATTTGTGTTGTGATCCAATTTCTAGAATATTTCAATATTTGGCCTCATGTATGACTTAAAGTAAATTATAACTCAAACATTTAAGTCCCAAAGTTTATAAAGGGTGACTGGAAGGGATGGATTAAACTAATGGATTACATTGAATCAAGAGAAATCATAGATCAATTTTGGTTATTGGCTTTGAATTTGAAATTTAAAATTCAATGAATGAATAAGTGTATTATTACCATAGGGAAGAGAGCGATGGTTTGAGATGCACAAAATATTGGTAAAACTTATAGAGGGAAAAGATTGTTAAGAAGAAGCAGAGACACTAAGAAAGGGAGGCTTGTTATAGATAATCACATGTTCCTAAAGGGGAATCTTTAGATACTGAATATCAAAGAATTTATTTCAAATTGATTGATTTTAGTAGTATCATTGTGTGTTTCTGAGTCTCATCTTATTTTTATTATTATTAAAGGGTCATATATACTATAAGATAGATTAGTTAAAGAAGGAAGAATATATTATCCAGTCCAAAGGAAGTGTATGGTTGATTAATTTCATAGTTTTAATGATAGAAATAAAGAAGAATAGTTAATACACCATTTTTAGAGAATAAATGATTCTTGTTGGATATAGAAGATCCTATTGTAATTTATTGAGAGGGTTATCTTAATTTTATACAAGAGAGTATCATAATTTTAAGGAGATATTTGTAAAAATGATAGTTTTGAGGATAAAACCTACTTGTTCTAATATATTTGGTGAATCTAGATTATTTTATGGTAGTGGATACTCCCAAACCATACCAATTATACAACCATACATTTTAAATGGTTAACCTTTCACATCAGTGCATTCTTTAATTATTGTTTGGATGTATAAAAAATAATTGAACTAATTGATTAATATAAAAAATTGATCAATGTTGAAGAAGAAAAATTAGGTGGTAATTTTATTATTTCATCTTAGCTAGTTATGAAGCATGATTGTTGAAAGAATAATAAATGATTATTATTTGTTGATTCAAACCCCTTAGTGAATTTTTGGTCGGTATCTCACTACAATTTTTAGTAATTCATTTAAAATATTTATTGATTTTTGGTTCCTTATCTATGGTTAATTATGGTTGAACTACATGTTTAATAGAAGTTGATCTCACAATTATCACTTGATCTATTCCTAAGGTACTTTCATCCTACCATGGATATGGTTCATGGTATTTTTAATGACCTTCATGATAAGTTCTTGAATTCAACTCTAGTTTCCTATTATAATCATTAAAATATCAAAGTCAATTTATCATTATAATTAAACATCAAATTTATGAACCCATAGTTTATCCTTTGAATGTCATGTAAAATAATTATAATCTAATTGGTACATTTAAATTTTATATTTTTAGGTTAAATTAACATGATTATGTTCTCATATGAATGGAGTTAACATGATTTATCAGTTGAATCATGGAAAAGTGTTTTATATCCAACTAGTTGAATAGTTTCATGTGATGGTATTGATTTTTTTACATAAGAACTATATCTGGAGACTAAATTAAAACACAACCCATGAAATGCAGAAATATGACCTATTTAAACATAGTTTTTAAGATATACAATTTTTTTAGGAGCATAATAAATAACAATGCTTATTATATATATATATATATATATATTTAACATTATAGTGGTTCTAAACATGACCATAAACTTTTGACCAGGTTTAGTCATTGCGAATGATATGTTTAATGGTAATAACATCTTGGACCAACATTATAATTTAGGAAGTACTATTAGTTATTAAAATAGACTTTATGATCAAGATAATTTCATATCTTATAAGCTAGTTTCCTATAACTCTCAAGTTAAAAGGGATGTTATGTAAATGATATAGAGTATGTATATTGTGTAAATGACATAGACTATGTACGTGACATAAAATTTATTATATTATATAGCCCAATTTTATGCATTAAAATATTTAATAAAGCATGAAAACATTAGATATGATTGAGTGTATCAAGAAACATGAAATGCATCAGAAATTTGAAAAGGTATATGTTATAAAAATTAATCATTATAACTATAATTCAAGGGTATTAGATATTGAATGCACATTACACATTTATTCTAGTATACACCACTGAGAAGGTAATATTGAGATGAATAAATAAGTGATCAAACTAAATTTAGGACATGGATAAAGGGTTACAACATTCATTATAAGATCATATTATATATATTTTATCAATGAATAACTTCTATAATTATATATTTTTCATTACAATATTTTATTAAATGGGAAATTTATTTGTTGTTTGTTTTTCAAAAAAAGTTATTATTTAATGTTTAATAAGAAAATTTATTATATATAAATAAATGAAATATTTATGGAAATAAGAGAAGGTGTTAGTGGTAAATAACCAGGACCAATACTAATGGTGGCCTAAGTTGGGGTGAATCAATTCTTTAAATTTTTACCGAATATATATAGTATAAATGAATCTTGTGTATAGATTTTATCTCTCTATTGAGATATAATTACATAAATTTAATAAAATTATGTTTAAGATATAAAATAGAATCACACAAAGAATAAATTAGTTTATTTAGTTCACTCAATGTGATAGAAATCCATGATATATTCAACTAATTCTTTCACATACAAAATACTAGAATATGTCAAAGATTCTAAGTGACTAAAGGGAAATGAATCTCTGTAAATCCAAACTATAAAAGGATATTGATCACTAAAGATACATTATAATTTATAATAAATGAATGAAATATATTTTAAAATACACCTACAAATAGTAGGTTATTCAATTATAATATATCCATTTACATTAATCCTTTTTTCCTTTTTCCCTATACGATCACCCAATTGAGAGTATCTATGTGTTAATTAATATACACTCTCATTATATAAAATAATTCATTTATATCCTAAAATGTAAGGTCCCCTAACTTCAAATCCCTCAATTTATTTTGATTAATTCTCTCAAACCCCTTGGAACATTTTTATAAGTCTAACTTTTCCTGATCCATTAACAATATTAATTACAATCAACCAATATCATACCATTTATACCAAAAAATGTTCTCACAATACATGTTTCATGAAAATATATCAATTATATAATTATTATAATATTATTAAACAATAGATGAAAGTGAAACCAAACTCTAAAATCATTAAACATATAATGTTATTCTTGTATCGACTATAACACCCAAGACTCTAGTAACCAAAAACTGATGGTTATTTATTATAGTAGTACCAAATAATTATATTGTAATATATGGGATAAAATATTTATATAGTCTTAAGATACTATTAAATACTTGATAAAAAACATTACAATGAAACACAGTGTACACTATAAAAATACATGAAACTTTACTATTCATCTAGGTTTATCCTTAGATCATACATATAATCCTTCATGGTTTACAAGGGAAATGGGAAAAATAATATAATGGGTGAACTCATTTTTTTACTAAGGGGTAGAATATAAAGGAAACTAGCCTGATAAAAATAATATATAGGGAATAAATAGCCAAATGATATTATATAAATACAAAAATGTGCACAACATATTCATAGATGGGATAACATTGAAAATAAAATAATAAAATGTATAACAGTAATAAATGTTCTCGTAATGATGACATATACAATTTCATACATCATAACCACTCCATTGAGGAATTATACCTTGATATTTTAATTTAGTGGGTTTGCATACACTGAATACCCTACCTACTAATCTCATGAGAACTATTAGTTAACTGAGGATAAATTCAAGGATTCACCCATCATATAATATATCAAATTCATTCATCATATGAAAATAATAGGTTATAAAACACAATAAATAAAATTTCTAATGGAACCTATTAAATAAACATGTATTATTAATCAATAATTATCTATATATAAATAATGGTTATACAAATTGTCAATATTTCCCCTGTCAAACGAATTATTTGATTTTTTTTGTAGAATACCAAGAATCAAAATTATTAAATATATGTTATTCAAACCATATAGTGTAAAGGGAATGAAGCGAAGTAAATATTATATAAAAACATAAAAATAATGGATTAAATAAAAATACATCCATGAAACAAGGAATATGGACATCGATGAAAAAGATCCAATAAAAAATAAAGATAATGAAAAATAATCTTTCAAGATTTATAATGGGTAATGTATGAATCGAAAGAAAACAAATGAGATAACATAAATTGGGATTTTAAATACCATTAATAATAAGTAAATCATGTTTTTTAAAAGGAGTAGTTTATACACATTTTAAAGGAAAATATGTTGATAATATGGAACATGCCAAAAATAATAGAGATTGATATGAGAATTCCTTATAAACAATGATAGTTATGAACAATGAAAATATATGATAGATAATGAGACAATTAATACTATAAAAATAAAATTCATACATTATGTAATTCTTAAAATATCTTATAAATGAGGTGTATGTTATAAATAGGTGATAAAGAAATAATACCATAAAATAATAGATATTTGGAAGGGTAACCCTTACATCGACATAATAACAACTTATGAAAAGGGTTTAATAAGAGGGTATGGATGATATCTGATAAATAGTAGAAAAAATACATGAAAATAAAATTGAATAATAATCATGATATTGTATTAATATGAATGTTAAAATATGTTATTATAAAACAATTTTAAAATAAAGGTGTAGGATTAACAATACTTATGTAAATTCCTGGATCAGTTCATATATAATATCAACTATTAAATTATGAAATTATATTTATTAATTTTTTTTATTTAGAATAGTTTTTATATTAATTTACTATTATTTCACAATTTTATACATTTATTATTCACTTATTAGTTTCATTTTTCATGTCGATCATTCAGATATGTTGGATTTGGAGTTCCAAAAATACTTCAGTATAATGATAATGGACAAAGGTACAAAACCAATGGTTACATGAGTTTTATAAGTAGCAATTAATTGGTTTTCATATCCTTCTAGTAACATAAAAGTTCAATGTTTAGTTGATTGTCTAAAATGATAACATGTTTATAAACATGTCTTTGTATTATTGTTTTTTGGATTTTAAAATGACCAATTTTTTTAATTTTTAATATTTTTATTATCACTCCATATTATAATTACATAACCTTAAACATAATTTAAATTTATTATTAATATAATAATTATACATTAATTTTATTTTTAAAATTATTTATAAAGGATGTTAATGAAAACTTCAGCATTCACATAGGTGGTATAAACCTACAAGAGTGTGAATAGTGTTTCTGAAAATTATTAGAAGAAGTGATAAGTAATAAATTCCTAGTTTTTCTAAATATATAGGAAAATAATTATTATACATATTTAATGGATTTAAATTTATAACCTATATTTTTATGGGGTAAGAGAAGCATGACAATGAAAGCATCAAAATGAGATGTTGTTACCCTTTCTTTAGGTCACCTCCTTTAGAATACTCATTAAGGTTTTAGAGGTTAGTAATTTGGTAAGTTCAAATAATCTAAATCATGGAAATGAGGATTTATGAATAATATTTGGTAGATAATTGGAAAGTAAAATGATTTTATGTTAATATAAATGGTTGGTGGATAGGAGAATTTATAGGTGAAGTGGAGGGGATTTTTGAATAAAATATTGATTAATTTTTTCCAAGAAAATAAAATGTATTTATTTATGTGAATAAGTATTGAAATTCATGCATGTGTAGTGAACTAAAGTATTCTTACATCTTACATGATGTAATTAATAAAAAAATAAACTTATAATTACAAATACTATATTTTACCATATTATATGATTCAAATACTAATTTCATTATTTATGAAAACTAATAAAACATCACCCTTATATAATTTCATCATATGAAATATAAAAATGAATTAAATTTTAAAAAAATGTATTTTTAAATTAAGATATTAATTTTTTAATTCAATCCTATAAATTAGTGCTTTATTTAATACAATAAAACATATTTTACAAAATAATGTATACTTATACTCAAATTAAGTTACATGGATTGAGAAAACTTTTTATTGTATTTTTATAAATTCATTTGATTATTTTATTCACAATAAAAAATAATTATATTTTTTTAATTAGATACCCAAATATAGATTTTACTATTCCAATATTTTGGTTATTATTCTTATAATCAGGTTACTATTCTAATAGTCAGGTCACTATTGTAACTGTCATTTTTTCAATGTTCATATAATATTTAAACATATTATAAATACATATTATCTTCATCTTCATTTTTTCACCCAATTTTTATTCAATTTTCTCTATAATAAGGAGAATTCGATGTACTAGAATCATAGATTATGTGTAGTAACTTTTATTTTCATGTCATTACCCTTTAAATATTTTAACATAATACCCTAGGTTATTCTTTGAAGTTGATGCATAATTACCAATGTTGTAGGACCCTTGTATCAATTTAATAAAAATATGAAATATATTAAACTACCCATATTAACCTTGTATAAATTAATGAAATTATCATTTAATGGAGTCTTAGATGGGGAAACCAAGACCATTGTATTTAGAATACATGGTTCAACCTATCCACGACATAAGGTTCAGTCGAATTAGACCTCTATACGATGCATAGTGGTGGGGGAATATTAGAGAGATTAAGTTAATTTGACATATTTAATTATCTAATTATACCATGACATTATTATTGGACTATTTAATCCTCATATTGAACAATTCCTAGGGTTATCCACATAACCTATAGAGAATAACCAATGAGGGTTGGAGAACCAACATGGGAGAAATATTCAATGAAGAATTCTAGGGGAAATCCATGGATTGATGATCATATTTCATAGGGCTCATCATCAATGCCAAAATTCATGTACATCACCAATGATAATGTCCCAAATCTATTCTTCACTAACGTTTAATCAAATAATTAGGTATAAATAATTATTTATGTATTTTTTACCTATTATTTTTTTATTTCTAGCATGGATTACGATTATTGATTTAAATAACTGATTTAACCCCATTTTTCCTAATCCTATTGATTATTTCTCCTTTATCCCTAAAATATTTGTTATTATTGATTCATATTATATTTTATTTTCCACCCTCATGATTAATAGTTGAGTTTTCATTGTCCATTACTAAATTCACTTTGTTGGTTATTACTTTCTCCTCTCATTCCTTACAAGTTCATCGTTGTCCTGTATTAGGTCAATGATTCAACTACTGGTCCTATTTGAAGCATGATGAAACCTTATACCCACATTATTTTGTGATATCGATGACATAAATGGCCATTTTCGAAAGTGATTATGAACCAAGGATAATTTATGATGAATTTTGGAGCACCAAACCCTCGGGTGGTGATGGAGGCATGCCAATCTTGACTAAAAACATCCAAGATAACATAAATTCATTTTTTTGGCTACCATGAGACCCTAATCGAGCATCCTCTTTGTGTACAAAGAATTCACATCCAAGACCTCGAGTGACCTTTTTATCAATATCATAGATATGATCCAAGGTGGTGTGAAAGAATAACTCATTATAGTATGTTTGGGTAATATTGAGACTTGAGTGTGATCTTTAGAATGATGGAGGGATTTTCAACCCCTATTGGTACACGTATATCATGGTTTGGGTCCCCCATTTCCTATATTGATAGGATTGGAAACACCCCTCCCCACCCATAAACACCTATAGGCATGGTTATTCTATCTGTGGAGTGGAAAAATGTCACCATCAAGCATAGATGATTAATGGGTTTTCTACACTCTTGGGGTCAGCATCCCCTTGGTCTTAACATTCCATCGATGACCGTATCTGGTGAGTTTTATAATGGTCTATTGGCATTAGGTCAAAAGTGTATCTTGGTTCTTTTGAAAAAAAGTCACCAACCTCATTTAGATATGAAGATCAATATATTCCCCTATCTCTTGGTTTAGTTTATTCTAGGATTAAGAAAATTGTTGGGTTTATTTCCCCCCATTGTCTTCTGGGTTGATTTGACTGTTTATTTTTATTTCTTCCACTTTGATTTTTGTGGAATATTACTAGGTATGTTCAAACTCAATACTTCTTAGAATTTTACGTCACATGTAGTGTATTTTACTGATGAAAGGAAGTTAGATAGTTACATTAATGGGCCTATTGTTAGTTGAGGTTAGTAGTACTCAGCGATGGTGATCACCAATGCTAGTAGGTATCAATGTTTTGGAGTAGGTCTATAATGTCATTTATCTGTTATTTTGGAAATTAAATTATATTTTATTTGGGAATGTATTCTTCCCCATTAATAAATTAAATATCTTGGTATTGATACACATTGGTTATTCTTAAAGTTTATTACATGTGTTGTATTCTATTATGTTAGTTCAATCTATTTTTATCCTGCAAGGTTATGATGTACTTTTAGGTGTGCATGTGTACATGCTCTTTAGGCTAAAGCCTCCCATAAGTGTGATATAAATACTCTAAGATAGTATCAAGATATTTTTATATTGGAAGTGGGAGTGGGTGGTAACTCTCATTTTACCACTAATCTAGGTGGGGCCCTAGTGGGTCAGGTCATGACGGAGTGGTATTAGTGTGTTTCTATCCTAGGGATGATGTTTGGAGCTAGATGTGTTCTGAGTATTGGTTTGGGAACATAGGGAAATTTTGTTAAGGATTCTTGAGTTCAAATTTCAGACTATGGAACCCAATGATGGTGTAGTGGATACCCTATCCATACCCTACAAATCTAACCACCTTCTTATCAACACAGAAATAAAAGGCATCAATTGTATGAAAATTAATGGTATATGCATCATGTAGGAATTGTTCATTAACTACCATGAAATTCTTGAGTCGGCTCCACAAATATTCTCATATAACCATAGTATGTCTAGTTAAATTTTAGGATATTTTAATGTAGACAACTAGTATGGATTCCATGATAATATCTAGATGAAAAACTTCTTAGTAACAAGTCTGTAGTTCATGGGACAACACATGATATATTTTATTCATATGGACAATGAGAAGTGCTTCAAACTGTCAACTCATAGGAGGACCCACCACCGATGGATCATGTTGAGGTTCCCTGCTAGGTTCAATATCATATAGTTTCAGTAGTTCAAGACATCTATTCTAGTAGACTAAATGTGTTTCTAGAGTTCCAAGATTATAGATCACCTAGATTTATAGAAGATACATCCCCATAGGCCCCCACAAATTATCTAGAGTTTGTAGTCTAGGATTTCCATTTCATACATGCACCATCTAATCAAATGGTTTTACTTGAAACAAGCCTCTTCTATAAAGTGATGATATACTAGTGAGGTTTGGTCACCTAGGAATATGATGAGGTGATAATCTCTTATGAAGGGCTTGAGTTCTTGATCTATGATGATTTCAATCTCTTTTCCAAGAACCCTATGTAGGTTCATGAACATATTGAGAATGTTTGAGAGATGAAGTAATTCATAGGAAGGGATCACTAGATAGGAGGAGTAGGCTTTGGAAATTATGGGTTCGGTACATTAGTTACTACCAGTGGGAGTTAGGTGTCAAGTCCCTGACATTGGAGTAATAGTCAAACTTATAATCATATTTAAGGTTTTGTAGAACAAAGGCCTCTATATAGATGATTTTATGCTTGTGATGAACAAGCTCATATTTCCTAGGACTACCTAAACTATCATATATCTAAGGGCGGATAGCGCACTGAGGATTATGATCCATATGATTCCATATTGGTTTGAGGCATGACTTGTATCTTCTTTGATTTAGCTTCAGTACTTTATTTAATGAGGTTTGATCCATTATTTATGTTCCTTATCTGCTTTGCAAGAGTTTGAGGTTTTCTTAGTCACTTTATCTCATTGGTTGTGGTTGGATATTCCTATGGGAAGATATTCCGATATTGTGTAAACATACTGATAATGAAAGTTTACTCTTAGTGAAAAGAGTCTCCCATAATATATCTTAGTGTTTACAATGAATTCATAATACATCCTTCTGGGTATTGAGTAACTATCCATGGTACGTGCCCAGATAAACTATCATCATAGTAGAGTTAGATTTTTACAGGTGTATGGGATAAGATTCTCTTTCAATGGATATAAGGACCTATGGGTGGAGCTAGTTGGATTCATAAGAAAGATTTTAAAACCTATCACTTATCAATTAGTGAGTTTGGACCTTGGCGTAGTCGGATATTTAGAATCCTAAATTCCAACAGTAGTGGATGACTACATGGATTTCTTCCCTAAGAATATTCTAGGACCACCTCCATGTCAAGATATTGTCTATTTCATTGAGTTGTACCACATTAATAAACCAATATCTTATACAAAAAATCAGATGACCCTTTTTGAGTTCTAGGGGATGGGGGTATAGTTAGAGGACCATTAGGATAAGGGTTTCATTTAACCTAGTGTGTCCCCCTGGGAAGAGCCAATATTTATCTCTAAAAAGGAAGCTAAGGTCTTGAGACTATACATTCATTATCATTCCATGAATCAAGTGTAGACCATAAATAATTATCCTTTTTACAAGGATCAATGACCACTTCAACTAGCTAAAAGGTGAAAGACTGTTCTCAAATATTGATCTCAATTTTGGCTACCACCAGTTGAGGGATCACAAGGATGATATTACAAATATGGTATTCTGATGTTTCTAGGGGCACTATTATTTCTTCATGATTTCCATGGGAGTTATGAATTCCCCTATTGTGTTCAAGTTATTTATGAATTAGATCTTTTATAAATTCTTGTATTAGTTAATAGTTGTCTTTATCAAAGAAGTTCTAATTTAATATGTGTTTGAGAAGGAGAACATGAATAATTTTAGGGTGTTATTGAACTTAATTTAGGATCATTAGTTATATGTAAGCTCTTGAAGATTTAGTTTTGGGTTAAAGAAGTTCACGTTTTGGGGATTATCATTTCCGAACATGGTGTTTCTATAGAGACAAAAAATATAAAGGTATTACAAGATTGGGACCCACCCAAGAGGGTATCTGAGGAGAATTCTTGGTTTCGAATGGTACTATAGGAGTTTTTTGAAGAATTTTGTATGATTTTGGACCCTTTGACCATCTTGACATGAAACATGAAACATGTTCTCTTTGATCGCGCATTATCATAAAGCCTTTAAGGACCTATAAAATAGGATAAATAGTTATTATATTTTGAAACTACCAAAGGATGGTATAGAGTAGGTGGTGTTCTATATTAACAGAGAGATGGACTCATGTTCTTATTGATTTATAGAAAGGTGATTATAGCTTAATAATCTTGGTAGTTAATACCCCATGAGAATAAGTACATTACATATGAATTAGAGATTGCAGTTGTGGTCTTCACCTTGATGATGCGGAGAAATTATATTCTTTATAAGTAATTTGAAGTTAATCAAACCACTGGAGTCTCAAGTACATATTTTCTTAGTTTTGGTCTTATTAATATGAATTTAGGAGAGTCTATACTTCAGGAAAGGAAAATTTTATGGAATATACCGTTAGTAGGAAGTTTATTTCTATCTTAGTAGAGGAGGCATCAAAGAATTTGGCCTTATTATGAATGAATTTTAAAGATAAAATAATGGAATATTACCTCTAATTTTTGGAAGTGGCTCCGTTGTTTCTCCCATATTTGAGATATGAAAAATTTGGAAACATCAGCTATGAATTTATACATGACCAAATATCCTTGGGAGAAGCACTAGATGATTTTTTAAGGTGAGGAGAATGTATTCCTTTATGAAGGATGGAAAATGTTTTTTGTCATGTTGTATAAAGAATTTTTTAGGGATTTTCATACCTCCCCTTTGGAGGTAACTCCTAGAGTCGACCTTCAGTTATAGTTTTTATGGACTATCTTGAGGAAAAGTGTTATTGAGTTTGTTTTTCAATGCTTCACCTATGACTAGTTAAAGATAGGGAATCGAGTTCCAATAGGTTTTAATCAACCTCTTGAGACCCTAGATTGGAAGTTGGTTGACATATTAATGGATTTTTTTGGATTGTAATATGGTGTACATTAAGAGTCACAATTCTATCTTGGTGATTATTTATGGACATACCACATTGGATCACTTTCTTTCCATATAGGAGAAAATTTTCAGTGAGAGTTTGGGGAAATTATTATAAAGACCCAACCTTAAAACTTTATATAATATTTAATTAAATTAATAATTCACATTAAGGATATTTAAGGTTTAGAGTTTTACAGAATTAGGCCATAACTATTACATTACATCTCAAAAAAATTACAAAGTAGAAACTTCTACTCAGTTTCCATTTTTTTTATCATAAAATAAAAACTCTTAAAAAAAGAGTCATGCCTAGTTCCATGTTTTAGACAACATGACATTTCCTCGATCCCATCCTTGATCCTGTTCATCTTTAAGTCCTGTGAAAAACATTTTGAAACTTGGTATGAGCATAAAAATCTTAGTAAGGTTTAGAAAATAAAGAAATGAAACATTAACCCATCAATAAATACAAATCAATGAAACCATACTTTTCAATCATAACTTACCTTATGAAATCATAAGATTTATGAATAACACAAAAAATTCATAAATCATAAAGTTAACTTGTGGAATCCATATAAAACTTAAATTATAGATTTCATAGCTATGTAGGGAGTTACATTTGGAATACCCATCACAATATATTCCCTAAATCTCTTAGGAGAAACATTCGCGTTTACCTCTGTCAAGTTACCCAATGCAATGGAGAGCTATCTCAGGATCACCTGTCCTAGGTTTATCACCGAACCACCCATATTTGTAAATCATATCGAATAACCATAACATAGTCATAACAAATAAAAAAAGAATAAAGGATAGATAAAATTTAAACATTACTATCACAATATATTATTTCAAGATATTTACATAATCAATTCTTTATCAAACCATTTTCAAAAACCATTTAAAACATTTAATAAAGAGTTTTTTGAATCAAAGTGCCCCATATCAATTTGAAACTTTTAAATGAATTATCATTTAAAAAAATAATGTCCATATAAATAAATCCTAAAGACCATTTTGAAAACATGGACATTAATGAGAAATATTTTGAATAATAAATATTTAAAACATTTAAAACAATATTTAAGTTAAAGAGTTTTTAACAAAATGAGAGACTTGAATACAAATAATTGAGGAATAACATTTAATCAAAACTTTATAATATAATGAGAATAATGTTATTCATGATATAATATTCCAAAGGATTGTATATACACCATATAAGAGTTAATTGGTACATAACAAAAATGAATTCTCAATGGAATATAAATTCAGACAAAATCCATTATAAAAACTGTATTCTTAGATTAAGGATAAATCAATTACATAATAATGTGTGAAAAATATAAATAAACTAAATATGATTGGATATTTTTTTAAATAAATCAGAGAACATTCACAAATATTTTTGTAAAAACAACACCAATGACTTGGATGTTTAACTCAATGAATGTAAATTGAGTTAAAATTACTCTTATCAAGTTCATATCGATGACTTGAGAATTTATCAATGGAGTGATTATGTGTATAAAAAGTATATCCACACAAAGGGGAGTATAAATTACAACATAAATAAAAAAACAGTGATTCCACACATAATCATAGCATGACATAATTAATAATTAGAATATTAACCCAAGGAAATGTAATTTGGTTAAAAAGTTCTCTTACCGATTTGGTAACTTACGAAACACACACCACATGAAAGAAGAATTATACAATTAAGATATAAATAACCATAAATTAAATTAAATTAAATATATAATACAATCATGGGTAGTACATCTACCACAAAAAAGGGAATATTGGAAAACATAGCATGAATCTCACGGGAATAAAAAGTGAGATGAAAACCCCTTACCACGTTGTAATCAATCGAGTCGTATGACCAAGTTAATAACCAATAAATGAAACATAGAATACCATGAATATAAAGATAACCATTATAATATATATCAAATGTAAGTACATAATGCACCACATGCAATAAATAAGTGGAAAACAATGGAAATCTCACAGAATTAAAAATGAGATCAGAAACCCCTTACCTCGTGCCTCACTTGACCCGTTCGTTCTTTAATCTCCTGAATAATGAACTAAAGTTAATTTATAATGGATTTAAAACCTTTTTCAAGTTTATTATTCCTTTTATACCACTTATTACCATTTTATAAACATTATGAAATCATTTAAGTTAATAATGGTCATTTGGTCGATATTTGGTACTTGAGTCAAAAATGAACTTCTTATAATTACAAGTTGTTCATGTGGTAAAAATTAAAATAACTCAAAAATTATATTCATGATTTAGATATCATATATATCATATATATCCATTATATATATGTATTTATAACAATATATAACATTTTGTGATAAGAAATGAAATGCACCGTTCATGGTGACGGTAAGTCGTACATACGCATGAACGCTGCTTTCATTTCTATTTCTTATTTTAATGGAATGAAATATCAATGATACATAGGTATATTATAATTACAGTATAATATCATATATAATTTTAGTTACTCCATCCTTTATATGTTACATATATTTCATGAATGAGTCATATCACTTTGAGGGGGTGGTAGTCCACACTTCCTCAAATTAAATTATCGCCTTTACCCATTATAGAAATCATAAAGGTATTCCATAAATGAAAAATAAATAAGCATAGAGACAATATAAATATAATATATATCACATATAAATATACTTCCATCATAATGGACACCATAATATGTGGTTGGAGAAGATTTAACTATCATCGTTTTGTGAGGCAGTAGTTCGCCGTCCACAGAAACAGTATCTTATTTACCCATTAGACGGAGGTGTGTGTAAGTATAGTTCGAATAATTATCATAACAAAAACGTATTATATTTATGATACTATTTTGGTTATAAAATATTATAATAAATATATTTTAGGGGGTTGGAGAAGTAAAATAAAAGAAAAGAACTTAAAAGAAGACATTACCATTAAATCGGGTAACTCCCTTTGGTTTGAACCAAAAGGATTTCTTGAAGTGCCTTCTACCTAACGTAAGGCTTCTAGGTGAAATAGAGGGATGTAGAGAGATTAATTGAGTATATTTTGGATGATACAACGGGCTTTAGAGGTGTGAGTAATGGGTTAGAGGTGAGGTCTTTTTATAAGGGGGAGGCGGGGCTCTTTAGAAAAGATTAAAAATATTATTTTATTATATAATGATTTTTGGTTTCTAAAGATCAAAAACATACTACAGTCGAATATAAGATGACTCTTGTTCAAAATAAAATCATCCAATAAGAATTTTACAGGTTTTCGATATTGTTTTAATCTTTATAATCTTATTTATTTAAATCATTCATTAATGAGGTAAACACTGCATCATTATTGTGTCATAAATAATTTTATTTATTTGATGTCTAAAAATTATAAAAAAAGACCATGATGTATGGAATATTTTTAGATTTATAATTAATATTTATATTCAAATATTTCAATTATATAACCCCATATTAAAATTGTTTTAGAAGAACAATACATGTTTATGATATTTTTATTTTTACCTTAAATAAAAAGTTATTAATATCATTATCTTACCCAAGTGGATTTAAAAGTCCAAAAGTCTCATCCAAGGATTGTCTTGGTAGGAAATTACTTATCCAATAAGGTTAGGAAAAGTTTTTAGGTAGTTTTATACTATTATAATATTGTTTTTATCTTGAAATACCCTATTTATCTTTAACCGCGATAAATAAGTCAAAAGTTACTATTCACCAAAAATTATTTTCATCATATTGAACAAAATTTTATTTACTAATAACAACCATGTATGCCAGATTCTTGAAATTCAATTCAAAAAGTGGTAAAATTTCATTTAAATGAAAAGTCAATTTTTTAACTACTACTCAGTGTTTTCAGTATTCATCAAAAATTGAAGTTTTTTAGAAAAATTAAAACAATTAAACCTAAGATATATTTGATATTATGAATTAAAAAATGATTTCTATTTTACCAAATTAAAAACATAGAATTTTGAATAATTAATGTAGAATTAATTCTCGTTGCCAGAACAAAAGGCATATTTTTAAGAAGTAATAACTATCAAAAGATTGACAATTTTTTATGTCCAATTTCAAAGTGAAATTACATCCAATGACCAAAATTAGATTAAATGGTAAAAATATAATCTATTTATACTTTAACACCAATTAAAAATATAATCTAACAATATAAATTAATTATATTAAAAGGAATTTTTGAATTAAAATACAGTATTATTCACTATTCATTAAAAAAGAATTTTATCAGAAAATTACCAAACATTTTTCCAAAGTAAAATTTGATGTCTTGAATCTCAATAAGACTTTTATTTTTTAAAATAGAACATATAAAAGTGACCAAAACTATATTTAAAGAGTGTTCCGTATTAAAATGTCTTAAATCGACCTTTTAAATAATATTAGAGTATTTATGCTTAAAATTAGATTCATTCACATTTTAAGCTTCTAACTTTTATTGAATAAATGTAAAAACATTTAACAAAACATGTATAATCATATTCTAGTAACTTATATTTATTCCTGCCAATACAACATCTGGGCGTTAACTACCATTTAAAATAATATTATATTATTATTTTTAGTACGACTCAGTATTGTGTGTAATATTAGACTTCACAGAAACCCGTTGTTGCGTATTGAGTACGCCATCAAACATAGCATACCCTTTAAAGTAAAATGAATATTTAATTAAAAAATATTAATAAAAATGAAAATGAATTATTCTTTATTTAACTAGGATGTTACACCCTTCTACCCTTTTGGGAATTACGTCCTCGCAATTTTAAAATTGGGCTTGAAAAATTCAATGAAAGTCCCACATAGGAAAAAAAGACAATAAAAATATCACTTTAAAAGAAAGAAACAGAAATTCAAAGGTCACCTGAGATAGCCAATACTAGGAATAAATATAGGAAAACATGGATATGGAAGAGAAACAAACCATCAAGGTTTGATGGAGTATGGTAGGAAACACGATTAGGAGAAAGTTAACCACCAGAAAATCACAAACACGTGATTGGTTAAACGATATTTGATTCCCCAGTAGGAAAAGCTAATGGAAAATGTTTTTATTTTAAGTTACTTTTCATAAAGTTGAGGAATTATGTATGAGATTAACTCAAAACATAAGGAAACATACTTACTTTTCATGTAGAATTTCATCCTTTACTAAATTTATACCACAAACTCATCTTTTCTCCAAATGATGAGTATTCAAACTGAATTAGTCACATTAAAAGTGATAGAATCAACTTCTATAGTATCATATAATCCATACAAGATAAACTATATATTTCCCTTATATTTAGACATCAAAAAAAACCAAAATGTTTTGTAGAAGATCAGATAATCCCCCAAAGAGGATAATACTTTATAAAAATAAATACTACTCTTAATCTACAAAATTTTACAAACAATACCCAAAGTTCAACAAAGACCATTAAATAAACAAATGTCCTTAAAATTCATCAATGTAACCCAAACTAAGATTGTAACCCAAAACTCAGAAGGATTTAATCAAATAGTTTCCCATAGTAAATCTTAACATTTATCACCAAATAAAATCATCTACTCTTATATTCTCATACTGAAGTGTAATTAACCAAATCACATATTCTCTATTGTAGGTTAATCATTTCTATAAATAAACTAAATCACCACATGTCAATAATAAAAACATAGATTCTTCCAAAATAAAATTCCACCATTACTCATTAAAAGAAAAGATAATTATTCCTTGAATAACATTTTCATATATCAAACTTTGGGGTTACACATACTATAAAAATTATTCCAATGTAACCCCATCATCAAAAGAGCCTTAATAATTTTAAGCATTTCATCATCTTAAAATATACCATAACTCTTGAATCCCTTATATGTTGACTTCTTACTCATTCAATGTTATTCATGATCCATTAAACATTCTTTACCAAATTATTCTGAAATACTTTTCTCCTACAAAAAAAATCATGAATCATATTTTAAGATTAAATAATATCAAAACACACGTCAAGAAATAATCCATACCTTTCATTGGTCATTATTAGTTTCTTCATCCTCAATTGTAATGGCATTAGGTATTGGTAAACATATATTTGTACTATCCTAGTGATCCCATTCCCAAAACTTCTTCATTGGAAATTTGTATATATAATGACCATGCACACCATATTTAAAACATTCAATTGATCCCTTAGATAGAACTTATTTCCCTTTCCTAGAGTCAACTAGATTCTTCCTTTTTTCCATGGAATGTTCTTGCTTTAGGACCTTCATTCCCACAAGTATAACATCTTTCCGTCCCTTTGAATCATTTTCCTAGGTGTTTCTTTCCACATCCTTGTCACATAGGTTTGTGAACATACATACCTTAATTATTATTACCTAGACATCCATAGGGATTTGTTTCTTGCATATACGATTCCTTATAAAAATCACCAAGGTTGAGGTGGTAAATCATGACTCTAAATAGTTGGTTGAGAATAACCTCAAGAGTTCTCATTGTAGCTCCCATTTCATTCAGTTGCACATTCAAAAAACCATCATAGTTTTCTTTACATCCACTATTACTTCAGTGCCTGCTAGATCCAACCATTTACTAAAACCAAAAATGTTAGTGTGATTATATCAATAAAGTCATCATATAATATCTAATGAGGAGGGTAAATAATAATATATACTTATTCATGTTATCTTATACTCATTCAATTTATCTAAAATAAATATGGATCTTTCTAATATGATAACCATTATGGTTATGTCACTTATGCTTAAATAACACCTTAACCTCTAAAGTTATATAAACTGACCTCTAACACCATCTATAAGGACCCAACCTTAAAAAATGACATAATATTAAATTAAATTAATAATTAACATTGATGATCTTTTCAGGTCAAGAGTTTTAGAGAATTAGGCCATAACTATTACATTTTTTCTCAAAAAAATTACAAAGTAGATACATCTACTCAGTTTCCATTATTTTTTTCATAAAATAAAAACTCTTAAAAAAGAGTCATTTCTTGTTCCATGTTTTAGACAACATAACTGTTCATTGATCCCATTCTTTACCCTATTCATCTTAAATTCCTGTGAAAAACATTTCAAAACTTCGGATGAGAATAAAAATCTCAGTAAGGGTTATAAAATAAAGAAAAGAAACATTAACCCATCAATAAATACAAATCAATGAAACCATACTTTCAATCATAACATACCTCATGAAATCATAAGATTTATGAATAACACACATAAATCATAAATCATAAAGGAAAATTATGACATCCATATAAAACTTACATTGTAGCTTTCAAAGTTACGTATGGAGTTACATTTGAAATACCCATGATAGTATATTCCCTAAATCTATTTGGATAAACATTCACATTTACCTCCGTCATGTTACCCAATGTATTGGAGAGCTATCTCGGGCTCACCCGCCCTAGGTTTATCACAGAACCACTAGTATTCATAAAAAACTCTAAAGAACCATAACATAGTCATAACAAATAAAACAAGCAATAAGGAAAGATAACATTTAAACATTGCTATCACAATATATTTTTTCAAGATATTAACATAATCAATTCTTTATCAAACCATTTTTAAAAACCATTTTAAACATTTAATAAAGAGATTTTTGAATCAAAGTGTCCCATAACACTTTGAAAATTTTAAATGAATTATCATTTAAAAACATTAATGTCCATATAAATAAACCCTAAAAACCATTTTGAAAACATGGACATTAATGAGAGATATTTAGACGAATAAATATTTAAACCATTTAAAATGATATTTTAGTTAAAAAGTTTTTAACAAAATAAGAGACGATTGAATACAAATAATTTAGGAATAAAATTTAATAATAACTTTATAATATAATGAGAATAAATGGATTCAATATATACTATTCCAAAGGAAAATATATACACCATATAATAGAGAATTGGTACATAACAACAATGAAGTCTCAATGGAATGTAAATTGAGAAGAAATCCCTTATAAAAACTGTATTCTTAGATTAAGGATAAATCAATTACAGAATAATGTGTGAAAAATATAAATAAACTCAATATAATTGGATATTTAGCGTAAATGAATCAGAGAACATTCAAACATATTTTTGTAAAAATAACACCAATGACTTGGATGTTTCACTCAATGAATGGAAATTGAGTTAAAATTACTCTTATCAAGTTAATATCGATGACTTGAGAATTTATAAATAGAGTGATTATTTGTATCAAAATTATATCAAAACAAAGGGGAGTGGATGTTAAAACATAAATAAATATGCAGTGATTCCACACATAATCTTAGAATGAAATAATTAAGAATTAGAAGACTAACCCAAGGAATGGAAATTGGGTTAAAAAGTTCCCTCACCGATCGGGTAACTTATGAAACATACACCACATGAAAGAAGGATCATAAAATAAAGATACAAATACCCATAAATTATTGAATATTAAATAAAGTATACAATCATGGGTATTACATACACCACACAAAAGGAAATAGTGGCAAACATAGCATTAATCTCACGGAAATAAAAAATGAGATAAAAACCCCTTACCACGTTGTAATCAATCAAGTCATATGAAAAAAAGTTAATAACCACCAAATGAATCACATAATAAAATGTATATAAAGACAACCATGATAATATATAGCAAATTGTAGTACACAATACACCATATGCAATAAATAATAGGCAAACAATGGAAATATAATGGAATTAAAAGTGAGATAAAAAACCCCTTACCTCGTGTCTGACTTGACCCGTTCGTTCTTTAATCTACTGAATAATAAAATAAAGTTAATTTCTAATTAATTAAGAACCTTTTAAAGTTTATTATTCCTTTGACATCACTTATTACCATGTAAGAAACATTATGCAATCATTTATGTTAATAATGGTCATATGGTTGATATTTGGTACTAGAGTCAAAAATTAACTTCTAATAATTACAAGTTGTTCATGTGGTCAAAATTAAATTATCTACAAAACTATATTCATTATTAATATATCATATATATCATATATATCTATTATATTTATGTATTTATAATAGTAAATTACATTAGGAGATAAGAAATGAAATGCACTGCTAATGGAGACGGTAAGCCATACATACGCATTGAACGCTACTTTCATTTATATTTAATATTTTAATGGAATGAAAAATTAATGATACATAGGTATATTATAATTATAGTATAATATCATATTTAATTTCTGTAACACCATCCTTTATATGTTCCACATATTTCATGAACGAGTCATATCACTTTGAGGGGGCGGTAGTCCGCAGTTCCTCAAATGAAATTATCACGTTTACCCATTATGGAAATCATAAAGGTATACTATAAATGAAAAATAAATAATAATAGAGACAATATAAATATAATATATATCACTTATAAATATACTTAAATCATAATGTCCACCATAATATGTGGTAGGATAAGATTGAACAATCATCATTTCGTGAAGGAGTAGTTCACCGTCCACAGAAACAGTATGTTCTTTACCCATTAGACGAAGGTGTGTGTAAGTATAGTTTGAATAATTATCATAAAAACAACCTAGTATATTGAGGATACTAGTTTTGTTATAAAATAAAGGAATACAAAGAGTTTAGTGGGTTGGAGAAGTAAAATAATTGAAAATAACTTAAAGGAAGACATTACCTTTAAATCGGGTAACTCCCTTTGGTTTGAACCAAAAGGATTTATTGAAGTGCCTTGTGCCTAAGGTAAGGATTCTAGGAGGAAGAGAGGTATGTGGGGAGATTAATTGGGAAGAGTTTGGATGAGAAGAAAAAGGCTTGAGAGGTGTTATTATTATGTTATAGGTGAGGTCTTTTTATAAGGGGGAAGAGGGGCTCTTTAGAAAAGATTGAAGATATTATTTTATTATATAATGATTTTCGGTATATAAAGGTACAAAACCTATAAAATTCGATGATAATATGACTCTTTTTCGAAATATAATCATCCAAGAATAATTGGACATGTTTTGAATTTTGTTTTAATCTTTATAATCTTATTTATTTAAATCATTCATTAATGAGGTAAACACTCCATCATTATTGTGTCATAAATAATTTTATTTATTTGATGTCTAAAAATTATAAAAATATACCATGATTTAGGAAATATTTTTATCTTTATAATAAATATTTATAGTTAAATATATCAATTATATAACCCCACATTAAAATTGTTTTAGCAAAATAATACATGTTTATGATATTTTTTGTACTTTAAATAAAAATTTATTATTATCATTATCTTATCCAAGTGGATTTCGAAGGGAAAAAGTCTATCCCAAGGATTTTCTTGGTTATCCATTACTAATCCAATAAGGTTAGGACAAGTGTTAAGGTAATTTTATATTTTTATAATATTGTTTTAACCTTGAATTACCGTATTTACCTTTAAGGTAAATAAAAGTAAAAAATTACTATTCACCAAAAATTATTTTCATCTTATTGAACCATATTTTACTTACTAACAACAACCATTTATGTATGATTTTAGAAATTCAATTCACAAAAGCGGTAAAATTTCATTTAAATGAAAAAGTCAGTTTTTTTAACTACTACGCAGTGTTTTCACTATTCATAAAAATTGATGTTTTTATGAAAAATACCAAAACTTCCGCCTGAAATATATTTGATATTATGAATTAAAAAATTATTTCTATTTTACAAAATTCAAAACATAGAATTTTGATTAATTAATTTAAAATTAATTCACATTATCAAAACAAAAATCGTGTTTTTAAGAAATAATAACTATCAAAAGATTGACAGTTGTTTATATCCAATTTCAAAGTGAAATTATTTCGAATGACCAGAATTCTATTAAATGGTTAAAATATAATCTAATTACACTTTAAAACCAATTAAAAAGATAATCTAACCATATAAATAAATTATATTAAAAGGTTGTTTTTAATTAAAATACATTATTTTTCAGTATTCATTAAAAAAAGAATTTTATCAGAAAATTACCAAAAAATTACCCAAAGTAATTTTTGATGTACCAAATCTAAAAAATAATTTTATTTTGTCAAATAAAACACATAATAGTGACCAAAACTATATTTAAAGAGAGTTCACCATTAAAAGGCAGTAAATCAACCTTTTAAATAATATTAGAGTATTTATGCTTAAAATTAGTTTCATTCAAATTTTAAGCCTATAAATTTTATTAGATAAATGTAAAAACATTTAACAAAACATGTATAATCATATTGTAGTTTCTTATATTTATTCCCTCCAATACAATGGCTAGGTGTTAACTACCATTTAAAATAATATTATTTTATTATTTTTCAGTATGAGTCCGCATTGTGTGTAACATTAGACTTCAAAGAAACCCGTTGTTGTGTATCAGGTACGCCATCGATCATAGAATCCACTTTAATGTAAAATTAATATTTAATTCATAAATATTAATAAATATGAAAATGTATTATTCTTTATTTACCCGGGATGTTACAATTATACATATGGTATATTATCTATCTTTATGGGGGTACCCTTGATAATTTTATTCTAACATGATGCTCAGTTAAATACATGGTTGTGGATATGTTTTCTAGAGTATTTCAAGTCCTAGTTGTATATGAGCATGACATTTCTCTTTCTTAGACAAACGTCCATGCCGAACGATCCATCCTTGTTTTGGAGGATATCTTGAGAGATGATTAGCCACTGAAAGGGTACAATATTAATTGTTATAATATATAATTTTCAAGTTAATTTTTATTCATAAACTCCAATTTTAGTTTATATTACAATTTTAAAATTATTTCACATTATGATTGTAATTCCTTCCTATCATGAACTATTATAAGTTATATTATTTAAAACCTCCTAAAACATCCAATGAAATTTATTTCATGTTAATATTTTATTTTTAGGTCTCCCATGATATGAGGAACATTATATCCTTCTAGATCTACTAAATAATCAATTGGGAAGATGAACAAAGTGGGCCTTGAACCAAGAACATTCTAGGTAAAGTTAACTGGACATAATCCCAATAAAAAGACTATATTGGTCAAGATACAATCTCAATTAAGCTAAAATTTAAATTGGAGATAAATAAAATCATGAGGAAAATTTCATAAAATAGTTACCAGATCTAATTTGGAGTTTTTTGGGAGTTCTAGGCATTCCAAGTTGAGGATGAAATTCTAGGCCAGATTCTGTGGCCCAAAAAATATCCCACCATTTCAATATTATATCGAAAAAATATCCTTTTTGTATAAATTTTTTCTATATTCTAGGGGAAATCCTAAGATTAATTTTCTTCTTCTATGTACTAGCCATATTAGGCAATCTAGAATATTTTTTTTGGAATTTATTTTTGGTGGAGGCGAGATGGTTTTGATTTTTTTCAAGGGTGGAAAAGTATTCCCTCCATTAACTTTTCACCCACCTAGGTCTACCACCATTAATTGGGGTGAATTTCACTATTGAAGGCTCCACCAAAGGCTTCCAAAAATTTCATTTTAAGGTAGCGGTGTTGGAGAATTTTGGAAGATTGGTGTTTTGTTTCATAGTAATTTTATGTTTCCGCTTTATCTTTATAACGTTGTTCTTTCAATTTTAACTTATTAAAATCACCTTGGTATCATAATAAAACTTCTCATTCTTATAATTTTATTTTATTTTTTTAACATGTTGATACTATTTTATTAATGTGTGAATTTGTTCATGCAAATAAGATATAAATACTGCACACAATGGTGGAGTGATCATTATTTCATTGTTTTCCCTCTTCAATTCCTCCTTCATGATTCTACTTCCTGCTTCAATTGAGTTTTTAGCATCAATAAAGGGATAAAATTCTTATGGGTTGATTGAAGGGAGTATCAAGGTACTAGTTTCGATATTATTTATCACTCTATAAATGTCTACTAATTTATTTTATTTGAGTTTTTCATTCAATTATTTTCTGTCTTTCTCTTCCTTATTTAATTTTACCGCCACAAATTTCATGTTGCTATCAGATACTTTACCTAGGATTTCTCATCAAAATGATCCTCCAAGTGTATAGGTGATTATCATGTGTTTGTAAGTGTGTTAAACTCATAAGTGATGAGGTTATATTTATTTCATTGAATGAATCCTACTCGAGTTATGAAATTGAAATAATTCAAAAATGAATTCATCAAATGAACCCCAATAAATTACCTAAGATCAACTCATTCTCTCAAAATTTTAATTCACTTAGATATATGAGTTCTCATTTAAACCCATCTAAAATCATCCCAATGTTGTACACTTTATAGATAAAAACAATCCATATAATTTACATGTTTGTATGTTTCTTCTTAAGTGTAAGGATTCGAAAACCAAATCTACACTATAAGAGATCGTTTAACCCTAAAAAATTGGTAAATTTGGGTGATACCAATTTTTTGGAAGTTATTGGGGACCCAAGTAATTCATCCTGAAACTCCTTCTATTCTCCCAAAATTCTCTATTCTCACCCCCATTTCTATTATCTTTTTTTGTTTTTGTTTTTATATGTCATGAGAATCACGAATCCTAATTTCAATATTCTCTAATGTAGTATTTTCAAAATTACCACAACATAAACCCATGATGGAATCAAATTTGAAATCAATATTGGGAATCCCTTAACATAGATAATTTATTTGATCGAACATTTAATGACCACCCCAAACATGGTGAGATGTACAATCATTTGGATGATGACTATTTAAATAATAAATTTCCAGACCTCTCAAGGATGGTTAAAGAGATCAATCTTAGGAAATTACATGATGTTCAAACTCATAAAAGTTATATTCATAAAACATTTATTGAATTTTTTTAATCAAATGGAGAGAATGAATTATGAGGTTTCATCTTTGAGATTAAAACTAAGAAGCATTAAAACTTATGAGGAACCCATCCATACACTTATTGTCACTTCCATAACCTTATGTGGAGTGTCTAGTTTCCCAAAAACCTCTCATGGATTTACTTAAGATCCAAAATTTGGATTTGGTGTAGCTAAAGAGGGTCAAGTAAATTTTTAGGGTTCATTAAATTATTAGGAAATTGATTTTATTTATTCAAAAGAGGATAATTTTAAATTAGGGATTGAGGTTCCAGAATATTACTCCATTGATGATTTTTTATAAACACCAACCACTAAACTATTTGGAGAAATAAAAAATTTCAAGTCCATTTCCATTCATGAAACTATTATGTCCAATTTGGTGGTTGAATCTTCTATTCAAATAGAACCAATTCTATTGATTTTTTTTGAAAATGAAAGTGAGTAAATTACAAGCCCCAACCTATGTATGAAACTTTTATCCTTCCTAAACTTGAACTTATGTCCTTTCCATTATTCATCAAGCTTTAATTCATTGGGGATAGCTAGAACCTTCCTATTTTCATTGTTTGTTCTCTTGATACAAATAAAAGAGGAACAATCCTTGATGTCTTATGAAAGACTACAGAAGTAATTGGATCCTCCATTTTTTATATTCCTAGGATTTCCAAGTCATTTAAGAGCATAGTTTTTTCACATGGAAAAAATTATAATCAAAGAATCAATCATAATCTAGTAGAATTGGTAAATGATCTGGTCCTTAAAATGTTTAAAGTTGGTATTAGTTAAGTTGGGGGGGGGGGGTCCAAGTCGAGCTAATGAATTTAAAGTTAGTGCTTTATAGGAGGCAAACCGACATAAATGTAACCTTTATTTTATTTTCTTATTTTTTCAATATTTGTGTGTTAAAAAAATCAATTTTTTTTAAATATTTTCAACTCCTTTTCTTATTATACCATTTTTTTCTTCTTTTACTTTCTTTATTTTTAATGTATTTTTCTTCTATGTAATATATATTTTATTTTATGTGATTATATATATATTTAAAAAATTGGAAAAGAAAATAAAATTATAAAATTATATATATATATACACACACATTTTTGTGTAAAAGGACACACCATAGGTCGGCGGGACAATCCCATCACTTCTGGATAAGCCACATGACTCAAACCCATTACTAAAGGGAGATAAGGGAGTTCACCTTCCATTTACCTATGACCTAAAGTGATTCTATATTTATTTTTTATATATACTTATCTTTGATAATATATATATGTATATATATATATATGCATGATTTTATTATTATTATTACTTCTTCCTTTTATTGATCTTTGGTGTGCTAAAATAATTAAGTACATTTTCCCCTTTCCTTTTGTCCTTGTTTAGTTCTATTTAAGGGAGATCAAGGGGTTTCCATTGTTTTCCAATTTTGTTGGTGTGTAAGATCCATGGGTTACTGATATTGAGGAATTAATAAGAAAATCACATTTCTTCTAGTTGAATAAACACTGACTATATTCAATAATGAGGCTTCTTAAAGTGACATAAAGATCACATGATTAAATGTGAGAAACAAAAACTTCAATTTTAACCATCAAGTGACTATATTCCATTATTATAATTTTATATTTTCTTTTTGAAATCCTCTTCTCTACCTTAAAACTCCTTTTTAATTTTCTTTTCTTTAAATATTGGGGAAAATATTATTCTAAGTGGGAAGGGGGGAAGAAATAAAAAAAATTGTTTTTGTGTTCATTAAAAAACAAAATAAAACATTTTAAGTAAAAAAACGTGTCTTAATGGACGGAAAAATTTATTTAAGATTGAAAATGATAGTACACATTGTAAAATTTGAAACTAAATATCATATAATTTTGTATTCCTTTATTCTGATTCTAATTCATTTTTATGTTCACAAGAATAAATTTTGGAAAGTGTGGGTGTCTAATGTGATTTTCACCATCTATATTTTCAACCAAAAAAATCATAATGCACATCCTTTGGATTGTGGGGTATTATTTTGTGTTCTTTGGGTCCCATAATAAATGGAATAGGTTTGGTGATTGTTTTAAGTTTAACATGAATATTCAAAAAAACTCAAATTGTGCATAGAAAAATGGATTGACCTAATGAATTGATTTAGACACTTGGGGATCATGACTCCATAGTTTTCTGGCCCATAATTGGGAATTTTATCACTATTTATCATAATTTCATTTTTTTATTAATTGATTTAACTTCAGATGATGCCCATGTATGAGATATTCACTTAGCCCCTTAAGTCTTTGATCTTGGGATTCATCGACCAAGTCTCTTTATATGGGTTTACCTAATTGAGTTTAATTTCAAATACTATAGAAAATTGAAAAAACTAAAAAAAAACAAAAAAAAAATAAAAAATAATATTTATCTTAGTATTAAAATCTTATTCCACTTAGCACTTGAATTTACCCTGTGAATAAAAATGAACCCCTATGTCTATTGTGATTCACCACACATCATCATGCTTAATTCAAATTGTATAAAATGGGGTGGGGAATTTGAAAAAAGTAGCGGGCTTGGGATTGATATTTTCTTATGAACATATCTCATGTTAAAATATTTTTATGGGTTTCATAAAGTTTTCATTATAATGTAATTTGGTGAGTATTTTATATTAAAATGTTTTTGGAAAAAAGGAATCCAAATTTCATATTTTTTTGATACATTTCCCTGGGATGAGAAAAGCTCAAGTCGAGGGGGGTGGGGTGTGATTAGACACTAAATGAGATTAATATTAATTTTTATAATATATATTTTTAATGTGAGTCATTATTCATAAACTCCATGTTGTAGTGAATTTTATAATTTGAACATTATTTCACATTATGATTATAATTCCATCTTTAAATTCTCTATTACATGGTACATTTTTTAACACCACCTAAAATATACAATAGAATTTATTTTATTTTAACATTTTATTTTCAATTATCCCATGATATGAAGAACATTTCATCCTTATAGATCTATTGAAGAATCAACTAGGAATATGCACAATGTGGTCCTTGAACAAATAACATTTTGGGCGAAGTAAACTGGACAAAAAATAAATAAAAAGAATGTAGAGGCCAAGATAAAATCTAAATTAATATAAAATTTGAAATGGTGATATAATAAATCATGAGGAACATTTCATAAAAAAATATATCAGAGCTAATGTTGACTTTTGAAGGGTGTTCCAGGTGGCCCACATTGAAGATAAAATTCTAGACCAGATTCTTTGACCTATAAAAAAATCTCACCATTGCAATCATATATCGAACACAAAACATTTATTTGGTCTGAAATTTTATATTTGGCCATGGGACATCATGAGATTTATTTTCTTCTCTGATTTTCCACCCCAATTTTCCCATCTACAATCTATTTTTGGCACATTTTTTTGTTGGATGAAAGTTGAATCAAATATTTTTCAAGGGTGAACAAGTCTTCTCTCCATTAGCTCTCCACCCATCTCGGCCTACCACAATTAATTCGGGTGATTATAACTATTGGATTTTTGACTTGTTGATTCAAAAAATTTCTATTTAATGTAGTGGTGTTATAGTATTTAGTATGTTTAGTGCTTTGTTTCATTTTAATGTTATGCTGCCGCTTTGTCATTGTAATATTCTTATTTCAGTTATAAGTTATTATAATCATCTTCGTCTCTTAATAAAAATTCTTATTATTATAATTTTTTGTTATTTTTGTTAAAATTTTGACAGTGTTTCATTAAGGTTTGACTTTATTCACACAAAGAAGATATAAATCCTCACATAATGATAGAGTGATCATTATTTCATTTTTTTCTTCTCCAATTCCTCTCTCATGAGTCTGATTCCTGCTTATATTAAGAGTGTATCATCAATGGAAAGATAACCCACTTATGGGTTTATCTAGGGGAGTAGTAAGGGGATATATTGGATGTTATTTCTCAATATATAAATGTTTAATAATTTCTTTTATTTTAGTTTTTAATTCAATGATTTTCTCTCTTCCTCTTATTTATTGAATTTTATCACCACAGTTTTCATGTGATTATAATATCCTTTACATAAGAGTTCTAAAGAAAATGATTCTCTAAGTGTATAGGTGATTATTATGTGTATGTGAAGGTGTTAAAATATTAAGCGATAAGGTTATATTTAATTCACTGAATGAATCCATATCGATTTAATGAAATTGAAATAATTCAAAAAAGAATTCATCCAATCCACCCCAAGCAATAACCTATGATCAAGTCATTTTCTCATAATTTTAATTCACATAGATGTATTAGTGATCACTTAAACCCATCTAAAATAAACCCAAATTTAACACATTCATAGCTAAAAACAATCCATATAATGAACATGTCTTTTGGTTTCTTCTTATGGATCTAAGGATTCAACAACCCATGCTACATTGCAAGAGACTGATAAACCCTAAAAACATGGTTCAATTAGGGAAAACCCAAGAGCCTAAATTTTGAACACCAGTCAGTGCTAAGTATATCACTTATCATTAGTGTATTTCAATTATAATAATGGCTATCACTTTACTATCAACATGTCACCATTCAAATCTCAGTAAGGTGGACCATACTGGTCACCCTTGTATAATATAGAGTTAGGTGAGTCATTTATTATGGGATTAATGAAAGAGTAGAAAAAGATATAGTAATTTCAAGTGATTTTTTAGTGAATGAAGAATTCTCATATTTTCCTGAAATAAAATAAATACTAACATTATAAGACCATAGTGTTTTATTAGGGAAACAAAGTTTTCCTATAGGACTATCCATGATGCAGTTTATAGAGGTTTGTTTAAGGTAACAAGCTATACTTGGGGTTAAATGGATTGTTCTAGATCATATGGAGGGTTGGAGAGGTTTCTTACAGCATGGATTTAACTATCATATCTAAGGAGAAACATGTATGACCCAATGAACATTATTGACTAGGACAATATGAACATCGAGGATAAAGCCACATTTTTAGAGTACCCGATGGAGATTAAAGATCCATAGGAGAGAATCCTTTGTGGGTGTACTATCCTAATGGTATTAGTTTTTTTGAATATTGTGAACCTCTAGGAGAGATTTTGAGAGGATCAAATATATATGCAATCTTAGTACTATCATTATTTTGAGTATGTTTTTTTTCAGGGTGGAAATACTTAAAGTTGGGGAGAATGATAAAAATTTAATTTTTTTATGGACCCATTAAAAATTTTAAAATAATAACCTATGTTTTTCTTCAAATCCACTATGGAATTATGGGTGTCGTAGGAACCTGATATGGATACATTAAAAATACAAAACTTTTTAAAATATGCACAAACTTTTTGGATCAATAGAATTATTTTTTAATGGAGTCTCAAATTGGGAAACTGATACTACCATTGGATTTAGAATGCAGGGTTTACCCTATGGGAATCATTAGTTTTGATCACATTGGACATTGAGTAAATTAGCAGTCACATGACAACATTGTAAGGATAAATTAATAAAATTAACTGATTTGATTTAATTATATAATTATCCCTTGACTTAATTCACAACCTATTTAATCCCCATTAACGAAAATCCATTAGGTTAGCCACATAACCATGAGAGAATGACCAATGAGATATAGAAATCCACCACTATATAAATCTTTGATGAATAATACTAGGATAAATCCATATATTAATGATTAGATTCCATAGGAAACATAATAAAGGATGGAAGTCTTATAGACCACTAATAGTAATGTCATAGATTCATTATTCACCAAAGAGAGATCCAATGATGATGTAGGGGATTCTATTTATGGATCTATTACCTATTATTTTCATATATATAGTATAGATTATCATTATTTATTTAATTCCATTGATGATTTCTCCTTTTTCCCTAAAATAATTATTATGCTGAATTTATCTTCTATTTTTTGTTTTCTTCACTTGTGATTGATGGAAAAGTTCATAATAAACATTGATGAATTCAATTTTCTTACTGTGCCTTTATACTCTTTATCTTCATGTATTCATCATTAGCTTATGTTAGGCTAGTTTTTTTGACTATCATTCTAGTTTGAATCTGATTCAAACTGAGGATGCCTATGGTTTTGTGCGATGAATGATAGAGATGGTGATCTACAGAAGTGGTGATGATACATGTTTTATTTGTAATAAATTATGGAGGGATGAATAATTAGGTGGTTATAGTGGTGTGACAGGTGTGTAATACAATGTTTGAGAAGAAAAAAAAATTCTATTTTCTATATAACATGTGACCCTACTCAAGTAGTTGATCCATATACAAGGAGTGTATGCCCAAAACCCTAGGTAGTCCCACATGTCATGTGGATCATACCACACACCATGTACATGTATTTACACATGTCGAGTGGAGAATTAAGAGAAAGATAATATTATAAAAGAGAGTAAACAGAATTTACCCCAAGGGACACACAATGAACCCATCTTCAAATGTTCTACCCCCCGAATCTCCTTCTTTGAGACTCAGAAAAGGACCAATGAGTAGTCCTTCTAGAGTATTTCTTCATGTAGGAAATGATGGTTTTCATTATTTAAAAATCAGATATATGACATGAGGTGGAATGAAAAATAACTCATTATAACATGGTTAGATAACATCAAGACTCAAGTGTGATCCCCATAGTTATTGTAAGGTTGGAAACCCCCTGATATCATGAATTAGATAGGTATTGAGTCCCAAATTTCCTATATAGATTGGATTGGAAATACCTCTATTCACACCATGGGATGTGTTTATTTAATCTATGTAGTGAAATACTCTTTCCCTCAATCACAGATGTGGCATGGGTCCTCCACCCTCTTAAGGTGAACACCCCCTTGACTGTGATGTACCGTCATTGAGGTTTGGTTTCCATGTATCTGGTAATGTTTATGTTATTATAATAGAATCAGTTCATCATTGGATCTTGGATATTCATAAAAACTCACCATCCTTATATAGGTATGAAGATCAAGAACTTACACTATCTATTAATTTAGTTTCTTTTATGAGAAAATCTATTTTAAGGATTCATTCCCCCTCTTATCTTGGGGGGTTGAGTTGACTTTTTTTTTTCTATTTCTTCCCATTTGGTTTTCAATGTGACATAATAGGTATGTATATAATCAACCCTTAGTGGGATATTCCTACATGTGTCATGTCTTATATATATGATATAAAGTTATATTGGGATTTTTTTTGGTCCTAGTGTTGATGTTTCTTAGAAGTACACTATAAGAATGATCACATGCGGTGATGGTTATCAGTGTTTAGGAGTATTGATCAACTTACTTTTAGTTATTAATATGGTACTCCCTTTATTTTTTGGTTGGGAATGTATTTTTCTAGTTTCATAATTTGGAAATATTTGTACTAATTCTCTCTTATTATTATTAGAAGTCATTACTTGGATTGTTTCCTCTTAAGTTAGTATAGTATATTTTTTATTGTGCATGGTTATGATATACTTAGAGGTATACATATATATAGGTTCAATAGTCTAAGGCCTATCATATGTGTAATATTCCTACTCGGAGATAGTATCCATCCCCTATCCTATTAGATATAGGCTTGGGGTGTCACTCTCAGCTTACTGTTGGTCCAGGAAAGGCCCTGGTGGGTTGGTTTGTGACATTATAGTTATGTAATTTAATTGTTTTTATTATACCAATATACTATTTTTATCATTATTATAATGCCCCAACCTGAGTTACCCAGATTCAGTGCATTATTACATAACATTGGCATGATCACAAATGATCAAGTCTTGAAAGACAAATTAGTTTAGTAGCCTTGGAAGTACAAGATACATTCATAAGGTTTACATTATATTATAAAATGGAAAACTACAACAACATTGTTTCCATAGACAATACTGAGATCCCATAGACAATCCCTATAGGTCAGTCATAATATACTTCTTCACATCCTGGGAAAAATAAAACATAGAAAGGGGTGAGCTTAGATGCTCAGTAAGGATACCAATAAAGAGGAAACTTTCATAAATAAGCATAAACATTTAAGGAAATGTATAAGACTAAAACAAAAGCCTCATAAACTTGAACTTCAACATAATATGGAAAAGATAAACTCAAATAATTCCATTTACTTATTAACATGTATATTCTACTAGCCGGATAATCACATGCAATATCAATAGCCACTTTCATAATAATGGAATGCATAATGCCGAACTTCATAACCACATAATCAAGGCCTTGTTCCAAGACTACAAATAAGATTTTTTCAAGGCCTTGTTTCAAGACACTAGTTTGTCTCATGAGACCTAATGATTCATTCAGGAGCTATAGCGGGCTCCACCTGTCACTTACTAATTCCAATGTATTCCTCATATGAAAAGGTTTAAACATAACATAAACATTAGTATTGAAAATAGCATACAAAATGTCAATACTTTATCCATAAACCATGAATGGTATAAAATAACTCATCCACAGTCAAACATATCACAAAACCTTCAATACAAAATGGAATTTCTGTATCATAATAAATCAACCTCAAACAAGCTTAAAATCCATCAAAGGATGTTGACATAGATGAAATCAAAACCTTTTTAGAGAAATACCTATTTCTATTTTGAAATCATTTAAGAGTCACATAATTATAAAGAAAACATTCATTTTGAAAATATTCTTATAATATTGTAAGGGAAGCTTTGACGATGTTATAATGGCGGAAAATAGCCGCACCCGCCGTATAAGTTAAAAAAAACATTCTTACCTTAAATTTGTCGAAAAGGTCAAAAAGTACCTTGTTTGGAAAACGACGGAAATATTCATTTCAAAAAAATATAAGGTCAAATAAGGGTATAAATTAATTTAACCCATTGTCTATTAAATAATAAAAATGTTTTTTAAATACATTTTTAAGAAAAATGGATGTGGATGATAAAGAGGTCCTATAGATACTTACTTAAAAACAACCTCGAATAATAAAGAGATTGTGAAATTAACCCTTACCTTTTACTTTTCCTTGGCTAGGGGTACATTAAACTTCTGTATAATAGTGAAATAATTTTTATTAAATTATAGAATAACCATATACATTAATATGATATCATATATAATCTTCTAATATTGATATTCTAGTATTATCATTGTTTCGAGTGTTAATTGATTCGTTCTCCTTTATATGCTTGGTTACTTAAGCCATGTTTATTATGGATGAGATGTATCTTATTAATATTCAGAATGATATTAAGTCTTTAATTTTTTTTTGAATCATCAAATGAAAATTATTCTTGAATGGATATGATAGGGAATGAATCTCATCGCGTTTGTGGAGACGGTAATCTATACGTACACACGAGCGACAATATCATTCTTTTGATATTAAAATAATATATAATTGGCTGGTATATCATATATACAGAATCATTATCATGTTATATTTATTATTTACATCAATTACACATCATTATTATACCCATCCAAATACTAATGTATTGAATAATAATTACACCTCGACGTGGAGACGGTAAGCCGTACTTACGCACGCATGGTGACATGTCATTAAATGGACGGATATAATAATGAATATGGTTATGCCATATTTATAATAACATCATAGTATATAAAAGATATTGGAGTTATTATTTTAGAATGGAAACAAAAATGAAAGAGGAAGTGGAAGAAGAAAGGAACTTGAAAGGGTATTTGGGAGGGGTTTGGCCGATCCAAAAGGCTTTGAAGGTGTGAATTAGAGATAAGGGGGAGTTCCATTTTATAAGTGGGGTGAGGGGAACCTTAGGAAAAGATAGAAATATTATTTTATAATAAACTCATTATCGGTTTATAATGACTCAAAAATGAACCATTTAAATTATAAGGTGGGTATGGGTCAAAAACCACTCAACCAATAGGTTTTAGACAGGTTTGGGACACTATATTGACTTTACCTTTTAGGTTTAACTCTTAGTTAAATAGTTTGACATTTACCATGTCTCTTTTTATTTTTATATTATATGGTTAATAAACTTACTATATACTTCCAAGAGAGCCCCAAGTGGTTTATTAATGATACACCTATCATTATATAAGTCTTTTTTTCCTATCCTTCGATTTCTAGGAATAGAATATCAATTAATAATATAATATTTGTTTTAAAAACTATTTTTTTGTCAATTTTGACACTATTTTGTATTTTGTTTTTTTATAAATTTATAAAATCAGTATTACTTTGAAAAAAATTAATCTAAAAAACACTAATATGTAATATTAACCTATAAAATTCATATATGACATCAAAACTTTCAAATTATATTTATTTTAACATTTATAATTCCATTTATTTGATTCTTTTATTAATAAGTAAAATACTACATCATCATTGTGTCATAAATAAATTTAATTATTAAATGTATATAAATTATAAATAAAATACCATTATGTAGGAAATATTTTTGTATTTCTAATTAATATTTATAGTCGAAGAGATAACATATATAACCCTATGTAAAAATTATTTAACTAAAAGATATATGCTTATGTCATTTTTGTGTTTACATTAACTTAATTAATATAAAGTGTCATTATCACTTACAAGTGGCTCCATGGGGTCCCAAAATCGACCCCAATATGCACATGGTCAGACATGTATCAGCCAATAGGTTTAGAACACGTGTTAGGGTAATTTAATATTATTAAAATATTATTTTTTAGCCTTATTTATCAGATTTACCCTTTAATCATGGAAAATAAACTATTTACCGAAGTAATTATTCAAAATGTCTAAAAATAAAAGTTGCCAATTTACACAATTTGGACCTCATGTTTCTAAATATGGAATCCATTTTCCTAAACTCAAAACACAGAAGTGAAAGAAATTAATTTAAAATTTATTCCTGTTGTAAAAACAAAAAGCGTGTTTTTAAGAAATAATAACTATCAAAAGATTGATACTTGCTTATGTCCAGTTTAAATGTAAAATTATATCCAATGACAAAAATTTGGATTAAATGGTATAAATATATTATAATTATACTTAAAAACCACTCAATAGTATAATTTATCACTATAAATTATTTTGATTAAAAAAGTTGTTTTTAATTAAAATTTAGTATTTTTCACTATTCATAAAAAACTGAATGTTTTCAGAAAAATACCAAAAAATCACCCTAAGATAATTTCAATATTTCAAACCAAAAAATGAAGTCCATTTTGAAATATAAAATTGTTAAAATTTCAAAAAATGGGTGTTACTATTCATAATGGCTACTTTTATTGGTGGCGGTGTGTTAGAATCTCGAAGGAGCATACAATGCAAGATATTGCATTATTCGAAGGAAAACGTACTATGGAAGCTTGAGGTGTTACATTATCCCCTCCATAAAATAATTTTGTCCTAAAAATTTATAGAATACTACCACATAAAAAGATTTGTGTGGTTCTTCATCATAAGTTCCTCGGGTTCCCACATTGCCTCTTCCATTTTATGGTTTCTCCATAGAACTTTTACCAGACGAGTGATCCAGTTTCTCAGTACTTTTTCTCTTATATCAAGAACCTTGACAGACTCTTCGCAATAAGAAAGATCAGGTTCCAGTTCTAATTCCTCATAGGTGAGTACATACATTGGTTTAGGCATGTATTTTCTCAACAGTGATACATGGAACACATCATGGACTTTGGAGATACTTGGGGGCATTTCCAAACTGTAAGCTAAAGCCCCAATTCGTTCTAGAATTTCGAAAGGCCCGATGTACCTGGGACTCTATTTACCCTTCTTACTGAAATTTATAAGACCCTTCCTTGGAGATACCTTCAAGAAAACATTATCTCCTACCTGAAATTCCAAATCCTTCCTTCGGTTGTCAGCATAGCTCTTCTCCCTACTTTGAGATTCCTTGATGTGGTTTTGGATTACCTTCACCTTTTCCATCGTTTCCTCCACAATTTATGGGCATATGAGTTTTCTTTCACCAACATCATCCCAATAGGTTGGTGTGCGACATCTCTTTCCATATAACGCTTCATATGGTGCCATCTGAATACTTGAATAGAAGCTATTGTTATAGGAAAATTCTACCAGAGGTAAATATTCATCACACATACATTGAAAGTAAAGTGAGCATGATCTCAACATGTCTTCTAAGGTTTCAATAGTCCGTTCTGATTTTCCATCAGTTTGGGGGTGGTAGGCAGTACTCAAATAATGTTCAGTATCCATGGATTTCTAAAGACTTTTCCAGAATCTTGATGTAAAATGGGGATCACGATCAGAAACAATCAATTGTGGTACTCCATGAAGTCTTACAACTTCATTAATATATAGTCTTGCTAAACTTTCAAGTGGTAAATCTTCTCTTATAGCAAGAAAATGTGCTGACTTGGTAAGACGATCAACAATGACCCATATTGAATCGTTCCTTCTAGGATTCTTTGGTAGTCCCATGAAAAATTCCATCGTAATATTATCCCATTTCCACTTAGGTATAGGAAGAGGTTGCATGACTCCTCCAGGTTGTTACCTTCCATCTTTCACTTATTGACAAACTATATATCTTGATACAAAATCATCAATCTCCCTCTTCATTTTGTCCCACCAAAATTGTTCCTTCAAATCTCTATACATCTTAGTGCTACTAGGGTATATAGAGAAGTTGTAACTTTGAGAATTATACAACAATTCCCTTTTAAGATCAGGTATATTGGGAACAAAAACTCTCTTCCCAAATTTCAAAATTATATCTTCATACACAAAGTCACTCAATTTCCCATCATTCACAGCTTTAATCTTCTTTTTAAACTCTTCATCATCGGTCTGAGAACTCTTTATCCTTTCTAGTTAATATGGATTGGCAACCATTTGAAAAAGAATTGATGTTTCACCTTCCATGGTTATTCCTATATCCATCTTTACTAGATCCATGTATATAGGATCCTTTTCAACTATCATCTTGTTCAGAAATCCATGATCCTTTATGCTCAAAGCATCTACCACCTTATTTGCCTTCCCCAGGTGGTAGTGTATAGTGAAATTATAATCCTTGAGTAGTTCAAGCCATCTACCATGCCTCATGTTGAGTTCTTTCTGTGAGAAAATATACTTCAAACTCTTGTGATTGGTATATATCTCACATTTTTCACCATAGATATAGTGTCTCCAAATATTCAAACCAAAGATTATAGTAGCTAACTCAAGACCACGAGTAGGATAGTTTTTCTCATGAATTTTTAGCTATCGTGATGCATATAAAATAACACTAGCATTCTGCATAAGGACACAACCAAGTCCTTTCATTGAAGCATCACTATAAATAACAAACCCATCATTCTCCGATGGTAGAGTCAATATAGGAGCATTGACTAATATTCTCTTCAGTTCTTCAAAAAATTATTCACACACTTTTTTCCAAACAAATTTAACCCTTTTTAGTGTGAGCTTTGTTAATGGGTTAACCAACCAGGTAAAATTCTGGACGAAACGTTGATAATAACCTACTAAACTAATAAAACTGTGTACCTTGGTTATACTCGTTGGTGTTGGCCATTCTTGGATTGCCTTGGTCTTAGAAGGATCAACAAAGATTCCATCCTTAGAGACAATATGGCCAAGAAAAGAAATGTCTTGAATCCATAATTCACCCTTTCTAAACTTCCCATATTATTCATGTCTTCTAAGAGTCTTCAGGATAATGCGTAAGTGATTTTCATGATCTTCATAGCTTTTAGAGTATACCAATATATCATCAATAAATACCACTACAATGTCATTAAGATATTCCTTTAAAAATCAATTCATTAGATCCATGAATACAGAGGTTGCATTAGTCAATCCAAAAGGAATACTGTAAACTCGTAATGCTCGTACCTTGTTCAAAATTCTGTCTTCGAAAAGTCTTCCTTCTTTACGCACAACTGATGGTATCCAGATCGAAGGTGAATCTTTGAAAATTATTGAGCTCCATGAAGTTGGTCAAATAAATCATCAATGTGAGTTAGGGGATACTTGTTCTTTATTTTTATAGCATTGATCTCCCTATAGTCAATGCACAACCTCATAGATCCATCTTTATTCTTAACAAAAAGGATAGGGGATCCACACAGAGAAACACTTGGGTGAATAAATTCCTTATTATTCAATTTTTGTAGTTGTTTCTTTAGTTCCACTAATTCCACAGTGTCCATTCTATAAGGGGTCTTCGATATGTGCCTTGATCGAGGAATTAAATCAATGGAAAACCCAATTTCTCATTTTGGAGGATGTCTAGGTAAATCTTCTGGAAACACATCAACATATTATTTCCCAATAGGTACATCCTCTATTTGAACATTCCATTCCCCTCCCATAGTTATTTCATTCTCTTCCTCCCCAATAATTGAATTTAGTAGAGCTACTAGGGATGGATCTAGATAAGAATTAGGTGGTGACATTTCTACTCTAAAGATAAGGTACTCCTTATCATCATCAAAAATTGAAACCTACTTCTTCTTATATTAAATTTTCGCATCATGGCATGAAATCCAATCCATACCGAGGATTATATCAAATTCAATCATGGGTATGATGATGAGATCAGCAAATAAAAGAACATTTATATTACCTAATGGGGACTGATTCACAAAACTTTGTTTCAATGATACTTCCCTTAAGAGTTTGGACTGCCAACTCTCTTGTTAAATAAAATTGGAAATATCTAATTTTCTTAGCAAATTTGGAAGATATAAAACAATGCGATGATCCAGAATCAAATAAAGAATTTTCTAAACTTGAGGAAACCATTAAATTACCTTCCACTATGTCTTTTGGAGCTTCAACCTTAGTAGTAATGATAGCATAGGCTTGGCCTTGATCCCTTGGCATTTTATGAGGTAAGTTCCCCTAACTCTTAGGACATTCATTCGCATAATTCCCCCTTTCTCTACAATTCTAGCATTCAACATCGACAACCGCTTTCTTCCTCTTGCAATCACGAGTTTGGTGGCCTTTTTCACCACACTTGTAACAGACTCCCATTCCCTTTAGGTAAGTACAATGTTGTTTCTTCCCACATTTATTGTAGGATGGATATTAAACTTTTCCATTCTTCCCCTTATTTCCATTTCCAGAGTGTTCAACAGATCTCTTCTTCTCTTGCTTTGCTTTAAAGTCGTAAGACTTAGAGAATTATTTTTCTGTCTTGATAGCACATGAGATAATATCTTCATACGACGAGAAGGATTGTGAGACTAATTCTCGTTGGAGAAATGGTTTTAACCCATCAAAGAAACGATAAATATTACTTCTTGGGTTACATATATAGTCTACATCATGCCTCACTAACCTTGTAATGTTAGCTTCATACTTTGTGACATTCTCATCTTCCTCTTTCCTTAGACTCAGAAATTGTCTTTCCATATCCACTCGATGGACATGAGGAAAGTAATTTTCTAATAAAATTTATTTAAAATCCCTCCATTCAATATTTGATACTTCATCATCTTCCTTTGGGTTTTGAATTAATTACCACCATTGATCATTATCTCTAGTGAGGCGGTAAAATGCCATGACAACCTTTTCCATTTCACTACTCCCCAAGGCATGGAATATTTTCTCTAAGGAATTTATCCATTGCTCTGCTGCTAGTGGATTTGTACCCCCATTGAATGTTGGTGGTTGCTGCCTCATGAAGCGATCTAACATTGATCCTCCATGCTGTGGATCGGGGTGCTCCATATGGGTAAGGTTATTATTCATAACCTGAGTGAGTTGTCTCAATATAGTGATATGATAATAAGCACTAGTTGTATCACCAGATCCACTATAATTAACTTGAGCAGGAGGGAAATCACTACATGAAGTGCGTGCATTGATACAATTTTCATTCCTTCCACTAGGCGCCATTTCTGAACTTGTAAAATATTTAACATAAATTGAAATTTTATGGATATAATCCATAATAATAAAAATGTTTTCTTTGAGAAAGTATATACTCATAAACCCTTCATAATGGTTTGTAAAAAAATGAGAATTATCCTAAGCATATCACCCGGGAGTGTCGTAACCAAGAGTGCAGCAAGGCCCATTGTCGTGCACTAGTTCCCGTTCGAGTCTAGCTCAAAGTGGTGTTTTTGGGTTTTACCCCTAGGTATATCTATGCCAGAGCCGCCTCTACCTGCTCGTATCCAGACAGGGATATATTTCTTGGAAAACTCACAAATCTCTACAATACCAAAATTTTCAGGAAGTTCTTCTATACTAATCCTCAAAGTCTATCTTAGGGTAATGTGATCTAATCAAAGTTTATCTAAATATAGATTCCAAGTTTTGTACAAAAATTCCTCTAATACCAACTATAATGACCTGACCCCAGTTACCCAGATTCGGTGCATTATTACATAACATTGGCATGATCATAAAAGATCAATCCTCGAAAGACCGATTAGTTTAGTAGCCTTGGAAGTACTAGATATATTAATAAGGTTTACATTACATTATAAAATGGAAAACTACAACAACATTGTTTCCATAGACAACATTGAGATCCCATAGACTATCCCTATAGGTTAGTCATAATATACTTCTTTACATCCAGGAAAAAATAAAACATATAAAGGGGTGAGCTCATATGCTTAGTAAGGATAACAATAAAGCGGAAACTTTCATAAATAAGCATAAAAATTTAAGGAAATGCATAAGAATAAAACACAATCCTTTTAAACTTGAACTTCAATATAATACAGCAAAGATAAAATCAAATAATTCCATTTATTTATTCACATGGATATTCTAATAGTCTAATAATCACATGCAATATAAATAGCCACTTTCATAATGATGGAATGCATAATGCCAGACTTCATAACCACGTAGTCAAGGCCTTGTTCCGAGACTATAAATAAGATTTTTTCAGGGCCTTATGCCGAGACACTATTTTGTCTCATTAGACCTATTGATGCATCAATGAGCTATAGCGGGCTCCTCCCGTCACTTACTAAGTCCAATGCATTCCTCATATGAAAAGATTTAAACACAATATAAACATTCGTATTGAAACTAGCATACGAAATGTCAATAATTTATCCATATACCATGAATGGTATGAAATAAAACATCCATATTCAAACATATCACAAAACCTTCAATACAATATGGATGTTTTGTATCATAATAAATCAACTACAATTAAGCTTAAAATCCATCAAAGGATGTTGACATAGATGAAATCAAAACCTTTTTCAAAGAAATATATCTTTCTATTTTGAAACCATTTAAGAGTCACATAATTATAAAGAAAAAATTCATTTTGAAAATATTATTATAATCTTTTAAGGGAATATTTGACGATTTTATAGCGGCGGAAAATAACCGCACCCGCCGTATAATTTAAAAAACCATTCTTACCTTAAATTTGTCGAAAAGGTCAAAAAATACCTTGTTTGGAAAACGTCGGAAAGATTCCTTTAAAAAACATATAAGGTCAAATAATGGTATAAATGACTTTAAACCATTCTCTATTAAATAGTAAAAATGTTTTTAAATACATTTTTAAGAAACATGGATGTGGAAGATAAAGAGGTCCCAGTAGATACTTACGTAAAAACAACCTCAGATAATAAAGAAATTGTGAAATTAACCCTTACCTTATACTTTTCCTTGGTCAAGGGTATGTTAAACTCCTGTATAAATATGAAATAACTATTTTTAATTATACAATTACCATATATATTAATATTATAGCATATATGATCTTCTAATATTGATATTTTAGTATTATCGTTGTTTCGGGTGTTAACTGATTCGTTCTCCTTTATATGCTTGGTTACATAAACCATGTTTTTTATGGATGGGATGTATCTTATTAATATTCAGAATGATATTAAGTCTTTAAAAATTATTTTTAATCATCAAATAAAAATTACTCTTGAATGAATTCGATGGGGAATGTATCTCATCACGTTCGTGGAGACGGTAATCCGTACGTACACACGAGTGAAAATATCATTATTTTTATATTAAAATAATATATAATTGGATGGTATATCATATATACAGAATCATTATCATGTTATATTTATTATTTACATCAATTACACATCATTACTATACCCATCCAAATAATAATGTATTGAATAACAATTACACCACGATGTGGAGACGGTAAGCCGTACGTACGCACGTATGGTGACATGTCATTCAAAGGATGGATAGAATAATGAATATGGTTATACAATATTTATAATAACATCAAAATATATATAAGATACTAGATTTATTATTTTATAATGGAAACAACAAAGAAAGAGGAAGTGGAAGAAGAAAGGAACTTGAAAGAGATGATGAACTATTTACCTCTTCTTTGGGTTCTTCCTTTTGATTTGATCAAAAGGGCTACTTAAGTGGGATTTATGATCAAACTACGGGATATAAGATTAAGGGAGGACAGTTGAGAGGGTATTTTGGTAGGGGTTTGCAGAGTCAAAAGGCTTTGAATGTGTGAATTATAGAGAAGGGGGAGTGCTCTTTTATAAGAGGGGTGTGGGGCACCTTAGGAAAAGCTAGAAATATTATTTTATAATAAAATATTTTTCTGTTTATAATGGATAATAAATGAATTATTTGAAGGATAAGGTGGGGATGGGTCTAAAACCACTCAACCAATAGATTTATACAGGTTTGGGTCACTATATTAACTTTATCTTTTAGGTTTAACTCTTAGTTAAATAGTTTGACATTTACCATGTCTCTTTGTATTTTTATATTATATGGTTAATAAACTTACTATATAATTCCAAGAGAACCCCAAGTGGTTAATTAAGGATAAAAATATCATTATATAAGTCTTTTTTACAAACAATAGATTTTTAGGAATATAATATCAATTAATACTATAATATTTGTTTTAAAAACTCTTTTATGTCAATTTTGACACTATTTGGTATTTTGTTTTTACTAAATTCATAACATCATTATTACTTAGAAAAACGTTCATCTAACCAACCCTAACATGTCCTATTAACCTATTAAATTATTTTATGGAATCAAAACTTTTAAGTTATATTCATTTGAACATTTATAATACCATTTATTTTATTCTTTCATTAATAAGGAAAATACTACATAATCATTGTGTCATAAATAAATTTAATTATTAAATGTCTAAAAATTATAAATAAAATAATATTATGTAGGAAATAGTTTTAGATTTCTAATTAATATTTATAGTTGAAGAGATAACATATATAACCCTATGTAAATGTTTTTTTACTAAAAGATATATGCTTATGTCATTCATGTATTTACTTTAACTTAATTAATATAAAGTGTCATTATCACTTACAAGTGGCTCCATGGGGTCCCAAAATCGTCCCAAGGATGCCCATGGTTGGACATGTATCATCCAATAGGGTTATAACATGTGTTAGGGTAATTTAATATTATTATAATATTATTTTTACCCTTATTTACCAGATTTACCCTTTAACCATGATAAATAAAATATTTACCGAAGTAATTATTCAAAATGTCTAAAAATAGAAGTTACCTATTTACATAATTTGAAAATACTTATTCTAAATATGGAATCCATTTTCCTAAATTCAAAACACAGAAGTGGTAGAAATTAATTTAAAATTAATTCCCATTGTCAAAACAAAAAGCATGTTTTTAAGAAATAATAACTATCAAAAGATTGATACTTGGTTATGTATAGTTTAAATGTGAAATTATATCCAATGACCAAAATTGGATTAAATGGTAAAAATATAATCTAATTATACTTCAAAACCACTCAATAGTATAATTTATCACTATAATTTATTTTGATTAAAAAATTTGTTTTTAATTAAAATTTAGTATTTTCACTATTCATCAAAAACAGAATGTTTTCAGAAAAATACCAAAAATTTACCCTAAGCTAATTTCAATATTCCGAACCAAAAAATGAAGTTTATTTTGAAAGATAAAATTGATAAAATTTCAAAAAGTGGGTATTACTATTCATAACAGCTACTTTGATTGGTCGCGTTGTGTTAGAATCTCAAAGTTGTGTAAAATGCAAGCTGTTGCATTATTCAAAGGAAAACGTATTGTGGAATCTTGGGGTGTTACAATTATGAAATGAATTATTACCTCAAATATAATTTTTTATTTCACTTATTATAGTCTTTATAGTGAATGTAACTCCCTAGTATATGTTGTACTACTATGATGAAATAGAAGGAATTATATTGTATTTCTATTTAGAAATAATAAAACTTATCTTTTAGGATGCATTACTTATTTTTATGTAAATAATTATTTAATATTATAATTAATTTTATAAATAAATATAATAAAATAAATTTTGAAATATGGATATTTTTTTATTATAAAATAAAAATTTATATATAACTATTTTTATATGTTACATCCACACTAAATAAATTGAGTCCTTGAAATTTTTAAATAAAATTTAAATAGGTAAATACATGATAATTAAAACCTTTAAATATAGGAATTAATTGTTTTTGAAATTTTATTAGTGAGTGTTGTTAGTCAATTATACATGAGACTATATCCACGAGTAACACAATAAATAAAATTATTTTCCAAACAATTTTCATATATTTTTTTCAAAATATAATTTGGTTAAGTTCCTTATTAAAAATAAATTTTAATTATTTTTTTAAATTTTAAATATAAAAAATAAAATTCCAACAAAAATTTGAATAAAATTAAAATTTATTACCATAAAACATAATTGAGCAAATAAATGGGCAAGACATTTAGAAGTACTTAACTAAAAAAATTAGGTATATATATAAACTAGTCGATATTTATCCTCTATTATAAAAATATAAATATTTAAAGGTGATAATATAAAATTGATGTTGTGAAAACTTTATATATAATTTTATATTATCTTCATAATTGTTTGAGAGAAAATATTTAAATCATATTATAAAATGTTATTTTTTATATGATAATATCTAAAAAATGATAAAAAATTTAATATAACATAAAATAAATTTTTATTTAACTTCAAAATATCACAATATATAAAATTCATAATAATAAAATTTTATTGATCTTAAATAAAAATGAGAGTAGTGTTTTTATTTTTCATTAAAAACACCCAATATTAGTCAATGTTTTGAAATAGTTACTAATATATAATTGTAACATAAAAAAGTATAAAATCTAGTAAAATTTATCCCAAAGGTTATTAAATTATATTTTCATCCCACAAATTTTTAATGAAATTTCTCATTACTCCATTCCATTTAATTTTTTTAAGAAATGAAATTAACCCTATATAATTTCATTTATAATACAGATCATCATAAATAAAGTTGAATTTAATATTTTAAACTAATGTGTTGATATTTTTTATATAAACTAATTCTATAAAACATAATGGATATCAATTAGGGTTTTATATAAGATGTAATTCTTATCTTACCCCTACAAATTACTAGAATATACTATTTATTTAAATCCATTCATCATTAGGAAAATATTTATAACAACTATAATTTTTTAAACCATTATAGTTTCATCAAGTGGGTTTTTTATCTAAAAAATGTTATCACATAATCAAAAAAGGAATAATACTATTATTTAACATATGTTATTTTTGAATTACTATATATTTTTCACAATTTAATATCATACTTTCCACTAATTCTAGAATACTTGCAAACTCTTTGTATAAATTATTCATAATATTTGTTATAAAATAATGTTCTTATAAATCCTACACCCAGATATTTATACTAAAATATATTTTATTAAAAATATAATGACCCCAACTATAGTAACGCATAGTCGGTGATCATTTATTACAATGTTATAGAAAAAATTGATCATAATACATAGGATCCAAACTCTTTCTAGCCTTAAGAGATAAGATATATACATGATCAAATACATTATAATAAAATAGAATGTAAACCCAAAAAATATATATAAAAATTCATTATTACTCTTTGTTTATCCTTATATCAAACATAACATACTTCTTGGTTTCCTAGAGAAATTAAAAAAAAAGTAAAAAGAGTGATCAAAGATGCTCTATAAGGGGTAACATACAATAGAATCTATAATGACATAAATAGTATGGTAAAAATAAATTATAAAATGATGTCATATATAAAATATCATGAGAATACAATATTTATAAATGGATAATGATGTAAATAAAATAAAAACTTGTATAGAAAAAATAAATGACATCATAATGATGGAACATATAATGGACGAAATTACAACTATATCATTCTGGACTTGTACAAAATACTATTATATAAAAAGGAAGACATAAAGTGAATAACCTACCTAGTTTTCTCATGAGACCTACCAGTTCAATTTAAATTTATTACACTATCCACCAATCACATAATAATTCCAATGAATCCATGATATGAAAATAATAGTTAAAAAATACAATAAATAATGTTCTTTATGGAACCTCTTACATATAAATGACTAAGTAAACAATAATTATCCATAGAGTCATAATTGGTATACATGTTTTCAATATTTTCCTAGTGAAATGAATGGTATGACTTTCTCTATGGAAACCATTCATTCCAAATCATAAAATAGAGGGTATTCACACTATTTAGAGTAAAGGTAATATACTTAAGATAATACTAGTGAAATAACATAGAAATGGTGGAATTAATATAGAATAAATCCAATAGATAAAGAATATAGATATGGAATGAAATAACATACCAATTTCATTTCATGGTTCATGATAATAAATGTATAAATAAAATGATAATAACATAAAACAAGAAAAAAACATAATTTTATTGTATATTTTAGGTTTTATCAGCGCTTTAATTCCTACACATTATATTATATACTTAGGTAAAATTTTTTTTAGGACCGCGTGTTTTTTAAATGTAAGATCCCATATTCCGAAAACACAAAGCTAGTAGTTATATTACATTATTGGTAAATAATACAAGAATTCCCATAGGATCCAACAACTTAGTAGTCTTGGAAAACCAAATTCATACATACATTAAATTTGAAAACATAAGATACAACATGAACACATTATGAGAACATAATTATCCCTTCCAATACATCCTTGAAAATTACACATATTTCTCCTCTAGGTTTCTGGGGAAATGAAAAAAATAAGGGTGAGCTCAGATGATTAGTGAATAGAAACATATAGTGAAAGCTATCATAACATAAAAATGACATAAGTTATATGAAATGAATAAATAGACAGCATGGAGACATAATAAACTAAAACCAATGGCATGTTATATTAATAAAAATTAACTAATACTTGGATAAAAATAATCACTAATATCATATTGATAGAATGAATATTATAAGACATAAAAACATGCTGTCATGGCCAGGAATCAAGACAATATACTAATATGAGGAGATGTATACACCAAAACCCAAGAAACTTTGTCTCATGAAACCCGTTGATGCATCGATGGGTTTTATAACTTTGTTCCCCACCTGTCACCTAATTATGCCCAATTCATTCATTATAAGAGTCGACATGAAATTTTATACTACTCCCAATGGAACCTATGGCTGAATAAATGCATGGATATCAATATAATGATAAATAAAAAAACAGATACTCCCCATATTCAGTAAAATAATGCAGATGTCTAGGAGAACATACATTAATCAAATTATAAGTTATGGGGTATTCATCAAATTAATAGTAAGTTCCATTATCAAAGAAATATAGTTGTGAGGGTAATTTCAATGTTCATATGTATCCATGAAAGTAAGTAATTTGGTTTAATTTTTTTTATTGCGAGGATACTAAAAAAATTGTAGAAAAATGCAATCATCATGGTTCATTAAGAGTATGTGAATATTACAAAGAACATCTTACATGATTGTATAGCTAGGTGTGAAATATTTGGCCTACTCATCATCTATCAAGGGGATGATTGAGTCAATTATCAAAAAAAAATTATAGGTGATTACCCCTAGGTTTATCTGTTCCATAGTTTCATCCACTTTCTAGTACCCATAAAGGAATGCATTTTCTAGGAAAATAGACACAATTTTTCTTTACTAAAACTTATGATGGTTTTACACCATGGAAAATAATGAGTTTTAAAAAGGTTTTGGTAATTCATGAATAGAAAGAATATGAGTGAGGGATAATAATTTTTTTTTAAATTTCTTAAATTTCATGGATAATATGGCGAAAATTATTCAATTTTAATTTATACACCATAAAAAAGGAAATAGTTAGTGAATATAACATGAGTCCTCAAGAATGAAAATTGAGATGGAAAAAATCCCTTTTTGATTGGGTAGAACTTAAATAAAAAACTATTGAAAGAGATGGATTAAAATTTAACTTTAAATACCATTTAAAAATTCATTTCAATATATAAAATATCAAATAGGTATTATAGACACCACATAAATAAATTATGTGTATAATACTGAATATGTACCAAGGAGAGAATTTTGAGATGACAAGACTTTACCTCTTATCCCAATTTCAATGAACAAACATTAACCTCCTATATAAAAAAACATAGATATCTTAATCAATTAATTCAGAACCTTACTCATATCCATTTTCATTTATATTCTACATAAATAGTCAATCTCTATATTAATTCTACATATTTTCCACAACGAGTATTTATAGTTTGGATTGTTAGAACTAGTTTCATAATTACAGTGTATATATGTACATTCTTTTTCAAAATTTCATCATTAAAAGTTCATTAAAGTCACTTTTATAGATATTTTATTATTATTTATAATTTTCTAAATTCCTTTCATGAGTGTTTTAGTCTTTATCCATAAATATGAAATCAATAACAAGTATGTTTTAGTGATTCTTGATGATCATATAGATTTTTCTAAATTGATGAATTAAATATTGATATAACATATCCAAAATAAAAAAATCATTATTTACTAATTTATAATATATTATACAAGTAATTATGTTCCCATAGCCATTCAATATATAAATTAATAATACTATTCAAGTAGGTGGTTAAACGGACCCAAACATGAACATACTCCGATTTAATGAATGATTATGATGAGGTTTTGTTTAATAACATTATTAAATAAGAATAATGATATTATTTATTTATTTATTAGTATGATGTATAATAATTATTAAGGATTTATAATAATAAAAAACAGATATGAAAATATCACTTGATTTTAATAAAATATTTTCATCTTAGAAGATTATTATAAACGATTGAATTAACAATGATAATTTATTGATCATATTATTAATAGGTACACCAATTTTACATGACATAAAATTAATGATATCATTAATACAATATTTCCTCATTTAATCCATTCTAGGAACCATCAATGATGGTTGGTGATGAAAATTTTATTCTATTTCTCATTATGGTGGTAGTTCGCACGAACGCATGGACGCATGTATACCAATTTCATTTTTTATAATGGATGGGATAAACAAATAGTGAATCCAAATATCATTAATATAGTAACATTATAGTATATAAATTATACTAATATAATTATATTTGTTTTTTTAGAATTAGTTTTAATAAAGATAATCATGAATAAAAGCTATGTAGTTGGTGCTACTCGAATCAGGGGCTTGGGTTTTCCTTGGAATTATCCATGGAAATGAATGCCATGTGCTTAATAACGATGAACAAATGATTTTAAACATGAAAAAGGATATATTAGGATTAAATTGGAATATTTTAAAGGAGAAATTCAAAGGGAATGTGGGTCTTGAAGGGGTGGGGATTTTACTCTTCTATAGGTGTGGAGAAGGGTAGTTTTGGGAGTAACCATTACATTTTCAACATTGTAAATTTATTATTCAAGTTTAAATGTGTAAAAAATTTAATAAATAGTTGGGTAAATTTATTGGGTATAAAATCACCTCAAATATTCCTTTTTATACAACTTTTTCTGTTTTATGGATTTTTCTTTCAACTTTTTATGTATTACCTTAATTTACTTTTACCTTGGTAATTAAATTTTAACCTTAAAAATTAATATTAATGGGAAAACATAAAGTTTCCAATTTTAAATAATTTATTCCTTATGATTTAAAATCTTAAAATTAGTTTATAATTTTTTTTACATAGGTTTGAAATGGAAATTTTGAATTAAATACACTTAATCGAGTAAAATAATTTTTAGAAAATAATGTTTTTAAGATTTTAATTTTATATAAGATAATATTTTATTCTATAATTATTTTAATTACATAAATTGATTTATTATAGAAAAAATAAAATTTATCATTCTTCTAAGTTAATCCAAAATCGAAACTCACCTTGAAAATTATTAATTCAAAGAAAATAATTACAATTTTTTTGATAAAAGTAGCATTTTAATTAGTTCTAAAAAGTTTGTACATAGGATTTATAATTTCAAATAATATTTCAAAATAAATAATGTTATTTCATAAATAAATATTTTATTACCTAAAAGGTTTTTTAATAATTTTTAGTTCATTATTACATCAAGGAGATATTATAAGATCCATGATTTTTACAAAAATGATATTTCCATTATTCATATAGAAATCAATATTTTTGAAAAAATAATCAAAATTTATTCTTAATATAATATCTTTATAATGAATTAAAAAATTAATTTTTTAAATATAATTAGGAATAATGGCGCTTTAGAGTAAGATAATTTATGATATGATGTACTTGCTACAACATGGTCTTGGGTATTAAATTCTCTCCCCATAAATAATTTCATCCTTCAAATTGGGGTATATATAATCCAGTAAAAAAATGTGGGAATTTATTCATAATATATTATTTAGGATCCTAGGTTTTGTATTGTAGTTTTTGAATTCTCCAATGGACTTTCACCAATCGAGTTGATTCCGTAATACTTGGTGTCTGGAGTCAAGAATCAAGGTAGTATCCTCATTATAATACAAGAGATACTCCAACTCTATTACCTCTAATGTGAGCTCATATATTGGATATCACCTTTATTTAATCAGTAATTAAATATAGAATACATCATTTATGTTAAAAATTTGGGGTGGAATTTTCAATTAATAAGCGACAACTTTAATTCATTCAAGTATTTTAAAAGGCCCAATGCACCTAGGGATTAACATCCAATTTTTACCAAATAATAAAAATACATTCCATAATAAACACATAAAGAATACATGATCCCCAAATTGAAATTTTAGGTCTTTAATTATATTATCGACATATCTCTTTTATACACTCTAGGCTATATTAATATGATCACAAATTCTCTATAGTTTAAAATTTGTCTCCTCTATAAGATCTGGGACAAATAACATTATTTCTCAAACTTCTTCTCAATAGGTTGGAGTAAAAAACCTATTAACATATAATTATTCTTATAGTTCTATTTAGATTATTTAATGGATTATATTATATTATAAAAATTACACCAAAGGTAGATACTGATCCCATATTCATTGAAAGTCAAGAGAACATGATCTTAGCATGTATTATAAAGTCTTGATAGTCCTATCCTACTACTCATCTATCTATGGATGATAGGATGTGATTAAATATATCTTAGTTTCAAGGGATATTTGAATTCTATTCTAGATGTTTGATGTGATATGAGGTTCACGATCAAATACAATCAATAGTGGTTCCCCATAAATTATTGTGATTTCATTGATATAGAGTCGAGAAAGGTGATCAATGGGTAGATCTTCTCTTATCACTAATAAATGATAAGACTTTGTAAGGTGATATAATATGAAAAATATAACATCTTTCATCCTTAGAGTATTTTGGAGTCCTCTGATAGTGTCCATTGTAACATTCTACCACATCCATATAGGTATAGGTAGATAATATATATCTCCCTTATGGTGTTGTCTTTCAGCCTTTACTTGCAGTAATACCAAGAATCTAGGAACATAGCCTAAAATTTACAACTTCATTCCATCCCATAAGAAAGTTTCTCTTAAATACACACACACACACACACACATATATATATATAAATTTGTGCTACCAGGGTGTATAGATAATTTTGAGTTAGGATCTTCTTCTATAAGTTCCCTCATCAACTCCAGCATGGGTAGAACACATAACCTCTTCCTAGACATCAACAATCCACCTATATAGATTAATTATATCAATTTCACAATATTTACTAATTTTATCTTCCATTTTAATTCATTTTCAATTTAATTGTAATTATTTTATAGTAAGTATTTTTTATCAATTTCTTATAAAATGAAAGATGCCTCCCTTTTCCTAAAAATCATCATATTCATATTTAACAGATCTCTATATATAAGATCCTTATAAATCCTAATCATAAAAAAACTAAATTTTCCCTCTTAATAAATGTATTAACAAACTTTTGTTTCCCTTCCTAGGGTGATAGTGTATTGAGAAATTGTATTCCTTGAGTAGTTCCAACCATATTCTTTTCCTCATGTTGAGCTCCTTTTGAAAGAAGATATATTTAAAAATATTGTGGTCCATATATATATATATATATATCACATATTTCTCTATAAATGTTGGGTCTCAATACTTTCAAATGAAATATTATAAAATCCATCTCAATTTAATGAGTTGTATTATTCCATTCATGAATTTTCAATTTCCCGATGCATAGGAAATCACCATATAATTCTGTATATGGACAAAACCAAGTAATTTATTTGATGAATCATTTTATATTAAAAATATTTTGTTACATAATAGTAAATTTAACATTGGTGAATTAATAAATATCCTATTCGTATCTTAAAAACATTCCTCAAATTCCCTTGAATATTTGAATTAAACCCCTTTACGTGTTAACATGGTTAACAAGTTGGAAAATTTGGAAAAATTTCAAAAAAAATACCAATTGTAACCTACTAAACTCAGGAAACATTGGATCATGATTATGTTAATCAGTGTAGTATATTAATTTACTACCTTTTTTATTTAAATTTTAAAAATATATTCAATCCTTGGAGACAACATTTCCAGGAAAATAAAATTCATTAATCCAAAATTCACACAAACTATATTTCAAATAAAATTTATTTTCTCTGAGGGTCTCCAAAATTATTTACAGATTACTCTCAGGTTCTTTATAGTTCTTTTAATATATCAAGATATCTTCAATGAATACCACTATAATGTTAGCAAAATAATCCTTGAATACTGTATTCATTATATCCATAAATATAGAAGGTGTTTTAGTTAATATAAAAGGCATTACCATAAACTCATAACGTCCATACCTTGTTTGAAATTCCATCTTTGGTATATCATCCTCATTCAATCTTAGATAATGATAAAAAAGTAAAGATATATCTTTGAAAATTATTGTTATCCTTAGAGTTGATTGAAAATTTCATTAATGTGTGCTAAATTATACTCATTATTTATAATAATGGAATTGATCTCCCCATAATCAATGAACAGTTGACCCATTATTCCTTTTCATGAATAAAATAGAGGACCCCCATGATGAAAAAATAGGGTTTATAAATACGTTATCACACAACTCCTACAAATATTTATTCATCTACACTAAATCATCTGGTTATACTATATTGGTATTTTTAGATATAATACTTGAATTAGTAATGAGTCCATTAAAGAACTCAACTACATGTTCAGGTTGATGACTGAGTAATTCTTCTAGAAAAAAATAAATGAATTTTTATTCCATGGGTACATCCTCTATTTTTAAGATACATTCCTTATCCATATATCATGTTTGATCTTCCACTCTTCCCAAAATTTCATTAATGAGTTCTAATGGAGGAAGATATGTACATGATTTAAATTATTAAGGTTCCCCTCTAAAGATAAGATATTCCAACTCACCTTATATGATAACCCATATTTTAATACAAATTAATTCATGATTTATTACATAAAAATGCACTTAATAAAATCCTATAATATTGTGAGTCCTAGTATATTTGGAAAATTTGGTACATATCTCAATAAAATGAATCATGAGTACAACAACATTATTTTAAATATCCACAACTTTCCTTCAAAAGTCCACTGAACTTTTAAAACTCCATGGGTTAACTTGGGGACATACATAAGAAAATAGTGAGATATAAATCCTAGTAATGGAAAAATCAGTGTATAACATAAGGTAAAGTAGTAAATGTGTGTCAAGGGGAATATAATGGTCACATAAAAGGTATTATAATCATAATCATGAACATTGAAGCCTGAAATAAGTTGATAATATAAAGGCAACATGGGAATGGAGAAAAAATATAATGCATGACATCATAAACATAAGTCAAGGATAACTACCAAGACATCATAACATAGTGGGATTACGATAACATCACATTCACCACACATGATATCTCATGAGATAAAAATATTACCCAATTCATTGTAGGGATATATAATCTCAGGCTCACCTGTGACATTTATATCATGTACATACATAAGTGTTCCATATAAATTATACATCATAAATATTTCATCACTTTTTTATCCTATGATTAAAGAGTGTGGGTTAAATACATTTAAGTCCTCAATAAACTATATATAGGTACATCTAGGTGAATACCCTTGAGTAGAACTGGGGATGGGTATTCACTATAGTTTTTCTTGTCATAGAAAATCATACGATAATTTTGGTAGTATAACAGGGGTACAAAAAGATTCGTGGAAGGGTTTAATGTGATTGAAAGGGGTATATAATCACTTTTAAGCCATAATTATAGTAATAGGGAAGTAAAAAACATATCCCAATAAGAAAAATTGGAAATCAAAATGTATGATATAAAGAATGTGCTTGAATAATGAGGGGAATGAGAGGATATATTACCTTGAGTAGGTGATTCTAGAACCTTGGGAGGATATTATTAAGAGATTGGGAAAACATTGGGAGGAATCTAGAGAGGTAGAGGGAGAGTAACTTCATACTCATTGAGTTTTGAGTGAAGAGGAGTGAGAGGATAGGTGGGTATTTATAGAAAAAGAGGGGGGATTTATTATTAAATTCTAAATGCAGTTTTTGGACTCTATATGAAAAAGTAATCAAAACCAAAAACCTTCCAAAGGGTTTTACTGTGGTTTCTATGAAAGAGGAGTGTGATTCAATATTTTATAAGTCTAATAAATTAACTCTTTAAAATAATTCCCTTGGTGACGTAAAAGTGGGTCGTGTTTATAAATATTTTTTTTGAAACAACAATATATAATATAGGTTTTGAAGTATTAATTAAGGGTTTATAAAATCTATTAAAAAATTTCAAAAATATTTTATTTTAAAGGGGAAGAATATTTTTTTTCATCCACACCCTTTATACTATTTATTACATCACTTTTAGGCTATTATGATTTCATAATACATACCTTATATTTTTACCAGATTTAGTTTCTACCAAAAAATGTGATTGCCTCAAAAAATTATGTAAAATTCACAATTGGATAATTTTGATGGGATGATTTCAAAAAATAATAATTATTTTATAAAAATAATTCTCTAAATATTAAAAATTCAATTTTAAATAAAAAATCCCCATTTATTGAAAAATATGGGTTTTTATGACGATAATAGTTTATGTACCTTATAAAATTTACATTTTAATTCAAAAAATTATAATATCATTTAAATTTATATAAATAATTTTTAATAAGAATATTTTGTGAAAATATAATTTATTTAAAAAATTATTGAATTTATCAAACATAGTGTCTTGATTAAAGCTTTATATTTCACAAAAAATCAATTTATGTTTACTTTTATAAAAATCTAATTTTTATTAAACTCATTATTTATACATTTATAAAGTTATAATAAAAATGATAAATATAACCATTATTTTATTAAAAATAAAAATAAATATATTAATAATGCGAGGGTATAGATATGTAACCCCATATTAAACTAGTGTATTTCTAAAGGGTATGGTGTGATATGGTGAGAGTTTCTAGAGTTTGAATGGTCATTTTAGATTGACCATCTATCTGAGGGAGATGGTAATAATTGAATCTCATCCCTACACCCAGTGCTTGCTAAAGGCTTCTCCAGAACCTCAAGGTATACCTTGGATCTTAATTAGATAAAATAGATAGTATTACTACATTTAGTCATACCAATTATCTTATGTATATATTTATGAGTTGTTCAAGGGGTAATACTTCCTTGATAGAAATGAAATTCATTGATATTGTAAGGCTGTTGACTACCACCTAGATGGAAGTATTGCCTTTAGATATCCTAGGGTTTTCTAGATTGAAATCCATGGTTATGTTTTCCCATTAGAATACCGGTTTGGGTAATGGTTGCTTCATACCCTTATACTTCTGTCATTCAACCATGACTTGTTGTCATACTAAGAATCATTAGTGTCTATGCAGGATCCAAGTATAAATGAGAGGGGGAGGGATGAATCAATGTTATATATTTTTTATGTTTCCTTACTAATGAAACAACATTATCCTCCTATTAATTTTTTTCTTGATGAAAAATATGATACAAAAATTTATAATAACAAAAGGATTTACAATTTTCACAACCCAACAAGAGTAGCTACGTCTTTCACTACACCAAACTGAGCATTTAGCGGCGGGTTTTTTTGCGGCAGTTTACAAAACCACCACTAATTTCTTTAAATAATTTCATTGTGGTTTAATATAAAACACTGATAAATAGTTAAAAAATTTAACAAATGTTACACTTTCCCCCTCCATTGATACCTCGACCCCCCAGACACCTCCGACCCCCACCCCACTGACTCCCCAAAGCCCTAGCCTCGTCGCCGCCCATCACTGCCCATCACCTCCCATCGGTGAGATTTGTTATGCCTTGCCTCATCATTCCTATTTGGACCTTATTACACCTCACATCACCATCCCCCTCCACAACTCTCTACCCCTTGCCACCAATTTTGATCTCGACCTCACCTCCCCTCAAAGGTCGAGTGGTGATTTCAAGTGATATTCCCCCTCATATCCTTCTGTATTGTCATTAGCTCTCAATACACTGATTTAATGAATTTGAGATAAGTTTTATTGATGATTAAATCTAATCATGGTTATTCTTCCCCATTGTGATGTGTTTTTTTTGTATATAATGGTTATATGAGGACACAATTTGAATACATCACTAAAATGGAAGTAGTTTCAGTGAAGTTAAGACATTGAACAATTTTCTTTTTAAAATTGGATGATATTGATGGTTAAATGGGTGTTACATCATAGATTTGTTTCTAGTATAGTGTCAAGAGTTCTCCATAATACATATAAGGGGTGTTGGACATGTGTTCATTGAGATAGTAGTGCCTGATGTGTTTTAAATCATTTATACCTATTTTTTAAGGTAAATATATAAGTATAATTATTTATAGGTAGTTATTAATGTTATGCGATGTGATAAACATTTTAAGAGTTGATATGGACTCAGATTAAACCTGGATGAGATTGGATAAGGTCTGCTAGAGTATGGTTTAGGTTCTAAAGTAAATATGGAGGTTGTTAGTCCTCATAATTCAAGAAATTAATCTTGTTTTTGCATTAATTACCACTACAAGAATATTATATATAAATTGGTAGAATTTATAGGGGAATATTGTTGTTGAGTAAAGAAGATATGATGGTGATGGGTCTCCTGTACTTGTGAGGTTTGTTCTGTGGTATATTGTGAGATGAGATCGATGAACCCTAACTTTATAGATAATTCAGTGGGATGAGATGTGAATATTTAACCATACCTAGTTCCATTAGGAAACTATATAAGGTTTGTATTACACCCTATCGAGAGTTCTAATGTTTTCATGGCGTTGTTCCTTTATCAGATTTTAAGGTGTAGGACCCATTGGAGGAAACTTGTAAATATCTTACTAACCCCCTCTATTATCAATATAGAGGACCTAGTTTAGTGATAAATTTAAGTACATTCCATGATTTCATTATTACATAGAATAATGATCACTTATAGGTTTATAAAGTTGATATAAAAACAATGTTGCAACATGGATTTATCATCACTAGATGAAAAACATTCATTGGAACCTGATCCATTTTATGGTGGAGTTGGTGCTACTTATGAAAATTTCATGATCACATAAAAAATTATGCCTGGGATAGTTGTCTACTTTTCCAATTTTAATTGTTCTTCAATTTACATTTAAATTATTAAATTACCAAATAATGGTATCATAATAAATGTGGATTCATGTGTCTCTATATATCACTTAAGATATAAGAAAATGGGAAAAAAATTTATTTTATTAATGTGATGATTTATATTGGGATATTATCTTATCCATATTTCAATTCAATATATTGATCAACATGGATAACATGGGGGGTGAATTTATTATTGATATCGTGTGTCACCAAACCTTCATGGTTGGTACTAAGTATAAGAACATATTATTTATTGATTTTTTTATCATGTATGTACACTCTCCAATTAATTTAGAGGTTTCCTTCCTATTTTTATTTTATTTTATTATTTTCATTATATCTTTCTCAATGATATAGTTTTGTATGATTCTAAGATTTTCATTTATAATTAACTACTCTATAATACCTATTATATTTGACTTTTCAATATCATTAATTTGATGGTATCATTTATGATTTCAAATTCATTTTTACTAGGGCTTAATACACATGATATATTAATTATATTCAACATAAATCATAGAAACCAAGTATTATAGGTATTTTTTCATACTATATGTCGAGGGATGAAGTTCTGTATCCTCTCAACAAAATATTTTTTTATATAATTTATTCCATAAATTGAAGTATACATGAATAATAAAAATCAATAAATCCCAATATTCACAATAAATTATTATTTTATAGATTTTTTTACCTAAAATAAATTTGTCAGGTTAAATTGAAAACATTAAAAATAATATTTTCCATGAGCTTCACTTGTCAATAGAAAGTGTTTCAATTTAATAGTACTCCCACTTACTCTCAGCATAGAAAACACCCATTGTATGTTTGATTGATTTTAATGGTCCATTTATCTATACATGAGGATATAATACTTAAATGAGATAAACCATTTAAAAATTTGTAATTTGATGACTTGTTAACTATGGGACATGTGTGATTTTCAAAATTAATATGCTAGTTTCACTACAAGATTGTGTAATAAATGTAAAAACACTATGTTATACAAAGATATATTGATAGGTTTCCTAGAAACCAAAATAATTTTTTATATAGAATTTATAAATCAAAGAGTGTATGAATTCAATATATCCTTACAAAATGAATTTTAATTTCATTTAGAAGAATTGGATGTTTGGAAAAATTTCATTTAAAATTCCATAATCATTTTAAAATCTCCAGGATGAAAAGGAAAAATTTTGGGGTTCCCAAAAGGTGAAGATTTGGATGTAAAATTATTTAGGTATGTTACAATATAAACATTTCCTATTTACCACACAAATACATGCCTTTTAATTACCAAAATAAATTTTAATAAAAATAATTCTATTCTTTTTTTATCTTTTTTTACTATAACAAGTACTTATCCCATTCATTTTCATGGTACATAGTAGCTTCTAACATAAATAAAATTATTTTTTTATAAAAAATATTGATAAAACGTTATAGAAACAAAAAATATATTTGTATTTAGTATTAAATACTGAAAACTTAACAAGATTTTTGTTAAAAATATTTGTGTTTATAGTTCATTGGAATCCACACACTACACTAAACTGAGCATTTTGGCGGTGTTTTTTTAGTGGTGGTTTACAAAACTGATGTTAATTTTTTTTTAAAAATTATATTGCGGTGGTTTTATATAAACTTCTACTAAAAAGTTAAAAAATATTACAAATGAGACACTTTACCACTCCCACGACACCCCCAACCCCCCAGACACCCCCGACCCCCGACCCCGACCCCCGACACCCATATGTGCATGTATCCATTATATTTAGACTTAAGCTAAGACCATCACATGGAGTGGATAGGTCTTGTAAATTTTGATCTATATTTTTAGATAGGGTGTGTTGAGGCCTGAGGATGGATGTTGGTCTAGATTTCTGGTGTTTTATTTTCTAGTTTATTTTATATTTTTCATCATCCCTTGGATGATTAGTGTTTTTATGAAAGTATGAATTATTCATGGAATTTGTTATATAATTTGGTTTATTTTATTATTTACATTGATATGTGGTATACGTTTTTGTTATTTTTACATTATATTATACTCTAATTTGATGTATTTTTCCACCATAGAATATTGATTAGTAACCTGAAACATGTTTTCATGCAATTGGATATGTGTTGGAATGCTTGAGGTATGTTAAACCTCATCTCATATGATGATTCTAGAATGGGTAATTACAATGTGACATCATAACATTTAGTTCATTTTATAAATTGGGTAGATGAAATAGGGGAATCTTAGGACTTTATAAAATCCTATGATATACCATATATAGGTGAGTCATGAAAACCATTTAGTTGGTAAGTCATGGTTACCATTGGTGTGGGATTATTGTCATTTCATTTTTCTTCTATGATTGAAATTTTAAGGAAAACAATTTTCTTACGGAAGTTGTTATTTTAAATTTTTATCTCATATATCACTATAATGAGGCACATGTGTATACCCCATATTTGGTATATATTACTTTTATAACATAAACATAAATGAATTTAATTGGAATTTTAAATTGGTATTCAGTTGTTTAAAGTGTAAAAAAACATATATATAGTTCAAAAGTATTTAAACTCAAGGAATTCATGTTACGTGATTTATCCCTTCATAAATATAATTATTTATAATTTTGGTGATTGAACTCATAGAGTCATGACAATTTATTCTTGATACCTTCTTGTGTATTTATATAAGAAAACCGTATTTAACATATCTATATATTTTTAACTAGTATATATAAATCTATTTTCATATTTCATAATAGTTATGTGTTTTAATTTTATTTTAATAATGTATCAGAACATTGTGATATATATGGATAAAATATGGATCACATTACCAATAAATATACCTTAGTATGATAAGGGATTAGAAGAGTTTTTAGATTTTGAAATTTCCAATCAATCTGTTAATTGGGAGAATTAGATGTCTATGTCCTAAATATAAATGTAGAATATGGTTAAATAGATATGAAGTTTATGAACACTTGATATTGAAGAAAATACATGCTCAATATTTGTGTTGGATTTGACTTAGAGAATCGAATGTTATAGAAAGGACGAGCACTGATGTCAATTCAGAGAATGAGCTCCCAACTTCATCGACAATGGACACTGAAATGAATTTTTTTTATAAATAATACATTAGGTATTGCAAGACACCTGCATCAACATCAAAACATATCATAACAATCATCTGAGGGTGTTATAAATAGAAATTTGAAAACTGATATTCTTGAGACTATAGGACAATCAGATCAAGATTATAAGATATTATTGGATCCTCCTCTTGATTTTAGGGAGACTCATGTAAGACAAAACTTTACTGAGAAGATAGATGTGTTTCATGGTTTTGTTGACGATGGAAATCAAGAGTTGTGTAGTGGATGTTTTAAATATTCAAAACATTATTTTTTGCTGAAGTTGTACCATATCAAATGCCTATGTTGAATTACAAATAAAGCAATGTCCATGATATTGGAATTGTTGCGTAATGCATTTCCTAAAGAAATGATCCTTGAGTCTTTTTATGATATAAAAAAGGTGTTAACAAGCTTGGTCTAAATTATATCAAAATTTATGTGTGTCTAAATGATTGTATGATTTATTGGGGAGAGAATTCAAGAAGAAATTATTACAAGAAATGTTCTTCTTCAAGATGGAAGTCTATGGGTGATGTTGGAAGTCTGAATCAACATACTACCATAAAGAAGAAAATGAACACACATGAAAATATTTTACATTAATTTTCTTTAAATCCTCGATTGAAAGGATTATTCATGTCATCGAAACCTGCCGAACACATGAAGTAACATTTTATAGATAATAACAATGATGGGTTAACGTGACATCCAAGAGATTCAAAATCGTGGAAAAACTTTTGATTTATTAAATCCATATTTCTTATCTGATCAAAGGAATGTTCAATTGGGATTGGCTATTGATGGATTCAACCCATTTGGGACTTTGAGTACTAGTTATAGAATTTGGACGGTTTTTTGGATCCATTAAAATTTTCCTACGTGGATGTGTATGAACAAAAGTCTTTTATCATTTTGATGATTATTCCTAAAAATATTATTAGAAATGATGTTGATTTATACTTTCATCCTTTAATTGAATAATTACAAGAGTTATAGAGAAATTATTTTAAGATATAAGATACATCTTCTAGAACAATGTTCAGAATGCAAGATGCTCTAATGTGGACCATTAGTTACTTCCCTGAACATAGAAATTTATCTGGTTGGAACACTTACATGGGTTTGTATTGTCCTATTTGTAACTTTGATTTTGAGACCAAATGGATACCTTATAGAAAACAATGGCGCTTCTTGTGTCATCCAAGATTTCTTGATTCATATCATAGACTTTGGATGAAAAATTCAATATTCAGTGGTTTCATTGATCGTAGACCAACTCCAAAGTTGTTAAATGGTTTTGAAATATTGGAACAGCTTGGAAATGTTGAAATAGAATTGTTAAAGGTTAATAATTTTAATGATATTTGGAAATAAGTTAAAAGTGCATCGTCAAGTTAAAACAAAATGCAACAATGTAAGAAACAAAGTATATTCTTTAAAATTTCTTATTGGTAATTTAATTTGTTTTGGAATAATCTTTATGTGTTGCATACTGAGAAGAATGTTTTTGAAAATTTTATCTTGACATAGCTTAATGAGCATGGAAAGTCGAAGGATCATCTCAATGCTCGGAAATAATTATAAGTAATGAACATAAAACATGATATCTGGCCATATGAAAATGGAAATTATGATCCGATTTTTTTTTGCAATAAAAAATAGGGATAAAGATACATTAATTATAATTTTTGAACATGTGAAGGTATATGATGGGTATTATAGTAACATCTCAAGGTGTGTTGATTAAATCATCATAGGTTACATGGATTGAGAATCCACGATTCACATATTTTGTTTCAATAGTTTCTTACATTGGCACTGCGTACATTATTAACTGAAAAGAATACTACTATTTTACTCCAATTATACTCATTTTTCTGAAAACTATGTAAGAAAACTTTACATAAATTTCCACTTGAAAACCCTTAGGAGAGATTTGTATTGAAACTTTGTGAAATATAGATGATATTTCCTCAGTCTTTTTTTATTGTGATGACATATTTAACTATGTATTTGGTTGAGGAATATAAATTAGCAGGCCGTGTACATTATCGATGGATGTATAAAATTTAGAGTTACTTTATTTATATATTTTTTTTCACTAAACAGTTCTTGTAACTTCATTAAATACATAATTATATTTCTTTTATTTTATTTCAAAGATATCTTTGGAATTTGAAATCATACTTTAAAAATAAAGCTCAACCTAAAGGCTCAATTTGTGAAGTCTAATTGGAAGGGGAGTGCCTTACCTTTTGTTTTAGATACTTAAATGAAATTGAGAAAATATTCAATTGAGTTGTCCATGTTGAAAAAACATCAACTCAATCTAAAATACATGTAAAATCAAAAAAAAAAATCTTGTTATTGGTTGATCAGTTGGGAGGAGCTCAAATGTTACACTAATAGAAATAGAATTATTACAGGCACATAGATATACATTGTTGAATAGTGAAATTGTAGATCCATTTATTTAAGAGTTTAGGATACAAAAAAAGAAGAATGAGAGGATGAACATGATATGAGAAAGATATAATCAAATCTGTTAATAAAGAGATTATAAAATGGTTTTCATGATGTGTAAGTTCATAAATATTATAATAAATGTAGATATTAGGTTGATACATATATTTTGTAAATATAATGCTATATATTAACATTTTCAGATCATGAATACTAATACTCAAGAAGATTTGTCAAAAGTTTTGAAGTTTCTTGCTCGAGTTCCTCTAAAATAAGCTATAAAGTTAGACACTAACTATGTGAATGGATTTAGATTCCATACAGTTGACCGGGAAGAGGGATTGAAAAAATAGAATAGTGAAATATTTACATTTGATGAAGTGGAATACTATGGAAAGTTGACTGATATTATTTAATTAAACAACAACTGACATTTTTTAGTTGTTTTATTCAAATTCAATTGGGTGGATATTATCGGGGATGTTAAAATAGATTTATTGCAACATACTTCTGTGAAATTATCTCGCTTGATGGATGTTGGTGACCGTGAACTACATGATCTATATATCTTATCATCACATGTGAAAATGGTATATTATGTGAAATATGTCATGGATGAAGGGTGGAGTGTAGTTTCTCACATAAAACAAAGAGACTTGTATGATATGGGTAATGAAGTGGATGATTTTACCTCTGATATTGAATCCCATCAATTGTAAGAAGCAGACTTATTTTTCATTTTTGATATTGAAAATATTATACTTGTAAGAGATAATTATGTAGATGAAGTAATGATGGAGCATAAAACTGACAAGATTAAAGGAAAAAAATGATTGTATATGCATTTATCAATTTATTTATCAACCACTTATGTCATTTGTGTAGTAATTCATTATCATTGTTATATATATTTTTTTGTTAGTACTGTACATATCTTATCATTTATATTTTTTTTATCTACATGATTTTCTCAAAATATATGCTCTGAACTTAATTTTATTTTATTAAATAATAGGAATTCTAAGAATGAAGTGTTATACTCACACTGAGGGATCAAAGAGTTTTTCTAGAAGCCTATCAACTCTAGTAATATTTTAATTAGTTTAAATATTTTTTATACAATGTTATCTGTATAATATATTTAATTATTGATTTATCATTTTCTTAATGTAGTCACAGATTTTAGGCCACAAAGAATCCCAAACAAAAGTTTAGTTAAATGTTCATAAATAATTTGATGGGAGTTTTGTTAATAAACCTACCAAAGAAGTTGGGGTATGAATTTATTTTTCATTATATTAACTTATTATCAGTTGTCACTATGTTAATATATATTTCTTCGAATATGATTGATATTTTATTTACTGGTAAAAATTAAAGAACTATGGGATGTCAATCCCACATAGTCCTACTCAGTCTCCTAGGATGACCCAGTTGGTAAAGTCCTTGGGAAGGAGAATCCTAGTCGAGTGTGTGGGATCAGTTTGGGACTATTACCATCTGAATTCTTTAGTAGGAAAATGGAGATTGAAAGTGATGATTGGTGGTGAGAAGGTAAATCCCACAACATCAAAATCATTTAGTTCAAATTTTTTTTATTTATTTTGAGTTTAAATATAAATACACAACATTGTTTAATTTTTAATATAATTGTCTTACTGGTTCTGATAGTAGGAAGTATAGATGGAGATAGAGAGGGTGAAGAGTAGAGTTGATCATTGGGAAAGGATTAGTGGAGATTATTTTTTAATGTATCAGTACGTACAATGTGGGTATTTTTCATCTTCTTCTTATATTTTAGATGGGATGAGGACAATAGGTCCTCTATGTATGTGTTGTATAACCATGTGTCTATATGTGGTGATTCAACTAGCTATGGAGATTGAAATTTCTATATGATCATATATGATGTTTAGTTTCTTGTCTCTCTTTCACATATAAGTTGATCTGACTATTATATTATAATATTTCCCACTTGTTTTTCATGGTTCCTTACTATGTATTATTATACTCACACCTACATGGGCTTTTCATGCTTGATTTTTTTCTTATACAGACAACTGGTAGATAGTGTCCTTAATGGACCTAGAATCTATGAAACATAGAAGTAAGTGGAGGCACTGACTTTGTTTGGTGGTAAGACTTAGGAATATTTAGTTAGGAACTCCTCTTATTTTTTGCTTCAAGTTGTTTCTAGATTGGGACCTACTTTCCTTCTTCTTGGTTATGCATGTATTTCACCCTTTTCAATTCCTGGATATTTATCTATCTCATTCTGATGTATTTCCTAGAGGTTACTACCTGAATTTTTTACACTGAGAGGTTTTATTTTATTATACCTATGCAGTATTTCATAAAGTTAAGTGGTTGTGTGTGTTCACGTACAATAGGATAAAGCCTCCCACTTCAGTGATATTTTTACTCTGTTCTTGTCGTTATCCCTCCAACTATTGGGGGTGAACATGTGGTATCACTCTCATATTACCAGTGTCCCAATTAGGGTCCCTATAGGTCAAGTCCTGACACAAAGCCTGATGGCTTTCTCTAAGACCATAATCTCTATCTAACCCCATCCATTATAAAAAAGTCTATACACTTTTCAAAATCTCACATCCTGACCCAGTCTTACTGACCAAGGATTGTTCTATGTTATCTATCACCAAACTATGGTCCTATATCTACTATCCATAAAATGATATCTAAAGCCTATAACATATATAATAAACTCCATCTATCAAACCCTATGTTTGATTAGTATCCTCTTGTTTTCAACTTCTTGGTTAGATCTCAATCTTGATGGGTTGGGTGATCACCCTTTTGAGATATTTTTGTGCTCTATTTGGGCATGGACCCAATTTTTTGAGCTCTGTCTTATTGGTCTTGGATAGGTCATGAGGATGTAATCAAGTAACTTATTCTATGTGGATTATTATCAGTCTAGGCCCATTGAGGAATCTATGTTGTTTTTCGTGATCTCATAAAGGGGTGTGATCAATGTTGGAAGTCCTAGGATTTCATAAAGTATTTACCTGTTGTATAAATCCAAGTCAGTTTTAATCCTTGATTGTGGAAGTTTAGATTATTTATGGATATTTAGGGTGATTTATATTTTCTCTAAGCATTTATTATTGGTTTTGAATCATTAATGACCCTTTTTATGAAAACAGTATTCATTATGGATGATTTCATATTGAGAATTATTTCTTTATTATTAAATTAATTTATCCTTTTTTGTATTTTTTTGGGATTTAGTTTTAGCATGTGAATCCTCATTTTAATGTAAGTATATTGACTCTTTATAGCTAGTTTTAAATGTATTAAATTTATGTTTTCCTTAGAAATGTGTTGTTTAATAGTTTAAAGAATCAACAAACTTTCAATGAGAAATGTATTCATTGTTTCAAATTATTTAGAAATTTATTATTGATTATTTCATTGTTTTTATGTATTATTGATTTTTTTAATGTGTTGTACCTTGTTTGATTATTTCAATGTATTGAGAAATGTATTAATTCTTTCAATGTGTTGTTTTCCTTGCTCAATGTGTCAATTCTTTATGTTTTAGTGAGAATAAATGTATGTTGATTTTTTAGTTTTAATAGGTGTTTTTTTCCTTGTATGTTGATAATATATTTGATGATATAGTAAAATATTCAATGTTACCAATGTGTTGTTATGGATGCAGGTTCTGGGGTTGTAGAACCGACAGTTAGTTTTTCTAATTCATGATATAGCGGCAGTTTAAACTGCCACTAGATATATGTTTTTTTGGGACAACTTAAACCAACATTATTTTATGATATTTATCTAGGGAAGCTTTAAAAACCACCACTAAATACGAATTATTTTTACTTAGTGGTAGTTTTATCCATATAAGTGGCGGTTTTTTTTAGTAAAAAGTTCAGAGTTTATTGGCAGTTAAAAACCACCGCTAGATCTCAGTTATTTTTAAGCAAAAACCACCGCTAAAACTAAAAAAAACCATCATAAAATACGATTTCTAAGACATTTTCCCAAAATCACCACCAAATGGAAGGAACCGCAATGTGTTGAATGCTGAAACAAATTTTAGCGGTGTTTTTTTGAAACTGTAGCTAGATAAAAAAAAAACTACTTCTAAATGAGAATTTTCTCATAGTGATTGGTATGGTTCGGAAATGATCCAATACAACACAATACACTAGAAAACAATACTTTTGTGTTGAATATAATGAGTAGGATATTCCTTTAAACTCATGTAGCATTATGATCAATACAATAGTGCATGTTCTTTAAGTAGAATAAAATGATATAAGATAATTTTTACAAAAAAACATTTTACGATGCTTCTTGATAAACTTTCACAAATATGACCCTTCAAGACAATTATTCACTTTCTTACCGATAAGATGGTAAGGAATCCCTAGAATTTTTAATGAAACTCAATCCAATTTCCCATTCTGATTTCCAAGTCTGATTTCTCAATTTGATAATATATCTTTTTCAGAATACAACTAAATCAATTCTGAACTTCTTCTTCATTAGTCCAAAAAACCCAATCTGATTTCCAATATGATAATCTAGACTAATATGATGATCAAATAAATATGATATTATCTATTATTATTTATAATTCCATCCTGAAACTTCATTAGGTTTCAATCTAGAATATTCTTCTCCCTTGAAATTCAGAGCTTCTCTCTCTACTTCTCAATAGTACATATGTGCCATAAACCACAAAGTACTTTCACATTTTATAGTCAACCTAAAAGAGGTTTATGTGGGATTCTAAAAAACATTCCCCCTCAAATTTTTTTTACCAAAACATAAATTATCCTTGAATTTGGTCGAATTTATGAATTCACTAATGCTTATAAAATCTTCTCGAACCTTCTCAAATCTTCTGAAAATTTCATCTCACTTCTAACTTCTTTAACAAACTTCAGCCGGATTCTGATTCTCTATTCTGATTTACCTATATGAATTTTTCATTACGATGCTCTGTACCAATTTCATATATAAATAAATATACATCCTCAATATTCTTATAAAAGTTTAGTATGATTCTGATTCTAATTATCCATTATGATTTCACCATTACGAAGAGGGAATTTGGTCACTTCAATATTCTTGACACTCTTAAAAAAAATCACAACTGAAGACTTCCAATTATGATTATCTATACCAATTAGAAAACCAATATTCTCACTATAAATTATTCATTATGATAAAGACAATATATTCTTCAATACAATGGCTCTTGACCCAAATGTGAATAAAAACGCTTTAAATGAAATCAAATTTCTTCTTTATCTTAACCCACTTTTTAAGAAAGGTAAAAAAAAATTCATCTTGTTAAAATTGGTTGAAATAAATGTTGATTGATCTTTTAATTTATTTTTTGTATTGTCCCCCAATAACTTTACTTTATTTTTCCTTTTCATCGGTACTTACAATTCCCAATGAAAAATTCCCCCACAGATGATTATGATGTCAAACAAAATATGATGGACTCGTATCAATAACTTCAACTTCAAAAACATCATTATTCTATGAATATGATACTCATCAACTTCGTTATCCAAATATTTAAAAATTTTGTCTTTAGTATGACTGAAAAACAACATCTCCATTTTCTCTCATTATGATCAACCTCTTCAGACATTAATTTTTTTTATAATCTCATACCGATGAACTGAGATCGAAAAGGTTTTGTTTACATAAACTTTAGTCATCAAATTATTGTTTATAAGCATGAATTATTCATAACTTTAAAAACCATTAAGATAATATTCCACATTATCTGAATTAAATTGGAAATAATTAGAACTTTCAACCCTTCCAGTATACTCTTTCTCTCCAACCCAAACCTAAATACTATTGGCTTGAATATAGTTGGAAGCACTCCCCCTTTATTTCATTATGATAGAATGAATTGTTTTACTAAAAACATATTATTTTTGAGAATTAAAAAATAGAAAATAATTATCATATTTACATTGGATCTATGAAGAATCCGATTCTCTTCCCCATTATGATTAGAACCTCATTTTGGACCCAAGATGTGCCTAATGAGCCATTTTTTCTAATAAACATGTTCCAAATCCGATAGAATTTCTTAAGAATTATAATTTGGATGTTCTGAATATGATGGTCAGTCAGATCACCCAAATATTTTTACAAATTGAGGTGATTTATTTCCTCAAACAACAGAAGACAACACCTATGAAACCAATATCTTCCGGATTATAATGGTGAGTCCAATATTTATTCTGATTATTCTAGATCTGATTCTCAGCTTCACACAAAACTTTCCTCAATCTGAATTTCCATTAAATTTATCAACATTATAGTTTTCTTAAACATAATAAATATATTTATCTATTGACAATAAAAAAAACAAAACACAACATGGTCCTAACAATCTACCCCTTTGTGTTTTTTGTCATTACCCACTTCAATAAATAATAATCACTTCTAAGAAATATAACTTGATGTTTTATTTTATTACATTTTATTTCTTGATCCCCCTATTTCTTTCCTCTCCCCCTTAATGGAAATAAAATTCAAAGGGGCCATCATGAAAAGTTTCCTCCCTTGTTGAAAATCAAATTCACAAGGTTCAAAATTTTTATCTCAAAATATTGAAATTCTTCTTTAGGAGAACATTAGCATCACATGAGTTTCTTAATGAAGAGCCTTTAAATGAACAACATTATGTCTATGTGGGTGAACCTAGTGAAGAAATAAAGAGTGTATAGTCAATGTTGTCAATGTTTTCCATTACAAAATTTTCATGTAATATATTTTTATGTTTTGTTCAAAATTACCATGACTAAGGAAATAATTGAAAGTATTTGTTTAAGATTAAAGTAATCTGCACCCATCTCAATTTTTTTTAGAAAGTTCAGGTTAATAAACAAAAATTTCCAAAAACTCATATTTTTCACAACCTCATTACTTTATTTTGGAATAATTGTAAGAGAATCGTCAACACCAGCTTCATTATTTTGTGTCCTTCAATTCCCTGCAAGTTAGTACATGTATAATTTTTTTTTGGGAAAAAGGATGAACCAGAGTTGTTTTTTAGAATAAATAATCTATTTGATATTCCTCTCTCAGAATTGAATTTCTCTTCTTTTTTGTGGATTTTTCATTGGATGTGTTTTCCTATTTTTGTTCATTCTTATCATATTTTGTAATAACTTTATTCTCATCTATATAATCTTATGATGAGGCTATCAATTTTTCATCAACATTAGTAATATATTTGTTAAAATTAGTTTGTAACGTCTTCTTCATGTCTTTTTATTAGGCTAAAAATATAGTCAAACATCTTTTAGTAACATTCCAATATTTCTCACATCTTCTGCGTCATTTCATGGTTATTAAAGTGAAAATATATTGATATATTTTTATGAACATTGTTATCATTTTTAGAAACCCTTTTATTCCCGTTTTCCTCAACTGATTTTTGTAATTCTTCCAATTTTCTAGCCATTTTTTCCTCTTATGTACAATAATTGGTCACTCTATCTTTTTAAACTCAATGTGTTCATTTTTCTCAGGTTTTAAAATACCTTTATCAGTTTTATTCCTTTGAGAGGATTGGATCCCCCTCAAACTTTTCCTTCTATAACTCATGGAATAGTGGTAATTTTGTTGGTTGGACTAACACATATTAGTCCTGTGTCTGAATCCACCACAATTCCAGTAGTTCCAATATAAGGAATACCTTATTTTATAACTTCCATACTATTCAAAATTGTTAACATGTTTCTCAGTAACCCTTTCATATTTCTTAGTGTAACCTTGTTGATAACCATTATTTCTGTTATGAAACAAAATTTTCCTTTTTAGATTGGTTTTCCTTTTAGCCTTATGAGATCCATCAGTAATAGAATCATTTTTGGACATCATATTTTTAGAAACCTATGACTTCCTAAAATTGTTGGTCTTGGAAACATACATAAATTTTCCATATATCTTTATCTCAGAAACATTACCATCGTTTATCTTATCCTTTGAAGGTAACTTTTTTTGATACTTATTAGCTTCATCCTTATGATATCTTTAACAAACTTCAAATATATAATTATCAAAACTTGTGTCCCTCTGTTAATCTATAGAAATTTTTTGTTCGAAAAGTTTCAAATATTCTTCTTTTTAATTAAAATTTACTTCCATATGTTCATTAAAATAATTTTTTTCCCTAGAGATTTCTTAAAATTATTAATATCTTCTAGTATCTTTACTTTCTCATCAGTAAATCATTCTTGATTATTTGTTGATGAATTTTCATTTTTTAATTTATTGATTTATTTCTCAAGATTACCAATCTTCCTCAAAGATTAATTCAATTATTATTTTAGATGAAATTCTAATCAATTTTATTCTTCTTCAGAACTTATAATTATTAATTCTTTATGGTTAACTATGGAAATAGAACTATTATCACCAATATTATCCCTAGATTATTCATATTCAACTTCACTGTCTTTATTTTCAGAGAAACCACTATCGTAACTTTCTTTATTGACTATTGTGATAAATGTATTTTATTCAACACCATTTGTAAACTCTTCACTACAATCACCCTTAGAAAAAATTATTCTCCTTTTTCATTTAGGGGACTTATTATCTTTCTTCTTGGAATAGAATTTATCTTTATCACCCTGTTTAATATAAGATCTTTTGGGACATATTTCTTCTTCATAACTTTCTTATTCATTTCCTCTTTAAGTATAATTGGATATAAAGTGCCTAATTGATCCACAACTAAAACATTTTAAGGGAAGTTTCCATTTATATATTCCAGTACCTTTTTTCAAATTTTTAGAAAACATGGATAAAATTTCATCAAGAATTTTACATACTTCCTTTTTGGAATTAGGGATAATAAAATATTCTCCCTCAAGAACCCTATTATAATTTTCTTTTCTTATAAGACTTTAATGAAATTTCATGTTCAACTTTTGTTATCACTTCATAACTTTATCCCTTATCATTTTATAAGTAATAAAAATACTATACAGATCATCTAGAGATAATGTTTCTAGATCTCTATCTTCTAGTGAGGAAAATTCAGCACCAAACATGTTAGAAAGTATTCTCAAGATCCTTTCAACAATATTAGAATCTTAAAACTTTTCACCAAGACAAATGATAGTGTTAAAAATGACATTCACCCTGGTAAAGAAGTCACCAAAAGATTTATGATTACCCATCTTGATATTATTATACTTTAATCTCTAAATTTTTAACTTTTACTTATTTAATTTTTAATTACCTCGAAAAATATTCTTTAGATTATCCTAGATACCTTTGTAAATGGAAACTCCTTTTACTCTCAGAAACTCACTTTCAAATTGTGATGAGAGTAAATAATTCCTAGCTCTTCCATCATTCTCAAGGTTTTACTTATCAGTATTTGAAAGAGGAACATTAACAACATAAGGGAGAAACAATATGTATCAGCTTCTGAAACATATTACCCAAGGGATATAAGATACGGTAACATGCTATCATTATAGATATGATAATTCTTATAATTTTAAATCAGAATCCCTTTAATGCTGACAAAACTTAGATTCATTATAACAACTTCTTCTTTAAAACTTTAGCAAAGAGTAAATAAAAGAAACCTTCAACTCTTATACCACTTGTTAGTGACCATGAAGGATCCATGTATCACTAAGAGGGGGAGGGGTGAATAGGTGGCATATTTTTCTTTTATGTTTCCTTACTAATGAAATAACCATTACCTCTTCTTATATATTTCATTCATAGTTGAAAATAAATCAAACACACATCCATAGGAACAAAATAATTTTCAAAGTTCACTACTCAACAAGAGTAGCTATATCCATGGTATGGTTTTTAAATGATCCAATACCACACAATATAGTAGAAAATAGTCCTTTTGTGTGGAATATAATGGGTAGTACATTCCATTACACTCGTGTATCACTATGATAAATACTAAATTGCATGTACTTCAATTACTGAAAAATTATATAAGATAATTTTTGTAAAAAACATGTTATGGTGCTTCTTGATAAACTTTAACAAATATTATCTTTCAAAAAAGTCATCAATTTCTTACCCAAAAGCTGGTAAGAAATTCTTAAAATTTTTAATCAAAATCTATCCAATTTCCCAATCTGATTTCCAAGTCTGATAGCTCAATATGATAATATACCTATGTCATAATTATACCAAGACAATTTTGAACTTCTTATTCCTCAGTTTGGAAAATCTAATTCAATTTCCTAGTCCGATAATCCAGAACAATATGTTTATCATATGAAAACAATATTAACTCTTGTCCTTTCTTCTTATATTTAGAAACTTCATAAATTATTTCTCAATCTGGAAACTTCAACTCCCTTTAAATTCAGAGCTTATTTTTTTACTTATCAATAGTACATCCACATCAAAAAGTACAATGTAATTTCTCCATTTATAGATAAATTTAATTGAGATTTGGGCAGGATTCTAAAAAAGTTTCCCACACAATTTGTTCCCTAAAACATAAATTATCCTTGAATTTTAGGTGCTTTTACAACTTCATCAATGCTTCTCAACTCTTCTAGAACCTTCTTTAATCTTCTAACAACTTTATCTTGCTTATGATTTTTTAACAAACTTATGTTCTATTCCGATTCTCCATTCCAATTTCCCAATACAACTTATTCATTACGATGATGTGTACCACTTGTATATATGAAGAAATAAAAATCTTCAATCTTCTTAGAAAACATCAATCTTATTCTGATTCTAATTTTCCATTATGATTGAACCATTATGTTGAGGGAATTTAGCCACTTTGATTTTTTTGACCCCTTACAAACAAATCTAAAATAAAGTAATCTTATTATGTTTCTCTGTACCAATTTGAAATCCAATATGTTCTCTCCAATTTATTTATTATGATTAAGTTAATAGATTCTTCAATAAGATGTCTCTTAACAAACATGTGAATAAAAACTCTAAATAAAATAAAATTTCTTCTTTCTATTTACCCACATGTTAAGAAAGAAAACCAATAGTTTATTTTGATGAAAATGGTTGACTACATTGTGGATTGACCTCTGAATTTCTTTTTGTATTGGACCCAAAATATTTACTTCTTGTTTCCTTTTCATTGGTTCCTATAATTACTAAAGAAAATAATTCTCCCTTTGATGATTATGATGGCATACCAAATTTGATGGACCAATATTAACAGCTTTAACTTCAACAATTTCTTTATTTTCTGAATACAATACTCATCAACTTATTTTTTTATAGATTTAAATCTTTTAGATTTTGACGTGACTAAAACCATCATCTTTCATTTCTCTCATTATGATTAACCTCTTCAGCCTTTACAAAATTGTTTGTGTTGTAATCTCATACTGATGAACTGATACCAGAAAGGTATTTTTGTAGAATATTTCCTCTTCAACTTCCTTATTATAGGCATCAATTATTCATAACATTGAAAATTTTTAAGATCAGCTTCAACATCATAAAAGTTTCATTGTAAAGAATTATAAATTTCCACCCTTCTAGTATATTCATTCTCACCAATCCAAAACTAAATTCAATTGTCCCCACTTCCCATTTCTTTCATCAAGCTAGAACCACAAGTTTTTTAGACAAACTTATGATTTTTTAGAATTTCAAAATAGAAAAGAATCATCAGATTTACATTGGACCCATACAGAATTAGATAAGCTTCCTCATTATGACCAAAACCGCATTCCTGACCAAAGAAGATTCCTAGGTGACTCTTCTTCCAGTAAAAATATTCAAAATTTGATAGACTTTATTGAGAATTATAAGTCCTAGGTTCTAAATATGATATCCATTTCAATCACAAAAATATTTTTAAAAAGTGAGGTGATTTATTTTCATAGACAAAAAAATACAACACCTATGAAACAAACATCTTATTGATTAGGATGGTGAGTCCAATATTATTGCCGATGGTTCTGGATCCAATTTTCAGCTTCACACACAACTTTCCTCAGTCTGTATTTCCATTAATTTTCTCAAAATACTCTTATTCTTCAACATAATCAACATTTTGATATATTTATAACAAATGCATCCAAAACAAAGCTTTCACTTAAAAGCATCAAGATAAAAATTATGCAGTCTTAAGCTTTATATTATCCCACCAGAAGCTTCTCTATAGATATCTATACATCTTAGTGATTCTTGTATGAATAGAGCAAGAAGATATATTCACATCATCCAAAAGTTCCCTTTTAATATTTGTGTTTTATGGGACACATATTTGAGTTCCAATCCTTATAAATCAATATTTTTCATAGTTAAATTCTAGAATATTTTATACCTTTTTCTATAGCACCTCATCATGTTTTGGGAATCCTTAATCCTCTCAAGAATTTATGGTTGAGTAGTTATTTTAGAAAGGTAAGATGAATATCCTTTTATTATTCCTATGCACATCATTTTCATGTCCAAGAAGATAGTATCCATTTAAATCCTAATCATTGAGAGGTTTGTGGGATCATTTCTACTTAGAGAATCATCATCTTTTTTCACCTTCCTAGGATGGTAATGGATTGAACAATAATAATCCATGGTAATCTCTAACCAACTTCTTTAGAGTACATTGATGTCATTTTCTATGAATTTATACATTAGGGTTTATGATCTGTATATATGTCACACTTCTCCTAGTAGAGATAATATCTCCAAATGTTCACTACAAATATCACTACAACTTAATTCTAGATCATTCATTGGGCATATCTTCTCATGTTTCTTCAATTGATTGGATTTATAGGTTATTAAATTTTTATGTATTTCATGATCATACACCCCAAGAAATTTTAGGAAACATCTCTATAGATAAAAAATCCTTCCCCACTGGTGGCTAATGTGATAATATATGGAGTGATTAGAATATTGTTTAACTCTTCAAAGGTTTGATCAAATTCATTATTTTTGGAAAAAAATCACCACCTTTCATGTTATCTTGGTTAGTGGGATTGATAATCATGAGATGTTTCTCATATATCGATGATAGTACCCAACTAATCTAATGAAACTATGGTCTTCCATTATATATATTGGTCCGATCCATCCTTTTGTTGCCTATATTTTTTGAAGGATCCATAGATATCTCATTGATAGTGAAAAAATGCCCTATAAATATTACTTGCTCCATCCAAAAAATTAATTTACTATAATTTTCATAAAAAAATTCCTTTAAAAAGGTATTCTATACAACGTTTAAATGATACTCATGTTCCTCCCTATATTTCGAGTATATTATAATACCATATAAAATTACTACCAAAAATTTATAGAGGTAATCTCTAAAGACTCTATTAATCAAGTCCTTGATGATAACTAAAGAATTAGTGAGTCCAAATGGAATCACTATGAACTTGCAGTGCCTATACCCGATATGAAAAGAAGTCTTTCAAATATCCTCCTTCTTCACCTTTACTTGAAATATCCTAATTTAAGATCCACCTTATAGAAGTGTTGGGATCCTTGTATCTAATAAAAAAAGTCCTCAATCCATGATAGGGGATACTTATTATTTATCGTGATCTCATTCAGATCCTCATAATCAATGAAGAGGTGCATTGACCCATCATTCTTCTTGATGAATAGTATTAATGCACCCCATGGTGAAGCACTTGGGCATATAAAACCTTTCTATAAATTCTCTTTTAGTTTTTTCTTCGACTCTTAAAGTTAAAAAATATCCATTCTATATAGATTCTTTGATATTGGAAAGGATTTGTGAACAATCTTGATTGATAAATCATCCTCAAGACTTAGAGGAAGACCAAAAAATTATTTAGGGAACTCATCAACATATTAATTTACAATAGTAATGTCATCATTGATGATCTCTTACTTAGTATCAATCATTTATTCTAGATACACATTCTCATAAGGAAATAATATTCATACTTTAGATGAAAATTCCAAAGGATATTCATCATCCTCCTTGCACTTGTATAGAATGAGAGGGTGACTTTTGATACAATGGGTGATTTAATTATCTTTGAAATTTATGTTGGATGCATATAAGTAAATTAAACCCATACCTAGAATATCATAAAATTACACTAAAGGGAGTATAATTATGTTCTCTAGAAAGTTAAACTCACAAATATGGATTGGGGAGATGTTATATACTTGGGATGTAATAATTGACCCATCTTTTATTTTTATACATAGCTCCACTATCTTGTTTTTAGGTGGTGTTTGAATAGTTCTACTAAAATTTTGGGATATGGATGAAAACGTAGAACAAGAATCAAATAGTACGTTCACTATCCTTGAATAAAAAACTAGATTACCAGTTAGAACTTTGTTTTCAGGATCCACCTTGGTAGTTGTGATGACCGAAGCTTTCCCTTGTACTCTAAACCTTGGTAGTTGTTGTTATCAGAAACCCTTGTCTTAATGAATTAATTCAAAAAGTGTCCTTGTGCCTTTTAGTTTAAAAATTAGACAATCAGATGAGGGTTGAATAGATAATTTCATTTTTGATCAAATTTGTGTGTTTGTCCCATGAATATTTGTTTGATAGGTGTCCTTCCTTCTCATAGATAAATAATTTTCTTATTCCCTTCAAAAATTTCTAGGATATTTATTCCCACACTTTTGAGAAGAGGGGTGTTATATTTTTACCCCATGAGATTTATATATCGTAACTATAGAATTAAAATTCATCCTCTACTTCCTATCTCTAGAACGGTGAGACCATTGAGATTATCCGATCTCCATTTCAACCTGGAGGGCACATTAAGAAATTTTTTTGTACCTATGAAAGTCTCAAATCACCAAGTCTATTTGTATACTTATCTTTATCCCACCATATAAGTGTTCAAATTTACTTTTAGGGTCAATGAAAAAACCTAAGGAATATTGTGCAAGTCTTTTGAAGTTCACCTCATATGCTTGGATTGATATTTCTTCATTTTTTTAGTCCAAGGAAAATCCTCTTCATTTTAAGTCGATTTTTGCAAGGAATGTATTTATCAAAAAACATTTTTGATAATTCTTTTCACTCCATCACTTCAATATCATCATTGAGTTTTTTATTTTTTATTAGTTTCCACCATTAATTAGTTTCTCCCTCTACATGATAAACACTAACATGACCTCCTATTTCTCAGAGAAGTAAAGGATGTAAAATATATTCTTAATGGAGTTGATTCATTTTTCCATTATTATAATATTTGAAGATCCATTGAAATTTATATGTATTTGTATTATAAAGGTCTCAATTTCAAATTACTTATTCTTATGGTGATATGGGTGTTCCTCTTAATTTAATTTTCTATTAAAAACATGAGTTAATTGAGAATGTATTTTTATAATGTTCCCAACCTCTGATCCCATCAAATTAGGAATATCATTTGGTAATCATCACATTTCCCCTTATATTTTTTTTAACCTATTTTATCCAATTTCCAACCAATGACAAAAAATAAATGTAAAATTAGGGTTGAGAAATTCTAAACTATTAATAAAATAAATGGGAAAACATGAAGATTAAAGGTATAATTCATAAATGATATATATTCCTTAAACAATGAATTTATAGTTTTCAATATAGGTTATCGATGATCTATTTACTAATATAAAATTATATGGCTAATTTTGTTCCATTAATAGTGGTTCATAATTATATTATGAATTTAACAAATTATACCTCCAAGAGTTTCAAAGAAGGTGTACAGAAAGGCCTATTTTCCATGCACCATGTGATGATAAAGTCAAGCCCAATGTGCCTTTTTGTGGTTATTACACCTAGGTACAATTATTCTAGATCCATATCCACCTGTAGCATCTAGATAGGGATGTATTTTTTTGGAAAACACTTACTCTATATTTTACCAAAAAATAGGTATGTTTTCCTTTATTTAGTATTATCCCAAAGGATTTCAATAGGGGGTTTTCTAATCATAATCCCTGGAAATAATTATAATTTCCTCTAATAAAAAACATTAATAAACATATTTTAATACCCCTTAATTCATGATTTATTACATAAAAAGACACTTAATACAATACCATAAGATCATGATGCTTACTATATTTGTGAAATTAGGTATATAACATAATAACTTGAAACATGGGTACAAAAACATTATTTAAAAAATTCACAACATATCCTTAAAATTACATTTCTATTTAAAAATAACGTGTGGTAACCTAGTGACATACATAAGAAATGGGTGAGATGTAAATCCAAGTGAGGGAATATTCAAAGAATAACATAAGGAAAAACAGTACATGTGAGTCAAGAGGCATATCCTGGTAACATAAGAGGGGTGATAATCATTAAATTAAATATTTAAGAATGATATAAGATGATAATAGAAAACAAACAAAGGAATGTAGAAACAAAATAAAACATGACATCATAAACATAAGTGAAGGATAACCACCAAGACATCATAACATAGTGTGTTCAACACAACATCCTATGCCCCCATACATGGTATAAAATGAGATAAAAACATTACCCAATTCATTAAAGGGATATATAGTTTTAGTCCCACCAATAAAATTCATATCATATATATGTATAAGCATTCCACATAGATTATATATAAAAAACCAAGCATGAAGTGTATGAATATTACATCTTTTAAGATTAATATTCATTACATTTTACAAATGCATTCCTAAGGACATTAATAGTTTAGTGCCTTTGGAAACATGGAATAAATTCTTCTATATTTTGAAAGATCTTCAACATCTCCCATAAAGATCTCCCCTTTATTTTTCCTACTTAAAACTTTTATTTATATACAAGGGGATATAAAACATAAAAAAGGTGATCTCAAATGACCATTAAGGGTAAGCATATAGAAAATAAAACAAAACATGAACATAAAAATGTAAAAACATAAACATATATTTGTAATATCAAAATCTTGAGTTTTTAAATAAATCTTGGCAGTATGTAAGGCATAATTAATAAAGGAACACTAACCATGATAAAATAGCATTGATATAAAACATGGAATTTTGGAAAACACATAAGCATATAAAATCATTTCTATATTATCCAAGGATCATTTCCAAGACCATAAATACAGAAAAATTCCATTACTGAACTGAGTTCACTCCTCATTCTAGCCCTGTATTACTGAACCATATTTACTTTCCATTTTAGCCCATTATTACTAAACCAAATTTACTTTTGGTTCCAACCATGTCTATATCTTGAGATATAAATCTTTACCCAATGCATTGGATGGAGATATAGGTCCCACCCATCACATAATAAAAACTATACATATGTGTGCAACAAAAATATAACTAATTCATCATAGTATAACCCAAGGGAAAAATGGGTTTCTCATACATAATTACATCAAATTCTATATAAAACAAATGTATTTTATAAATATAATTCCATCATATACATAGTTAAATCATATCAATAATGGGGATAGAAATATAACCCCATTTAGATAATTCCATCTTAGATGGAAAATAATTTTTAATAAAACACTTGAAATTAATTTTTGAGGAAAATATCATTTCTTCTTTAAAAATGATATATTTTCTCAAAATTCCACACAATTTTAAAAGAAAGAAATCTAATTGAAAATTCACATAAAATATTGTTAAGTAAGCTTCTTGGAAATAAGGTGTCATAAAGACGTAAAAATGCAATCATGCCATATAAGTTAAAAACATTCTCCTCGTACTGTTGCTAAAAAAGTCACAAATTACCTCATATAGAAAATAAAAGAAAGATTCTTTCCATAACATTTAATAAAAATTAATCAATTGGTAAAATTAACTTTAAAAAATATTAGAATAATTTAAATAATAATGTATATTTATTAAACTTGGACATGGTTGATAAATATACCCCAATAAATATTTATGTATAAACAATCTCAGATAATAATGAGATTGAAAAATTATCCCTTACCTTAGGTCCAATATACATCATATGTATCCAAAAAACATGTATATTGATTTAAATAATTTTATTGAATTATTACAGATTCATAGTCATTTTTATGATATTATATATGATAATATTATCTTAAGTTTGTTAGTAACATTTCATTGTCACTCGTTATTCGGATATTAACTACTTTATGTTCTTATGCAGTTTTTTTGAGATAAGTTATTTTTCCACTTATTAGGTTATAGTTATAACATTTACATAATGATATTAGTATAATATATATCATATTTATTCATTCCATTCATGTATATAATTATGGTTTAATGAAGATCATGTAGAATGAATCACATCACTTTGTGGTGACGGTAGACCATACGTACGCACAAGCGAGGATATCATTCACTTAATAGTTAAATGGTATGGAATTGGATGGTATATTAATTATAAATAATAATTATAATGTTATATTCATTGTTTAAATCCATTATATTCATCATTATACACATCCAAATTAAGTATTTTTGAATTAAAAATTACACCACGACGTGGAGATGATAACCTGTATGTACACATACATGGTGATATTGTTATTTGTAGAATTGATAAAAAGAGGTATAAGGTTGTCCCATAATTATAATAAAATCTAATCATGTATAAGATACTATATTTATTAATTTAGTATGGAATCAACATAGAAGAAGAATTAGAATAAGAAAATAATTTTTAAAGAGGTGATAGAACAATTACTATGTTTTTGAGTATATCCTTTTTATTTGCACAAATGGTCTCCTTAGGAAGACTTTATTCCAAAAGTGTGGAATATAGTAGTATTTTAGGGATTTTGGGAGCTTAATTGAGTAGAGTTATTGGGATCCAACAGTCTTGAGAGGTGTGAGTAAGTGGGTAGATGTGGTGGCCTTTTTAAGAGGGAGGAGGGGCGCTATAGGAAAGTCTTGAAATATTATTTTATTATAAATTTATTTTAGAATTACAATAGCTAAAAAGTGATATATTTTAAGGATTATATGATTATAGTTCCAAATAATCTCATCCAATAATTTTAAGACATGTATTTATTTTATTTTAATCCTTATATTTTCAGTTTACCCTTAGTTACACTCTTTTAATTTTAATCGATGTAACAACATTTAAATTATTATGAGGATATTAAGTTTACTTATATGGGGTAAATTTTACATAATTGGGAAATTAATTATATTTTAGATGTTATAGAATCAACTTTGTAATTTTAAAATATTTATATTATTTTTAAATAATTTAATAAAGTATTATTTTAATAAAATATCAATAGTGTCAATTTTTACACGATTCGTTCCATTGAGTTTAAATAAACTGTAAAAATATATATAACTTAGAAAAAAAGCATTTAATAGACTTATAAAATATCATATTAACCTATAAAAATATTTTATGACATACATTATTGAAAATAATATTTATTTTATTATTTATAGTATCATTTATTTGATATTTCTCTTAATAAAATAATTATTGTATCACTGTTGTGTCAATATTTATGGTACTTATATAATATCTAAAAATTCCAATTAAATTATCATTACGTATATAATTTCATTATAATTTTGGATAATATTTATTTTCAATGTTTTTGCAAGTTTATCACTACATTAAGATTATTATACTTATAAGATATAAGAGAGTGACATATTGTCACTTTCTTTTGTTTTAATTATAATCACATCACTTTTATGAAATAAATTCCATTAAATAAATCCATTTCTACCCTTAGGTGATATTGGTTGTCCTTAATTCATAAAATATTATTTTTGAAGGTGTTTAGACAATTTTATTATCTTTATCATATTGTTTTTTACCCTAATTTACTCAATTTCCATTTAACTGTGGTAAATAGAAATTACGGTAGTTACAATTAATAATATAAAAAAAGTAGCATATTAACATAATTTTGACCCACTTATTAAAAATATGTAATCCATTTTAAAAATTAAAAACACCTAAGTTTCAAAAATTAATTTAAAATTAATTCTGGTTGTCAAAGTGAGAAAATAAGGTTTTTTTTAAAAGTAAAAATCACCAATAGATTGATGTACATTTATAACTAATTTAAATGTGAAATTAATTCCAATGAAGAAAAGTGTATTAAATGATAAAAAAATAATCTAATTATAATTTAGAACCAATTAAAATGATAACCTTTCTGTTTAGATAAATTAGATGATAAATCAATTTTAAATTAAAATGCAGTATTCTTCACTATTCATTAAAAAATGAATATTATTAGAAAAATACCAAAATTTCAACCGAAGTGATTTTTTATGTCCTTATTCCAAATAAAAAGTTTATTTTGTCCAAAATAACTTATAATAGTGTAAAAAAATATATTTAAAATGGGTTCACCATCAAAAGGTGGTGAAACTCCATTTAAAAAAAACACTCATTTTATCCGTAGATTTGAATTTGTTCTTTTATAATGTATATAAAACATATAAGATAAATTTTAAACATTAAATCGAATATATTAAATATATATTTAACTAATTAAATACATAAATTGTGATTTTATTGTCTTATAAACTAACTTATTTTCATTTAAATAGTTTTTTTATAAAAAAAATATTTCATTTTAATAAAAAAGGGTTTTATTTTAATTTATAAATAATTGTTCACAAAATAATTAATTAAATGAATATATAAAAAATAATTTCATAAATCAATTAATACTACTCATTCCCACCATTTTAATAGCTACGTTATAAGGTAACATAATATTATTTTATTTTTCTCTTATACTTGGTCGTGCGTGAAATCAATTATAGCAAAAGAACTTGAAATTTTTTATAATGCAATCCAAGATTAGTGTTCAATATACCACAATAGAATACAAGTTTCATATAGTGCAAACTAATATTGGTGTAGCGTACAACACAAGGCATCAAATAAATGACATAGAATGTCTCTCATAAAATCTATGGGTATTACATTCTACCACCCTTAAAATTAATTTCACCGTCAAAATTAATCAGGGTTATAAAAGGATAACTACATGAAAGTTTATTTCATAAAAATATATATCATAAAAGGAATACTAAAACATTATTTTAAAAAAGAAAAGTTAGAAACATAACGGTTACACAAAGTAACTCATCACCCGGTTTAAAAATAGGAGAACATAGGTGGGAAGTGAAAACAAGAATATAAAAGAAAAATATAACCATCAAGTTCTGATGGATAGTGATAGAGAATAGGGTTTGGATAAAGTTAACAACCAGAAAACCATAAATCTACAATGTTTTAAGGGACCATTTGATTCATCAGATAAAAAGGCACTAAGATGTCATTTTTGGTTTTCAATATCCTTTCCTTAAAGTTGTAGAACATGATAAGAAATAATTACTTGATTTCAATACAATCTCTCCATTGGTTATTCCCTGATCAATTTCCACTTCATCTATTATTCAAATAAATGAAGTTGAATTTTTCATTCCTGAAGTGTTATCAGATCATGCAATCCATAAATATAATGATAGGTCATTCTATCCATCTCAAAAAAAAAATTAACACATGTTATCAAATTTTCATAAGTCCACCTATAGTGAGTTAATACATTAATCTAAAAAACATAAACCATAGGTTAACATAAACTATTCATAAATTGGTAACCTTAAAATCCTTTTCAAAGTTTAAAATCCAAAATTTTTGATAGAGGTGAACTAAATTGGTTTAACATTTATCTCCCATATCTCATAAGATAGTTCTTGGTTGTCACATTCCAAACATGTGAATAAATTAATAATGTATTCTCTTGATTCACAGTAACAACTGGAATTAATAGATATCCTTATTGAAAACATGCATGTTTTCTTATTATTAAGTCTAAAAATCTATAATATTCATCCAAGATAGCATAACCCACATGTCAATAAATCCTTAAACAGTTCCAAGGTAACTAATATAGTCCAATTTATTTATTCTTATCCAACATATCATTATCCAAATATAGTTATCTCAACACCATGTTCATATTAAGGTCCATCCTTCCCTAAATTATCTATTTTTGAAAAACATCACCTTATAGCCTCAATTACATTTCATGGTTACCAGTACCAATCCGTATATACTTTCAAATACATGTGGAAAACCATAGTAGACCGCTACATAAATATTTTATTATTACATAATACTGTATAAGGGAATTGTACAACATTATTCTGGAATCCCATTACATAAAGACTCAATCATTCTGCCACTTCGTTTTCATACTCAACATCACCAATAGTGATTGCATGTGATTTAACTTTTCCTTTGTCCTTAATAGGTTGTTGACATTGATCATCATTGATCACCCTTGTATTAGGTAATTGGTTATCATAATGCCTCATTTCCTTGCAATTGTAGCATGAAGTGTGGATGTTCCAATCTCTATATCCTTTTATCTATTCACATAATTAGATACCTTTTTCTCATTAATTTGGCATTAAACTTCCCAATGACCTTCTTTTCCACACTTAAAAAAATTTTCTAGTTCCATTAAGATAGTCTCCACCAAGGTTCTTTCCAGACTTTGAGAATAAGGAAACACTCATATTCTTTTCACCATTATTTTGAGATTTTACTTTGAAATCTATCTTTCATTTCTTTTCAAAAGCATGAGATTGATATGTAACACCAAATTCCATTTATAACTTGATATCACAACATAAAATTTCTTAATAGAAACTAATGTCTCTTATAGATAACTCCCTCTAGAGACTTAGTTTTAAGCCATTTAAGAATTGATCAACTTTACTTTCAAGTTGGATGATAAATCCAGAAGCATACCTTGCAAGCCTTGTAAAATTTTCCTCGTATACACCAACGGATTAATCATAATTTTGTTTTATCTCAAGGAACTCCTTTTCCATTTTCATTCGAAGAATATGAGGAAATTACTTAATGAAAAATAAGTTCTTGAACTCATCCCATTATGTGGATTCAATTTCATGTTGTTGCCTCATATTCTTGATTAGAGTCCACCACTAGTCCGCTTCACCTCTTAAATGGTAAAAAACCAAAACAAATTTTTCATGTTCTGAATAATAAATGATGGAAAATATCTTTTCAATGGTATTGATCCATTATTTAGCAACAAGTGGATCAAAAGTCCCACTAAAATAAGGTGGATGTTCCCTCGGGAAGGACTCCACAAAATGTTGTTATATTATATGGTTATTTGGAAGTCCATAATGATTCATAATTTTTGTAAGTATAGAGATAAGATTTTTCATTCCATCTCCCATAAAATTTGTTTGTTCAGGAGGACAATCATTTCATTTCCCATTTCATCTATCATTATCACGATTCCTTCAGGTTCCAGACATTTTCTAAAACCCAAAAAGAATAGTGTGAGAGGCAAAAATCATATAAGGAAAACAACATAATCAAGGGGTATATTTTCAATCTCTAACATCTTATGTTTAATACTATGTTTTTTCATGATAATTACCATAATTATAGGACTGTAACCTACAATTATACATATCCTTAGAAAATCCCTTAGAAATATCACTAGGGATCTCGCTAATGGTTTTTCAGCCCAGTTTTAAAAGGTTGACTAAACCTTTCCTCTAATACAAAATATAAAGACCCAAGCATGAATTATATGAATATTCATTACATTTTAAAAATTCATGCTTGAGGATCGTAATATTTTAGTGCCTTAGTATACTTGGAATACATTCTTTTAACTTGTGAAAGATCTTCAACATCTCTCATAAAGATCTTCCCCTTTATTTTTCCTACCTAAAACCATTTTTTATATCCTAGGGGAAAGAAAACATAAAAAGGGTTAGCTCAAATGATCAAAAAGGGTAAACATGTATAACATTAAACAAAACATCAAACAAAACATAAAAATAATAATGTAAAAACATGAACATATATATTGAATATCAAAATATTGAGTTGTAAAATAAATATTGGCAGTACATAGAGAATAACTCAAAAAGGAACACCAACCATGATAAAATAACATTAGCATAAAAAATGGAATTGTGGAAAATACATAAGTAGAGAAAATAATTTCCATATTATCCAAGTCTCATTTCCAAGACCATCATAGAGGAAAAAGTCTATTACTGAACCGAGTTCACTCCTTGTTCCAGCCCTGTATAACTAAACCCGATTTACTTGTCATTTTAACCCTCTATTACTGAACCAGATTTAATTTCCATTTAAACCATGTCTATCTCATGAGATATAAATATTTACCTATTTTATTGGAAAGAGATATAGGTCCCACCATTCAAATATTGAAAACCATACATATTTGTTCCACAAAAACATAAATCATCCATCCTAGTGTAACCCAAGGAATAAAATGGGTTTCTTAAACATAATTACGTCATAATACATATAAAACAAATGGATTTCATAAATATAATTACATCATAAACTCCATACAATCATAGTCATAATTGGGATATAAATATAACCACATTTAGAGAGTGTCATCTTAGATAGATTTTTTTTAATAAAACACTTGAAATTAATTCTTTAGAAAAATAGCATTTCTTCTTCAAAAATGATTTCTTTTCTCAAAATACCACATAGTTTTAGAAGAAAATAAATTAATTGAAAATTAACTTGAAATATTTTAAAGGAATATTTATGGTAATAAGATATTATAAAGATGTAAACATCCAATCATGCAATATAAGTTAAAAACATTCTCCTCATACTTTTTCTGAAAAAGTCAGAAAGTAACTTGTATGGAAAATGAAAAAAAGATTCCTTCCATGCCATTTAATAAATATTCAGAAATGGGTAAAATTGACTTTAAAATTTTTAGAAGAATTTATATAATATTTTACTTTTAGGAAACATGTACGTGGATGATAAATATACCCAAAAAATATTTACATATAAGCAATCTCAAATAATAATGAGATTGAAAAATTATCCCTTACCTTAAGTCCAACATCCATCGTATGTATCCAAACCTCCTGTATAAGGATGTAAATAATTTTACTGAATTATTATAGAATCATAATCATTTTTATGATATCGTAGATGATCATATTATCATCTGTTTTTTAGTAACATTTCATTATCACTCGTTATTCAGATATTCACTGCTTTATGTTCTTATATAGGTTTTGTCGGATAAGTTCATGTTCCACTTATTAGGTTAGAGTTATATAATGTAAATAATGATATTATTATAACATATATCATATTTATTCATTCTATTAATCTATATAATTATGTTTTAATGAATATTATATAGAATCAGTCGCATCACATCTTGGAGACGGTAGGCCGTACGTACGCATGAGCGATGATATCATTCACTTAATGGTTAAATGGTATAGAATTGGATGGTATATTAATTATAAAGAATTATTATCCTATTATATTCATTATTTAAATCCATTATAATCATAATTATATCCATTTAAATTATGTTTTTTTGAATAAAAAATTACACCATAGTGTGGAGACGACAAGCTGTACGTACGCACGCATGGTGATATTGTTATTCGAAAGATGAATTTAATAAGGTATAAGTTTTTCGAATAATTATAATAACATCTCAGTATGTATAAGATTATGGATTTATTAATTTATCATGTAAATAACCTAATAATAAGAAGTAGAAGAAGAAAATAATTTTGAAAGAGGTGATAAAATAATAAACTATTTTTGAGTATCTTTTTTTTTATTTTTACAAAAGGTATCTTTAGTATAGATTTATTCCCAAAGTGTGGAATCTATAAGGAAGGTAGTAATGTTGTGAGATTATTTTAGAATAATTTTTATGAGACAAGGGTATTGATATTTGTGAGTAAGTGGGCCGATGTGGTGGCCTTTTATAAGAGGGAGGAGGGGCACTTGAGGAAGGTCTTGAAATATTAGTTTCATATAAATTTATTTTTGCATTAGAATAGCTCCAAAGTGATATATTTAGAGTATAAGATAAAGATAGTTCTATGTAATCCCATAAAATAATTTGTAGACACATATTTATTTTATTTTAAACCTTATCTCTTGAGATTACCCTTAATTACTCTCTTTTATTTTTAATTGAGGTAACAACATTTTAATTATTAAGAGGCTATGAAGTTTACTTATATGGGGTAAATTACACATAATTAGAAAATTAATTAACCTTTAGACCTTATAAAAGACACTTTTTAATTTTAAAAGATTTTAATGGTTTTTAAATAATTTAATAAAGTATTATCTTAATAAAATAACAACAGTATCAATTTTTACACTATTAATTTCATTAAATTTAATTAAAATATAAAAAGAGAGATAACATCGAAACAAAGAATTTAATAGTATTATAACATTTCATATTCATCTAGAAAAATATTTTATGAATAAAATTATTTCATAAAATATTTATTTTACTATTTATAATATCTTTTATTTGATATTTCTCTTAATAAAATAATTATTGCATCACTGTTGTGTCAATATTTATATTAATTATTTAATATCTAGAAATTCTAAATAAATTAAAATTATATAGTAAATTTTCTTATATTTATGGATAACATTTAGTTTTTATGTTTTATCATGTTTATCACTACATTAAAATTATTATACTTATAAGAGATAAGATAGTGACATGTTGTCACTTTCTATTGTTTTAATTATAATTTCATCACGTTCATGAAAAAATGTCCATTACATGAATAAAATCGGACCCTTAGGTGATATTTGTATATTTTAATTCATCCACTATGATTTTGGAATGTGTTAGGGTAATTTTATTATCTTTATCATATTTTTTGTTACCCTAATTTACTAGATTTACCTTTATCTGTGGTAAATAAAATTACCATAGTTACTATTAATAATATCCATAAAAATGTAATATATTTACATAATTTGGACCCACTAATTCCAAATATTGAATCCATTTTAAAAAATTAAAAACACATAGGTTTTCTTAATTAATTTAAAATTAATTCCCATTGTCAAAACGAGAAAATGGGGTATTTTTAAAAGTAAAAAGCATTAATATATTGTTGTCTATTTATATATAATTTTAATGTAAAATTACTTCAAATATCCAAAAATAGATTAAATTATAAAAAAATTCTATAATTATACTTTAAAAACAATTAAAAGGATAACTTTTATATATAAATAAATCAGATGAAAAAGCCGTTTTAAATTAAAATGTAGTATTTTTCAATATTCGTTAACAACTGAATATTATCATAAAAATACAAAAAATTCAACCAAAGTAAATTTTTATGTCATTATTCCAAATAAGAAGTTTATTTTTTCAAAAATTAACTTATAAAAGTGTAAAAAATAGGTATACAATGGGTTCTGCATTAAAAGGTGGCAAAACTACATTTTTTGAAAAACGCTCATTTTATCTGTAAAATTGAAATTTTTCTTATATCATGTATAGAAAAAATATACAATGAATTTTAAACATTAAATTGAATATATAACATATATATTTCACTAATAAAATCCATAAATAGTGAATTTATTATTTTATAAACTCACTTATTTACATTTAAATATTTTTTCAGGAAAAAAAACATTTTCTTTTAATTAAAAAATGTTTTGTTTTTATTTATAAATAATTATTAACAAAATAATTAATTAAATTCATGTATAAATAATATTTTCATAAATAAATTAATACTGTTCATTCCCACCTTTTTAACAGGTAGGTTATAAGGTAACATAATAATATTTAGTTGTTCACTTATACTTTGTCTTATGTGAAATGAATTATAGAAAAAGAAATTGACATTTTGTGAAACACAAGACAAACATAGTGTTTTGTATACTTCAAGCTAATACAATATTTCTTACAGTGAAAAATAATCTTAGTGTAACCTACAACACAAGATATCAAATAAATTAAAAATAATCTATCTAATAAAATTTCGGGGATTTACATTATACATCATAAGTATTTCATCACTTTTAATCCCAAAATTAAGGTGTGCATGTCAAATATATATGTCCCCAATAAATGAAATATAAGTATAACTAGATAAATACCCTTGATTGGAAATGAGGTTGGGTATTCACTACAATAATGTTTGGTATAGAAAATCGTAGGATAATTTAGGCTACATAACGAGGATAAATAAAGATCCAAGGAAGTGTTTAGTGAGAGTAAAAGGGGTATCTAATCACTTGTAAACAACATGGACAGTAATAGGTATGTGTAAAAACATATCCCAACATAAAAAAATTAAAATCAAAAGGAATTATATAAATAATGTGCTTGAATAAAGAGGAGAATGAGAGGATCCCTTACCTTGAGACGATAATTCTAAATGTTTTTTAGGAGATTATAAAGAGCTTGGGGACACCTTTAGAGGGATTTAAAGAAGTATAGGGAGATTAAATTTGTGATTTATGAGTATTTAGTAAAGAGGTGTATGAGTATGGGTGGGTATTTATAGAAAAATATGGGGAATTAAGGTTTTGGACTCTATATGATAAAATAATAAAAACCCAAATCCTTACCATGGTTTTTGCCTATGGTTTCTACTAGAGAGAAGTGGTTTTCAATATTATATAAGGTCAAGAATAGAAATAATTAAAATAAACCACTTAGTAATGTGTAAGTGAATCATTTTTATAAATAATTGATTTTAAAAACAAAATATATAATATTAGTTTTGGATTATTCATTAAGGGTTTATAGAATTTATCAAAGAACATAAAAAATAAATTCTTTTAAAGTGGAAACATTTTTTTGTCATGGATTCACTTTATACTATATTTTACATCACTTTTGGGCTATTATGATGTCATAATAAATACCATATATTTATACCATATTTAATTTTTACCCAAAAATTTGACTATCACATAAAATTATGTAAAAGTCACCGTTGGATAATTTAGATATAATGATTTCAAAAATAATATTTTTTTATGAAAATAATTCTATAAATATGAAAATATACTCTTTTAAATCAAAATATCCATTTATTAAAAAATATAGGTTTTTGCAACGATAACATTTTTTAAAACTTATAAAATTTTTATTCAACTTCATAAAATTATTTTAACATTTGTATTTAAATGAATATTATTTAACATGAATAATTTATTAAAATTAAATTTATTTATAAAATTATTTTATTCTTCAAAAATAGAGTCTTGATTGAAACTATATATTTTTCAAAAATGAAATTTATGTTTCATCATAAGAAAATATAATTTTTATCAAACTCATTATTTAATAATTTTTAAAGTAATAAAAAGGATAAGTATAATCATTATTTTATTAAAAATAAAAATATACAAATTCATATTGTTTGGGTATAGATACATAACCCCTTATTACTCCAGTGTATTCCCTGGGGGTAAGTTATGAGATGGTGAAAATTTATTTGGGTAGTTCGAAAAACGTGGTTTGAGTTGTGATCTTAATAAGATTAAACTCCTACTACAAAAATTTTTGTTCTTGCTTCAGTTGTTGAATTTAATCTTGGGATTTGTAACGAACTTAACTGAATACCAACAAAAAACAATATCTGACTTGACCTGCCACATACCTAAAATCCATTATCGATCCCCACGAGCAGGATAATACCACCCATGGATTAATAATAACCACACATAATGATTTAGATCAACTTGAAGAATCCAAAATGACATATATATACATAGAAGGAAGAAAAAACAAAAAAACAAAATATGAAATATATTCCATAACTAAAATGAAACAACATAAGTGATACAACCCAAATGTTTCTAAACAAAATACAAGGTAGGATTTTAACAAAAAAAAAGAAAAAACCCAAAATGATAATAATATAATCTATGAGATAAGTGGAAAACCTCCCACTATCTCACCACAAACTACCAAACTCAACTGATAAAAACCTCACTGCTCCACTACAGTGCCTTTAGTTTCCCTACATCAAAATTCATAACAAAGACTATGAACTGACAAAGGGGTGCATAGGGTGTGAGGTAATAGTATTAGTAGGATCCCACCTTGGTGTTCCATAACCAGTCTCTGTACAATAAATCCGAACATCCTCAACATTAAAGAAAATATGGAGGGATAATTAGTTAAAAAAAATTTTATATCAAAATCATGCTAAAACATTCCCCTTTTTCCATAGTTTCAAATAATCCAAGTAAAATAAATAATATCACATATATCAAAGTAAGTAATTAATTCCAAGAAGTATAACTCAAAATCACAGGTAACATCATTCCAAGGATGACTACAGGATATGATAGGTAGAACCCTCACACCCAGATATAGAAAATCCTATGGATCAAGTCCCTATACATATTCTTATAATCTTGGTAGAATAGGACCACCCCAAAAAGTTATCCTCCAAATAGTGTCTAACAGGTCCTAAGAACAACATGCTTATGGAGTATAGGAACACCACATGATTGAACCCCCTAATGGTATTAACAGATGAGTCCGTTTACTAAACCTTCCACCTATGTCCCTAAGGATTCCCATGTGAATCCTTTTCCAAACCATTTCATCAAAAAAATACATTGAAAACTATTTTTCAAATGCATTTCAGAAAGCTTTAAAATAAACCCTTTATTTTACCAAAATAAGGGGGAAACCATCTTTTCTCAAAAACCCATTTACTCACACAAATCAATTAATCAATCATGGAATTTTATTTATAATTCAATATATAAAAACTATAAAAATCAAGGTTTATACATCACAGGATAAAGGCCAAACCACATACCTAAAACTTAGGTTACACATGCCCAAAACTAGATCCACAACAACTGAAAGGAAAACAAGAGTCCTTACCTACAATTTGAAGACCTCAGAATTGTATTTCATAATAACCATGGTTGGTAGAGTGGTTAGTTCACACATACCTCAGAGAAATCAAACTCAGAACATCATGAACAATAAAGTATTGGCCCCTAAAATAATACCACATTGTGTATCTATAAATGATCAAGAAGAAAATCATCACAATATCAATAGATCTAAAAATGCAGCATAACAATACAACTGTGACTAAAAAAAATGAGAAACAAAAAGAACACTTACACAGAGAGATGAAGCGCATCCACTAAAAATATATATCACAAAAAAAGATCCAAAATTAGTGGAGACCCTGAAAATATCATAGGATAGATCTTATATTTTTGGAAATAATAATGCACATTAAATAAAAAGAAAAACATACAATGCGTATAGTTAAAACTACTAGTCCTGAATAATTTATGGTGTGAAACCCTTTTACAATGTGAATTTCATGATTTACAAGATACTCTAAATAACGTTCCCTCAGATTAAAAAAAACACTATTAAACATTTTCATAATGTGGAATTGTTTCACAGCTTGTAAACATTTTACTCTTTGAACCAATTCATAGTATCTTCCTAGAAACAAATTCACATTTTGTAACTAGTTTATGACGTGAAAGTGTATATTAGGTAGTTCAATGTTTAGATTATGTAGAAAAAACCCAAACCACCTTCAAATATTTCCAAACCCAAGGAGAAACCTAATACTCAGGCTCCAATAATTAAAAAAACATACATACCTAAAATTTAGGTCATTTCCACCAACAAATTCTCTCAATCATTAAAAGGTTCAAAACACACCCACACAATAGGAAATGAAAAGAGAGATGATAAATACATGAAAGAAGGAAATGGGATGTTATATGATTAGTCATTAGAAAATACTAGTGAACCCATATCCCTTAGAAGCTTTGATAAATGGGCTTCATAGGGTATGATCCTACTATTCGAGACCATCACTACTTTCATTAATGAAAATTAGACATTTTCATAACCCATAATATATACTAACCATATCATTAATTGTACAACAATTATATTATAAATGGTTATGATTCATAATGGTCTTTTAAACTTATAATGGTATTAAATAAACAAATTAGTAAACATATTTTCTATAAAATTATTTATTAATAAGGAATTTATTAATTTGAAAAGGGAATTTCATTAAAAAAACTTTAGTTCATTACAACATTTTGAATCATAATCTCATTCTCTTGGAAATAATTTTTTTATTATACTTTGAAATACAATCTATTCCAAGGATCATTTAAAAATCAAACATATATAATAATGATGATTGAAAATTGGGTATTCCCACACATCATAATTGGAACTGTCTGACATATTTTCGTTGTAATAATAACACCATATTTTCTTAATTGATAACTCCCTTATTAGGGTACTAGGAAAATATCTAATGTTTTTTGAAAACATGGAAGATATAAAAGAGTGTGAAGATACAAAATAAAATAAAACAATAACTAACTTTGAATCTATGAACAAAGTATATGAAACAACATCATTAGGAATTTCAACTTTAGCTCTAGTAATCCCATATACATGACCTTTCTCCCTTGATTTTTTTTGAGTTGAATTGTATTGTAACTTAGTAAATTGGTTTACATAATGTTCCCTTTCCATAATATTAAATAATTGAATATCAACTTCATCTATTATGCCTTTCCTTTCATGAGTTTTCTAGAACTTTTCTCTACGCTTATAATAAAATCATGTTCCCTTCATATAATCTCATGGGTGATTATCCCAATAATTATCACATGCGTTAAATCCCACCATTTCATTATTCCCTTTTACCACATTTTTCTCCCCATGAAGGTCATTTAGAATATTCTTCTTATAATATCCATTTAATACATACATATTTAATAACTTTTAATCTATCTTATAATTCTTGAGACTATATCCTTATATGATGAAAACATCCAAGAAGAAAATTCCCTTCAACGTATCATATTTAACCCATCAAAGAAAAAATAAATCTTGTTTTTTTTGTCTTTTTACATAGTTCAAAACATGCATATATGAAATTTTAATGTTATTAGTGAATTAAAAAACATATTCCTACCCATTTTCACTAATATTGAGGAATGTACTTTCCATTTTAGCTCTTTTCTGATGAGATTTTTTTTCATAAAATAAATCCTTAAAAGTTCCCCATTCAATGTAGTTTATCTCATCTTCCTCTATAGGGTTTTGAATTAGTGACCACTATTGGTCTAAATATCCATATAGATGTTAAACCACCATAATGACTATTTCTTTATCACTAATTACCAAAGATAAAAAGATATTATCTAAGAAATTTATAGTTCCACTAAATTTTGGATATTATTATCACATGAATTGGTCTAAAATAGTTATACCATGTTGCAGTTTAGTAGGATACTCTACGTGGGTAAGATTATTTTTCATAATCTGGAACAATTTCCCAAATATGGCTATTACATAATTAGCCTCAAATCTAGCATCATTGAATTGTTTATGGGGGAACATCACTTCATTAACTATGAGTGTTGATATGGTTCCCATTACTCCCATTAGTCTCTATCTTTCTATAATGGAATACATAAGATTATCTCAGGATTTTGAATTGAAAAATATAATTCCTATTATGTTTCTATATTTTTCTATATAAATCATGAGGATTTTTCATAGTAATTTTGGTATCTAACTAGGTTCCTCTAAATATAGTCCCAAGGTTCTTACTAAACTTGCTCTAATAAAAACTATAACATCTTAGACTCCAAAACCCCAGATCCGATAGTTATATTACATTATTTTTATGGAATAGAAGAGTTCTTGTATGATATAATAGCTTAGTAGTCTTGGAAAACTAAATATAAAAGTACACTACATTTGAAAACATAAGATACAACATGAAAACATTGTTTGAACATAATTATCCCTTCCATAAAATCATTATATATTTTATATGGTTCTCCTTTATGTTTATTTGGGAAAGAAAAAAAAATAAGGGTGAGATAAGATGCTTAGTAAGGAGTATCATATAGTGGAATCTACCATTACATAAACTTATCATAAGTGATGTGGTAGGAATAAATAGAAAACATGAATCTATAATCAATGGAAACTGAGGGAAGGATATATCCATGGAAATAAATGAAAACAGGGATAAAAATAATCATTGATCTTATACTGATGGTATTCCTAATGCTAGATGTCAAAACACATTGTCAAGGCCTTACGTTAAGATACTATACTGATATGGGGAGAGGTATACACCAAAACCCAAGCTGTTTTGTCTCATGTGACCTATTGATTCATCGAAGAGATATGTAATTTAACTTCCCTCCCTTCACCTGATTATGTCCAATGCATTCACCATAATATTAATGATGACCTTTCATACAATTCTGTATAGAAATTTTGGATGAATAAAAATATAGTTATTTTATAATGAGAAATATAGAAAAAATAATTCCTCGTTCAATAGAATAATTTGATTGTTTAAGATAAAATACCTTAATATACTTTAAAGTTGTGGGGTATTTGTTAAAGTAACAGGAAGTTACCTTATAAAAGAAATATAGTTTCAAGGGAACTTTAAATGTGTTGGGTAATCCATAGAAGATAGTAATTGGGATTAATAATTTTCACAGGGTTTAGACCAAAGAAATTTTAGGAAAAATACTACATCATGGTTCATCATGAGCATGTGAATATTTAAAATTTTATCCCCTGAAAGTGTTTAGATAGATGTGTATTCTTAGGCCGACTCATCATGTTTTTGGGTTATGATTTATTCAATGATCAACCAACCCTTTTTAGGGTGATTACACCTAGGTTCATCTATGATAAAACTGTATCCACCATCTAGTATCCATACATGGATGCATTTTCTAGGAAACTATACTCACTTTTACTTTAGAAAAACATAGTATGGGTTTTCCACCATAGAAAATATTGATTATTAAAACTGTTTTAGTAAATCATAAATTAAATGAATATGAGGTATAAATGACAATATAAACTTTTAAGTCCCTTAAATTTCATGGGTAATATGTTAAAAAGTATTCAATGTAAATTTATGTACCAAACAAAAGGAAATAGGTTTAAATATAACATTAGTCCCAAAAAATGAAAATTGAGACAGGATAGAGCCACTTATGGCATCGAGAGAAAGTAAATCAAAACCTATTGAATGAGAGGGAATAAAATTGTTCTTCAAATATAATTAAAAATTTAATTTCATGATATAACATGTCAAATAATTAGTATATACACCTAATAAATGAAATTAGGTTCATAATACCAAATATTTCCCAAATAGAGGTATTTTAGATAGAAATCCCTTAACTCTTATCTTGGCTTACATGAACATAATTTAACCTCCATCATAACAAACCTACCTATTTAAATTACTTAATTAAAAACCATACTCATTAAAATTTTCATATACATTCTTCATAAATAGTCATTATCTTATACATATTTTATATCAGGTGTTTATAGTTTTGATCTTTTGTACTAGTTTCATAATAGAGGTGTTAGTATTCATAATTATTCTAAATTTAATCATTAATAAGTAATTAAATTTAATTTTAGGGATGTTTTATAATTATTTATGATCTTTAAATTTCTTTCATGGGTGTCTTAGTCTTTATCCTTGATGATGAAATCAATAACAAGCATGTATCAGTGTTTCTTATGGATAGAAGGATGTTTTCTTAATTGATGAATTACATATTTATATTAAATCTCTATAATAAAAAAAGAATAGATATTTACCCATTTATATTTATAATATCAGTAATTATGTTTCCATATTAATTCATGATATTAATTTATAGTATTATTCAAGTAGTTTGTTAAACCATACAAAACATGAAGATACCCTAATTTAATGAAGGATTATGAGGCGGGTTTGTTGCAATATAATTATTCCAGAAGAATAATGATATTATTTAGTGTTTATTTGTGTTATATATTATAATTATAAATTAATTAGAAGAATAATTAATGGATATGATAATTTTAGATGATTTGAATAATTTTTTTTCTAAGCATGCTTAATTTAAATAATCAAACTAACTATGATCATTTATTTATCAGATCATTAATAGGTTCTATAATTTTTCATAAAAAACCTCAATAATATAATAATAATAATTTTTTTTCATTAAATCCATTCTAGTAACCATTAATTCTATGTGGTGATGAAAATGAATTTCATTGCTCATGGTGGTGGAAGTTCACACGTATAGATGAACGAAAATTTTGTTTTTTTATAATTGATGAGATAGATGAATAATAAATGATAATACCCTTAATATATTAACATTATAGTATATAAATGATACTAATATCATTATATTATTGTGGCAGAAGAATTTTTAATGAATATATTTAATAAAAAATTAAAGTAGTTGATAATACTCATATCATGGAATTGAATTTTTTTAGTAATTATCCTTGTAAATAAATGCCATATGATATCTAAGGATAACTAGAAGATTTTGAATGTGTTAAAGGGTTATAGGATCATAAAATTGAAATAGTATGAAATATAAATTCTATGGGAGGTTTAGTGTTGAAGTGTTGGGTATGTTTCTCTTTTATAAGTGAGGCGAATGGTAGTTTTCAGAGTAACCCTTACATTTTCAATAATGTATTGTCACCATTCATGGGTCAATGGAAACAAAATAGAAAAAAGAGGAGGGTAAAGTGAGTGTGGGTAAAAACTTAACTCAAATACATATTTTTTAGACAAATTTGAGTGTCTTAGTAACTTTCCTTTTAACAGTTTAACTTTTATATTAATTTACTTTTACCATGTTAATTAATTTTAAACATTAGTAATTAATATTAATGAAAAAAATTAATATTAAAAATTTTAACTAATTCAATACTTCTAATTTGATATTAAAAAAATAATATTATAAATTAAAACTTCTATGGTTATGATATGTTAATTTTTAAATAAACACACTTAATCATGTAAATTTGTTTTTAGAAAAATAATTTTTTAGGATTTAAACACTACAGGAAAACGGTCATTTCGCGGCGGTTTTAAAAACCGACGCAAAATGTTTTTCAGGCCGCTATTTCGTGGCAGTTTTATCACAGTGGTTTAAAAACCACCGCAAAATGTATTAATTTTTTTTAAATTTTTTTGAGGATTAGTGGTGGTTTTTTTAAAAATAGCCACGAAATAATGGCAATTTGGGTAAAACCGCCGTGAAATGAAAGGAAAAAAATAAAAAAAACATGAGCGACCCTGAAACACTAAAACGACCATAAATTTTGATCTTGGCATCCATTGAAGCGCCACAACCAGTCAAATCAAGGCTCATGAATAGATATAGAGGCATGTATAATCAAAACCGTGAGATGTTCTAAGGTGCAGAAGATATGAGAGTTATAAGAAAGTTGAAAAAATTTCTCCAACTTCAAACGTACATAACTTTCGCTCCAGGTGTCCGTTTGGGCTCTACCACATATCAAATCGTAGCTAGTGAAGAGAGATACACACTAATTTGATACAAGGAAGCTTCTGTCGTGTTTTTTGATCCAAAAGACCCCTCCAAAGGCCTCCGAAACCCCATTCTTGTCACCGATGTCCCGTCGAACTTGTCTTCAAATGGACTTAACTTTTGACCCGCATGTCAGTTCAGACTCCTCCACCTACCAGATCGTAGTTCGTTCCATGAGCTTCAGTTTGACTAGTCGCGGTGCCCACATGGACTTCTGGATCAAATGTTATGGCCTTTTTAGTGGGTATCAGGTTTGTTATGTTTTTCGATGCATCGTTTCTAGCACCCGTTCCCAGTCAGTTTTTTTAAATGGTTGTAACTTCGGATCCTCTGGTCCATTCGGTCTCTTTCAACTATTAGCTCCAAGATCGTTTTAGGATCTTTGATTTGACTGGTCGCAGATCTGGAACGGACTTTCGGATCATAAGTTATCTCCGTTAATGTGAGTCCAATGTTTTTGTCACTTTATAACCATTTTGACAGGTTTTAACGGTTGCTCCATTTATTACTGTTTATTTGGGTTTCCATGACTTGTTATCTTAATCAATGGTTTTTTGTTGGTTATTATGATGATTATGTTGAATTCTTAAGGGGTTTTCCAGAGTTTTCATGAGTTTTCATGCGTTCCCATGCTTTCTAATGATTCCTTCTTCATGCTTCTCCATCTGTTTTCATGCGTTTTCATAATTTTTCATCCTTTATCACGCATTTTCGTACTTTTTCATGTGTTTCATTTATTATTTATTATTTATTATTTATTATTTATAATAGACTTTAATTTATTTATTATCTATTGTTTGTTACTGGTTGTTTATTATTTATTATCTATATTTATTTATTATTTATATTTATTTATTATTTATTATTTATTATTTATTATTTATTATTCATTATTCATTATATATTATTTATTATTAATAATAATAATATTTGTTACTGGTTATTTATTATTTATTATATATTATATAATATTTATTATTATTATTATTAATATTTTATTTTCTATATATTATATATTATATATTATATATTATATATTATTATTTATTTATTGTTTATTATTTATTATTTATTATTTATTATTTATTATAAATTATTTACTATTTATTATTTATTTATTAATAATTAATAATTATGTGTTATTTATTATTATTATTATTTATTATTTATTATTTTTTGTTTATTATTATTATTTATTATTATTATTATTTATTATTTATTATTGTTTATTATTCATTTTTTATTATTTATGATTAATTATTTGTGATTTATGTATTATTATCTATTATTAATTATTGTTTATTGTTTATTATTTACTATTTATTTAATTATAATCATTAATTATGTGTTATTTATTATTATTATTTATTATTTATTATTTATTATTTATTATTTATTATTTATTATTTATTATTTGTTATTATTTATTTTTATTTATTTATTATTATTTATTGTTAATTATTTTTTTGTTTATTATTTATTATTATTTATTATTTATTATTTATTATTTATTGTTATTCATTATTTTTTATTTAGTATTATTTATTGTTTGTTATTTATTATTTATTTATTATTTATTATTTATTTATTATTTATTATTTATTATTTTTATTTATTATTTGTTTATTATTATTTATTATTTATTATTTATTATTTGTTATTTATTATTTATTATTTGTTATTTATTATTTATTACTTATTATTTATTAATATTTATTATTTATTAATATTTATTAATATTTAATATCTAAGATTTATTATTTATTATTTATTATTTATTATTTATTATTTATTATTATTATTTTATTATTATTATTTATAGTTCGTTATTTATTATTTCTTATTATTTCTTATTATTTATTATTTATTATTTGTTATTTATTATTTATTATTTTTTATTATTTATTTATTATTATTTATTATTATTTATTATTTATTATTTATTATTATTATTTATTATTATTATTTATTATTATTTATAGTTTCTTATTTATTATTTATTATTTATTATTTATTATTTGTTTGTTATTATTTATTATTATTTATTATTTATTGTTTATCGTTTATCGTTTGTTATTTGTTATTTGTTATTTGTTATTTATTATTTATTATTTATTATTTATTATTTATTATTTATTATTTACTATTTATTATTTATTATTTATTATTTATTATTTATTATTTTAATTTCGTAATTTTATTATTTTATTATTTTATTGTTTTATTTTCATAATTTTATAATTTATGTAAATATTATTATAATTTATTTGTTATTTATTATAATAAACAGTAAATAATAATAAATAACTCAATAAATAACTAATAAATCAATAATTATTAATTATTAATTATTGATTATTAATTATTGGTTATTGATTATTGTTTAATTATTATTGAGTTTATATCTATTAGTTATGTATTATTTGTTTTTTAGATGAGTATATATAAGTATATTAAAATCTATTTATTAACCACATGACGAGCTTGTTGGAGTGGAAAAGTCATTGGAAAATATGCAAGTGGTTAGGGGTTCAAATCTCACCAAATGCAGTATTTCTTTATATTGCATAGGCATGGGCATGAGCATGCATGCATGGATATTTTGCTGTAGTGAAATTTTTATAGAGGATAAAATTATCATGGATACTAATTTTAATGACAAAAATATATTTATTATAAATAAAATAAAAGTGATGTTAATTTTAAAGAAAGGAAAAACTGAATCTTTCCTTGATAATACTTGATTTAATGAAAATAACAAAAACTATTTTTTTAAACTAACATTTATTTAGTTATAGAAGTATTTTACATATGATTTCTAAGTTCAATGAATATTTTATAATCCATAATTTTATTTATTAAATAATTATTTTATTACTTAAAATATTTTGATAATTTTAGTTTATTATTACATCATAGCGATTTCATAAGAGTCTTGGTTTTAACAAAAATAGTATTTTTACTATTCACCTAAACATCAATCATTTTGGAAAAAACCCAAAATTTTATTTTAAGCTAATATATTTATGAATAATTCTAAAATTAACTATTTTTGTTTAAAATAAAATTCCAACATTTATAAATTAATATTTTCAATAAAATCATGAATAAAAGATCTTCTGAGTGTGATTGTTCGGGATATGATTTTTATATTCTATAATAGGGTCTTGAGTATTACATTAAATATACGAATTGAATTAATATGTAAACTTTGATTTCAATGTAAAACAATATCATCTTGATTTTAACTATTAAAAATTTTAAATATTTTTTGAATATAATTTTAATATTAATTCTTAAATACATGTTTTTTTTCATAATATGAATATAATTTATTTTGAAAATAATGATTCATATGATTTTAAATTTGAAATACTTTATACCTTAAATGATTTTTTGTACTTGTTTTACATAGATTAATTAAGAGGGATATTCCCTTAGAAGGTAATGTTGATAAATCCCACTGAATGACAGGTAGGATAGACTAGCTTAACTTAGTCTATATGATTATTATATAAAGAAGTGTTACTATGGATATGTATTTATGCTTAATAGAGGGAGAACTGTTCATTTTGCAGACATAACCGAGCTTCTTGAATGGGAGGCTCCATTAACCCATTCAAGATTTCCATCAACACTACTATTATCATAGGATGTTAAAGCTAATTTGGGAGTCTCATTACTAGTTCAAGTCTCAAAGTTCGATACTATGTTGAATAATAGAGTAGGTTCATCCAAGAGTATCTGGTTATAGTATTTATTACACATCAAATATAATCTTTGGTTGATTCTTAATTTGAGGGTTGGGATGAATTTTTTCACTATTAGAGGATCATTTTGAGAAATTGAGATTTTTTCCACTCCCTTTGAGTAATTCATGGATTCATGTTACAAAAAATCTAAATTAAGAAATGTAGAGTAGGGTTCAAGATTAATTCATTGCTTCCATAAATACCTTGTTAAAGTTATTAATTCCCTTTTCTATTTTTTGTTGATTTGGGTGTTGAGTAGTCTAAGTTTATGTGGGGATCAAAATGGCATTTTCCACTGGCACTACATCATGCATTGTTGTGAACAAGTAATTATTACCTATTTTAGGTTGATATAATTTGGATTTATTATTTAATTTAGTTTCTAAAGGAGTATTAATTATGAAAAAGTGGAATGATTAAGTGAAGAGTGATATATGGAATGAAGTTTTTGAATATCCCAATAGATATATACTTGAAGATTCTTCTATTTGGAAGCTCCAACCTAAATTCAAGTTAAATTCAAGTTATCTATTCAATACAAAAAACTATGTGAACTATCTATAATTTGGTTCCCAATTAGTGGATTAGTTTAGGTCTATTTTATTTGTTTGTTTTATCTATTTCTTAATTATATTTACATTCAGTCTATTTTAAAATGTGAAATGAATCTCTATATTGGAATATTTTCTCTTGTTCTATGATTTTTTATTCCTCATATTATGATATATATTTTTATTATATTTTTGATTAAGTTTTTTCTCTTCTTATATATTGTAACCTCATTACTATATTCATGATGGAGGGATAACTTAGATTCACAAAAGGTGGGATTTTATGAGTTCTCAGGACTATTTTCAGTATATTATTATTATTTTTTCACTATAGGGAGCCCTGGGGTTAGAGAGCTAGGGATATATGATAGTAGTTCTTTACCCCCTTCCCCCCTACAATTTTTTATCTTCTTAAAAATCATTTAGTACTTCCTTATATCATAATGTTGTTATACGATAGAACCAATATATTTGTATTAAATGGGTGTGATCATATAAAAGGTAAATGATTGGGGGATCTTATTATTTGATGATTCTCTCAATTACATACCTATAGAAGAGGTGGGTGTATGGTGTTTTTGGTGATATCAAGTGAATTTTGTTTTCATACATATATAAGAAGTGGATGAGATCTTCTATGATGGGAAGTAAACATTGAGTGTGAGTGTAGTAAAAATTTATAAAGAAACGAAGATTTTCATAATTTTCCACTTGGGGAGTGATTTATTTCTTACTAATATTTTTATATGAATCTGCATCCTTTCTCCATATATTTTATTCATTATCTCTATAAAATCCATACATTATATTCCATATAATTTTTTATTTTTTATATAATAATTATTTTAGTAAATAAATAATAATTTGATATGATCAATTAGTCTATGAATGTTACTGTCTATAAGATCCAACCTAGGGATGTCCACTATGATACACCCTTTAAGATTACAAATTATTATTTAAAGAGGTTCTCAAAAACCCTATATAAGATAAAATGAATTGTAATTTTAAATCCCATAAATAAAATGATAATTATGATAAAAGATGAATGGTGGGTATAAAATACACCACATTACTGAAAATAAGTGGATAATATGTAACATGTCTCAAACAATTGAGATTGAGATGAGAATCACTCATGAATAATGTTGAGTATGAGTTGAAAATATATAAGAGTGGTAAGGGAAAATAAAATATATACAAATTAAATGGAAATTAGTATGTTTTCTTTCAATATTTAGAAGATGTGTAATAAGAGATAAAATATGAAATAAAGAAAAAATACATGAAAATAGTTGATATTTGGATTGGGAACCCTTACTTAGATATAGTAACAAAATTTGAATAGGGTTTACTTAGAGGGAATAAATAATATATCAATGATGATATATTGAAATAATGTGAATTCAATGGAATTATAAGCATAATACTGTATTAGAATAAATCAAAATAGATTTTAAAAAATTATTTACAAAAAAAGGCGTAAGGTTAAGAACCTTTACATAGAGTTATTTATAACTTCGTATGTCCTCTAACATAATCAATAATAAAATTTTATTTATTAGTTACTTTCTTAAAAACATTTTAAATTTTTAATTGATTATTATTTTTGTTTTTTATTAATTATTTTCTCACTAATTAATTACATGTTTTTTATATCGATCATTAAAATATGTTTGATCTATATTTTCTAAATTTCTTTGGTATAATGGTAACAACTAGATGTACTTAACCAATTGACTTGTAATATATATAAGATTCATGATATATTTTTAATTTAATTTTAGTATCATAAAATTTCCATGTTCAATAGATAGTCCAAAATGGTTTTTGTTTTAGAAACATGATTCACTACGCTTGTTTTTTGGCACTTAAAATAGACACAATTGATTATTTTTAATATTTTTATTGTCATTATATATTATCTTTCCATAAAATTAAACATGATTTTAATTAATTATTAGTATCACAATTATATAATAATTTCATTTTTAAAATCATTTAAGACTAATGGTAATGAAAATGTCATCGTTCAGATAGGTTTTATGAACCTAACATAGTGTGAGTGATGTTTTTAGAATTGTTTTTAATGAAAAAAAGTAATATAAATTTGGATTACAAAAACATATAATAATATAGTTATTATATTTATTTAATTTTATTATGGTTATAGATTAGATATAGATGGGGTGAGAGAAGGATGAAAATGAAAGCATAAAGAAGAGATGTTGTAACCTTTTCCTTGGGATTCCTCCTTTATAACTCCCCTTAAGGATTTAAAGGGTGATATTTTTGTTAGTACATAGATTCTAAAACATGGTAAGTAGTATATAAGAAGGTAATTTGGAATATCTTTTTTAATTTAAAATATTTCAGATCTTAATAGAATTGGATGGTGGAGGAGTGTATTTATAGGCGAAGGGGATGTGGTTTTATGAATAAAATAATGATTAATTTATTATTTTTCCTCAATATTATGAATATTAATGACTCTTATGAATGAATATATTAATTCATTCATATGATTATGAACTAATTTTTTAGAACAAATTGAAAATTTATTCCATATGAAGAAATATAGTTTAAAACAACTCCAACAAAATGATCCTATAGGAGGCCTGAGAATAATACCCCAAACCTCCTAACATAAAAAAAGATAATTTAAAAGAACCATAAGGATGACCACCAAAAAAATACTAGAACCATAGAGAAAAAAGTCAACTATAAACATTAGTAGAAAATAATAATGAATATAGTCCCAAACATTCACCATAATCCCATGTTCCCACACCATAAAGGACCTAAATATAGGGCACTACGAAACACAGATCAATATGAAAACCAATGTTAACCTATTAATTCTATCATCCTTCATGTGGAGCTCCAATTTTGAAATATAATCCTTGAACTATAACTAAATCAACACTCCATCTTCTCTATAGAAATATACTCCAAGTGTGCACAATGCAGCCTCTAATCCCATACAGTCAAACCAACCTCAAGTCCACCACTGCCAAATCTAAAAAGTACTCATAAGACCACATATACAAGAGAAAATAGAGACCCAGAATGCTTCATTACCCACCTTAATCACAAGCCAGTTAGACGAAAACCCAACCCCAAGATTTACTATTTTTAGTAACATGTAATTTCTTGGCTTCCCAAATGAGGTAGGCTTCTATTAAAATTGAATTCAAGTCTAAATAATACTAAAAATTTGCAAACAGTTAAAAAAATAGGTTTTAAAATTAAGGATCTTGTCCCATGTTCATTAAACTATGAATTATTGACCCTTATTATCCTGGATATCATTATCTTAAATGAAAAATAAAGTTCAGGATATACATAACTAACATCATAGTTCACATAATATGAGAAGATAATATTATTCCAAGATTTCCATACCTAATATGCCAATATATTGATCATACTTCTGTAGAACTGATAAAAGGAACACACTAAGATGAAGTGATTTAAAATATACTCCCTGAAATCCATCCATATGCATATTAATAAGGTAATATGAATAATATCATTTAGCTTAAAAACTAGATGGGAGAAGATATAGAAATCAAAAATAATCTCTAGTATATGAGGATATATTACCAAAAGGGAATATGATTGAATGAATAAAGAAAAAATTATAACATTTTCCTTGGTAGATAATTGGTCTTGATATAGAGGTCACATTAAAAAACCAGGTTTTAAAGTAACAAAATGTTCCAAAAAAATAAAGCGACATTTAGTCTTATATATAATCATAAAAGGATAGATTATGGCCACTATATGAGTTTTAATAAATGACTTACCTTTCCCAATTAACTTATTAGAATTAGTAGCATCCACTCAATGTAGAGATTTTCCTATAAATTTAAAAAATCTATTCAACACCCAAAATAAGGATCCTTTTAAAGGTATACTCTAAAAATGGGAATCCCAAATATAGTGATGTTTCACCCAAAGAACCCACAAATATTCCCTTCAAACAAAATAACTTCCAAATATATTGAATCATGAGAACATTGTGAGTTTTCAAAGCCCATTAATTTCCCATACCACTAAAATTGAAAGGAAGGGCCTTTTTCTTCTATGAAACTAGATACTTCTAATATTTCTTCTTTATAGACCAAATGAATCTTATAGGGCATTAATAATTTTTATAATGATTCTAAGAGGATTCATGTTATTACCCCAATATAAAAAATAAAATAAAAAATAACTAATACTACACTAATAGCATAACAAAAACGTCGAGTGGACTAAGGGAAGATAAATAAGGTGACTTTTAAAATAAAGTAAGGGTTTATAAGGTAGAAAAAATATAGATGAGATGGGTATTCCTATATACATAATATAAATATGGAATTCAAAAAAGTTGATATTAATATTAATGTTCCTTTTAACCACCGAAGATAAGACTCCAAATAAAATATTACTTTCAAGGTCATTAATAGTGAGTCCAGAAACACAACTAAACTCTTTTAAGGCTCTAAAACAAAGTTTAGCTGACCATGATTCATCTCTATAAAACACAAAGAGATAATAGTTAAACATCACAAATGAAATTTTAATCATATATAATTTCAGATAAATTCTAAAACCCATCCATGAGGAAGCCTCTCTACATACTTTAGAAAGTTACTCCATCACTAATATTAAGAAAAATGGGGAAAGTGGGTCTCCATTCCAGAACCCTTTCCTACCATGAAATAAATAATTAGTACACAACTCACCATTAATCATTACTGTGTAATAATATGAGGTGGAAAAATATTTAATCAACTTGATAAACTGAAAACAAAATTTAAAATCCTTGATAAAGTTTTCAATGAAATTCCATGAAACCGAGTCATAATCCATGGAAAGGTAAATATTATTTCATTCAATATTTCACCATTTCAATATCAAGCTTATAATTCAAACTATCAATTTTTATATATTTCACTATTAACCATCATATTTGACTGTTTATGAAAATTAAGAAACATTACCATTGCATAATTTAATTAGGTTTAATCTTAAAATGGAAATATTTTTACCAAAATACATTTCAAAATTTCATAATTCTTAAATTTAATTATAGTACAAAAATCAGTTTTTACAAAATAATTTTTTTTTACATAAAATGTTATGCTTATACTTAAATTATGTTACAAATATTGAGTAGTTATTTCAAAGTACTTTGAAACTTATATTTACTTATTTTATTAATTTTAAATTTTTATTATAATTTCATTTCATCTATTAATTTTTTTTTCATTTTACTTTTCCAACATCCAGGATACTATTCTAATTATCTAGTTACTATTCCAACTGCCAAGTGACTATTCTAATGATCATATTTATAATGGTTATATAAAATATACACACCCTACACATACCTATTATTTCTATCATTATTCATTAACTTATTATTTTTTCAATTTCTTGTGCCATTATTTTATGAAATGGAAAAAGTATTCATAATGGCTTGTCTTCTTTTTTGCAATGTTGTTTACGGTTGTGTGCTTAAAATGAGACAATTAAAAACCCAAATTTAAAATTATAGTTATTTTATTTAATTATTTTATTTTCCAATTATATGTTTTTAAATTTTATAGAATTTATTTTTCCTTCACAGGTAATGTTTTATAACACTTTTTTAGTCGTTCTATTGAAAACATATCTCTAGTTTTCTTTATACTACTATGATGAAAAAATACTTATATTTTATTGTTATTATTAAATTATTTTTTTTAATAATGGATTATTTTTATTAAATACTTATATAATCATGTTATTTTTTTTAAAAAAATATATATATAATTAAATAATATATGGAATAGGTAATTTTCAAAAATAAAATACATATATATAGGATATTATATAAACACTATGAAACATCATCACTAATCATTAACATAAAGGTCACATGAAATCACCATATGAGGAAGATTAAAAATGGGTCTTTAATAATGATTTTAAAAATACCTATATCAAAAAGAGTGATATATGTGATCTCAATTCAAGATAAAACCATGGTGAATGATATAACCAATTCATTATTTGTGATACTATCTCATTCAACAATTGAATTATATCATGAAATGTTATTTCTCCATGTTTCATCTTGAGATCTAGGTCACGATCCTTTTTATGGAATATGACTAGAAAAAATTATCTTACATGGATCAATTATAAACAATAATATACCTTATACCTATATAAAAAATTACCCAAGTGCTTGTCATGTCGTGCAGTTTCCATGCGTCAATATTTAAGATTTATTTGACACTATAACTCCCTTAGACCAATTAATTAAATAGATAAATTATATTATTAATTTTATTAAGATATATCCTATAACTTCCCACCCCTCACCCATTTTCTTGAGAAGAGGCAGTGGCATCACTAGGCCTCAGGTGATATCCCCAAGACACCAAAGGTGGGTAATAAATGCCAAGGGATTCATTAACAATTGTGGGATGATTTTTCCTTTAAAAATAAAAAAACTAATCCATGAATATAAAAACCAAACAACAACTATATGATGCATGAGAACAATGTAATAAAACTCAAAGTAATTCTAAACTGACAATAATACCAACCACAAACAAGAACCATATCAGAGTACAAAGAAGAAGACAAAACCAACAAAGCTCAAAGGCTCTAAGGAAATAACTCTAGAGCTCCCAACATTCTCTAAGATTCAAATACACAATCCATGCCCAATGTATTTTATGAATCACTAAAGAAATGAGATAGTCTTCCTTAACCTATGTCTTGATAAACAATATTTTCAAATGTACCAAAGTTCCCAAGCAGGGGGTGAGTTCAAAAATCAATAAGATTTACCAAATTAATTCTTTACGCACACCACTAGGATAGAACATGTTAGAAAATTTCTATAAAATAATTTATAAAAAATTATTTAAAATAGTTTATATTAAATCAAAAACACTTCTAATAAAAATAGTTTTCAAACTAAAATAGATTTCCAATCTAAAAACCATTTCCAAGGAAAGAAACCAAAAAATTATTTTAAACCATTTCTCAATCCATTGGCATAGCCATTACATGGTTTCGTAGTTCCATATAGTTATACATGCATTTCCAGGTGACTATTTCATACTCATGATTATTCTCTATTTGATTTACCAAGTCTTCATAAGGTAATCATATTCCATGTTCCCCAATGGCACACCCCACTTATATAGGGTCATGTTAATGAAAATGAACACACACTAACCAAGTAAACAAAATTCCATTCCAAACCAATCATTTCAATCCATTTATAGAAAAAATAATAATTTTATTAAAAACCTTTCTACCAAACCATTTCCATGAATCAAAATCATGAAATATTCTAAAATATCATTTTAAAATCACAAAACAAATCAGTTTTCACATCAACTAATTTCTAAATTTTTTCAAACCATCATTAAATAGGGTTTATACAAAAAAACTACACATCAATTTCATAATAAATTTCACAAAAATAAAACAATTTTGAAATAATCCTTAAATTACTAAGGTGAGGAGTAGAGATTGAATCTTCCTACCACGTAAACTTAGGATAAAACAAATAATGACTTAAATTCATAAAAACAATTGTATTGAAACTCCAAAAAAATGACTATAAATATCGTTACCTAACATCAACATAGACATATATCATTATTATTGGAATTACATAACATTAATATGTCTCTATCAGATTAGATCCATGAATACATGAATGTGAAGTATAAGAAAACTATGGTGAACCAATAAGAACATACACTTACCAAGTCATCCAGGTCTCCAACGCACAAAGAATCACAAAATGATTACTCCTGGATCAAGTTGAAAGGCCTCTAAAATTTTTTAGAGGATTAGAAAGAGAGTTAGGGTATGTTAATGGAAAATATTATAGGTTTATAGGAAAATATGAAATATATCCACAATTTTTAGATGTTTTTTTAATGGTGAATGGTATAGGTGCACAGTTAAGAAAACTATGCACAAACCATGCACCAACCACTACACCAAAACACTCATCACATGGTTGGATCACATGGTTAGAAAAACCATGTGTTAACCATTATTTTCCCTCTTTCCATAGTATGTATGGTTACTCCTAGGTGGTTGAATGGTTTGTCCAAACCTTGAGCCTAATCATGTGCCTACCCAGAGCCCACTATTTAACTATTCACCATATCTTGGAGGTGTTCTATGGTTTTTATTAACTATTATCAAACCATGAACCTTAATAAAATACTTAAAAACTTTCCAAAAAACCTAAAAGACATCCGAAACGTAACCCAATTGCTTTACATACTTAAAATATATAATAAAGGGTTACTTATATAAAATGGGGGTGATACATATCTTATAAGAAAATATGATTATCTAAATGTATATTCCATTAAAAATAAAACATAATAACATGAATTAAAATAGAATATAGACACTATCTATGATATCACATTACCCTATCACATAAACAATGATATTTCTAAATCATTGTTTATAAAATTTAGAGATATTATTCATGTTTTCCCAACCCCCTCTTCCAAGGATAGTGATATGATCATATTTACTTCAATGATATTAATGTGAGATAATGTTACATCAATGTCACTAACTATTATAATTATCCCTTGTCATAAGTTATTATATTCCTGAATTTCTCCTTAAAACTTTTTCTTAGGGTATGGTTTCCTAGAAATCCTATTTATAATGAATCAATCCATGAATATTTTGGTAGAAATAAATCTAAATTGCTTCTTCAGATAATATAATAGGTGAATATTTCCATAAATTATAGATTATAGTGTAATTAAAAACTCAACTTCACTTAAATTGTTATAAAAACCCATTATCCAATATCCCAAACATAGATCGTCATTTAATTATAATCACCTAAATTTATAAAACATCCAATCAACTTGGGTTGTTTTAAAAACTGGTTCCAATATTCTCTATTATTAGAATTGTTAAATAATCTATAAAGTCATAGGGTATCCAAAAAATCTGTCAAACTCTCCCCTACCAAACTACCCCTTTAAGAGAGAAGTCAAAGATGCATGGTTACGAATCTCAGCAATAAATACATAATATTGTATGCTCTATATTCTATGTAGAAGAAATTTTAACATGATTAAAAGTTTATTTTTTCCATAATCATTAAATAACTTAAGTCCCTATTCAAAAACTCATCTAACATAGAACTATACAAATATGAAAAGGTTAATAAGATATGTTTGAAAACATGTTAGGGTGAAATATAGTACCTCATATTGATTAGGAATGAAAATGAGATTAAAACATAAGTTTTAGCTAATATTTGTATAAGATGGTTTAGGAAGTGGTTTTGTTAGAATACTACCTAACATATCATCAATAGAGTTATATTAAATATTTACTTGATTCACCTCATCATTGATTTTTATTAACTTATAATTAAAATACATGTATTATTTTTTCTAATTTTGTGTTAAATTATTACATTGTATGATAGCATTGTAATTTTTATATAGAATTAAAATGAATAGAACTATATTTTTAACCAAATAAATAAGTTATTGGTTCATAGTGATCAATAAATTGTAAAAATTTATAGTTGTATTATATTCAATATTTAATTTTTAAGGTGATTTATTCACATTTACTTCTTATCCATGACACAAAATTTCTTCCCAAAAATAAATTACTCTATAAGGTAGACTTTTTATCCTTTTTTGATCTATTAAATTAATAATTAATGAAATTTATAATATTATAACTGAAATTATCTATATGTATCAATATATACTCTAAAATTACAAAAATATATTTAAGAAGTATTTTCACCACATCCATGTGACTCTAATTAGGTTCACTTTTTTACATTTTATAAATAAAAGTTTCATAAAAATTCATTTTTCATGGGTTTAAGTATAAAAAATCTCCATTAACATTCCTATACAAAGTTTCATTTATTGGTTTTTAATTTTCATCGTTACCCAATTTTTTTCTAATATAAAAAGGTATACCCACTATCTCCATCATATTAAATATTTATAGAATAAATTGGTATACTTTATTTAAAAATGGGTTTCACTTTTGGATTATGAATAATATATAAATCCAAGAACAAGTTTAATTCAATAATGAGAGGAATCTCAAAATATCTCTATATAATTGTAAAAATTTATTCATAATCATATATTATTGAACCTCTAAAAATTGTATCATCTATAAACACCAGAACTATAATTTGACTATTAAATTTCCTTTTGAAATGGATGTTTTGATCAACTCTTGGTTTAATAAAATAATTTATATTAAATATAAATCAATTATTGATTCATATTTACTTTGGTATTTTTGTAAAATATATAATTTATTATTCAATATAAATGAATTTCTTACACTAAAATCTAATTGTAACCCATATAGATGATCAATATAAACATACCCTTTAAATAATCCATTATGAAACAAATAATTCATATCCATCTGATAAACATTTAATTTCTGCTATATATAAGTGGAAAGAAATAAATTTATAACCTATAATATTGAAAGAAGAATAAATTTTTCATACATATCCACAATATAATCTATTAATTTCTCTCATGCACATGTTTTTTCAAGTTTCATATCAATTTTTTTTATTATAATTCAACTTGTTCTTGTATACTCATTTAGTTCTAATGAAATTTCCACTTGCAAGTATTGATATAAATTCTCAAGTATTTTTTCCTATATTATGTAACTCATTATTCATATATTTAATCTCATTCATGTAGTTATCTTATTTATCAATTATTTTTTTGTTTAATTAAATATAATATACTAGTACTATTATATATATTCATTACCCCGATTTTACTAAAGAATAGTTTTCACTTATAATGTTATCCACGTCAACATGTATTCCTATGAAAATAATTTTAGATGAATCTAAATATTTTCTTTCATTCCCTTTTCATCTTCATCATTAGAAATATAGAGGATTCACAATCACTATAAGACATAATATCCTCCTAAAAAGATTAATTATGTTCACTAACATCTGAAACTCTCCTATCTCAATGGCATCTTAATCCTTTATTTTCTATGACATTTTATTATTTACACTTTATTTTTGATTCTCCTATTATAAAAATAATAATTATTTTTATTGAAGTAATATCAATGAAATATGTATTCATCATCCCATTTTTTCATACTTTCGTTGATTACCTTCCTCAACGAGTATTTAAAAATGACTTTAATGAGTAAAAATACATTCCAATTAGTTTCTTCTTGTTACAAGAAATTAATTAATCTACTTAACATATATACCATCTCATTACCTTAGGGTTTAATTACCATTGAAATAAAATGTAAAATTTCATTATTCTTTGAATACTTCTCCACTAAATCATTAGGAAATTAATTCTTATAATCATATCATAGAACCTTAGCCTCACTTTCTAACTGATTTTACATTATCTTTGTATAAATTATAAGACAATAAATGGATTTTATTTTATAACACATGAGTATATTTCAACCCATCCAAATACATTCATAAAAAAATAAAATTCATATTTTGTGAACCTTTTCATAATTAGTTCACATGCATCAATTTAAATTAATTTTTTTACACAAGAAATACTTCCTTTATATATTATTTTTAGAATTCTCTATGATAATTTATTCTTGAAATGATTTATAAATATTCTGTTATCTATTTAAACTTTTTTTATATCTATGTAAACATTATATCTTATTAGATTCTATATGATTCTGTACTTTAGAAGGAAAAATATTTTGTTCCATAAACTATATTTATATATTAATTTGACAATATCGAACCCCTGTATCACTATTGATCTTGTATAAGATTTTTTTTTTCTTTTCCCTCAAAATAAAATATCATCATATTTACTTTTGATCATATGATTCATTTTTATAAATTTGATACCAATTATCGAGTCACTCAAATAAAAAATACTAAAAGGGTTGTGCTTTACCCATTCCCCCAATGACACATAATCTTTAGATACCGATTTTCCACCATGATTAACTATTAATATACCCATATTTTTTTATGTAACCATAATTACTAGATTTTACATTATAATTCACTATGTATTTGAAATTATAAAATGTATTACTATTTACTAAAATATGAGAGTAAAATTCTGTATCTAGGATCTTTTCCCCTTCACTATTATAATAATTTAAAAATAATTAAATTAAATGAGTTCATGAAGCAACCTATCCTACCATGGATCCGTGCACCTGATATAGCCTATGACATGTCCTAAAGTATGATCCAGATATGTATAAGATAGTAAGTAATGTTTGGACATCATTTACACAAGAAATAATGATTTCTCTTGATAAAATTAGAATAACATGGGTCTTCCACTTGAAATATCATCATAACCTCTCTATAATTTAGATGATCACATATATAAATATGTATTTTCTAATAATTTAAAAAAACAAAAAAATCATGAAATCTAATAAATATATAATCTTACTCATCAATAATAAATGAAATCTCATAAGAATAATCAAAAGTGACAAAAAAATAGGGATAACTTGACAAAACACACCAGACGTAAAAAATACCATATGTAATAAAGACCACACTAACCAATTTCTATATATCAATAAATATATAACATTTCTTAGAACCATCGCTATACTCATACTTAAAACCCAATATTATCTATTTACCAACTAGAACATGATAAAAAACCTTAAATATAATTTAGGTGTCAGAAAAAAATCATAATAGGTAACCTCCCCACACCCCAGACATACATATTTAAAGATAAATCCATTTCATAGAAATAAAATTATAAAAATAAGATTTTCATTTTAAAGAAAAAATCCAATGAAACCACTACTTTAATCCATTTCGTCCACGTAACCATTTCAACAATTTATGCTTAATTAAACTTAAAAAAGGAAAAGATATGTATTTTATGGAAATAAAACAATTTCACAACCAAGATATTTTTAAATAACAACATTTTATAAGTGAAGTAAAATGGGTAACTTTTAATTACCCTCACCATTTTCTAATTTCTCTATGAAATCATTGGATAAATAAATTATATTATAAAAATTAAGTAAAATCCCAAAGATGAAAAATCCCATCATAAATATGATTAAATAACTACAATCAATGTATTATAAAAGTGAAAAAACAATCACTACATGGGTGTACAAGTAAATACTAATTTTATCCACTTAATAAAAGAAAATAACTAAATTTAAGTAGTAATTACATCAAAATAATAAATAGATAAATGAATGTAAAGAAACTTAGGGGATTTTCCCTAGGGAAACTATGGTAATAGTATTCTACTATCCTCTTGTAAATACATATAAATAATCATATATAAATTCTATATGTTGGATATTATTTAAAGACTAATTATAGCTAAAAATATTACATTACAGGCCTAGGTGACTCATAGAACCAATGGTAAGATAAAGTACAACTTCACTAGTTAGGAAGATAGAAAAAACTAGTCAAAATAAGAATAATAACTTCACTAGTTGTGATAACTTACTGAACTCATGGGAAGAAGAAGGAACAATTCATGAAAAAAAATACATAAAACACCATTTTTAAAAATTACCATATAGGCCTTAATACATCATTGATAACTCAAGTCACACATTTTTTTTATAAATTTATAACCAGGAATTTAGAACATCTATGGGAAACTAAATTATATATTCATTTCATAAAAATAAATATATAAAACAATTATTGAAATTATTTCAAAAATGTTACATTCCCTTAAAAAAACTACCTGACTTTATTCAAATATAGATGTTAATAAAGCATTAATAAAACATCTCAAAACAATATTAAAAGAAAAAAAAAATGAATTTTTAAGAACCCAAAACATCCTTAGGAGTAATTTAAAAAAAAAATAAAAGGTTTTTTCTTTCATAACCATTATAAAATAAAAAACCCTTTTTATAACCGAATTCCATTTAAAAGAGACTTTATGAAATTATAAAAAACACCTTGTATACATAATGTGCATACAAATAATTTTTTAGTATAAAACAAAATATATACATCACCACACCAATTAAAAATTGGGAGAGAAACTAATATATTTAGACTATAATAAATAAATACACATTTCACAACATTTAATAAATTTAAATCATTGTTTCAAAAGTAGAAAAGAAATAAAGTATTTAAATTTAATGAGTCATGAATGGAGAAATCCACCTCAACTAATGACCTACAAATCTATCACAACCTTGAAGTGACCTCCTCCAGGCCCATGATTCCCTATACCCAACCTTAAAACCCTTAATTAATAAATAAAGCATCCATAAAAAAATTCCCACAGGGGCCTAATCAATGAAAATCCAGTGGGATAGAATAAAAATTCTTAACCATAAGAAAAGGGGGTGTAGTACACTCCTGGAATACATATGAACATAAGAAACATGAAATCCATAATTAATCCAATTAAAATAATGGCTAGGTAGACCAATAATTACCAAAAACCCTAAAACAAATTTAGGTAATACACACCACAAGAAAATAAAAATTAGTGGCTTAGACATAACCTTTCAAGAATATAGTGACCCATACTTTTCATACATATATATTACATCTTAGTTGATAAATATTTATTACATAACATTACTATCCATGCAAGAACCATATAGGTCTAATGACTTTGGAAACTTGGATACATAACAAACTGGTTCATAAGAGTCTCCCATTATGTCCTTCAAAAGTATCACCCTTCATAGACATATAATTCCAAAAACATTTATTCATAACCTGGGGAAAGGAAACATAAATAAAGGGTGAGATCAGATGACCATAAAGGGAAAATTGGAGATATCAATTATCACATGAGCATAAAATGAATATGAGAAGAAGATAATAATATTTTAAAATCACACCCTAAATATCATAGATCAAAATCTTGAGTTATTTCATAAAAATAAGGTAGTTTATAAGACATTAATCTTAAAGGAATCAAATATTATTAGCCATGAGATCCTCAAATTACCATAATCCATAATTTTGTGGCATAAATATTAGAATAGAAAATAATTTCCTTAGTATTCAAGGCATATTTCTAATACTATCATAGTGTAATGGCCTCACTTCCTAAACCGTTATAGTATTCATGGTTCATTCCCAAGAATAACATTGTGGGAAAAGTTCCTTAATGAAATGGGTTCATTCCCCATTCCAATTATGTTTATCTCATGAGATATCAATCATTACCCAATGAATTAGAGGGAGATATATGTCCCACTCATCCTTGATTATAACGTAACTACCATCCTTGGTTATAATATAACCACCATTATTGGTTATAATATTACCACCATCCTTAGTTATAACGTATTAGCCATCCTTATTTATAATGTAAACACCATCACATAATGGAAATTATGCATATGTTTTACACAGTATTATAAAAAAACATCATATTAGAATCCATGGAAAGAAATGTGTTTCATAAACATTTCATTATAGCATTACTCATGGAAAAGATACAAGTTTTATAAAAATTTCATCATTTAATCACAGTATAACCCTTGTAAAATGAACTGGTTTTATAAATATTTCATCATTTCACCATAGTATGACCCATGGAAAAGGAATGAGTTTTTTAAAACCATCCAAATGAGCATCAAAAATTCCACAAAGGAAGGAATACCTGAATATGAGTAATATTTCCCCTACAAAACAAAGGAACAAAAGGTGGCCATAACTCATCGATCATAGATTCCTTGAAGAGACACATGATCATGAGACCATCAGATAGTTACATGAAGGATCCATGTTCAGTGAATAACATATGATAGATCATGTGGAGACCCTTCGAAAAGTCCTTATACTATTGTAAAGGTATCCCAGACAATCGCTGATCATGTGAAAGCTGCCAGATGAGCACCCATGAGTCATGTGACATTTCAGTCAGGTGACACATAACAATTGATTAAAAAATATGTAGAAAATTAGTGTAAATAACAAAAATGAGGGAGCCTATTATGGACATAAATATCATGGGACATGCTCATCTAGTTTTTGAGACACTGCAAGCCCCTTGATACATGTCTTCCGTATATTGAGAAAGACCACTGGCATGTCACCCTCTCTACACAAAGGGTCCCAGACATGAAAAAGTAGAATTGTGCTCCCCATTCAGCACCAAAGAAAACCAAAAATGATTTTCCATGACAGTTCTCACACATCACCATAAGAACCTTTGTTAGTCATGTGAGGCATCATTGATGGGGGAATGATTATTCTCGATAATACTCAAGAAAACATCTGAGACCCAAAACTCTTTTAAAATAAATAAGTAAATAAAATGGGGAAAATGTGGGAGCCTCTTGTAGTAATAAAAATCATGTGATGTGCCCCATGCAGTTTCTAAGACACCGCAATCCCATGGAGACTTGTCCAACTCACCCTGAAAGAGCCCACTAGAATGTCACCCTCACTACACGAAGTGTCTTGGACACACCCAAAATGGCCTTTTCTCCCCCACCGAATCCATAAGGAAAATATAATGGGTTGTCCATGAAATGCTTTTACATCACCAAATGACCCATTTTTGGTCACGTGGCACATCACCTATGGGGATAGTGATTATATTCAACAACACTCATGAGAGATCACAAGATCCCCAAGTTTTTTAAAAATAAAATAAGGCAATAAAAGAGAAAAGATGAGGACCGATTCCGATCATAAATTTCACACGATGTGCTCATGCACCTCATAATACCATGAAAAAATCCCTTCGGTATGATAGACTGATATCATGAAGCCCCCTTAGAAATACATATTTGTCTCATAGAATATCCTCGACATGATGACATAGATCATGCAAAGGCCTTTCAACAGGATACTTGATCTCACGAAGGATCTTAGAAATATCAGTATGACATTGGAATATCCCCGATGCATTCTCACATAATTAGGTGATACCCCTTTAATTATCCATAATCCAATAAATGGGGCGTTGATGGGATAGTCTCACGGTCATTGAAAATCATGCAACTCCCCTGGAATGATCTAAAATAGGATCTTGTGTAACTCATGACATCAATTCCCACCACTGAATATAGACTATATTTACATGATATGTGCTGCAAAAAGTAGTGAATAATCAGGGTGGAAAGACCCATAAATACCACTCCCTATAATCAAAAAATGAATCCTTGGATCTTTACACCAGTGCACCCAAGCATCAGGGAAAATTTATTGGAGTGACTGATCTTGTGATCAAAAAGGTTTTCCAGCAGGTAATGTCTGGGGAGTAACCTAATAGATAATGTTACAAGTATAAGAACTTCACATGATCACTCATAGATCACACAAATGACTTATGGAAGATTATGGAAAAGATATCCCCCATAGTTGTTAAATCACGCAAGCCTTAAACAAGATAACAGTAAAGAAATCTAAGGTATATTCAAAAAATGATGGAATCAAGAATAAAAATATGGTAGACTTACGTAAAGAACATATATATTGATTCTTACATGCTTCACATAAACCACCCATGTCATGCAACAACAACAAGACATATCACCCAGATCACACGAAACTCCTTTGGTATACTATTTGGATCATCCTATGTCCCTTGAACATGTTAGATAAAGTCACATTATGCCCCTGTGTATGCCACCTGAGTCTTGATAAATTCTATAGTATTACCACAAAAACCTTTTGATGTATTTCAAACATGTCACCCAAATCATATAGTGGCACATGTACATGTCAGATAAGTCTCACGATGGCACAAGGGCATGTCAGCTGGTTCTCACGATGTCCTATAGAAAAGCCAGCCAGATCTCATGATGCCTGTCAGGAATTTCAGATTGCTCATATGATGTCCTCTAGACATGTCAGACAACTTTTCGGATTACGCCAAGATAAGTCTGATAGGACATGAAAAACCCTCAGGATATGTCACACTAACTTTCTTGAAACCCTTGAAATGTGTCAACCATATTTTCTGATAACACCACGGTAAGAAATATGGATTATGAAACACCCTCGAAGCATGTTATATGATATCATGTGATGGCCTCCAGAATAATCCAACAAGGTCTCATGATGTTCTTCAAACATGTTAGCCTTGGTCATGCATCAAACTTCAGACATTCCATCTAGATAATGTGACATCCCTCGACCAAGTCCATTGGATCATATGATTTTATGTAGACATGTTAGACATACATCATCCATCATTTCAAGTAGAAAATCAAGGCATGTCGGCAAAAAAATCAATGCACATCAGGCAGACATCTAGGCCCCATCAAGCGGGCATCCCAAGACTTGATAATATTGTCCAACCTCATTGTGTAATCCCTAATCCATTGAATTACAATGAATCTGATTCCATCTATAACTAGGATATGTAGGAAACCTTCCTAAGTCCCGATCAATATATTATTCATTAAAAGGGATATCCCTACACATAATTCCCACATCCAAAAGTAGTGAGAATGGTTATTTTCTATCCCTTTTTTCCAACACCGATCATAGCCCATGTGTGATTTAGGAGTTGTAATGATCATATTCTTCCCAAAGGGAATCCTCAGTGTGTAATCCCCAATTAGTGGAATAATATGATATGTTCCCAATATTAGGTAAACCTCAACATGCAATCCTCAAATCAACTAAACTATGAGAACTCTGATTCCTAATATAACCAGGATACATAGGATTCCTTTCCAAGGTCTGATCTAAAATATACACTTACCTTAGTGTAATTCCACTATTTTATTTGAGATTTCATCCATCTAAACCCCCAACATTCCCATGGGATAATTATTCCTCCTCATCCTTTAGTGGACCGAGAGATCAAATGAACTTGGATGAATCTCATTCCTAACACAACTAGAATATGTAGGACACCTTTTTAAGGCTTGAGATCCATATTCGTCATTAAAATAGGATTAACATTTGATTAACCTATTATGATAACTATTCCTATATTAAGGTTAATAATATATTCTTCAACATATCATAAATCTATAAGAGAGTCTCAGAGTAGGAAATCATTTACCTTAAAATAATGTGATGATCCCGACCTCCCTTTCTTTTAACCAATGTGAGTTCATAATTGTCTTTGGGTATGAAACCCCAACTAACTATCTGCCTTTGGAAAGTAGGTTCATACTCAGTTATTGATACAAGTAAAATTAGGATTTAATATGAAATATTAACAAATAGTTATCTTGATATGAATGATTGCATAGAACATTAAACCCACCATAGTCAAACCACCCCAAAATATTCATCCACATCTTTCCGAAGAAAGAAAAATGGTGAACCCAACATGAAATAATTTAACTACGACATATCCTTCACAATATAAAATTCATTTATAGTTGGGTTCTCATTGGAAATTTTTTTCATTTCATACGGGTGGTTGTTATATTTCTTATGAAACAAAAATGGTGAACCTGGTGTGAATCTCTCAAATAATAGGATGATCGGTTAATCTTACATTGGTCCATTTTGTCTTAAATTTTCTATGAAAAAAATGGTGAACCCAACATGAATCTCTCAAATAACAATATGATCAGTTAATCATGTGTTGTTACATTTTTTCTTGAATTTTTATGCAAAAAAATGGTGTAACAGATGTGAATATCTCAAATAACATGATGATCGATTAATCATTCATCGGAATATTTTTACTACATTATCTATGCAAAAACACTGACAAAACAAACATGAATCTTATGGATAATCTTATATATCTAGAGTTCTCATGAAATAAGTCTACGTGAGAAGAATGTCCAGATTATGAATAAAAGGGAAATTATTTTACCCATGCATATATTATTAAGTGCATATCATGCCAACAATAGTGTAGTGATCATCAAAATTATTCCTTATTTTATACTGGATTGTAAATACTTGTCTCATAAACAACACCATGATCAAAGATAATTTCTTCATCCAACATCCTTGATAGAAAATCAGCTTTAATTTAAACCCCCATAGGTCTCAAAATGACCTCACCCACCATACATCTTCAACATAGGTTAGAAAATGAAATGGTCTAACAATAACATCACCATGGTATGATCTCAAACATTGAGGATGCCTATGAGGGCCTTCAAGTGCTAAATTTTTTAGGTCCACATCATCTAAATAAAGCTATAGTAAATCTAGTGACCCTCGTTTCCACAACAAACCACTTCATAATTTTATCCCCAGAGCACGAAAATCACCACCTTCAGTATCTGAGGAAGGTAGAACAAGGAGTCATCTATGGATCCATCCTAGATCAGGATACATATTGGAGGGCTCCTACCAACCCTCGTCACCAACTCCATCCCACTCGTACCCATTAGTCTCTTTCTCAGGGTGCCACCTGACACACTTCCACCTATGACACTAAAAAATGAGAAAAAAAGGAAGCCACATTGGGCATGGAAGGCTATGGATAACCCGGAGTGAGAGCATATCTTCACCACCATTGACAAATACCATTGGAATATTCTTAAAAAAAATTAGTGAGTAGGCTCATATACCTACTCACTTGGAACAATTTTGTAGGCATATTCCTACACCAAGCCTGGGGTATGATCATATCCCTACCCCATGCATGAATTCCATCAGCATATTCCAGTGGCATAAAGAAGATAGAAGTGAAATCATATAACCAAATTAATAAAAAATATCTGCCATTATATCATAGAGACATAAAATTTGAAGGCTTATATTCCTTCACACACATTACTAAAATTCCATTATAACTTAGAAACAATTGAATAACTCTACTAGAATATTCTGGTACTAGTATAGATATAGGGACAGACACATATTTCCATCCCTATAGCCAAGGAAGCTCAACAATCTGATCTACATGAAAAAGTGTTTACTTTGGGGAAAGATCAAATTATTTCTCCCATCTAGGAGGATTATCAGCATATTCCAGTAAAGGATGAGGCACCAAACCAGGCTCATATTACTATTCCCACTAGGGCTCACCATGTGATATTGAAACATGCCTTATGACAAGGACACATATCTATCAAAAAATTCAGAAACATATTCAAAAGTCTTAGGATTGGACCCATATCCCTATTCATCCTGAGACTCACTAAGTGAGAGGGTCATATGGCTGTGGATAGGTTCATATTCTTATCAAATAAGACCAGCAACATACTCTAATGTCCTGGGATTGGGCTTATATCCCTATTTTTTCTATGGATCACCAAGTGAGAGTGGAACATACCTCAAGATTGGTTCATATTACTTTCATTGAATCTAATTTGCATATTCAAGATCACATAATCCAGGTGCATATTCCTACTTCTGTGAAAAAAAATGGTTGCATCACCATTATTCTGCATCTATATAGGAGGAGACTTATATCCCTTATCCATATCTGGAGGTCTATTGACATATTTCTATGGGTAATGCATATACATAATGGGATCATTAATAGAGATAATATTTTCCACATTTTTTATGCATTTCAATTGTTTTAATCATCCTAAATTATCAATTTTAGCTTATATGAATCAATTTTGGATTTATGATGTGTTTTGAACAAAATGGTGAAAAAACACCTAATTATAGATTTTGGAGTGATTTTTAAATATAGGGGAAATATTCAAGCATCTATAGGCCTTAAAAAATCAATGTAGTTGAAAGATTTTCTAGGCAGAAAGAGTGGACCCCACCATTGTAATAGAATTCCAGATTGGCCTACGCACCTTAAATTGTGGTGATTCCACTTGGAATAGAACAAGGACACACTTTATCGGCTCTAAAATTAATTATAAAGAGTTTATAAGTCATTAAAGATTCCACTGGGTGTTATAATTTTGAAGGAAGCTTCTTGGAAGCTTCGTCCAGAAAAAGAAACCTCTAATGAAAAATTCATAAATCCCACATTATGGAGTTCAAATAAATTAAAATTTTGAGGAGTGATGTCCATGATATTTATGAACAACATTCATGAGGGGTGAAATTCCTGAAGAGGTCATTTATTGGGGATACAACACATCAAATTTCTAGGTACAAATTCTATAATAAAAGGAGGGGAGATCTACCCTCTCAAATCATCCCATTCTCCATCACATTCATTCAAGGCACCAAGGATGAGATATCCACTGAGGGAGGACGTCCATAAATATTACAAATTTATTTTGAATTTATTTATTTTCTTTGTTTTGTTTTGGTTTTCAATTGTAATTTAGATTTCTAATAAATTCATGCATTTTTTTATTTCTATGTCCACTCACCCACCATCTTTTCAACTTATTATCTTTTCATCATGAACTATAATACTCATGATCATGAGTAACTAATTTTAGGAATATCCCGAGGGAGTAATAATGTTCTTTAACCCAAGACCATATTTTTAATATTCTTTGAGTTATTTATAAGGATAATTTATTGTGGGTGTGATCCTCATTGTGTTTGGCTAAAGTTTAACTTCTTAATATACTACTATTTTCCCTCGATGGAGGAGGTGGATGGAGGGTATGCTTGGATATCACTAAGTGGACTTTTCATTCATAACTGGGCAGACTAAGGTGTTCACATATATGATTGAGTGTGTTCACTAAGAAAATTGGAATCTAGTCAATGAAGGTGATCCCTAAATGTTCTCTCGGGAGAACTTCCTTTCTTCACTAATTCCATTTTGTTTAACATTTCACATTAATTTGAATTGAATTTTTTCATTTCATTTATTTTCATAAATTTCATTTAATGCATATAAACAATAAAATTTAAAAATAGAATTATTTTAGTTGATTTTTTTAAGTGAGTGAACAATTGAGAATGCTCTTCTAGTGTGGAAACCCTGGTCAGCCTCTATGCTGCACTAGGAACACATAAAAATATGCTTTTTCTATTCCTATGACATTCTTCCATCAAAAATGGCGCCATTTCTGGGAATTCAATTAGTATTTTACTTATCTTTTTCAACTTACACATTGCAGATAGATTTTCATTTTTCTTTAAAAACACAAAAAATACTAAAAAAAAGAAAAACAATTCCACGATGTATCCGAACTAAAATTAATATGCATGGAATGACCACTCATAGGTGCAACAAATAAAAGTGGAATCTATTTTAGAGTACAATAATGATCAAGTGAATGAACATAAAGAGGCTATAGAAGGACTCAAAATTCAAATAGAAATCCTAACAGGATATTCCCATAATACCCAGGAGAAACCCAACCCTATGCCAGAGAAAGAACCTGAGGTAGTGGTGAAATAAAATTAACCACTAATCTTTGAAATTGAAGAACCGGAGGAGGAAATGGAGAAATACTTTCCTAATAAGCCACATGTGGGAGATAAACATGAATTTAATGAATTATAGAGTAAATGTGAGGAACTGCTTGATTTCCCCAAGCCTTGCAATGAAGAAGAGCCAACAACACTGAAGGAAGAAACCACTCGAGTGGTGTAATTTGAAGTAAATATGGAGGACCTTGACTACCTACCTCAATCCAGTGAATATCGACTCCAAGAGGCAATTTCAATTAAAGAGGATAGTAATAATAAAACAACTCATAAAGATGATACATTCTTGATCTCAAATTCTTTAAATTTTGTTGAAACTAATTTGAGTATCTATCCTAATTCTATTGAATTTTTATATTCAGAAAACACATACTAAGCGTTGGAGGATGATGTGGAAAATGATTCACCTATATAGGAATTCACGGAGATACCCAAATACATTTAATATCTACTGGAGGATCCCCATCATCAATAGATCCATGTTATTGAGCTTGAGAAAATCAGACAAGAGGCTAAAGCCCCCATGAAGTCAGCACTGGAAGACAATATTTTTTTACAAGTAGTAACAAAAGAATATGAGGTTCCCTACTTCATCCTACCCCATTAATACAAGATATACCACATTGGAAAGGGTGAATATCTTTTATACTCTGTCCATAGAGTCCTCCTCAACAAGAACAAATAACTGCATGTTGGAAAGATCCACATGTGGTGGTTCAAATCAAAGAAGCTTCATCCACTGAAATATTATGGATAAAATCTGGTACTTCCCTTTGGGGGTAGTAAAATATGGAAAGGCCCACATGAGGGATCATACCAAGATTTATCCTTTATTTTATTTATAGTAATATACTTTTTAATATTAAGAATTTAGATTTCAAATTTAGTATTAGGAATTAGTTCAACATGCAACCTACTCCCTCTTATCAATTTGAGCTTAAATGAATGGATCCTTGTGATTAATTGAGTAATTTTTCTTTTGTAGGATCATAATGGATGAATTAATCCCCAATAATTAGAGAAAGAGGACCAAATATTTAATTTAAAAGTGATTTCACTTTTTAGGATTATCATTTAAACTCCTTTCATTTTTTGGTTCAAAACATATTTTGATATTTAATGATAAAAATTGCATGCCCACACCTGAATTAATGCTTACTTGAATTATCTAGGAGACATGAGTTTCTTATGAAACCTGTGATTCCATTTTTTAGATTTCAGTGTTAATTAGATCAAATGAGTAAAATAGAAAATTGAATGTTTAAAGTGAAATGTGGATATTGAAATGATGACTCATGATTTGAAGGAATTGATTGATTCCTATAAATGAAATTTCCCTACCATCTTTCATGCTTTGAATTTCTAAATTTCATGTGAATTGATTTGTTATTATTAGTCATGCCATGAATTATTTTTCAATGTAATATTTTTCATTTACAAGAAGATTTTTAGACCAAGTAATTCCTATTTATCTTGATCATATTTCTAGAGTGATCTTGGGACATGTCACCTTCCATAACTTTCATTTGAACTTGTAAAATCTGTGACTGTACAAAAACACATTTAAAATAATTGAGGCATCTTTTGAAAATCCCTAATACTTAAATACAACCTTTACATAAATCATTCTTTTATCCCGTAGAGATCATGAATGACCGTTATAGGTATGAGCCTTGGTTCATTCCATTTTTATCCATTCCTATCCTACTCTTGGTATTTTCATGATATTTTAAAGATGAATTGTGGGGATGAAGGGATTCATGGTGGAAGGGATGATTTACATTATAAGGAAAAGGTGTGGGGGGTGTTATTTTGGGAATTATAAAAGGTTGTGAAATTATTCATTGCACTCTATTATTTTAAACCTCTTGAATAAAAAAATGAAAATGACAAAAATAATCAAAGAAAGAGAAAAAATGGGTGGTGATTTGGGAGAACCAAAAATCACCATTTTCCAGACTGATGATCTTCTAATCATATGTGGTTAGGTGATGGTTGTGAGGTTTTATCTCATCATAAAATCAAAAATAATCAAGAGGGTGCATTAATCATTCTTTATGTTTTACTTTGATCATGACCTTACTTTGAGTTTGGGGGAAGTGGGTGTTGATACTTTGAAGGGGAGAATTTCATTACACTTTTTGATATCATGCATTGTACTTAAAAGATAATCCTTCTCCTTGAGCCTTAATTTTTAAATCATAAAATCCTACCAACCTTAATCCTCAAAGTCATTTGAACCTTTATTGAAAAGTACTCATGATTTTATGTGTCTTTTGTCATTACAAAGTAGAGAATGTATTTATTTTACAAGATTATGGATAAGGTGCATGTTCTCATTATATGATCATAAATCTACTAGAATTTTATCATGATAGATGATAGGAAAAATTCTAAGGTGAGGTAAATCATGATATGGAATGATTAATAATAATAAATTGATAAGCATGAAAGCATGAAAGAATAAGTTTCATTTTTTTCAAAGGGGAAAATTAAATACAAGAATTAATTGTTTCTTTGAAAAATAGAAAATTAAATTGATAAGTTATGTGGAATTTTGAATTTTTTATTTGACATTGAAAATTGTTAAATTTTATTACTTTGGAATTTTAATTTTGGTAACATTACTGTCCTCTGAATTCCATGTTGAGATTTTATGCTTGAGTAAAGGCACATTTTAAGTGTGGGGGAATTGATAGAGCTAATATTTTTCACATTTTTTATGCATTTAAATTGTTTTAATCATCCTAAAATATCAATTTTAGCTTATATGAATCAATTTTGGATTTATGATAAGTTTTGAAAAAAATGGTGAAAAGCCCCTAATTCTGGATTTTGGATAGATTTTTACATCAAGGGGGAATATTCGAGTATCTAGAGGCCCTAAGAAATAAATGTAGTTGAATGATTTTCTAGGGGGACAATGTGGACCCCACCACTGTAACGGAAGTCCATCTTGGCCTACACACCTCCAATTGTGGTGATTCTACTAGGAATAGAACAAGTACACATAGTCTCGACTCTAAAATTAATTATATGGAGTTTGGAAGTCATTAAGGTTGGAATTGGGTGTTATACTTTGGAATGAAGATTCTTGGAAACATCATCCAGAAAAAGAAACCTCCAATGAAAAATTCATAACTCTAACATATGGTGTCGAAATAAACTGAAATTTTAGGAGAGATGGCCAATATATTTATGCAAAACATTTATGAAGGGTGAAACATGTGAATAATGAATTTATTGGGCATACATTGCATCAACATTCAGGGTAAAAATTATAACTATAAAAGGAGGGGAGGTCCTCCCTCTCTAATCATCCATTTCTCTATCCCATTCTTCCAAGGCACCTAGGAGGAGATCTCAACTAAGAGAGGCTGACCACAAATCTTCCCCCTTTATTATTTATTTATTTATTTTCTTTTTATTTTGTTTTAGTTTTCCAATGTAATTTATATTTATAATAAATTCATGCATTTCTTTTATTTTTGTGTCCACCCATCCACCCTCTTTTCATCTTCTCATATTAATATCGTGAACTATAATACTCATGATCATGAGTAATTGATCCAAGGAATATCTCAAGGGAGTAATCATGTTCTTGAACCTAAGACCATGTTTTTAATATTATTTGAGTTAGTTCAAAGGATAATTTATAGTGGGTGTAATCCTCATTGTGGTTATCTAAATTTTAATTTCTTAATCTACTACCATTTTCCCTTGATTGAGGAGGTGGATGGAGGGTGTTCTTGGCGATCACTAAGTGGACTTATAATTCATAACTAGGGTAGAATAAGGTGTACACACATACGATGGAGTGTGTTCACTAAGATAATTGGAAGTCGGCCAATGAAGGTGCTCCCTGAAAGTTCCCTCAGGAGAAATTCCTATCTTCACTAATTCCATTCTGTTTAACATTTCATATTAATTTGAATTGAATTTTTTAATTTCATATATTTTCATAAATTCTATTTCATTCATAGAAATAATAATAAAAAAAGAATTAGTTTATGTGAATTTTTTTAAGAGAGTGAACAACTGAGAACATTCCTCAAGTGAGACGGCCCTGGTCAGCCTCTATGCTGCACTAGGAAAACATAAAAATAAACTTTTTGACACACCCTACAACAAGCTTGCATCACTCATACATCCACTCAAACTAGGGATCACTAAGTGAGATCAGTAAAAGCCTTATGACAGGGTCATATCCGTATCATGAAAGACCAGAGGGAATATTTTAAAGGCTCAGAATCAGGCTCATATCCTTGTTCTGACTGAGGCACATCAAGTGAGAGTGTAACATGAATCAAGGAAGACTCATATTCCTACCAATAATGAAGAATATAATTAGAATATTCTAGTATATTCTTAGCAGTGGGATCATATTCATGCATCACCAAACAATTATAAAAAAGTTACGACAATCGTTATAAAACATGCTCATATACCTACACAATTATAAAAGGCAGGTCGTCATATTCCTTCCATGATACAAAATGAGGCACATATTCATAATTTTCTTAATACCAATGCCATTTAGGTTTTCATAGATACATTATCAACACCACAAGGGTTTTTTAGCTATTAAACTGATGCATAAGATGATCATTACCTCGATAGTTTTCCTCATCATAGTGTGGAGATGTATCATATGGACTCTAAATGACATCTAGCATGGTCAACCTCACCATGGTGATATATCCCATAGACAAGGAAATAATCCCCTTTCCTAGACACCTCATATAAATAGGTGTTCAAAACTAAAACTCCTTCATATAGAGAGGTTCTCGAAACATTAGTGTCAAACATTTATAGTTCCCCACTAATTTCCTGTAAAACTCCATTCCAGCCATTAGGTAACCCCAAGAAAAATATTCTATTTTCTAAACAGATAGGGTCATATAGGTTTTATAAAGAGAAATCATACATTGATATATGGAGAGAGTTATCTAGAAAAAACCTCCCAACCATGTTTTAGCCTCTTTCTACATCTGACTATGAGATCCTATATGAGCTAGAGAAGGATTTCATGCCTTGTCTACATAAAAACATGTGGGGAACTAATTAGTGATTTAAGTCTAGACACCTTCCTTATCCAATATATGAGTTCCACCTTCAAACCATCAAGATACACTATTTTAGGCTAGACCTTGCTACTATCTCCATGGACTGTGATCCAAAACTAGAAAAGTATAACACAAATATGAAACAAATTTTTTTCCATTACATCAAAACTATTTGAAAGCAGATCCTCAAAGCTACATCATGAATCTTTATTTGAGGATAGGAAAAGAATGCAACTTTATACTTCACCTCACCCCAAGAACAATATAACCCCTCAGATACAACATCCTGTTGTAGAGTCCTGCCCTGATTTCCACTTAACTATACCACGATACGGTGGGTTACATGACCTCAAGAACATATCCACAAATGTCATAGGATTTTGACTAGCAGTGAGGGACTAGGGTGTGTCTTTGGGGATACTATTCCCTCATAGATCAGAGTATGTACAGTAATAACCAATGGATTACAATAAAAGAATCATAATAAAAAGCATACAATAGTGGAAGTAATGAAATAAACCATGCAATATAAGTAAGCAACCATAGGAAGCTAATTAAGATAATATATAAAAAAATTATGATAATGATGCAATGTGTCTATAAAAAATTTAGACCATAGGGGAATAGGGAATACAAAGAATATACTAAAATCAATACAAAAATTGTAAAATCCCAAAAACTTCTACACAACATCTCAAGCATAGGCTTGGTCCTCTACCCCAAAACTACATCTTAAGCATTAAGTAAATCAACCATTATAAGTAGTATGATTCCCTTTATCCATACCTATAATCATAATGTATACTCAAGTACCAAATAATTCCCAAGAAGGGTGTGAGATATAAAACTCAATATGATAGCACCCACAGTGTCTAAGATAACCCATTTCATGTGGTAAATAAGACCATGTTCCATTATAAAAAATAATATTTCTTCAAATATATAAAACACATAAACCTTGGCCTGGGTTTTTAAATGAACACCCATTCCATTCTACCTACTTAAAACTAATAAAAAAGTCTAAAAATGAGTACATTTTCAAGGGATCATATGTATACAAGGGAAAAAGAAAAAAAAGAAACCGAAGAAGAGGAAAACCTCTAGCTTATTCTTTGGATAGGGATCTAATTTTCTATGTCACTAAACAAGTGAACTAATAATAACAATAATAACATGATATTCATTACAAATGAAATGAGAAATCAAAAAATACTTTAATTCTTATTGTGGAGTTTGAGCCCATCAAAGGTGACCTAAACAGAATCCTAAGGGTCTCTAAGAAATATCAAATATAACCAATGTCATTGAGTTCGTCCAAGGAAACCCATACAGAGTCCCTTGTATCACTCATGATATGGTGACTCTAGCCCGTACTAATCATGTCACAGAGGGGATTAGGTATCACCCATGGCATGGAGTATCCATGTTGTCGATGGATCTATCCTTGGTTTCTCCCCTAGGGAGACAACATTACTCATGAGTATAAGTAAATCCACCCGGTGAGCCCGTACCTAGAAATCCAAGGTATCAATCCCAAAACCTCAAGAGTATCCAACCAAGTACAGTGAGTCTATCCATGGAATCATTAACTCAGAACCCATATTCACTTCTATCCTTTAGAAAGTGATCCAAGACAAAGGAACACATGAGAAAGTATCTCTATAATTACATGCTCACAATTTAACCAAACTAATAAATTTAACCCAACTAATATGAAACAGCTCATATGGAAATCAGAAGGCATAACATATATATAAACTTTGTCATCAATGACACATCAATGACACAATATAGAAATCTTGTTCGGGCATGGAATTTAATTCAATCCATTCACTTATAGAATAAAACATTAAGCACAAAATGTAACATAAGGAACAAGGCACACAACATTGCATAATGGTAATCACTATCACATGGTGTGAATCAAGGTATTCAACCAAACATGAAATAAGAAAATTTAACATATGGAGTTAATCTTGGGAATTTGAATATTAAATGAGAGGCATAAGAATTTTGGCACAAGGGTAAAGTGGCACTATATACTTGATGTTGCATAAATGTGATCAATGGCATATAACAAAAATCCAAATGAAATTAATGTATAATAAGGCCTAAGGCATTACAAATGGGTCCAAATAATAGGAATTTTTAATAATACCTAACAATGGGATCTAACTCATGGTCACCATTCATCTAATTCATTTCATCAACTTAAAACATTAAACCAAGGGGAAATAGGCACACACAAGGTGAAACACAACTCAAAGCATGTGGAAAAACTATTCCATTGAGGATGGAACACCCAAAGGGGTGGACAATGTTAAGGAAAACACCCCACATATGGATTTCCCTATAATCTAGGGTCTCTACAGTCATTTGAAAACTATTTAATTAATTTATTAAATAAGGAAGGAATCGAAAGAATCTAACACGTGGCACAACATCACGATATTTAAAATGTGACAAAATGAGTAGGAAAGGCATATACCCCATACCTTGACATAGAAATGCTCCAATAATCTATCAACGAGTCTTGATTTGACCTAGAATGGAAGAAATCAATGGATTTAAAAAAATACCCAAAAATAGGGGAAAATTGTTGCACCAAAATAGTGAAACAGATGATAGAATAAACTCTAAATAGAATATCACATAAGGAGGATCTTATTGAGATGGTTATATAGATTCTGATGGTGAAGGATTTGAGTGCTGGATGAGGGAGATATATCAAAACCCCATGTATGGGGAGGTAGAGCACCACACATGAAGGGGGATAAGGAATCCATTGGAGGGAAGAAAGAAAGAAGGAGGAGGCTTTAGAATCATTAAAGAGAGTAAAATGGGTAATTTCATTCCATTTACACTATACACAATTTGGCCAAACCATGACTGAAACATACAAAAATTTTTACTACATATGGAAATTTTAATGGTTAGGTGAATAACATGACTAACCTTGCACAAAACGTACATTCTAGGCTCTATCATAAACCTCTGTAACACTGTATGGCCGTGCACCCTGGGTCGCACAGTTTCAGACAAACCGTGTAGCCCGGTCTTCTTCCTCCCATTTTGGGCTCCAATATTTGAACAATCCCTAGACACACCTAGAACCTCCTTTAACCTCTTAGGTGTCATTTCAAGGGTCATTTTAAGGAATTAAACCTAAAATTAAATGGTTTGTACCTTTGGATAAAATTGGGACTCTACAACCTCTCCTTCGTAAAACAACTAATCACCGAGTTTCCCTTCCAAGGGTGATAGAACATCATCTGAGAAAAACTCCATCCACTGTGCACATACATCAGACTCCAACTCCTAGGTCTAATCCTATACATGTACATTCTACCACAACATCCATACCAAAAGAACTGACCTACCTCATATAAACTTTGTGTTGTGATAAAATATATAAATTGGATGTTCATTGAAGGATACATCTGCCTACTTCTCAATATAATCATGTTCGAACTAATGAAATGGGTCTGGGTGATACCATAAAATATGAGATACATGGAAGACATCATGCATGAAATCATACCTCTGAGGTAATAGAAAATGATAAGATACTTTCCTGACCCTCTCCACTATCTTGAAAGGCCTAAATTATCCCAACTCTTTTAATTTGTTTATGAACCAATATAAGTGATACGTGTAGAAAGACCCAATACCCCACATCAAAATATAGAGGTCTGCGGCAATGACCAGTATATGATTTTTTCTGGGATAGAGCTTTATCCATATGTTTCTAAATCAGCTGAACTTTCTCTGAAGTCTCATGAACAAGATGAGGACCCAATAGAGGTTCCTCACCTGCCTCAATCTATAATTGAGGGGAATGGTATGGTCTACAATAGAGGGATTCATACAGATCCATTTGAATTGTTTTTTGAAATTAGTTATTGTAGGAAAAATCAATTAGAGTGATATTATTTTCTTTGGAACCACCAAAATCAAGGATACAGGCATGTAACATATCCTCCAACACCCATATGGTCTGCTCGGTCTACCTTTCGGTCTGAGGGTGATATGCACTACTCAAGAAAACCTGAGAACCAAATTCTTTCTAAGACCATTTCTAGTTCAGTGATGTGAAGCGGGCACCTTGGTCCGAAATGATAGAATGGGTAACCCCATGAAGTCATACTATCTCTAGGATGTAAATCCTACTTAACTCATCAATAGATAAGGTCTTCCAGATAAAAAAGAAGTTAGTGAATTTGGTTAACCTATCAATTATCTCCCATAGAACATCTATACCTTAAGAAGATATCATCAAGACTATCATGAAATCCATGGAGACGTCATTCTATTTCCACTCAATAATGGATTGATACTATGGAAGTTCAAAAGGTTACCAGGGATCAAATTTCACCTATAGAAAGGTGGAGAACCAAGTGATGAAGCCGGTTATATGCCTCTTCATACATGGCCACCAATAATGATGATTAATACCATGATATATCTAGGTAAGCCCAGGATGAACTACCCCAACCGAGGAATGTGACTCCCTCATCAAATATTCCCATATATCAGAAGAAAAAAAAACAAACCCATGGAAGAGTGGAGTATTATTTCCATCAACAACCCAACTAGGATGTGGGTTCTCTCTTGTGAAGCTCTCCCTTAGAATAAGGCCTTCATAATCTAATATCTAAGACATCTGAACCCATTCCAAAAGAGGTGATGTCCTTGCCATAGCTACTAAGAGTATTTTATCATTTTATTACCGAACCTCCAAACATAACTCAGAAAACATATCCCTCATCTGCCACTCATAGTTGGATACCTAAAAGGATTTCATCTGAGTCTTTTACATCAAATAATCAGCTACAACATTACCCTTTCTAAGAGTTTAATAAAGATCAAAGTCAAACGACTAAAGGTATTCCACCCACCTATGCTGACTCATATTCAAGTCTCAAAGCATAGAGATGTATTTGAGACTCTTATGATTCATGTAAATGATTAATATATCTCATAATAGATAGTTTCTCCAAAAGAGTAGAGCATGAACTATGACTTATATCTTGGGGTTCTGTGTAGGATAGTTCCACTCATGCAGCCTCAACTGGAGGGATACATAAGTAATGACTCGATCTCCTTACATCAAAACTACACATAGTTTGATTCATGAAGAATCACAATAGAGTATATAACCTCTTACTGACTTAAAAAGGATCATAATTAGAGATGAAGTGAGTCTACCTTTTAACCCCATAAAATCATTCTCACAAGATTCATACCATAGGAACTGCTCACCCTTCTTAGTCAAGCCCATAAGAGGCACTACTAAGCAGGATAAGTACTAAACAAATCACCTGTAATAGTCAGATGACCCTAATAAACTACGTATGTCAAACAAGTTCTTGGGATGGTTCTAAGAAACCATGGTGCTCACCTTCTTTGGGTGAAATAACACTCTTGATTTTGATATGACATGACCAAATAAGGGAACCTCACTGATCAAGAAGTGGTATTTACTGAGATTATAATATAGATGGTGATCTCTCAGTGTAGTAAACATGATATCAAGATGATTTTCATGGTCGTGTCTGGTGCATGAGTATACCAAGATTTCCTCTATAAAGGATTCCACAAAAGAATCAAGATATGAGTGGAAATACTGATTCATCAAGGCCATAAAGACAATCAGTGCATTCTTTAGATCGAATGACATAACCAAATACTCATACAAGTCATACCTTCTCCATAAAATTGTATGTTGTATACCTGATGGTATCACACAAACATGATTATATCCTATCCTCAGATCGATCTTGGAGAAAATAGTTGCTCTATGGAGCTGGTTGAAGAGTTCATCTATACGAGGTAGTGGAAAATGATTCTTCATCGGGATCTGGTTCAACCATCTATAATCCATGCAAGATCAAAGGATACCATATACAATTTTGTAAAAAAAAATTATTTGTGGACCCCATAGAGATGTGATGGACATAATTGAAACCTTATGCTCAATATCTTCAACATGACTTTTAAGTTCCTAGAGCTATGTAGGTGTCATCTAATAAGGGGGAATAGACCTTGGTGACACACTTGGAACTGGATCTAAAGTGAAATCAACTTATCTCATAGGAGGAAATATAGATAAATGATCAAGGAAGGCATCCTAGAAATGATCTACAACAGGAGGGAACTCTACTAACAATATTCCCTGGTTTCTGATAAAGAGACTCACTAACTCATCTCTCACCTTTCCTGGCCCAGTTCTCTTTGTTATATCTCAGTCTTCCTAGATATATCATTCACCCATGTGCATATATGTTCCCACCTCAAGTGATGTGAATGAAACCTGTCAGTGATAGCAATCAACTTTATCATGATCAGGAATGAGCCAGTCCATACAGAAAATGGTGTCGAAGCCAGTCATCTCAAGGATGAAGAAAGTCCAGAACAAATGACACTCACCTATCTCTAGGGGTAACTCCTAACACTAGTATATTCACTCTCTTCTGATCCCTAATAGTGTGTCGAGAGACATAACACCACCAAATTAATCAATTGTATGGTCAACACATTCCACAATAGTAGAAGATATGAAATAGTGTGATTTGACTATATCAAATAAGAAGAAACTAAATTTGATGGTACTAGAATAGTACCACTAACCATAGATTGACCCAGAATATACACCTATGGTGTTGGATGCACTAAATATATATGTCATGAAATAAGACCCTGAGATGCTTCCTGACTAGCTTGAGCATATCCGCTCTACTATCATTGATGTTTTGGGGCTAGACTACCTCATCCACGACCATTACCACCTCAGCCTAATCATCCAGTACAAGAACTACTCCAAAACTAATCTGGTTCTACATATCTTGTACCTGATAAAGGTTCTAGTAGAGATCCCATTCCATTGGATGTTGGAGGAAACAGATGGTAGAAGTGCTAAAAGTGATCCATCATATTGAAATATTGACATTCGATTAGGTTCCTTATGCACTATGGGTTTATTATGACTTGGCCTTCCACATTGGTGACGTACTATAGAGCTATCAATATGTGTAACCTAGCTAGCTCCACCCTCACATTCACCCTCAAAATGGTGCTTTTTATAGCTAGAAGTACCACCACTATGTCTCATAACTGAACCACCATAGATCACATGACCATCTTCTCTGATATTTCATTATGTAATTAGGGCCTAGTTAACTAAATTTTTCCCAGTAGTCAAATGTATGATGTCCATCAGTGAGTGGATATAATTCCCTAACCCATCATCATGACATCTCATAGTCATAATATCAACACCAATCAAAGAAGTAGCAAAATGATTGTGCTCGGTGAAACCATAAAAATACTTTAGCACTATGATAGAGCCTTACTGAATATGTATAAACTCTAGGGCTTGATCTTCTATCATGTTTTGAGGAAATAAGTTATCATAGAAAGTTATCTGTAAGTCTTCCCGGACTATACCTTAGTAATGATCTAACTGAGATATGAATTCCCACCAGTGATTGGAAAAGTTATGCAATATGTTGGTAGAGATCTTTAACCTCATATCTAGAGGTGTGTCAATGTGCTCAATAATGGATTCCCTAGATTATAACACCGATTCTACAGCATGAGGTCCACAATCACCCAAGAAGGTGAGAGAATGCTGCTGTTGAGAGTCTTTATTCAACTCTTACATAGTTAGGGTAGGCAAAGGATCACCCTAAACTTACTATATAAACTATATGAAACTATCTTGAAACTGAGGGTTGGTACCTAGTAGAATAGGATTAGTAGGAGGTGCCTCATGTGGAACTATAGGAGGTATAACGGGTGGCTTAGGGGCTACCACCTCTGGAGTGTGTTTATCATTTATCTCTCAGTTCACAACATGAATACATCATGGTGAAATAGATATAAAATTTCTAAGCACACTCCTATACAAGATGTATAATATATAAGGAAAATCATATAATAAATCAATAATAAGGATAGGTACAAAGCCTTCCTCTGAGTATAACAAAACTGATAACCTACTCCTAGATCCAGACTTAGATAATAAAGAAAGACCTTATAAGGACCAACAAAGACATATCCAAAGACTATTTCGAAGGTAAGGTCATAGTCAAGGTCTCACATTTCTATACAAGGTGGTAATTTATTTTAAATATTGTATTAACTTTAATCGCCTTATATATTTAATCCCCTTTCAATTTGGCTGAATTAATTTGATCACCATTACAATTTATAAGGGCCCATATACATCATAAATTGAAATTGGGTGTCCACATAACCCAATCCATAACAAGATTTTACAAGGTAAATTGGCACATTTCTTTAATTATAACAAAAAAAGCTCTATAAGTCTTAACAGAAAAGTGAACAACAACAATCACATGAAAAACAGGTAATGCACGCTAAAATTAAATATGGAATATCATAATGAATGAAATTTCAAGTCTTATTATGCCTAGTATGATGAATTATCTTAATATGACCACATATCATTAGGGAAAAATTAGGAATCATCATTCCAATCATACCAACATTAATAATACCATAAAATAAGTGCATAATCCCATACTGAAGTCATATCAACCATAAATGGAATAATCAATAGCTATAATTCCCAAACCTAGGTAATTTTAGTTTCCCCTGTACCTGGGTTAGCTATATCCAAGCACAGAGTAAATTCTAAATTTCGATGTCCTACTCTCCTATCTAAACCCAAATATTAATAGAAAATGAAAATTCTCTAATTCCACATTGTATCATCCCACTCCAAGTTCTACTAAACTATGCCCTGAGACAATATTAAACATGAACTCAAGCGCATCTACCCAAACTCCAGATCCTTCTAACTAGTAGTGAGGGCCTATGGTGTGTCCATGGGGAGACTATTCCCTCATAGATTTGAGTATTCACATTGGTAAACAATGGATACTAATAGAGGAATCATAATAATAAGATAACAATAGAAAAAGTAATGAAATAAACCATGCAATATAAGTAAACAACTAAAAAAATAAGATTATGATAATAGATAAAAATGATTATCATGATGTCATGTGTCTATATAAAAATTGGAGAATAGGGGAATATGGAATATACAACATATATTTCTTACTATACAAAAACAAAAAAAAATTACAAAAAATCCTACACAATATCTTGAGAATAGGCTTAGTCATATGACCCCAAACTCCATCTTAAGAAGTAAGTACATCAAGAATCATAAATAGCACACTTACCTTTATCCATACATGCAATCATAAAGTTTACTCGTGAACAAAATAGAACCTGATCACGGTGTGAGATATCAATCTCAGTAGGCTGGAACCCACAATGTCTAAGACGATCCATTTCATGTAGTAAATAAGACTGTGTTCCACACACACACACACACACATATACAAGTAGATAATTAAATATATAAAAAATGTAAACCTTGATATGGGTTCCTAAATGGACACCTGTGCCATACCACATATTTCAGCCTATGTCGAAAGTCTGAAAATGAGTATCTATGCAAGGTGTAATATGTATATAAGGGTCCAAGCAAACAAGGAAACCAAAGAAGAGAACCCCAATATTATTATTTGTCTTGGGGTCTCATTTTACATTTCACTAAACCTGTAAACTCATAATGATAATTATAACAAGAGATTAATTGCAAATGAAATGAGAAATCAAACAATCCATCAATTACCGTTGTAGAGTATAAACCCATCCAAGGTGATCTAAATAGAATCCCAAGGGTCACTATAGAACATTTAATGTTACTGATGTCATCAAGTCCATACAAAGGAAACCCATATATAGTCCCTTGTATCACTCATGACATGGTGAATCTGAGTCCTTACCAGGAATCTTAGATAGTAGAGCAGGTATCACCCATGGAACGACATAGACAAATTTCCAATGGATCCATCCTCGACTGCTCCCCTAGGGATCCAACATCACTCATGAGTACAATTAAATCTACACTATGATCAGGTACATGGAAATCCAATGTATCTCTCCTAGTGCATCTAGAGTATCCAACCAAGCATGGAAATCATGTCTATGGAATCCTTAACTCTGGACTTAAGTTCACTATCGACCCATAGAAAGTGATCCATGACAAAGAAACACAAGTCAATGCATCTTTATAATTAAAATCTCAAAATTTAACCAAAATATACAATTTAATCCAACTAAAATGACACAACTCATATGGAAAGTACAAGAGATCACATATATATAAACTATGTCATCAATGAAACATCAATGGAATAATCTATAAATATTGTTTAAGCATGGAAATTAATTAATAACATTAACTTATGGCATAAAATATTATTAAAAAAATGTGGCATAAGTAACAAAGAACACAACATAACATAATGGTATTCTCTAGAACATGATGTGAAGAAAAGAATTTAACCAAACATGAAATAAGAAAATAATAAATAAGACATCAATTTTTGGCATTTAAATATTAAATGAGAGACATAATCATTTTCCACAAGGCTACTAAGTGGAACAATGAACTTCACTTAGCATAAATTTGAGAAATGGCATATAACAATAAGCCTAATCAAATAAGTAGAAAATAAGGAATAAGGCATTACACATGGGTCTAATCAATGGGAATTAGTCATATTCCCAACCAATGGGATCCAAATCATTGTAGCCATTCATCTAATTCAATTATTTAACTTAAACCATTAAACCAAGGTACAACACATAGACACATAGAGAAAAAAAAGTCAAAGGATGTGGCAAAAAATAGTCCATTTAGGATGTAACACCTAAAGTGGTGGCCAAAGTCAAGGCAAACACTATGCATATAGGTTTCTCCACAATATTGGGTCACTATGGACATGCCGATACCATTTAGTTAATTTATTAAACAAGGAAGAAGCGAAACCGATATAATTTATCACCTGGAACAATGACACTATATTTAAAATGTGATCAAATGAGTGAGAAAGTCATAGACCCCCTATCTTGATTTTGAAACACTCCACTCGTCCATCATTGAGGCTTGATTTGACTTAGAATGGAAGAAATAAAAGGTTTTAACAAAATACACACAAATAAGTAAAAAATTGTAACATCAGAATAACACAATATATGATGGAAGAAAATTGAGATATAAGGGTGCAGAAGGATGATCTTACTGAGATAGTTCTGTAGCTTCCAACAGTGAAGGAATTGAGTTTCGGATGAGGGAGATACATAAAAACCCCGTATATCGGTCAGTAGAGCACCACGCATGATTGGGGGGATCTACTAGAGGGAAGGAAGAAAGAATGAGAAATATTTAGAATCATTAAAGAGGTGAAATGGGTATTTCCACCCCTTTTTACACTGTACATGGTTTGACAAAATGATTTGGCCAAACTATGCGCCAACCATGCACAAAGTTCTACTACATAAGGTACATCACATGATTTGACAAACCGTGTGAAAACTGTGAGTTTGGGATCTGTCCCAACCTCTATAACATTTTACAACTCTTCAACCCAGATTAACTCTTCCCATTTTTGGTTTTGGGATTCTAATGAGCCTTGGACTCACCTGGAACCTGTTTTATCCTCTTAGGCATCATTACAAGGGGAACATTAAAAAATTATACACAAAATTAAATGGTATGTACCATTGAATAAATCCAGGATGTTACACCTATAATGTTATATATTCTGGTGAAATTAGGTGACTTGGTAACACTTTGGACAGTTTTCCACTACAAGGAAATCCCCCCACTTCAACTATACTAATACATCATGAACATGGGAAGAGGATAGCCAAAAAAGTATTTGATATGGTCCCCTCAAAGTAATGTGAATGCATTTTAGACATATAAGTAATGATTTCAATCAACTTTACAACATCCCATAGAAACTGACCCACTTCATGGGTTGTCATTGCACCCAACTCCTACATGAACACAATAGCACCACATCAAATAGGCTGCAGTAGAAGTTACCAAAAAAGTAGTCCAGGAGTGGACCCAGCTCACCGGGCCAGGGGAATACTACCATTTCATTCACATCTTGGATAATAAATTATTTAGTGGATTCAGGACATATTAGTAGAAGTTTCAAACCAACCCCATCCCACTTGGCTGGAGGAATTTATTTCTTAATAGTCATCACCAGGTTCATTATCCCTTGAGACAGTCCAAGGAAAATCAATGAAGGTTCCAGATCAACTCCAGTCCACTGGGCTGGGGGAATTTATAACTCAATGTCCATCCCAAGAGTCATCAAATATTTTATGGGAATCATTGCATCCTAGAAATAGGATAAATTAATGTTAACTAAGGACCTAGATAGTCCACAAACTATAGGTTTGGTGGAATTTTTATCATCACCATCACCATAGAGGGAATCTGTCTTCTCTATAATGAGAGTTAAATATCGATGATCGGCATTCCATCTATTCCCCCCACCCTAAGAGAAGACTCTTTTATTTGGTTCTCATTTAGTATTCATGACTAGAAATTCCCTCAATATAATTTGTCATAGGCTGAGATGGGAGGAGAATACGGTGAAGGCAGTCAAACCCTTCAAGGTTCAGAAGCCAAAAAGGACCAACATGGGCAAGGGTTCGAGGAACGACCTAATACAAGCAGTGTAGAATCAACCTGTTGTGTTGAAAGTAATGGGACAACCACCATTTCTCTATATACCTCTATAAATGAAATAGTTATAAAACCAAAAGATATTTTGGATCAAGACAAAAATGTAAAGGACACAACATGGAAATTTTACCCTGAGGTGAAGGTGATTTGGATACACCAACTGATGTTGCATACACTCGGAATCAGAGAAGTATCCCAAATCTAGTACCTCCAAAAATCAAGTTGCAACATATATGGAAGAACAATGCCAAGGATAAAGGGAAATGTGTGGATACATCCCAATAACTACCCCAAATATTTGAGATTCCTTCTCTGGAGGAACAATTGTCACAATATAAGAATGATATACAAAATCTCAGACAACTCAACTATGAGATAATCAGGGGAAATATTCCCTATGGGTATCTTCTCAAAGTTGAGATAAATATTTTTCTTCCTAGGGTTGTTCCACCTACAAGAGAGATATCTAACCTTCAGACCATATCAAGATCTAGGTAGCTGACCTACATAAATTAGGAAGTTGAAAATGATCATTACTTAATTCCTTTGTAGTGACATCCTCTCATTCGCCTGGGTGATCACTCAGTCTCCACATTAGTTGAGAATTAGCAGGGGACAAAATTAAGGACACCACACCAAGACTCTCCCACTACTTATTGATGGGATGTTTCTCAAACATCAGTACCTCTATAACATATCAACACCATAGAGTCCCTAACTACTTTAATAGAATCCATGGATGGGCGATTCACACTTATGCAGCCTGAGAGAAAGTCATATCCCAAATGGGTGGATGATAGTTTTCCTCCACCCAGTTTTATTTGTCCTACCTTATCTAACTTTGATGTCTCTAGAGACCCTGAAACACATCTTACACACATTATATTCAGATGTGGTCTGATGTAGGACCTCAATATCAACAGGAGGTGACCATGATAAGATGTTTTATAGAGACTCTGGTAGGGTCAGTCATCATTTGGTACAAGATCATTGTAGCAAGATCTATTTAAGGATTAAGTAATACAAAACCGGGTTTATCCATTTCTATGGATTTAACAGTACTAGCTAAAAATTCTGTTAAAGACACCATTTTTCAGTGCTAAAAATAGCATTGTTAAAGAGGGTATTTAACAACGCCTTTTTATAACTATTAAAGGTGGTCTTTAACAGCATTAAAAAAGCACTGATAGGGGGGTTATCAGCATTTTTAGAAGTGATGATAAAGACCCTCTTCATTAGTGCTTTTTTACATGTTCTTAGAAAAGTATACTTAAAATAAAATTATATTTCATTAAAAATAATATATTAATATATAAATATATTGATATTGATATAAGTATAATATATATTTTTTTGAAATATGTTTTAGATAATGTAAATAAGCATTTACAGTTAAAATATAAGATATTTAGGAAAAATGGTACATAAAATAACTAAAAATTATTTTTAATTAATAATTTTCTTATTATTTCTGAGTAATAGTCATTTAATATCAATTTAAAGATAATAAATATTCAAAAAAATAATAAAATATCTCAAATAAGTTGAAAACGTAACTCAAACATCAAACAATCATAGCTTTTGATCTGGGTGTTTGTTTGGGCTCAACCAAAATTCATATCAAATACTGCAATTAGATCTATGCCGTCATGATTGAGGGTGACCCCAATCATTGTTTTTGGGGTCCAAAAGTCCCAAAAGGCCTCCGAAACTGAGTTTTTAGTCACGGTACCCATGTTTTTTTTAACCTTTATTGGATTTTAAGCCTCATTTATGGGGGTGTTTTTCTCGTTTTTGTGGGGACTGAATTTGTTCTCAGAGATAACATTAATATATATATTATGGATTTTAAATTTTATCATTTTCCATAATTTAATTTTATTTATAATCAAATATATAAAAATATATACATATTGTTTTATACATATTGTTTCATATTGTTTTCCATAATTTAATTTTAAACATAATTACATATAAAATATATTTCCTAATATATAAACACATATATAAATGTATGGATAAAAATGTAATCAATTATATATAAATATATAGATATATCATAAAATGTGAAACAAAATAGTTTAGGGGAGTGGAAAAGGCTTTGATGTATATTTTAGAGGTCTAGGGTTCAAAAATTTCTTGAGGAAGGGGTGTGTGGGGGAGGATAAAAAGCTGATAAAGGGTTGGGGTAAGTGAAAAAAATGGGAGGGTGTTGATAAAGGTTTGAGGGTGTGCGGGTATTGAAAAAAAAATACACCCTTTACCTGCGGAGTCTTTATCAACACTTTTTTAGCATTGTTAAACACCCCCTTTAACACTCCTAAAAAGTGTTTATAAAGGGGGCCATTAATAATTCTAAAAAAAAGTTCTATTAAAGGACACTTTTAACATTATTTTTTAGATCATTTAAAGGGGTCCTTAAACAATTACTTTTTAGAACTGATAAAAGTTTCGGGATTTTTTCTACGCTTCAATTATCACTGCTTTTTAGCACTGATTATAGAAAATTCTAGCACTATTAAAGGACAATTTTGTAGTAGTTATGGGAAGACCTTATTCATTAATTGATTTACCAATTCAACAACACTTTGATGAAAATTTCAATTGATGACTTGATTAACTACAGGTAATGCAAAAATGAGAGGGTGTATGTAATGCCCCGACCCTAGTTACCAAGAGTCAGTGCATTATTATGTATCATTGGAATGATCACAAAAGATCATGTCTCGAAAGATAGATTAGTTTAGTAGCCTTGGAAGTACTAGATACATTCATAAGGTTTACATTACATCGTAAAATGTAAAACTAGAACAACATTGTTTCCATATAAAACACAAAGATCCCATAGACTATCCCTGTAGGTCAGTAATAATATACTTCTTTGCATCATGTGAAAAATAAAACATAGAAAGGGGTAAGATCAGATGCTCAGTAAGGATAACAATATAGCAGAAGCATTCATAAATAATAATAATCATTTAAGGAAATGTACAAAACTAAAAAAAGCCTCTTCAATATAAACTTCATCATAATATGGAAAATATAAATCAAAATGATGTTATTTATTTACTCACATGGATATTCTACTAGTCGAATAATCACATGCAATATCAATAGCCACTTTCATAATGATGGAATTCATAATGCCAGAATTTCATAACCACATAATCAAGGCCTTGTGCGAAGAATAAAAATAATATTTTTTCAAGGCCTTAAGCCAAGACACTAGTTTGTCTCATGAGACCTACCTATGCATCTAGGAGCTATAGTGGGATCCACCCATCACTTACTAAGTCCAATGCATTCCTCACATGAAAAGGTTTAAACATAACATAAACATTCGTATTAAAACTGGCATAAAAAATCTCAATAATTTATCCATAAACCATGAATGGTATGAAATAACACATCCATAGTAAAACATATCACAAAACCTTAAATACAATATGAAATTTTTGTATCTTAATAAATCAACTTCAAACAAACTAAAAATCCATCAAAGGATGTAGACATAGATGAAATCAAAACATTTTTAGAGAAATGTATCTTTCTATTTTGAAATCATTTGAAAGTCACTTAATTATAAAATAAAACATTTATATTTGAAAATATTCTTATAATCTTGTAAGGGAATCTTCGATGATGTTATAATGGCAGAAAATAGACGCACCCACCGGATATGTTAAAAAAAGACATTCTTACCTTAATTTCGTCAAAAAGGTTATAAAGGACCACGTTTGGAAAATGACGGAAAGATGACTTTATAAATATCTTATAAAAGTATAAAAATGGTATAAATTACTTTAACACACAGTCTATAAAATATTAAGAATGTTTTGAAATACATTTTTAAGAAACATGGATGTGGATGATAAAGATGCCCGAGTAGATACTTACGTAAAAACAACCTCGAATAATAAAGAGATTGTAAAATTAACCCTTAACTTGTCCTTTTCGTTGGTCGAGGGTAGGTTAACCTCCTGTGTAATGGTGAAATAATTTTTATTAAATTATAAAATAATCATATACATTAATATGATATCATATACGATCTTTTAATATTGCTTTGTTAATAATATCTTAGTATTATCATCGTTTTGGGTGTTAACAGATTTATTTTCCTTTATATTATTTGTTATGTGAGTAATATTTGTTATGTATGGGATGTGTATTATTCATATCCATAATGATATCAAGTATTTAAACATTATTTTTAATCATCAAATGAAAATTAGTCTTGAATGGATATGATGGGGAATGAATCTCATCGCGTTTGTGGAGACGGTAACCGTACGTACGCACAAGCGACAATATCATTCTTTTGATATTAAAATAATATATAATTGGATGGTATATCATATATATAGAATCATAATAATGTTATATTTGTTATTTACATCAATTACACATCATTATTATACCCATCCAAATAATAATGTATTGAATAACAATTACACCACGGTGTGGAGATGGTAAGCCGTACGTATGCACGTATGGTACAATGTCTTTAAAAGGATGAATAGAATAATGAATATTGTTGTACCATATTTATAATAACATCACATTATATAGAAGATACTGGAGTTATTATTTTAGAATGGTACAAAAAAGAAAGAAGAAGTGGATGAAGAAAGGAACTTGAAATAGGTGATGAAATATTTACCTCTTCTTCGGGTTCTTCCTTTCGATTTGATCAAAAGGGATCCTTAATTTGGATTTATGAATAAAATAATTCATCTAGGATGAAGGGAGGACAGTTTAGAGGGTATTTGTCTAGGTTTTGGCCAAGGCAAATGACATTTAAGGTGTAAATTAGAGAGAAGGGGGAGTGCCATTTTATAAGAGGGGTGAGTGGCACCTTAGGAAAAGCTAGAAATATTTTTTATAATAAAATAAATTTCGTTTTCTAATGGATCCAAAATGTATTATTTAAAGGATAAGGTGGGGATGGGTCGAAAAACACTCAACCAATAGGTTTTAGACAGGTTTGGGTCACTATATTAACCTTATCTTTTAAATTTTACTCTTAGTTAAATAGTTTGACATTTACCATGTCTCTTTGTATTTTTATATTATATGGTTAATAAACATACTCTAAACTTCCAAGAGAACCCCAAGTGGTTCATTAATGATACAAATATCATTATATAAGCCTTTTTTATAAACCTTATATTTTTAGGAATAAAATATCAATTAATAATATAATATTTTTTTTAAAAACTCTTTTATGTCAATTTTGACACTATTTGGAATTTTGTTTTTTCTAAATTCATAAAAACATTATTACTTCGAAAAAAATTCATATAAACAACCCTAAAATGTCATATTATCACTATAAAATTATCAGAATTCATAAAAAGTCTGAAATTACATTTATTTTATATTTATAATATCAATTATTTTAATATTTCTTTAATTAGGTAATTACTGCATCATCACCGTGTCATAAATAAATTAAATTATTTAATGTTTTAAAAAATATAAATAAAATACCATTATGTAGGAAATATTTTTATATTTCTAATTAATATTTATAGACGAATTTATCTAATGTGTGACCCTATATTAAAAATGATTTAGTTATTAAACTTTGAATTTAACACTTTTAACTATTCTTTGAATTAAATAATAATAAATGTCATAATCTAATCCAAGTGGACCTAAATGATCATATTTTATTCCTAAGGTTTTTTTGGTCTAATTACACTTTCTCAATAGAATTAGGACATATTTTAGGGTAATAATAATATCATTTTTACCTTTAATAACCCTATTTACTTTTAACCGTGGCAAATAAAAGTCAAAATTTACTATTCACCAAAAATTATTTTCATCTCATTGAACCAAATTTTACTTGTTTATATCAACTGTGTCTCTCGGATTTTCAAAATTCAACTCACAGAAGCGGTAAAATTAAGTTTTATGTAAATTTTCAAATGCTCCTAGGAGGTGGGTAAAAGAGGGTAAAATGTTCAATACAATTTTATATATCTAATAATATTACAAAATGACTTCAATGATTTATATTGAAAACATATAGGTATTATGTATCTATTTTTACCTAAAATAAAATAAAATAAAATAATTAATTATTTAAATAAAAATTTGGTTTTAAACTATAGCTTAGTGTTTTTCACTATTCATCAAAAATTGAATGTTTTCAAAAAATACCAAAAATTCACCCTAGGCTGATTTCGATATTCTGAATCCAAAAAATGAAGTCCATTTTGAAAGATAATATTTATAAAATTTCAAAATGTGGGCATTACTATTCATAACGGCTAGTTTGATTGGTTGTGGTGTGTTAGAATTTGAAGTTGCATACAACACACGCTATTGTATTATTCAAAGAGAAGTGTACCGTGGAAGATTGGGGTGTTACATTTTTCCCTCCTTAAAATAATTTCGTCCTTGAAATTTTTAGAATATTACTGCATAAAAAGACTCGGGTGGTTCTTCATCATAAGTTCCTCGGGTTCTTATGTTGCCTCTTCCATCTTATGGTTTCTCCTTAGAAGTTTTACCAGACGAGTCGTCCAGTTTCTCAGCACTTGTTCTCTTGTATCAAGAATCTTGACAGGCTCTTCGCAATAAGACAGATCAGGTTCCAGTTCCAATTCCTCATAGGTGAGTACATGCGTTGGGTCAGGCATGTATTTTCTCAACAGTGATACGTGGAACACATCGTGAACGTTGGAGAGACTTAGAGGCATTTTCAAACGGTAAGCTACAACCCCAATTTGTTCTAGAATTTCGAATGGTCTAATATACCTACGACTCAATTTACCCTTATTACCGAAACGTATAACATCCTTCCATGGAGATACCTTCAGGAAAACATGATCTCTTACCTAAAATTACAAATCATTTCTTCAGTTATCAGCATATCTCTTCTATCTAGTTTGAGCAGCCTTGATGTGGTTTTGGATTACCTTTACCTTTTCCATCGTTTTCTCCAAATGTTCTGGGCCTACGAGATTTCTTTCACCAACATCATCCCAATAGGTTGGTGTGTGACATCTCTTTTTGTATAACACTTCATATGGTGACATATAAATACTTGAATGGAAGCTATTGTTATAGGAAAATTCTACCAAATGTAAATATTGATCCCACATACCTTGAAAGTCAAGTGATCATGATCTCAACATGTATTCTAAGGTTTGAATAGTCCATTCTTACTGTCTATCTATTTGGGGGTGGTAGGCAGTGCTCAAACGAAGTTCAGTATCCAGGTCTTTCTGAATAATTTTCTATAATATTGATGTAAATCGAGGATCACAATCAGAAACAATTGATAGTGGTACTCCATGAATTCTTACAACTTCATTAATATATAGTATTTTTAAACATTCAAGTGGTAAATCTTCCCTTTACGCGTGAGCTTGGTTAATGGGTTAGCCAATTGGGAAAAATTCTGGACGAAATTCCGATAATAACCTGCTAAACCAATAAAACTGCGTACCTCAGTTATACTTGTCGGTGCTGGACATTATTGGATTACTCTTGTCTTAGAAGGATCAACAAATATTCCATCCTTGGAGACAATATGGCCAAGAAAATAAATCTCTTGAAGCAAGAATTCACACTTGCTAAACTTCCCATATAATTCATGTCTTCTAAGAGTATTCAGGATAATGCGCAAGTGATTTTTATAATCTTCATAGATTTTGGAGGATATCAAGATATCATCAATAAATACCACTTCAAAGTCATCAAGATATTCTTTGAAATCTCTATTTGTTAGATCCATAAAGACAGAGAGTGCATTAGTCAATAAAAAAGGCATTACTGTAAACTCGTAGTGCTCATACCTGGTTTGAAATGCTGTTTTCAAAACGTCTTCCTTCTTCACTCTCAACTAATGATTTCTAGATCGAAGGTCAAACTTTGAAAAGTATTTAGCTCCATGAAGTTGGTTGAATAAATCATTAATGTGAGGTAGGGGATACTTGTTCTTTATTTTTATAGCATTGATCTCTTTGTAGTCAATTCACAACCTCATAGATCCATTTTTATTCTTAACAAAAAGGATAGGGCTCCCCATGGAGAAATACCAGGGAGAATAAATACCTTATTACTAAATTCCTCTAGTTGTTTCTTTAGTTCCAATAATTCCACAGTGGCCATTCTATTAGGGGTCTTCGATATGGGCCTTGATCCAGGAATTAAATCAATGGAAAACTCAATTTCGCGTTTTGGAGGATATCCAGGTAAATTCTATGGAAACACATCAATATATTCTTTCACAATAGTTACATCCTCTATTTGAAAATTCTTTTCCTCACCCATAGTTATTTAATTCTCTTCCTCCCCAACAATTGAATTTAGTTGAGCTATTGGGGGTGGATCTAGATAAGAATTAGGTGGTGACGATTCTGCTCTAATGATAAGGTGTTCTTTATCATCGTCATCAAAAATAGTAACTAACTTCTTCTTACAATAAAGTTTTTCATCATGGTCCAAAATCCAATCCATACTGAGGATTATATCAAATTCAATCATGGGTATGACGATGAGATCCGCCGATAAATAACATTTATATGCCCTAATAAGGACTGATTCCCAAAACTTTGTTGCAATGATACTTCCCTTAGAATTTTTGACTAAAAAATCCCTTGTTAAATCAAATTGGAAATATCTAATTTTTCTTAGAAAAATGGGAAGATATGAAACAATGCGATGATCCAGAACCAAATAAACCATTTTCTAATGTTGATGAAACCATTAAATTACCTACCACTACGTCTTTCAGAGCTTCAACCTCAGTAGTAGTGATAGCATAATCTTGGCCTTGATCCCTTGGAATTTTCTAAGGTAAGTTCCCCTAATGCTTAGGAAATTAATTTTCATAATGACCCCTTTCTCTAAAATTGTAGAATTCAAAATTGATGGCCTCTTTCTTCCCCTTGCAATCACAAGATTGGTGGCATTTTTCACCACACTTGTAACAAACTCTCATTCCCTTCAGGGAAGTACCAAGGTGTTTCTTCCCACATTTACTGTAGGATGGATATCAAACTTTTCCCTTCTTCCCCTTATTTCCATTTACATAGTGTTCAGTAGATCTCTTCTTCTCTTTCTTTGCTTTAAATTTGTAAGACTTAGAGAATTATTTTTCTGTCTTGATAGCACATGAGACAATATCTTTGTACGACGAGAAGGACTGTGAGACTAATTCTCAACGAATAAATGGTTTTAACCCATCAAATAAAGGATCAATCTTACTTAATGGGTTATTTATTTAATCTTCAGCACGCCTTGTTACCCATGTAAAGTTAGATTCATACTTTGCAACATTCTCATCCTCCGTTTGCCTCAGACTCAGAAATTGTCTTTCCATATCTGCTCGATGGTCATGAGGAAAGTATTTTTCAAAGAAAATTTCTTTAAACACCCTCCATTCCATATTTGATACTTCAAAATCTTCCTTTGTGTTTTTAATCAATAACCACCTTTGATCAACATCTCCAGTGAGGCGGTAAACTGCCATGATAACTTTTTCCCTTTCGCTACTCCCCAAGGCGTGGAATATTTTATCTAAGGAATTTATCCATTTCTCGGCTACTAGTGGATTTGTACCCCCATTTAATGTTGGTGGTTTTTTCATCACAAAGAGATCTAAAATTGATCCTCCATGATGTAAATCAGGGTGCTCCATATGGGTAAGGCTATTATTCATAACATGAGTGATTTGTCCCAGTATGGTGATTAGCTGATCAACACCAGTTGCATCACCAACTCCACTATAATTATCTTAAGTAGGAGGGAAATCTCTACATGAAGTGCGTGAAATGATACAGTTTATATTACTTTAGTTTATGAATTGCAATACCTAAATCAAAACATGTAAAACACTTAACATAAATTGAAAAGTTTATGGATATAATCAATAATTCTAAAAATGTTTTCTTTGAGGAATTATATACTCATAAACCCTTCATAATGGTTTTTAAAGAAAATAAGACACTACTGGAATTTGGTCTTTTCCCAACAGTAGTATACCAACGGTTTACTTAAACCGTTGGTATAGTGAGCCTTTGCCAACGGTTTAACAAAACCATTGGCAAAGGGAATTTCGGTGGACCCTTTACCAACGGTTCACTGGAACCGTTGGGAACGGGGTGATAAACTCACACATTTCCCAACGGTTCACTGGAACCGTTGGGAAATGTGTGCCTTTGCCAACAGTTTTTATAAACCGTTGGCAAAGGTTTCCCCCAAATTCCAGATCGCGATCTCCTCTCCCCATTCGGACAGAGCCCTAATCTATTCGCTCCGCTGCTCTAGCGAACCCCATCCCTCCACTGCTCTCATGAATCAGAACACCAGAACCCCCCATCCCAACAGTTACACCCCCATACGAATAGGTAAAATTTGATCTCAACCATATTGTTGTAGTTGTTTTAATGAATAGATTTTTTCCAGGTGTTGGTGGTTTAATTGATTATTGAAATTAATATCTAAATAGGATATTGTTTGTGTTTGTGAAGACTTATTTAATGTTTTTGTATTCTATGTTTGGAAGGAGAGTGTTCAAAACATGTAAATCATAGTTGGGGGAGGCTATCGTGAACGTTTTCATGTTTTGGATAATGGATTGTGGGAATTATGGATTGTGTTCAAACCAATTTGATATGTTTTGGATAATGGATTGTGGGGGTAGGGGGTGTCCACGGGGGTGGGTGGGTTGTCCACGGGGGTGGGCGGGGGTGTCCACGGGGGTGGGAAAGGCTGTCCATGGGGGTGGGCGGGGCTGTCTAGGGGGTGTGGGTTGTCCTAGGGGTCTGGGTGGGGTGTCCTGGTGGGGGAGGGGTGTGTGGGGTGTCCAGGGGGGGTGGTATGTCTAGGTGGTGGTGGTGGGGTTGCAGGGGAGGGGGGTGTGGGCTGTTTGGGAGGGTGGGCGGGGCTATCCAGGGGGGGGTAAGGGGTGTCCAGGGGGGTACGGGGGTGGGCGGGTTGTCCACAAGGGTGGACGGGCTGTCCATGGGGGTGGCCGGGCTGTCAAGGAGGGGTGGGTGGGCTGTCCATGGGGGGTGGGTGGGCTGGCCACGGGGGGTAGGGGTGTCCAGGGGGTGGGCGGGCTATCCAAGGGGGTGGGGGGATGTCCATAGGGAGAAGGGGTGTCGAGGGGGGTGGGTGGGCTGTCCACGGGGGTGGTTGGGCTGTCTAGGGGGTAGGGGGTGTCCACGGGGGTGGGGGGGGGCTGTCCAGGGGGTGTGGGCTGTCCTGGGGGTCTGGGTGGGGTGTCCTGGTGGGGGAGGGGTGTGTGGGGTGTCTAGGTGGGGTGGTATGTCTAGGTGGTGGTGGTGGGGTTGCAGGGAAGGGGGGTGTGGGCTGTTTGGGAGGGTGGGCGGGGCTATCCAGGGGGGGGGGGTACGAGGTGTCCAGGGGGGTACGGGGGTGGGTGGGCTGTCCACAAGGGTGGACGGGCTGTCCACGGGGGTGGCCGGGCTGTCAAGGAGGGGTGGGCGGGCTGTCCAGGGGGGGTGGGTGGGCTGGCCACAGGGGGTAGGGGTGTCCAGGGGGGTGGGCGGGCTATCCAAGGGGGTGGGGGGCTGTCCATAGGGAGAAAGGGTGTCGAGGGGGGTGGGTGGGCTGTCCACGAGGGTGGTTGGGCTCTCTAGGGGGTAGGGGGCGTCCACGGGGGTGGGTGGGTTGTCCACGAGGGTGGGCGAGGCTATCCACGGGGATGGGAAAGGCTGTCCACAGGGGTGGGCGGGGCTGTCCAGGGGGTGTGGGCTATCCTGGGGGTCTGGGTGGGGTGTCCTGGTGGGGGAGGGGTGTGTGGGGTGTCCAGGGGGGTTGGTATGTCTAGGTGGTGGTGGTGGGGTTGCAAGGGAGGGGGGTGTGGACTGTTTGGGAGGGTGGGTGGGGCTATCCCGGGGGGGGGGGTACGGGGTGTACAGGGGGGTACGGGGGTGGGCGGGCTGTCCACAAGGGTGGACGGGCTGTCCACGGGGGTGGCCGGGCTGTCAAGGAGGGGTGGGCGGGCTGTCCAGGGGGGTGGGTGGGATGGCCACAGGGGGTAGGGGTGTCCAGGGGGGTGGGCGGGCTATCCAAGGGGGTGGGGGGGCTGTCCATAGGGAGAAGGGGTGTCGAGGGGGGTGGGTGGGCTGTCCACGGGGGTGGTTGGGCTGTCTAGGGGGTAGGGGGTGTCCACGGGGGTGGGTGGGTTGTCCACGGGGGTGGGCGGGGCTGTCCACGAGGGTACCCTACTAATATGGTTATGGGATGAGGCATGCTCTGATGTGATAACACATTAAGTTCTTGTTGGTTTTACATTTTTTCAATAACACATTAGTATGTTTTTTTCACATGTGTAGTTGATACCATGATTATTTTCTTCCTTTATCGTTTACTTAAATATATTTTCTATTAAAGTTCAATCCTATTGAATTGTTTATGACAAAATTACTTATATGAATTCTTTTTACAGAATGGACAGAAGTTGGATGTATGAAACCGATCGTATCTCAAGCAATTTTCAAAACAATTTGGAGAGCTTTATAGATTTTGCATTTCACAATGCTTCAGATAGTGGTCGCATACACTGCCCATGTTCCAATTGTGTTTGTAGACCTTGGTTGAGTTGTGAAGAAGTCAGATACCACATAACCAAAAATGGTTTTCAAGCAAACTACTTTGTGTGGTATCACAATGGGGAGAAAATGAAATCTCAAATTGGTGATGATCGAAATGAAAGGACTGGAATGGAGAATTTGTTAGATGATCTATTTCTGTTTATTCTTCATCATGAAAAAGAAAGGATTTCAACTCAAGAAGACGTCAATATGAGGACAACTGATGCATCTAGTGAAAATGATGATATTGATAGGGTGAAAAAATTGAATGATGCTGCCACGACTCCAGTATATTGACAATGTGATAAAATGAAAAAGCTGGAATTTTTAATCTGATTGTTTCATGGAAAAACTATGTATGGGATTTCTAATACAGCAATCGATTACATTCTTACCCTCTTGAAGGATTTACTTCCAGATGATGCAGATATTCCCTCAAACCACTATATGGAATGGAAGTTAGTTGAAGAACTTGGATTTTCCAGAAACAAAATTCATGCTTGCCCGAAAGATTTCAGTTTATTCTGGGAAGAAACCGCTGAACGAAATGAATGTATAAAATGTGGCACATCCCGCTGGAAGTCAAAATCTGATGGAACACCATCCCTCTTTCCACAGAAAGTAATGTGGCACTTTACATTGATCCCCAGACTCCAGAATCTTTTTATGTCTGATGACATATCAATAAAAATGAGATGGCATGATACCGAGAGAAAGAAGACTAATGATGAGTTGGTTCATCCTGCAGATGGATTTGCATGGCAGAGATTTGATGCTCGACATCCTGATTTTGCAGCTGACGTGCGTAATGTGAGGCTGGGTCTTTCATGCGACAGTTTTAATCCGTTTGGGCAGATTCTTACTTCACACAGCACATGGACAGTTTTTATACACATTTATAATCTTCCCCCATGGTTGTGTATGAAAAAATCTTTCACTTTCATGAGTATACTCATATATGGTCTTTCTGATCCCGGCATTGATATTGATGTATACATGAAACCTTTAATAAAAGAGTTGAAACTTATTTGGGATGTGGGTGTGCGCACATACGATGCATGTTCGAAAGACATATTTCAGATGCGTGCTGCGCTTATGTGGACGATCAATGATTTTCCGGCTTATGCAATGATGTCTGGATGGAGCACGAAGGGAAAATTGTCATGTCCAGTTTGTATGAATAATACATGATCCAGAAGACTGAAACATCATTTTAGTTTCAGTTTTATGGGACATCGACAATTTTTGCCAAAGGATCATCCATATAGAATGAATCGTCGAAGATTTGATAATACTATAGAGACCGATGATCCACCTCAGTGTATGTATGGAACTGATGTGCTTAATAAATTTAAAGATTTCAGTTTTTCGTTCGGGAAGGGTCAAATGAAATCTGGAAAGAGAAAGAATGTTTCCACAGAAACCTGTTACAATTGGAGGAAGAGGAGTATCTTTTTTGATTCGCCTTATTGGTCAACCAATTTGCTACGTCATTGCTTAGACGTAATGCATATTGAAAAGAATATATGTGAAATGTTTCTTTCAGTTCTTCTAAATGTCAAGGGGAAGACAAAAGATGATTTACGATCTCGACGTGACTTGGTGGATTGGGGCATCAGACCAGAATTGCATCCTGTGCGTATCAGTGAAAATAAATGGAAACTTCCATGTGCTTCTTATGTGATGACACCTACTGAAAAAAAAACAATTTTTGGAAGTATTAGAGACTATTAGAGTTCCTGATGGCTATTCAAGCAACATATCTAAACGGGTCAACATAAGAGAGTTGAAGCTAAAATATTTGAAGACTCATGATTATCATGTTCTACTGCATGAGTTGCTTCCAATAGCAATCCGTCATCTTTTGTCCAATAATGTAAGGGTGGGTGTTATTCGGTTGTGCCATTTGTTTAGAGATCTTTGTGCTAAGAAGTTGTCCGAGTCTTTCTTGCAAAAAATGTTGACAGATTCCCCATTAATTTTGTGTGAGTTGGAGAAAATATTTCCCCCATCATTTTTTACATGCATGCTGCATCTGACTGTCCATATTCCAATTGAAATACTTCTCGGAGGACCTGTTTCTTTTCATTGGATGTATCCAACTGAAAGAAATATGTTCACATTAAAGTCTTATGCTCGAAACAAGAATCATCCTGAAGGTTCTATCGTGAACGGTTACTTATCTCAAGAATGTATGGATTTTTGTTCGATGTATTTGTCTGATATTACTACAAGAATGAACAAACCAATGCGAAATGAAGAAGAACAATATGAGAAAATTGAACCCAGTTTTCCATCACTTCCTCAAACAGGAGGAATTCCTGGATCATATACATTGAATACATTAATCCATGAAGAGCGGGAGATGGCACATCGCACAGTTTTGTTCAACTGTGATTTGTTCGATGACTATATCAGGTAAAAAAATTGAATATGTATATCTTACATATATATCTGTTAAACTATTCATATTTTTTTATCTACAGGGAACATAAAACAATGATAAATATGAAGCATCATTCTTTATCTTTGAGAAGGAGAGAGACTTTGCATAGCAAAGAGTTTTCTGCTTGGTTAAAATTGAAGGTAAAAATATTACTGTTTAAATTAATTATTTCAATATTTACTTAAGTTTAACTGTCATTTATATTGAAGGTATTGAGTTTGTCTGCTGACTCTGTCTCTGAGGAAATAAGAGCTTTGGCTTTTGGTCCTAATACCGTGGTTCGTGACTGTAAATCAATTGTTATCAATGGGTACAGATTTATTGTCACTGAACGAGCCAAAAACATGAGAACACAACATGATGGTATTATGGTTACTGCCACAACAGATTGTTATGCCAGTGCATCAGATAGTAGACTGCGACTTGAAAATGTGGGTTATTATGGAGTCGTTGAGAAAATAATAATATTGGATTATTACTCTCATGGACAAGTCACAATGATGAAATGCCATTGGTTTGATTCGATGATGAGACATGGCACATTTATTGATGATTGTGGATTTTGAGTAATTAATATGACCCGCACTCTTGCTACCGAAGAACCATATGTGTTGGCATCAATGGATAAACAAGTTTTTTATGTCAAAGATCAACTTCAACTTGAATTTGGTGTCATAGTTGAAGTAATTCCAAGACATATTTTTGATGATGCTGATGATGGAATTGACACTGTCCCTATTGCCATTAGAACCAATCCATTTATTTCTTTTGATGACTCCAATAGCTCAAGTGTCAGAGTTGATTGTGAACCTGAAGTTGTGGTTGGAAATATATAGAATCATTCATCCATGTTCTCAATTCTTTTGGTTTACCTCGAGTTGGGTTGTTAAGGTTGGTAATATTCATATTTATTTAGTATTGATCACAAATATGTTTTAGCTGACTTGACCGTTATGTGAATTTTCAATGTTTATTGGTTGCTGTTTTATTTGAATTGCATTTTCTAATTTGGAATTGAACTGTATTCAAACCAAATCAAACAATATTTCTAACTTGGTGAACATTACAACTTGTATGTTTTATTAAATTCATTCAAGCTCTTCTAAAACAATTGATGGCTAAATTACCAATGAATCCCCTCATTCCCTCATATATTTAGTTTTTTGGTTTACACATTAATTTTCTTTTTCTAATTAATTACATATTTGTTTTCAAATGCAGGAAATGCAGCCAATTGAAGAGAGACGAAGAAAAAAAATGGCGGAGAACAATCGTCGGATGGAGGAGATGGGCATTCCACCATTAGTGCCTATAGTGAGTACTTTATTTCAAATATATATATAAATATATATATATTTACAGAATATATAATGTCATGTGATTAATTTTTTTGTAAACTTTTTTGTAGGATCCACCGTTACATCGACAGTTATTCGACGAGGAGCTTAGTACTGGTCCTAGTACTCAGGCCGGTGGTACGAGGAGGGTTCGTACTAGAGGTGGACGTAGAGCTGCGTGTGCCCGACTAGACCCTGCCCCTCCCACTGACATTTCAGCCTTCCCACATTCTGATCCCGGTGTGTCGTTAGGGACACACGGGGTATTTAGGCCTCCCATGTTTTCACTACCTTCTGCATCTTCTGCCCCATCATTTTCACATCCCATGATGATTCCCACTCCCCAGTCAGCATCAGGTCATACAACTGTTCCATCTTCTTTTCCTTCTACTTCTGTCTCTCCGAGCTTTTATATTCCATCGTCTTCGACTCCTGTTCCACTAGAGGGTGTTCCATCAGGTTCTGTGGATCCGGCGCCACTCATTGATCAGACTAGCGCAGGTATATTTATAAAACCCTAAAAAAAATTTATAGCAATATTTATTTTCATTATAACATGTTTTGATAAAATATTTTTTTTCTTTCATGACAGATACATCTACTGCCAGGAGGTGGGGGTGGGGCCGTACACGCATCCGTTCGGTGTGGAACCGTTGCACACAGGTTATGGTGGAATATAATGAAGACAATCAGATGGTTGAGAAAACAGGGCAGCAATGTCGGAGTTTTCTGACAACGCTTTCCAAATACTCCGACATCATTCCTGTCAGTCCGCTGTCATGGAGACATTTTCCACATGAGGTGAAAGATAGATCTTGTGCAGAGATATGGGTAAAAAATCTGTTCTATTTAATGCCATGAATTATTTTTGTATTTATATGAATTAATATTTTGATTTTAGCTTCGATTAAATTTTCCTGATGGTGAGGGTGCACGACTGGAACGTCTAAAGGATTTAGGCGAGCTTTGGAGAGCCTACAAGCATGAGCTGTATATTGGCCGGCGTGCTAGAGTTGGCACTGAGTTAGAGGCGGTACCAGTCGTGGATGATTGTCCTATAGAGCAGTATCGTCAGATGATTACTCATTGGACGAGTACCCAGTTTAAGGTATGAATTACATTTGAGGTATTTAAATAATAACTTTCAAGTTTTTCATTAATATTATCCTTTGCATTATTGAATTTTATTTAGAAATCATCTAGAAAAAATAAAAAAAGCATTGATGCAAAAAAATACCTCCATACACTAGGACGCACGACGATGCCGGATCATGAGAGGCAGCAGGTATGCAAATTGTTTATAAGTTTTCTTTACGACTTACATTTTCTTTTGTTTCCTCAATTATTTAATCATTTTCTAAAGTTTTTATATAACTTTTGTTTTCAATGTCATTGTAGAGGCAAGTACAAAATATTGAAGGATGTGTGCCTCGAGCAAAAATGTTTTGCTCGAGTAGACGAAAAAAGGATGGAAGTGCTGTCAACGAAGCAACTCAGCAGCAGATTGTAAGTTTTAATCTGTTGATTTTATATTTTAATATCTATTTTGTAACTTAATAATATATTTATATTTGTAATAGGATGCTTTAGAGGCCCTCGATTCCCAAGAAGTAGACAATTTTGGGCCATCTGATCACTTACATCAGGTGTTGGGAGAGGATCATTCTGGCAGAGTATGCTGCCGACCTAGGATAGCCCCGACGAGGTATTGGCCTACCTCAGGTATGAGTTGTAGTGCCACCGAGCTGTAGCAAGTTAGGGCATAGGTAGAACATGCTGAGACAAGGGCGACAGAGATGGCAGAACAGTCTGCTAGGGAAAACAATGCATTTATGAAATTTATTGAAGTTCTACGTCCAACACTTCCAGTAGAGGCCAGCCCATCGATTGATGAATACATGTCGTCGATACATTCTATATATGGTGCACCAGGTGGCAGTTCTAGTGGTGGTCAGTCCGATGTCCAGCTTGAAGATGATGATGGCGAGGAGTCTGATGCGGAAGAGGAGGGAGATGAGGAGGGCGAGGAGGAGGGCGAAGGCGAGGAGGAAGGTGCTGTGGAGGGTGAGGACGATGAGGAGGATGATGACGAGGGTGATGATGATGATGATGGTGGTGATGGTGATGCTGATGTGGGACATATTGATCCGTTACATTTTTGACTTATATTACTGAGATTTGATGTTTAATCTATTCTAGTTGTTGGTTTTATCTAGACTCGTAGTATAGTATTGGAGTTGAGTTATTTTTATATATTGTCTGTTTTTATGGATGTTGTTGTCTTTTAGTGGTTGTGTGTTTGAGAACTCCCTGGACAACCCCCCTCATTCTTGGACCCTGGACAACCCCCCCTCCCCCTTGGACCCCGAACACCCCCCAAACACCCCCCAAACACCCCCCGGACAGCCCCGCGGACAGCCCCCTGGAAAACCCCCCGTACAGCCCCCCACCCTCCACCCTGGACCCCGGATAGCCCCCCGGACAGCCCCTCGGACAACCCCCCCACCCTCCCCCTTGGACCCCAGACAACCCCCCAAACACCCCCCGGACAGCCCCCTGAACAACCCCGGACAACCCCCTGAACAACCCCTGAACAACCCCTGAACAAACCCTGAAAAACCCCCTGAACAACCCCCGGACAGCCCCCTGAACAACCCCGGACAACCCTCTGAACAACCCCCAAACACCCCCCGGACAGACCCCGCACAGCCCCCCCACCCTCCTCCTTGGTCCCCGGATAGCCCCCCGGACACCCACCGGACAGCCCCCCCGGACAGCCCCCCGGACAGCCCCTCCACCTTCCTTAATTTCATTAGCTCTGAAATGTTTCATAGCACGATCAACTAAAATCTAATCCATACTAAATATGATATAAAAATATTCTATATGAATTTCCATAAGATTTTAAGTGAAAACAAAAAGTGACATCCGAAAAATTGACCAAACGCATTCGAAATGTGTTGATGCTTTAGGACAACGATCCATGGGTCATATGTGGCGTGTATGAATCAACCCTGCCTCAATCCGAGGCGCGGTGTGGTCGGAACCACTCAAAGTGTATGTCTTTTGTTTCAAAAGGACATCATTTTAAGTGAAAAACATCAACTGGCATACGGAAAACCGGCCAAACGCATTTGGATTGTGTTGATACTTTAAGACAACGATCCATGGGTCATTTGAGATGTGTACGAGTCAACCCTGTCTAAATCCGCGATGCGGTGTGGTCGGGACCACTCTAAGTGACTTTCTTTTGTTTAAAATGGACAGTATTTTAAGTACATACGGAAAACAGAACAAACGCATTCGGTTTCTGTTGAAAATTTAGGAGAACGATCCATGGGTCATATGTGACATGTACGAGTCAACGCCACCTCAATCCGAGGTGCGGTGTGGCCAACACTACTCAAAGTGTCTCTATTTTGTTTAAAATGGACTTCATTTTTAGTGAAAACAAAAAATGACATACGGAAAACCGACCAAACGCATTCGGTTTCTGTTGAAACTTTAGGAGAATGATCCATGGGTCATATGTGATGTGTACGAGTCAACGCCACCTCATTCCGAGGCGCGGTGTGGCCGATACCACTCAAAGTGTCTCTATTTTGTTTAAAATGGACAGTATTTTGGCCGTTTATGACACCAGAACTACGTCGTCGGTCACCGCGGGCACACGGCACATCCGATTGACGTACCGTATACTCGACCACTTCATAAATCACTCACCCGTATTTGTCGTCTGATTTTAGGCCATTCCGAAATCGTTCGGCCCGTTTGGACCACCCTCACGCGCGTTTACGAAGCGCGCACATCACTTAAAACAAGAATATTGAGCCATACCGCGCAAAATGAACGTCCGATTGACGTGCCGTCTGCACGTACACGTCACAAATAATAATTAGAATGTTGCACGGTGGTTTCAGCTCAATATGTGGTCGTCCGCTATGAATTTGACCGTTGGACGCCCGTTTTGGCCGTTTATGACACCAGAACTGCGTTGTCGGTCACCGCGGGCACACGGCACATCCGATTGACGTGCCGTCTGCTCGACCACTTCATAAATCACTCTCCCGTATTTGTCGTCTGATTTCAGGCCATTCCGACTTCGTTCGGCCCATTTGGACCCCCCTCACGCGCGTTTACGAAGCGCGCACATCACTTAAAACACGAATATTGAGCCGTACCGCGCAAACCACACGTCCGATTGACGTTCCGTCTGCGCGTACACGTCACGAATAATAATTAGAATGTTTCACGGTGGTTTCAGGTCAATCCGAGGTCGTCCGCTATGAATTTGACCGTTTGACGCCCGTTTTGGCCGTTTATGACACCAGAACTGCGTTGTCGGTCACCGCGGGCACACAGAACGTCCGATTGACGTGCCTTATGCTCGACCACTTCATAAATCACTCACCCGTATTTTTCGTCTGATTTCAGGCCATTTCGAGATCGTTCGGCTCGTTTGGACCACCCTCACGCGCGTTTACGAAGCGCGCGCATCACTTAAAACAAGAATATTGAGCCGTACCACGCAAACCGCACGTCTGATTGATGTGTCATCTACGCGTACATGTCACAAATAATAATTAGAATGTTTCACGGTGGTTTCAGCTCAATCTGAGGTCGTCTGCTATGAATTTGACCGTTGGACGCCCGTTTTGGCCGTTTATGACACCAGAACTGCGTTGTCGGTCACCGCGGGCACACGGAACGTCCTATTGACGTGCCGTCTGCTCGACCACTTAAGAAATTACTCTCCCGTATTTGTCGTCTGATTTCAGGCCATTCCGACTTCGTTCGGCCCATTTGGACCCCACTCACGCGCGTTTACGAAGCACACGCATCACTTAAAACACGAATATTGAGCCGTACCGCGCAAACCGCATGTCCGATTGACGTGCCGTCTGCGCGTAAACGTCACGAATAATAATTAGAATGTTGAACGGTTGTTTCAGGTTAATACGAGGTCGTCCGCTATGAATTTGACCATTTGACGCCTGTTTTGGCTGTTTATGACACCAGAACTGCGTTGTCGGTCACCGCGGGCACACGGCACGTCTGATTGACGTGCCGTCTGCTCGAACACTTCATAAATCACTCACCCATATTTGTCGTCTGATTTCAGGCCATTCCGAAATCGTTCGGCCCGTTTGGACCACCCTCACGCGCGTTTACGAAGCGCGCGCATCACTTAAAACAAGAATATTGAGCCGTATCGTGCAAACCGCACATCCGATTGACGTTCCGTCTACGCGTACACATCATGAATAATAATTAGAATGTTGGACGGTGGTTTAAGCTCAATCTGAGGTCGCCCTCTATGAATTTGACCGTTGGATGCCCGTTTTGGCCGTTTATGACACCAGAACTGCGTTGTCGGTCACCGCGGGCACACGGCACGTCCGGTTGACGTGAAGTCTTATTGACCACTTCAGAAAACACTCTCCCGTATTTGTCGTCTGATTTCAGGCCATTCCGACTTTGTTCGGCCCGTTTGGACCCCCCTCACGCGCGTTTACAAAGCGCGCGCATCACTTAAAACACGAATATTGAGCCGTACCGCGCAAACCGCACGTCCGATTGACATTCCGTATGCACATACACGTCACGAATAATAATTAGAATGTTTCACGGTGGTTTTAGCTCAATATGAGGTCGTCCGCTATGAATTTGATCGTTGGACGCCCGTTTTGGCCGTTTATGACAGCAGAACTGCGTTGTCGGTCACCGCGGGCACACGGCACGTCCGATTGACGTGCTGTCTACTCGACCACTTCATAAATCACTCACCCGTATTTGTCGTCTAATTTCAGGCCATTCCGAAATCGTTCGGCCCGTTTGGACCACCCTCACGCGCGTTTACGAAGCGCGCGCATCACTTAAAACACGAATATTGAGCCGTACCGCACAAACCGCATGTCCGATTGACGTGCCGTCTGCGCGTACACGTCACGAATAATAATTAGAATGTTTCACGGTGTTTTCAGCTCAATCCGAGGTCGTCCACTATGAATTTGACCGTTTGACGCCCGTTTTGGCCGTTTATGACACCAGAACTGCTTTGTCGGTCACCGCGGGCACATGGCACTTCCAATTGACGTTCCGTCTGCTCAACCACTTCAGAAATCACTCACCCGTATTTTTCGTCTGATTTCAGGTCATTCCGACTTCGTTCGGCCCATTTGGACCCCCCTCACGCGCGTTTACGAAGCGCGTGCATCACTTAAAATACGAATATTGAGCCGTACCGTGCAAACCGCATGTCCGATTGACGTGCCGTCTACGCGTACACGTCACGAATAATAATTAGAATGTTGCACGGTGGTTTTAGCTCAATCTGAGGTCGTCCGCTATGAATTTGACCGTTGGACGCCCGTTTTGGCCGTTTATGACACCAGAACTGCGTTGTCGGTCACCGCGGGCACACGACATGTCCGATTGACGTGCCGTCTACCCGACCACTTCAGAAATCACTCTCCAGTATTTGTTGTCTGATTTCAGGCCATTCCAACTTCGTTCAGCCCATTTGGACCCCCCTCACACGCGTTTACGAAGCGCGCGCATCACTTAAAACACGAATATTGAGACGTACCGCGCAAACCACACGTCCGATTGACGTGCCATCTGCGCGTACACATCACGAATAATAATTAGAATGTTTCACGGTGGTTTCAGCTCAATCTGAGTTCGTCCGCTATGAATTTGACCGTTTGACGCCCGTTTTGGCCGTTTATGACACCAGAACTGCGTTGTCGGTCACCGCAGGCACATGGCACGTCCAATTGACGTGCCGTCTGCTCAACCACTTCAGAAATCACTCACCCGTATTTTTTGTCTGATTTCAGGTCATTCCGACTTCGTTCGGCCCGTTTGGACCCCCCTCACGCGCATTTACGAAGCGCGTGCATCACTTAAAATACGAATATTGAGCCGTACCGCGCAAACCGCACGTCCGATTGACGTGCCGTATACGCGTACACGTCACGAATAACAATTAGAATGTTGCACGGTGGTTTCAGCTCAATCTGAGGTCGTCCGCTATGAATTTGACCGTTGGACGCCCGTTTTGGCCGTTTATGACACCAGAACTGCGTTGTCGGTCACCGCGGGCACACGACACGTCCGATTGACATGCCGTCTGCTCGAACACTTCAGAAATCACTCTCCCGTATTTTTCGTCTGATTTCAGGCCATTCCGAATTCGTTCGGCCCATTTGGACCCCCCTCACGAGCGTTTACGAAGCGCGCACATCACTTAAAACACGAATATTGAGCCGTACCGCGCAAACCGAACGTCCGATTGACGTGCCGTCTGCGCGTACACGTCACGAATAATAATTAGAATGTTGCACGGTGGTTTCAGCTCAATATGAGGTCGTCTTCTATGAATTTGACCGTTGGACGCCCGTTTTGGCCGTTTATGACACCAGAACTGCGTTGTCGGTCACCGCGGGCACATGGAACGTCTGATTGACGTGCCGTCTGCTCGACCACTTCAGAAATCACTCTCCCATATTTTTTGTCTGATTTCAGGCCATTCCGAAATCGTTCGGCCCGTTTGGACCACCCTCACGCGCGTTTACGAAGCGCGTGCATCACTTAAAATACGAATATTGAGCTGTACCGCGCAAACCGCATGTCCGATTGACGTGCCGTCTGCGCGTACACGTCACGAATAATAATTAGAATGTTGCACGGTGGTTTTAGGTCAATCTGAGGTCGTATGCTATGAATTTTACCGTTTGACGCCCGTTTTGGCCGTTTATGACACCAGAACTGCGTTGTCGGTCACCGCAGGCACACGGCACGTCCGATTGACATACCTTCTGCTCGACCAATTCATAAATCAATCACCCGTATTTGTCGTCTGATTTTAGGCCATTCCGAAATCGTTCGGTCCGTTTGGACCACCCTCACGCGCGTTTACGAAGCGCACACATCACTTAAAACACGAATATTGAGCCGTACCTCGCAAACCGCACATCCGATTGACGTGCCGTCTGTGAATACACGTCATGAATAATAATTAGAATGTTTCACGGTGGTTTCAGCTCAATCCGAGGTCGTCCGCTATGAATTTGACCGTTTGACGCCCGTTTTGGCCGTTTATGACACCAGAACTGCGTTGTCGGTCACCGTGGGCACATGTCACGTCCGATTGACGTGTCGTCTGCTCAACCACTTCAGAAATCACTCACCCATATTTTTCGTCTGATTTCAGGTCATTCCGACTTCGTTCGGCCCGTTTGGACCCCCCTCACGCGCGTTTACGAAGCGCGTGCATCACTTAAAATACGAATATTGAGCTGTACCGCGCAAACCGCACGTCCGATTGACGTGCCGTCTACGCGTACACGTCAAGAATAATAATTAGAATGTTTCACGGTTGTTTCAGCTCAATCTGAGGTCGTCCTCTATGAATTTGACCGTTGGATGCCCGTTTTGGCCGTTTATGACACCAGAACTGCGTTGTCGGTCACCGCGGGCACACGACACGTCCGATTGACGTGCCGTCTGCTCGACCACTTCAGAAATCACTCTCCCGTATTTTTCGTCTGATTTCAGGCCATTCCAACTTCGTTCGGCCTGTTTGGACCCCCCTCACGCGCGTTTACGAAGCGCGCACATCACTTAAAACACGAATATTGAGCCGTACCGCGCAAACCGCACGTCTGATTGACGTGCCGTCTACGCGTACACATCAAGAATAATAATTAGAATGTTTCAAGGTGGATTCAGCTCAATCTGAGGTCGTCCGCTATGAATTTGACCATTGGACGCCCGTTTTGGCCGTTTATGACACCAGAACTGCGTTGTCGGTCACCGCGGGCACACGACACGTCCGATTGATGTGACGTCTGCTCGACCACTTCATAAATCACGCACCCATATTTGTCGTCTGATTTCAGGCCATTATGAAATCGTTCGGCCCGTTTGGACCACCCTCACGCGCGTTTACGAAGCGCGTGCATCACTTAAAATACGAATATTGAGCCGTACCGCGCAAACCGCATGTCCGATTGACATGCCGTCTACGCGTACACGTCACGAATAATAATTAGAATGTTGCACGGTGGTTTCAGCTCAATCTGAGGTCGTCCGCTATGAATTTGACCGTTGGACGCCCGTTTTGGCCGTTTATGACACCAGAACTGCGTGGTCGGTCACCGCGGGCACACGACACGTCCGATTGATGTTCCGTCTACTCGACCACTTCAGAAACCACTCTCCCGTATTTGTCGTCTGATTTCAGGCCATTTCGACTTCGTTCGGCCCGTTTGGACCCCCCTCACGCGCGTTTACGAAGCACGCGCATCACTCAAAACACGAATATTGAGCCGTACCGCGCAAACCGCACGTCCGATTGACGTGCCGTCTATGCGTACACGTCACGAATAATAATTATAATGTTTCACGGTGGTTTCAGGTCAATCCAAGGTCGTCCGCTATGAATTTGACCGTTTGACGCCTGTTTTGGCCGTTTATGACACCAGAACTGCGTTGTCGGTCACCGCGGCCACACGGCACATCCGATTGACGTGCCGTCTGCTCGACCACTTCATAAATCACTCAACCGTATTTGTCGTCTGATTTCAGGCCATTCCAAAATCGTTCGGCCCGTTTGGACCACCCTCACGCGCGTTTACGAAGCGCGCGCATCACTTAAAACAAGAATATTGAGCCGTACCGCACAAACCGCACTTCCGATTGATGTGCCGTCTGCGCGTACACATCACGAAAAATAATTAGAATGTTTCACAGTGGTTTCAGCTCAATCTGAGGTCGTCCGCTATGAATTTGACCGTTTGACGCCCGTTTTGGCCGTTTATGACACCAGAACTGCGTTGTCGGTCACCGCGGGCACATGGCACGTCCAATTGATGTGTCGTCTGCTCGACCACTTCAGAAATCACTCACCCGTATTTGTCGTCTGATTTCAGGCCATTCCGACTTCGTTCGGCCCGTTTGGACCCCCCTAACGCGCGTTTACGAAGCGCACACATCCCTTAAAATACAAATATTGAGCCGTACCGCGCAAACCGCACGTCCGATTGACGTGCCGTCTGCGCGTACACGTCACGAATAATAATTAGAATGTTTCACGGTGGTTTCAGCTCAATATGAGGTCGTCCTCTATGAATTTGACCGTTGGACGCCCGTTATGGCTGTTTATGACACCAGAACTGCGTTGTCGGTCACCGCGGACACACGGCACGTCCGATTGACGTGCCGTCTACTCGACCACTTCATAAATCACTCTCCCGTATTTGTCGTCTGATTTTAGGCCATTATGACTTCGTTCGGCCTGTTTGGACCCCCCTCACGCGCGTTTACGAAGCGCGCACATCACTTAAAACACGAATATTGAGTCGTACCGTGCAAACCGCACGTCCGATTGACGTGCCGTCTGCGCGTACACATCACGAATAATAATTATAATTTTTCCCAGTGGTTTCAGCTCAATCCGGAGATGTGGTGTGGCCATCACCACTCAAAGTGTCCGTCTTTTGTTTCAAAAGGATGTCATTTTAAGTGAAAAGCATCAACTGACATACGGAAAACCGACCAAATGCATTCCGAATCTGTTGATAATTTATCCCAACAATCCATGGGTCATATGTGACGTGTACAAGCCAACCCGGGATGAATCCGAGTCGCGTTGTGTCCAGGATAAGTCTAAGTGGCTCTCTTTTGTTTAAAATGGACACCATTTTAAGTACATACGGAAATACGACCAAACGGATTCGGTTTCTGTTGAAACTTTAGGAGAACGATCCATGGGTCATATGTGACGTGTACGAATCATCCCCACCTCAATCCGACATGCGGTGCGGCTGACACCACTCAAAGTGTCCGTCTTTTGTTTCAAAAGGACGTCATTTTAAGTGAAAGGCATCAACTGACATACGGAAGAACGACCAAACGCATTCGGATTCTATCGATACTTTAGCACAACGATCCATGAGTCATATGTGACATGTAAAAGTCAACCCTGTCTTAATACGAGACGCGGTGTGGCCGACACCGCTCTAACTCTGTCTCTTTTGTTTAAAATGGACATGATTATAAATGAAAAGAACAACTGGCATACGCAAAACCAACCAAAAGCATTCAGAATCTTTTGATAATTTATCACAATGATCCATGGGTCATATGTGACATGTACGAGCCAACCCGGGATGAATCTGAGTCGCGGTGTGGTCAGGATTAGTCTAAGTGTCACTCTTTTGTTTAAAATGGACAACATTTTAAGTACATACGGAAAACCGACCAAACGCATTCGGTTTCCATTTAAACTTTAAGAGAATGATCCATGGGTCATATGTGACGTGTAAAAATCAACCCCGCCTCAATTGTAGATGATGTGTGGTTGGCACCACTCATAGTGTCCGTCTTTTGTTTCAAAAGGACATCATTTTAAGTGAAAAACATCAACTGGCATACGGAAAAACAACCAAACGCATTCGGATTGTGTCGATACTTTAGCACAACGATCCATGGGTCAAATGTGACGTGTAAGAGTCAACCCCGCCTCAATCTGAGGTGCGGTGTGGCCGGTATCACTTCAGGTGTATGTTTTTTGTTTAAAATGGACATCATTTGAGGTAAAAATATATGGTATAGAAAAAACCGATCAAATTATGAATTGAATTTCGGATTCCACATATAATTGTCATCTAAATTTTAAATTGAATTCTATATGAATTATGTACGTTTATAATTACGTTATTAATTCTAATTTAATTATGGATGTGTATAGTTTCAGGATCCATTATATGTTAAATGTGTATGAATTTGTTCGTAATTTTATATGTATGTTTTATTTTATTGCAGGTACAATAATTGGATTGAAAATGAGGTCAAAACGAGGCCTGATGGAGAGGGGCCTGATGGACAGGGGCTGTGCAAATTGCAGGCTGCTTCAATTTGCAGCATAGGATATGCCAATGGTTTAAAACCGTTGGCATATAGTCCTAAAGAAGTTTTTACCAACGGTTCATTGAACCGTTGGTAAATATCTCTTTTCCCAACGGTTATAAACCATTGGGAAAGAGTTCATCCATGGGGATATCCCAACGGTTTGGGGAGAACCGTTGGAAAAACTATCCCAAAACTGATATTTCCCAACGGTTCTCCCAAACCGTTGGGAAAAACTATCCCAACGGTTTGGCAGAACCGTTGGGATAGGGTGGCTTTTCTGAGCCTATACCAACGGTTTCCAGTAAACTGTTGGGAAAAACTTTTCCGAACGGCTTACTTCCCCACGGTTATCAGAACCGTTGGTATATCATATACCAATGGTTAGAGGGGCTTTCCCAATGGTTGTGAACCGTTGGGAAATATTATATTTCCAGTAGTGAGAATTATCCTAAGTATATCCCCTGGAAGTGTCATAACCAAGAGTGCACCAGGGCCCATTTTCGTGCACCAGTTCCCGTTTGAGTCTAGCTCAAAGTGGTGATTTCGGGTTTTACCCCTAGAAACATCTGTGCCAGAACCGCCTCTACATGCTCACATCTAGGCAGAGATGTATTTCTTTGAAAACTCACAAAATCTCTACAATACCAAAATTATAGTAAGTTCTTATATACTAATCCTCAATGTCTATCTTAGGGTAATGTGATCTAATCAGAGTTTATCTAAATCTAGTTTCCAAGGATTATACTAAAATTCGTCTGATACCAACTGTAATGCCTCAACCCTAGTTACCCATAGTCGGTGCATTATTATGTATCATTGGCATGATCACAAAATGTCAAGTCCTGAAAGACCGAATAGTTTAGTAGCCTTGGAAGTACTATATATATTAATAAGGTTTACATTACATCATAAAATGGAAAAATACAACAACATTTTTTTCATAGAGAACACTAAGATCCTATAGACTATCCCTGTAGGTTAGTCATAATATACTTTTTTGCATCCTGGAAAAAATAAAACATAGAAAGGAGTGAGCTCAGATGCTCAGTAAGGATAACAATATAGTAGAAGATTTCATAAATAAGCATAAACATTTAAGGAAAGGTATAAAACTAAAAAAAAATCCTTTTCAACATAAACCTCATAAAAGTATGAAAAATATAAATCAAAATAATTCCATTTACTTACTCACATGGATAATCTAATAATCGAATAGTCACATGCAATATAAATATCCACTTTCTTAATGATGGAATGCATAATGCTAGACTTTCATAACCACATAGTCAAGGCCATGTTCCAATACTACAAATAAGATTTTTTCAAGGCCTTGTTCCAAGACACAAGTTTGTCTCATGAGACCTACCGATGCATCGAGGAGCTATAGTGGGCTCCACCTGTCACTTACTAAGTCTAACACATTCCTCATATGAAAAGGTTTAAACATAACATAAGCATTCGTATTAAAACAAGCATAAAAAATGTCAATACTTTATCTATAAACCATGAATGGTATGAAATAACACATCCACATTCAAACATATCACAAAACATTCAATACAATATGGAAGTTTTGTATCATAATAAATAAACTTCAAACAAACTAAAAATCCATCAAAGGATGTTGATATATATGAACTCAAAACCTTTTTAGAGAAATATCTCTTTCTATTTTGAAATCATTTAAAATTCATGTAATTATAAAAGAAAACATTTATATTGGAAAATATTCTTATAATCTTTTAAGGGAAGCTTCGATGAAGATATAACGGCGGAAAAAAACCGCACCTGCCGTATAAGTTAAAAAAAAGACATTCTTATGTTAATTTTGTCGAAAAGGTTATAAAGGACCTTGTTTGGAAAAAGATCTAAAGATTCCTTTATAAACATATTATAACAGTCAAACAAGGGTATAAATGACTTTAAACCATAGTTTATAAAAAATTAAGAATTTTTTGAAATAAATTTTTAAGAAACATGGATGTGGATGATAAAGATGTTCCAGTAGATACTTACATAAAAACAACCTCAGATAATAAAGAGATTATAAAATTAACCCTTAACTTGTACTTTTCCTTGGTCTAGGTTTGGTTAAACTCCTGTATAATGGTGAAATAATTGTTATTAAATTATAAAATAATCATATACATTAATATGATATCATATATGAAATTTTAATATTGCTTTGTTAATAATATCTTAGTATTATAATCGTTTAAGGTGTTAACAGATTTGTTTTCCTTTATATTCTTTGTTATGTGAGTAATATTTGTTATGAATGTAATGTATCTTATTAATATCAAGAATGATATGAAGTCTTTAAACATTATTTTTAATCATCAAATGAAAATTAGTCTTGAATGGATACGATGAGGAATGAATCTCATCGCGTTCGTGGAGACGGTAACCTGTACGTACGCACGAGCGACAATATCATTCTTTTGATATTAAAATAAAATATAATTGAATGGTTTATCATATATACAGAATCATTATCATGTTATATTTATTATTTACATCAATTACACATCATTATTATACCCATCCAAATAATAAGGTATTGAATAACAATTACACCACGACGTGGAGACGGTAAGCCGTATATACGCACGTATGGTGACATGTCATTCAAGAGATGGGTAGAATAATTAATATGGTTGTACCATATATATAATAACATCACAGTTTATATAATATACTGTAGTTATTATTTCAGAATGGAAACAACAATGAAAGAGGAAGTGGAAGAAGAAAGGAACTTGAAAGAGGTGATGAAATATTTACCTCTTCTCCGGGTTCTTCCTTTTGATTTGATCAAAAGGGCTCCTTAGGTTGGATTTCTAACTAAAGGAAGGCCTCTAGGATGAAGGGAGGACAATTTAGATGGTATTTGGGTAGGGTTTGGCTGATAAAAATGGTTTTGAATTTGTGAATTAGAGAGAATGGGGAGTTCCCTTTTATAAGAGGGGTGAGGGGAACCTAAGGAAAAGCTAGAAAGATTATTTTATAATAAAATCATTTTGGGTTTTAATGGCTCAAAAATAAACCATTTAAAGGATAAGGTGGGGATGGTTCGAAAACCACTCAACCAATAGGTTTTCAACCAGTTTGGGTCACTATATTAACCTTATCTTTTAGATTTAACTCTTAGTTAAATAATTTGACATTTACCATGTCTCTTTTTATTTTTATATTATATGGTTAATAATATTACTATAAACTTCCAAGAAAACCCCAAGTGGTTAATTAGTGATATAAATATCATTATATAAGTCTTTTGGTCTAATATTATATTTTTAAGAATACAATATCAATTAATAATATAATATTTTTTTTAAAAACTCTTTTATGTCTATTTTGACACTATTTGGTATTTTGTTTTTTCTAAAATCATAAATGCATTATTACTTCGACAAAAATTCATCTAACCAACCCTAATATGTCATATTAACCTAGAAAATTTTTGGAATTCATAAAAAGTCTCAAATTACATTTATTTGGATATTTATAATATCAATTGTTTTAATATTTCATTAATTAGGTAATTACTGCGTCATCATTGTGTCATAAATAAAATAAATTATTTAATGTATAAAAAAATTTAAATAAAATACCATTATGTAGGAAATATATTTATCTTTATAATTAATACTTATAGTCTAATTTATCTTTTTTGTAACCCTGTATTAAAAATGTTTTATTTATTAAACATTGAATTTAACACTTCTAACTCTTCTTTGAATTAAATAATAATAAATGTCCTAATCTAATCCAAGTGGAACTAAAGGATCATATTTTATTCCTAATTTTGTTTTTGGTGGAATTAAACTTATCCAATAGACTTAGGACATGTGTTAGGGTAATAATAATATCATTTTTACCTTTAATTACCCTATTTACTTTAAACCGTGGTAAATAAAAGTCAAAAGTTACTATTCAAAAAAATTATTTTCATCTCATTGAACAACATTTTACTTAATGATATCAATCGTGTCTCTTGGATTTTCTAAATTCAACTCATATAAGCGGTAAAATTATGTTTTACGTAAATTTGCAAATGCTCTTAGGAGGTTGGTAAAAGACGGTAAACAGTTCAATAAAATTTTATATATCTAATATTATTACAAAATGACTCCAATGAATTATATTTAACATATATAGGTATTATGTATCTATTTTTACCTAAAATAAATCTAAATAAAATAATTAAATATTTAGATAAAAATTTGGTTTTAAACTATAACTTAATGTTTTTCACTATTAATCGAAAATTGAAAGTTTTCAGAAAAATACCAAAAATTCACCCTAGGCTAATTTCGATATTCTGAATCCAAAAATGAATTCCATTTTGAAAGATAAATTTTATAAAATTTCAAAAAGTGGGTATTACTATTCGTAACATCTTGTTTGATTGGTTTTGTTGTGTTAGAACTCGAAGTTGCATACAACACATGCTATTGTATTATTCAAAGAGAAGCGTACCATGGAAGCCTGGGGTGTTATAGTGTATAAATTCATAGTGATATAGAAATTTTTATCCTATTCACTCAACATCACTCTCTCAATGGAGTAATTTATAGAACCCAGTGCTAAAAATATCAAGGATTAGTTGCAAACACCACTAATCCTAATGAAGTATTCATGTGGGTTTCATGAGTTCACTGAAATAACACAATGTTTGGAAGATGTCATTAAGTGAACCTGATCCATGTATTGAATTATGACTTTAACATAAGGGAAAATGATCAATAAGGTAGAAAATATTTCTTTTACCCTTAAACTAGTATGAGTTCCCATTCAAGAACCCATGCAGCTCCCAAACTACCCAACACATCCTATCGAGCGGTAGAAACCAAAAAATATGCCTCAACTGGAATCACAGAGAAATCAGGCTCACCCAAAATTTGAGGAATGTATGGATAAAAAATACTAAATCTCAAATAAACAAGTACATGGTAATTATTGGAAGATATGGATACTAACTTACTCAAGATTCCACAGTTGAGGAATCCAAATTAGGTCAGCCTCACTGACCATTTTGACTACTACCCTTTTCAGAGGAGACTGGGTCATAACATACAAGATTTATTCTCCTTAAAATACATCCTCAAAATAATGGTCGATTTATGATAGGTGATTTTAGATAGCTGCTCAAAATTGGTGGATTACATAACAATAACCTAGTCAGAAGAAGAAGGTGATTGGAAGAATGATTGGACCTTTTGTGAAAATAAGTTTAGCAATTGGATGAATCAAAATAAAATTGAATAAACTCATTCTACCTTGAGAGAACAACTTCGAAGACCCAAAATAGTTTCACCATCTAGTAAGGTAACATCAGATATATGTATGGAGGGTGGAATTGACCATCATACATAGGAAGAAAAAGAATTGGAAGAGTCATATTCTTCTTCGAAACAATATCTGAATCTTGAATATTTCTTCCCTACAACATATTTAACATGGGAACCATACCGCCAAATGGAACCCTCATCAAACGAAGAGATAATATTTAGCTCTGTCAATGTGATACACTTATTAGATCACTTTTTCGATGATGATTATGCCTCTGAGTATTACTTCCCTACACCTAACTGAGAAACAAGAGTCTTCATGTGTGGGAACCAAGGATACAGGGGACAACTCAGGTGTGGTCAGACCTAATATTTAGATCACATCCCCCTATAGGATAGATATATAGCTAAGACTCATGTAAAACCATTCCATCATGATAAATAGAGATAAAGAGGTGTCCCAAAACCATCCAACAATCATTCTAACTTAGTTGTCTTATATGAATGCCTCACGAATGTACAATTATCTGATTATTCTAGAAAACAGGGAAATCAAGAATGACCTTTTCCACTAGTAGTATATGCTCCCCCTAATTCTGCATAAGAACAATACATGTGTACCTTAGAGATCCCAGTTCCTAAGTAAAGTAATAAAGATAAACCACACCTTGGGAAGAACCAACATTTGGCACAAAATTAAGAAATTCTGAAATAGATGGTAGTTATCCCAACCAAGCCCTAAATACTGTACACACTCCATATTTCAAAGGTACTCATATAGGCACTTGTTAAAGCCATCCAGATCCCATAATAGTTAAAAATAGAATTCGTTGCATCTGATGTCTATTGATTAGATACCTTTCCATTAGAATTCAATGTCACCATCTCATTCACAGATCAAGATCAGAGAGAGTCCATTAAAGCACACATCAGGACACTATATGTTTTGAGTAGACTCAATTACATTAATATTCAAAGGGCTCTGATTGAAAATGGTTATGAGATCAACCTTGTACTAATTTGAACCCTCAAAAATTTGGTTTATAGAAAAGGGGGTCTATCTACCACAAAGATTACCATTCATGGGTGTGATAAGTGTGGGAAAAGACATCTTGGTAAGATCAAGCTTGAAACGTAGATCAAGGATCTCACATCCAATGATGAGTTTACAGGATTCTAGGATGACACCACATACAATGTATTTCTTGTATGGACCTGACTTCACAACCATGTGGTGGTACCCTCAACATTATATCAGTGTTTGAAATAACCCATCAATGGAAATGTAATCATAATACATGGTGATAATTCCTACTTCAAAGCTTGTAAAGCTACATATGCTGAATAAGGTTTCTACAAAAGGAAAGGAAAACAACCAATTGTGGATGATGATAAATAGGTTATAGCCCTGAAAGGCTTGTGGACCACCCCTATACATCTGTGGAGTATGATAAATAGTGACTCTATGATCCCCATAAATTTAATTGAGGAAATAGACCCAATCCTAGATGTCTAAGCCCCTTATTTTCTTATCAATAGTGTAAAAGAAAATCAACTCCAGAATCTATTTTCACAGACTCTGGAAGTTGGGAATGATAATGTTTATTATTATCTAAACTCTTACCTTAACAGTGACAGAGATACAACCATATTTCCAACCTCATATAAAAATATATCCATAGACTCAGAGGTGGAAGAAGATGATGATTTCCTTAGTAAATCTCCCCCTTCATTTGGGGAAAATGTCTACACCACCATTTATGAGCTTAGGAATAAAAATCAAGGAATAGAAGAAGACCCAAATACTACACTAATTAGTTACTCCATGACTCTTGAGATGCAAGATATATACGTCACATTTCTAAACAAACATCGATATGTGTTTTATTGGAATTATACATAAATTCGTGAACTGAATCTTGATGTGGCTATGCTTCATGTCAACTTACCTGATGAGAAACAAGGCTTCAAGCATGCATCCATGAGGATACACCCTTCTCATGTTACCAATGTAGAGGTCGAGGTTGAAAATTTTATCAAAGCCAACTTTTTCAGAGAAATGAAATACCAAATATAGATTTCCAACACCATGCATTCCAAGAAAAAAATAGGAGAACTAGGGATTGTATCAATTTTAGAGATCTTAATTGGAACTTCTCTAAGTATGAATTACCATTGTCGATCATAAAAATCTTGATCAATGAAACTTATAACATCCAAGAACTCTACTTCATGGATGGGTACTTAGGGTACAACCAGATAAAGATGACCCCTAAAGATGTGGAATCCACTTCCATCAGAGCACCTTAGTGGATCTTTCTCTATCATTTCATCCCCTTATGGTTAAATAACACTAGCGATACAAACCGATGTTCCATAAATCATATCTTTAAGATCTTCTTGGGATGGATAACCAAATATTGTTTCAATGATCATGTGGTAAAATCTTGACTGTGGTGCGATTACTTCACAGATCTTCAAACAGTGTTTGGTAAGCTATGATAGCACAATATGAAGATGAATAGGCTGAAATGTTCCTTTAGGGTTACATCATGAAATATCCTTGGATTCATTGTATGCAACCATGAAATCAAGGTTGAACCTAAAAATACTAGTGATATTCTAGAAATTTCACCACTAGAAATATTAAATAGATGAGGAGTATTCAAGGTAAACATTCCTACATTTGGAATTTCATAGGAAACCTGGCCGAAAATATCTCCCCTTCACTAGGATAGTGAAGAATGGAATCCATTATCAATGAGATGATGAATGTTAACAAGAATTAAAGAGTCTCAAGAAATACCCACTACACCCACCAATCCTGATGCCTTTAGTGGAAAGGAGGGAACTCATCTTGTTTATGGATTCCATGGAACACTCACTGGGATCCTTCATTGCATAGAAGAATGATACTGTAAGTGAGAACAATCTATAATACCTCATCCAAATGATTCTAGGTATTAAGACCTGATAATCTATTGTCAAGAAGAACAACCTCAGAATAAAATTTGTAAAAGCTAATGCATCATTTCCAGTACCACAAAGTCCACTTGGTCTCTCATACTGATATTCTCAAGTATATTATTGGATATCCAATGATGACTAGGCACTTAGCCTAATTGGTGATCATTATACAACAATAAAAAATTCATTTTGTATCACATAAGTTAGTAAAAGGGAAATCCATGGCTGATTTTTCCATGGAACATCCCAATCTATAAATTACACTAGTGTACATAGAGTTTCTATATGAAGAGGTTTTTTACACCCATGACACTCCCCATACATGGGAGATGTATTTTTATGGAACCTACCAAATTTCTATCAGCAAGAGACTAGAAAACCTGAGACTCAATCAGGTCGGCATAGGGATTGTATTTGTTTCTCTAATAAAATCAATTTTTTCTTACACTTTCTCACTATTTGATGGGTGAATGAATAACAAGGAAGAATACTAGGTCCTCATTAATGGATTGAAATTAACCCTACAACTACAGATATATTAACTTATAATCAAAGGGGATTCAGATCCAATGATAAAGTAGATAAATGGAGAATATTCCATCAAAAAAGAAGAACCATTCCTTATCACTGGCTATGTCAGGGGACTAATGGAAGAGTTCCCTTTTGAGCCCACATTGCATCATGTTGCCTGATCACAAAATTCTCATGCCAATGAATTAAAAAATACAGCTAGATTCTTGAATGAACTTGATCAGGAGGAATAAATATTCCCTATCACACACCAAAGAATTTTTTCGTCGATTACTATCTACAATATAGAAGAAATCAACTAGTTGAACACCACCCAAGAGTATGATGAACTGACATCCACTCTTGGATGGATGGAGCACACAATCAGTTATCACCAAAATGGGATTCTCCCAATAGACCGATCTAGAAGGAAATAGGTTTAACACCATTCAATGAAATTTACCTAGTGGGATGATCCAAATGAGAAAAAATCATTCTACAAGCGAGGATTTGATGGAATACTCATTAGACGAATAATAGAAAAAGATATTCATGCTGTCATGGAGATTTTTTTCCAAGATCTAACGATGATCATCAAACTTGGACTAGGTTCTCCCACCAGATCTGGGGGATGGGTTACTATTGTCAAACTATGATACAAGACTATGTGGAATTCAATAGGAAATTTCATGCATTCCATAACCATGAAAACTTCATCCCTTAACCCCTAAAATTTCTACATACAATTAAATATTCCTGTCCATTTTCTATAAGGGGAATGGATGTTGTGGGGAAATATCCCCTAGGAATAACTAAGAAGTTTAAGTGTATTATTACTATTATTGACATTTTCTCAAAATGGGCTATGGAAATACCCCTAAAATAAGCTCGTATGAAGAATATCATCAACATTGTAAAGTACTATATCATCACTAAGTTTAGAGTCCCTCATATGATAATTATAGACAATGAAACCGAATTCTGTTCTATAAATTTGAAGGAACTATATGAGGAGAATAAAATCAATTCTAATCACTCATCCTAGTATCATGCAGCGGAAAATGGATAGATATAAATCTTCAACAATACTCTTTAAAATATAATCCATAATATGGTGAATAAGGATAAAAAGTCCTAGACAGAAAAGCTAATAAATTATTTATGGGCCTACCGTACCACCACATGTATTGATACAAGAGAAACACTATATTCATTGGTGTACGAGATCGAGACAATGCTACCCATAAAATTCTTATAGCCTTCACATTAAATTTCCATTTTTAGAAAACTATTATATGATGAGAAATCAAAAAAGTGGTTGACTGAGTTGGAATGAATCGATAAGAACAGGTTATGTACATTCCATAACCTTGAATTCCATCATAATTAGATCAAATGAGCCTTCAATAAAAAGTTCCACCTCTATTTATTCCTTTGAGTAGAACCGGTGTTGTCTCTCATAACCCCAATTATTCTAGTAAAGAATCCTCTAAAGCTGGAACCAAAATGGGAAGGGTCATATATCATACATAAGGTTTACCAAAATGGAGACTACTCAATATCTAGAATGGATGGGGAACATGTCACACCCCCCATGAATGAAAAATTTATAAATAAATACTTTTCAAAGCTATACTAAAATGTCTATAATCTTAGTATAAGGACATTAAACTACACAATATTCCTCATCCTAACCACATGATGTTAAACTTCACAGAACTCATCTTGGTGGCATGAGATTAAACTACACAAGTACATCCTGATAACATGATGTTAAACTATGCAAGAGGGGTCCTATAAGAATGATGATACAATATATAGACTCTCTTGACCTTACCACATGACATTAAATTTCATAGAAGAAGTCCCTAACTCATAATGTTAAACAACACTGGAGTCATCATCTTACCTACAATTCACCTTACATGAGCTAGATCTATGCGAGAGAAAGGCACAACTCCTATATCCCTATGTATGGGTTAGACCTATGCAGGGAGGTCCTATCTAAGAAATATATTTTTCTTGATTCTTGTGATCACATTATACATAGTGAATCCCATACCCCCATTCTTAAAGCCATCTAGAACATTACTCTTTATTCACAATTGGTGACCCATATCCATATCACTTGATGTTAAACTGCACGACTGATTTCATTATCACATGAAACTAAAATACACCAGTTTCTAGAACTATATAAAGTTTGATTCTCATTTAAATGAGATATATAGTGATTCTTCAATACTATATCTTTTTCAAACCACTATATGATACAAAAATACTCATTTTCTTTCCTCAAATTATCTCTTCATGGTTAGAAAACCTTTCACGCTTCCTTGTTTGTCACACTGAGAATGGATTACATGGGCTAAGGAACATTGGTAAATATTTACCTACTTTACCAAGACATATCAGTTCATGACAGGGTTATCATGGTTTTGAATACAAGACCTTAAAAGGCACACTATGAATCATCATTGCACGACGTAAAACTAAATTTATCCCCAACATTTCTCTTCTTTCACATCAAGTCACCCACATCCTTACCTCAGGATGTCAAACTACATTGATGATGTCCATGCTAACTGGGTTTTTAGAACATCATACAGATTGATTCTCATTCTATTGAGATAAATAGGGATTCCTAGATCCAATATCTTTGTTTATCCACCACATGGTAAAAAATTTCCCTATCCATCCTCTATTTATCTCCACATCATCAGGAACCTTTTTCATTCCTTGTTTCTCACACAGAGCATAGAACATGTGAGTATAGGAGTTCTGGTGAAGAATCTTTCTATGTAGTCAAGGAATATCAGCTCACAGATGGGTTATCATGAGTTCTCGTCACATGATTTTAAAATTAACAGTTTATTTCCTAGTCGCATGACATTATACTACATGGATTTCAAGAACTACGTGTTTCTTGATTCCTATCACCTCAAGAAATGTAGTGATGCTTGGATATCCAATATCGGTCCCAACTACAACAATTAATGAGAACAATTTACCCCCTCTACATATGGGTCAATCATGTGTAGAGTATTTCCCATCAAGAAATATGTGTGTCTTGATTACCGTCCTCATAAAATATGTAGTGATTTTTGGATCCTTGATCATTGGATCTAGCCAGATAAAAAAATATTTCCCCCTCCCTACGTATGGTTCATTCATGTACAAGTAACTTCCCCCAAATGTATTGGGGTTGAGTAAAGAAATCTGATTTCACCTACATATGAGTCATATCTGCATATGGACCACCTGTGCATGTAATATATCTTGAATTTTTTTAACATTGGTTCTCATTTCCTTACTCCATGACATTAAACTATAAATAAAAAAATGCATTCTTACTACATGACGTTAAACTACAAGGAGAATGTCTTGGTCACATGACATTAAAACTGGATGACAAATACATCCCTACTACACCATGAAAAACTATGCAGGCCATCACCCATTTTCATCCCTTATCAAAGGACCTTGATAGCCTGACCCTAGTCAACCTGAGTACAAGGTTCTTACATCTTCCTTTAAGCCCCTCAATCCATAAACTACACTTCACATATTTAGTACCTAAGGTTTTTTCAAACCTTTAGCGTTCCTTATAAAAGAAAAGAGAACTCTTTTCTTGACCATTCTATAGATAAATTAAGGCCTATACCTACCAAATAGAGACATATTAGCTCTATAATAAGGGATTTCTAATCCTTGTGATCTTGACATAACCATTGGGGAACTCAGCACCTGAGGGTGTTATGGTCCATCCTAACCTAATTTCCCCATATCATTACTCATGACATAAGAATCCTGAGATGTGATTTGTGACTTTCTCATATCTTTCATAGAAGGATGTTGGAGTACTCTTGGCACTAGGTATCCTATGTGGGGTATTGTGTAACACTCCCCTCATATTAGGTCCATGTTTTTCACGACCTTAAATAGTCTAAAATTTGGTGAAATCTCTATGACCTTAAACACTAGCCTTTGATGGTCTAAATAGCAATAATTTAATCTACTAGCAAAAGAGATGAAAAAATTGTTAGGTCAAAAACCCCCCAAATGTTTTCCAGGGAAAAATTCAAGTCTTCACCCACTAAACTTGGCATCCCCAGAGTTTAATAGAAAATTAGAGTTAAAATAAACAAAGAATAAAGATCATATTGACTACATTGTATCCCTAGTAAAAACAATTCTATGCTCGCTAGAATCCCTAGTTTGGGAAAAAGATAGACGAATGGTTTGTCACATCTACCCTCCAAGATAACATTTTAATTAGGTAGGTACAAAACTTTTAGGAGTATTTAACCCTTATTAAATCATACATTTTTTTTCATAAATCACACTTCATGATTTGAGCGCATTGGGTCACCATAAACCTTTTATGTCCCTTTGAAAGGAAAAGAGACATATCTATTTGGACCTGCTATAGATGAAGAAGGGATTAGAACCACCAACCAGAGACATCCTAACCCTATATAAAGGGATTTTTTGATTCTTATGAGGCTGACATCACCTTGGAAAAATGCAGCACTTAAGGGTGTTTTGGGTAATTCTTGGTATGAGTGTCCCATACCATCCTCATAACATGAGGTCTCTGAACCATGATTTTCAATTCCAATAACTAGACTACCCTAGAAAATTTGAAATCTTCAACATTATGTCACCATGTATTATACCCTTTCTCAAATATAGAATGTGACACTCCATTATTGAATATTTTATTCCCCATGCATTTTGGTTTGAAGCCATAGGGTGTAGGGATCGAACATCACAATTAAAGAGTTGATCTTGCCTAGGGTACCAGAACCCCTCCTGGATAGTCTTTCATTCCATAACCAACATCATCATATGGATGTGCAAGTATTTATAAATTTTTCATGGCCCTCAAAAAGTAGTGGATATCATATTTTCTTGACCATTCTATCGACGCATAAGGGTTTTAACCTACCAACTAAAGGCATATACTCCTTACAGGAAAGGAATCTCAATATTTGTTATTCCCGGTAATACCATGGTAGAACTGGGAACCTTAGGCTATTATGGTTCATCCCCAAAAGCTTTTCTCCATACCATATTCATTGGCTCTAACTTTTGGGTTATTAATTATATCTCCCATATTCCAACAATCTACGTAGACCTAGAATCCATAGTATTTCTTCCTTATCCAATATCCCACCCATAAATCTTCCATAAACCTTGTATAAAAGTGGATGAACCTTTTTTTGAAAAGGGAACTGGCACCTAAAGTATTTGACCTACCAACTAGAGGCACCTCCTCCTTATAGGAAAGTAGCTCTAATCTTCATGATCCCTAACAACACTACAGAAGAACTCAACATCTCATGGTGTTTTGGTTATTTCCTAGCATGTATGCACTATATTCTATGATCATTGATCAAGTCTTTGAAGTAATACTTTAAAATGAACAATATCTCAAGTTCTGAGCTAAAAGACCCAAAACTATAGTGATACAAGGTTCAATCTAAAAGACCCTAAACTACAATGATTAAAGGATAGAGCTAAAATAACCTAAACTAAAGGGATAAAAGGTCCAAGCTAAAAGGAACTAAACTATAACAATAGAATTTACAAGATAGAAACCCTAAATTATAACAATATAAGGTGCAATAAAAAAACCGTAAACTAAAGTGTTAAAAGGTATGAGTTAGAATACCATAAAATACTTCACATCAATGATATTAGTCTGTAAGAATGAAAAAGATACAAAAAATTATGAGGCCCACCATATGGGCTTAGATAAAATAAATATATGGTCACCAAGTCCACTTACTTTTTAAAAAGACATATTAGTATCACTTTGAGACATATATATTCTACCTAGATTATCCTTATATGAATTAGGTAATCTCAAGATAGATGCAGCAGAAGTATGAGTGAATAATTTCATATTAGTGGGAATTCATGATCATTTCTTGATGATAGTTTATTATAATTACCAAATTCAAGTCTAGGAATTAGTTTTTACATGATATTATGAAAATGATGTGTATCATTGATGATTCATATGACATTAGACCAATGAAATATCATGAAATCATGAATATAATATAGCTGGACAACAACATAGAAGGGTCTAAAAATCTATTAATTGATAATATTCGAAAAAGGAATCTCCACAATTTGGAGCCTCTCTAATAATTTCATAAAAGAAAGTACATATCAATGATTGAACTATAATAGGATTCGATTGGATGAGCTGGACATGTTGGAAAGATTCTGGCAAGAAGAGTCAATTTAATGCTGAAGTGTATCTCGCCTTCCCGATTCTTCTTCTTCCCTAGGATAGAGGGTCACTATTAAATTAGTCATCTCCTCAACTCATTTTAAGAGGATTCCAATTAGGATGATTATTCTATGAGGTTATACCTCAAACGAGATATGATTTCATTATATCTTCATATCAGTATAGTCCAGGCAACCATATGGGACTGAAAATCATATATGAATTAGAGACTCTGCTCCAATGCCTCTGAATCCTCATTCATCTATTCGACTAAGTGAGTTGCATCTTAAAGATCATGAAAGATATTCTCATTCATGGACAAATATTGTCTAGTTAGAATAATTTGTCTTATGAATTTGTAAAATGGTTGGAATCGAAGGACATATGCCTCTAAGTCATGGAGTAGTTGAAGAAGGGGTTCCTCTTGGTCATGAAACATTTCTAGAAGAGTCTTAGTAATCAAGGAATGAATCTGCTACTAGATCATCTTGCCCCTTGTATGAGCTTCTATGGACGATGGGTGAGTTTTTCAAGGATAGGAATAATCATTTGAGATAATAAGGAAGTGAGAGAGGATGCCTCATATTTTCTTCTCTCAATAGAGTCATAAAACATTGATTTTTCTAGAGGTAGAATTTCCTCAATAGATTATATCCCACTATTACGATGGTCATCACCAGGATGAGAGTGCTTCCTTTATGTATCATCCAAGTCGGGAATCAACTCTATCGTTTATATAAATAGAGGGGTTGGTGAAGAAAATATTTTTTCCACATGGAGGACCATTCATCTTATCACACCACCCAGGTAGATTTATAGCCATGACTAGTCATAATCATAAGAAAGAAAGGTTGGAGTGTCACTAGAAGGAAGAATGACATTTGTATTGGTGTCTTCATGTTCCAAAATCATCCAAAACTAGCGGATGAACATGGGGTGTCACTCTCCCCACACACCAGAAAATGGAAGAGGGGATAACCTTTGGGTGTAGTTGAAATGATGATAAAATTGATAAGGTGTATATGGATTCCAAACAATCATCTCGTCCATACTATCTATAAGAACCCCATCCTGAACTAAGATCTTGTATGACCTTTTTTCAAGAGATTCTCCACCATTATCAATGATTGGCCTAGTCGATGCTGGATATGGGATGAAATCCAAGCTATCAGATCAACTCATAACATCGGTAACCTTGTTATGGACTAATAACATAGCCCTAACCCCAAATATGTTAATCAACCTAGGAAAAAATAAATCACTAGGGATCCCTATGGTATTGTAGTATTCCTAGCAGTGAAAAGGATCTTCTATACAAACAAATAAAAACTATAATGGACCACTGATCCTATATGTAAAGTTTCCCTTCTCAATGTGGATGAAGATTTGGTAAATCCATGAAAGAGTTAGAACCACTAGATTAAGGCTCCATCCCCCCCACTAGTTAGACGTCCATCACTAGCTTAATAAAATTTATTCCTAAGCATGCATTATGAACTGGGAAAAGCCACCCATTAAGGAACATGGGATTGGATCTCTTCATGCTATGGTTTGGTGATATATAAATTTTAACTCAGTATCCCCATGAGGTATGATCCCTAACATCCAAAATAGGAGAATATAAACCAACACTCTCACAAACCTATCGAGAGGTGCACCGATGGGGGCATATAGCAGTTGGACTAGATCTACATTAATAAAGGAATATACCAATCCATTGTTTGAAAGAGATAAGAGTGAGAATAATAATATATTTCACTAAAGTTTTCTTTATAATGACGAGTATGTACCTCAGCAAGGCTGGAGTTTCCAATGGGTCATCCCAGATATCTGCTGTATGAAGGAATTTATCGCACCTCTCTCTAAGAGGAGGTATCCCACCAATTTGATAGATATCCCAGAGACTAATTTCAACCTCACAATGGGATATATGAAATTATTTTCTCCCAGAAAACCAATGTAAAACTATTTCTCAAAAATTATTAGACTGAAAATAAATAATGAACTGGGAAATCCATATAAATTTATAAATATAGACAATGTATAACTGGTCAATGAACTCTAAGAAGATTTAATTTACTTAGAATGGACACACCCATTCATAAAAAAGTTACCAATATGTCAGAGATTCCATTTTGAGCTCCATCTGATGCTCGGGTTATTCATAGAAGAGACAAATATACTCAAGTAGCTCTGAGTGATGGTCTGGTGAGCGAAATCAAAATAGTTCGAACCTAAAAGAGATTCTTCCAACATATAAGACAACCCCTAAGACTGAACTATGACTAGTTAAAAAACCACTATTTTTTATAAATACATTCAAGAGAATTTGAAACCCAAAAATATGACATATTATATTCTAAAGAAGGAATGGAAATGTCATCAAACAAGCCAAGCCCATAGAGGGGAATCCTGTGTGATAAAGGATATTTTTGGAGCTTGAATGGAAGAAGTCATTTCAGAACCTCATTATCAGAATTCACATGATAAAAATGGTCAGCATTGTGGTTTCTACCAATCATTGACCTTTTATTAGCTACATCAGTGGAACTATGATGTGATCTATAAGAGAGATGAATAAAAGTTAGTGGCATATGTCAGTCATATAAAAAATAAAATATTGTCAAAGTAAAGACAAAAAAATCTAGCAGCATCACACACATCACATAAAACATTATTGGATTCACATTTTCATATAGTATTCACAAATATCCTAGACCATGAAGATATCTCAGACCGCATAAACCCACATAACATCGAGCTACTGAATGACCCCTTAGAGGACTCAAAATTGTGTGACCTAGATATGGTCACACGGTATGGAAAATAGTCAAAAGATTATGTGATCTAGAAATTAGATCCTATGAAAAAATTAATAATGAAATGATGTCACTAGATCCCAATTCCAACCTATTACTGAAAAAATATTCATTGTTGGTTCAGAAAATATCATGGGAAAACAAGTCTTGCGAAGGGGATCTCACGAAAAGGTCTCACAAATGGATCCCAAAACTGGTTCTTGTAGGGAATTCTGGTAAAAGGGTTATGAGAAAAAGGAATGGCATAAAATATATAAGATTCAGATAGTTTGGGAATGATCCACTCCTCATTCCCCTATTTATAGGTACTTTCTTTAATTATCAAATGCTACCTCGAAGACCAAACATTGTCAAAGACGCCGATTGGCGACAACCTCAAAGCCTCAAGATAGCATTTACTTTCCTTAGAATCAGGCCCATGTCCTCGAGGATCTGCCTCATGTGGGGGAAATTTATTAACACCCACAAAATGAGAATAAAAAATTCTAGAATTTATAGAATACCTGAATATGGTTATTATTTTCCCCTACAAAAAAGGAAGAAAAGGTACACAGAACTCACTAATCATATAAGCCTCCAAGAGAAATTAAATTATGATACCTTCAGAAGGTCATGAAAATTAGACATGTGCATCACATAACCTATGGAAGACCACATAAATCCACTTTGAAAAATCCTTTTTTCTATTTCTAAGGCATCTTAGACAATAGCTGATCACACAATAGATGGGAGATGAGCACCCGAGAGTCATGCGACTTATCAATCAGTGGACACCTGAAAATCCATCCAAAAATCCTAGGAAAATATGAGGAAAATATCCCAATGGTGGGATCCTATTATGTTCTTAAATATCATACAACAAGCCTTGACACTTCACAAGACACTGCAATACCCCGGAGACGTGTCCACCTTATCTCACGAAAGCTCACTGGCATGTCACCCACCCACGCGTAGGGTATTAGACATTACCAAGGGGACTTGAACCCCCCCCCTCCAGCTCCAAATAAAAATAGAAGGTTTTGCGCATGATAATGATCTCAAATAACTATAAGAATATTTTTAGTCACATGACACATCACTAATGGGGAGAATGATTATCCTCGGCAACACTCAAGGAAACTCATGAGACTTTAAAACCATATAAAACAAAAAAGGAAATACAAATGAGAAAAGGTGGGAGCCTATTGTGATTGTAAAAATAATAAAATACACCCTATTTGGTTTTTAAGATATCGTATGACCATAATGACATGTCCACCTCTCCACACAAGAGCCCGATGGCATGTAACCCTCACCACGTGAAGGATATTAGACATGCCCAAGAGGACCTGCAGACCTTCTTCGACTCCATATGTCAAATAGAAGGGGTTTTCTATGAAATTATCAAACATCACTAAAATACCCAGTGTTGGTAATGTTATGAATCTCCGATGGGAATGGTTATTGTCATTGAAAACACTTGTGCAATCTACCAAGACCCCTAAGCCTTTGAGAAATAAAAGAAGGAAATAAAAGAGAAAAGGTGAGAGCCTCTTTTGGTCATATAATTCATGCTACATTCTTGGGCTCCCCACAAGATCTCATAAAAATAACTTTAGTATGAAGGCTTGATCTCACAATGGCACCATAGAAATCCATCTTTGTATCCTGGAAGATCCCATAAATGTCTCCTTAGATCACATGAAGGCACTTAGACATGTTTTCCTGAAATAAAAAAAATCCCATATGCATGCCTGCATAAATAGGTTAGACCCTTCTAATTGGACATAATATAATAAATGGGGTGTTGCTGGGATGGTCTCATGATCTCTAAAAAGAATGCGACACCCTTAGAATGAACTACAGAAATATCTCATGAAATGCATGATATTAAAGACCTCCATAGACTCCATCTTGGATTTGTGCAACACACACCTCACAAAGAGGAGAATAATCGAGGTGGTGAGATGTATGAATCCCCCACCCCAGTTTTAAAAAATGCATCCTTGGATCCTATCATTGGAACACCCATGAATAAATCCAGATTTCTTAGAGTAGTTGATCTTGCAATTGGAAATATTTTCCATCCGATAAAGTTTACAGGGAAACATAATAGACCATGTGACATGTATAGGCACTTTGTGTGATCACTCATAGATCATGCAAAAGAATTATGATGAGTTATGTGAAGGACATCCTGCATAGATGCTGAATCACATGATACATAAACATGATAATACTAAACAAATCTAAGGAATATGTTATAAAATTTTGGAATTGAGACTAAAAATACAAGAGAATTTTGTGAAGAATATAAAGTATGATTCTCATGCACTTCGTATGAACCACCCAATTCATGGGACAACATCACGACATGTTTCCCAGATCACATGATACTACTTTGGTATACTATTTTGATCATATGATGTCACCTAGATGTGTCAGAGCAAGTCATATGGCACCCCCTAGGAATGTCGCTTGAATCTAATGAAATCCTCCAGTCTTTCTATCTATACATTATGATGTCCTTAAGGCATGTCAGCAAAATCATATGACGACACCATTACATGCCATCTAAGTTTCATGATGAAACTAGGAAATGTAAACTATCCCTAATGAAGTCTTCCAAACAAGACATCCAGATCTATTGACGCCCATTAGGCAAGTCTTCTTGCTCTTACAACATCCTCTAGACATGTCAGTTGGCTTTCTTGATGACACCCTAATAAGTTAGATAGAACATACAACACTCTCTAGACACGTCTCATTGAATATCACAATACCCATAAAATGTGTTATCCATATTTTTCCATGACACCAGAGAAATCTAGCAGGATCATGTGATTCCCTCCAAGAATGTCAGATGAGATCATGTGATGGACTCTAGGATCATCCAATTAGGTCAACCAATGTACTCCAGACAAGTCAAACATGGTCATGCCGCAATGATCATACATTCCATCTTGATTATGTGACATCCCTTAGAAAAGTCAATTGTATCAAATGATTATCTATTGAAATTTCAGACATGAATCTTCCAACATGTTGACCAAACAATCAAGGCATGTTGAGTAGACAATCATTGCATTTTAGGTGAAAAATCCGGTCAGTCCAAGTGGGCATCCCAGGACTTTACAACCTTAGCATGTAATCCTTGATCCATTATAATATGATGAATCTAATTCCTGATATAGCTTGGATATGTAAGAAACCTTTCTACCATATTATACATTCAAAGGGATATCCTAGTACATAATTTCCACATCCACAAGTAGTGATATTAGTCATTTTTTGTCCCTTTTTTCCCACACTGAGCATAGATCATATGGTCTTAGGGTGTTGCAATGATCATATTCTTCACAAAGGGAAACCTCAGTGCCTAATCCTAATCGACGACATCATATGCTATGTCCCCAATATCAAGGTAGACTTATCATGTAATCCCCAAATCAGTTGATCTATGAGAACTCTTATTTATTCTAAAATCAGGATATGTAGGTTTCCTTTCCATGGCACGATCTCAATTATACACTTACCTCAGTGAAAGTCCACCGATGCCTCTAAGATTTCAACCATTGGGACCCAATCATTCTCATGGGTTGATTATTCTTCCTCATCCATTCGCAGTTTAAGTGATAAAATAAGTTATGATGTCTCTGATTATTGCCACAACCAGGATACATTGGATTCCTTTTCAAGGATCAAGCTCCATATTAACCATTTAATGGGGGTTTCCAAGAACATGAGGACAACATCCATATATTTTGAGACTTATTATAGTCTATACATTTTTCTCACACCAAGCATATATAATATGGGATTAGGGAACTGAAATGATCATATCATTCTCACCACGAGTATATACTATCTAGGGAAACTGAAATGTGTAAGCCTCAAACTATAATGAACTATGAGAACTATGATTCCTACGATAACTAGGATACATAGGAAACATTTATAAGGACAGAGCTCAAATAAACAACCATTTTTGTAAACATCTCCTCTATGTATCTAAAATTTCAAACATTAGGTCCCAATCCCCCATGGGTTGTCCATTCTCCCTCATCCACCGGCACGCTGAGCCATAAAATAAAATAAGAATAGTCAAATTACTTAAATAACCAGAATACATAGGATACCTCCATAAAGTCCAACCTCAAATATATGGTGCCTAAGTTCCCTCATATATGTCCTTTCCCAATGAAGTAAAATTTCACCATTTCAAAGAACTATGTGTTCTGTGATTCTTATTATAAACAGGATACATAGGATACCTCAAAGAGGCATAATCCCATCATCAACATATTAAATGAATCCCTACATGGCAGGAAATCCCAAATCACCTATCTATATAACTCCAATATATAAGTATCCACCTATCAAGGTAAATTGATGAAGAACCTAAAATACATATTGATGGATTCAATAATGGACCCCCCTTCATGTATAAAAGAAAATTTAAGCTATGGTCATTTTGTGGGAGAAACTAATTCCATATCTGGAATAGAAATATGATTAAAATATGATTAAAATATAAAGTTAACTGGTATCATATCTAGATTAAGAATATACTCTCAAACATATATTAAATTTATAATAGAGTCTTGGAGTAGGAAACATTTCCCCCATAAGAGGGTGTGATAATCTCGATCTCCTATGCACTCAACCAATGTGATTTTTGGGTATAATCCCCCAACTAAACTCCTATCTGTGTAATGTAGGTTCATACCCAATTATGGATATGGGAGACGTTGGAAGTTTCTATAAAATATTAGTAAATGGTGAGCATGAAAAAAATGATTTTACAAAACACTGAACCCCCATAATCAAAACATTGGACAAAATCCATCCACATACTTCGAAACAACAAAAATAGTGAATCATATGAGATATAATTTATCTAAAACATCTATTTCACAAGATAAAAAGGATAGACTGACCAATTCTCAGTGGACCATTTTGTTCCGGTCATATGAGTGATCCTTAGCTTTCATACGAAACAGGGTTTCATAGAAATCTTATCATTATAAACATAAACCATATACATAAAGAATAATTATGATATGATTAGATCATATCCCTAGTTAATTATAAGTTAAATCAATATTTTTTTATCTTTGATGAGTTAAAAATACCATTAAAAAGTGATTAAAACATTATTGAGGAAAATAGAATTTCCATTTTAAAATAAATTCTTATAAATATAAAAATTTCCAAAATATTATGGAAAAAATTTTCCTTGAAAATAACAATGGAAAGTTGTATAGAAATCTTCCAAGCATTGAGTGATCATGACAGTAGTAAATTTTATTCATGCCGTATAAGTTAAAAGAAAATATTCCTTTTACACTATTGTAAAAAAATGAAAAAGTACCTCATTATGAAATTAAATATAAGATTCAATTTCAATTTTTTTTAATAACTAAAACATGGATAATAATGACTTTAAAAATCATAGGATAATATTAAAATCATTATTTAAAACATTTTTAGATAACATGGATATGGAAGAAAAAACAATTTTGACTAGAGAGAGAAATACATTCGATTTTACTTAATATTTTTTGGCATCTTGAGTATTTTAGATGAGTAAAATGAATGGAAAAAATTAATTCTCAATAAATAACTGAAGGATAATTATTTTATCATAATATTTCATCATTGGAAATATAATCGTAAAAAATCCCGATAAACAATGAGATTGTAACATAAAAACCTTACCACCATGTTTACTTTTCAATCAAAGAACCAGGAAATAAATAACATTATATGGATATTTATATCCCATAATATTCCTGATAATTATCATAAAATACATTCATGGGAAGTATATACTCCACACAAAAGAAACAAGTGGTGTATAAGTTATGTGTCCTATTGAAATAAAAGTGAGACAAAAATCACTTAACATAGGTCCGAATTTATTTTTACACATTGGAAACTCATTTATAACAAATATATATTTATTATAAATCTATTAAATATATATATTATTATATATCATATAATATATTACTTACTTATAACCTTTTACTAGCTGTTTATTAACAATTATTTATTAAAATCACTATTTTGGGTGATATGTTCTTCCTTTTTAATGTATGCTCAGGTTTGGTAGTTTTTGTCCTTGTGTTTTGATCATGGTTCCATAATATAAATAATTTTAATAATTATATAAATATCAGATATATTGATCATATAAAATTTTAAATTAATTCATAAGATATAGAGATATAAAAAATGAATTACACTATTCTTATAGACGGTAGGTCGTACGTATGCATGAACACTGTTTTCATTTTTTTAATGAATGGAAAAAAATAAAGGTAAATAATAAATCACCTTTCCAAAAATAATTATAGTATCATAAATATGATATATATTCATTAAACTATACTTAATACCATTCATGTATAATAATAATAAAAAACAAATCACATCACTTCATAGAGGTGGCATTCCACACGTACGCACGATCCACATCATCATTTTCCAATAGTTTAGATGGTAAGAAAGTAGATATGATATTATCATTACTAAATTAAAATTATTAAATAATTTTCATTTATAAACATTTAACCAATAATAACACCTTTTCATAAAATAAGGTGACGGGAAATGAACTGTATCGCCGCATGGAGATGGTAACCCATATGTACACTCGAGTAATATTTTCACTTCCCATTTGATGGAAAGAGGTGAATAAAGGTGGTTTCTTAATAATAATATTTAATTATATTTGGGATACTTAATTAATTCTTTTATGGGTAATATTATAGATTTAGAGAAGGTAAATTAATAATTAAAAACAAAAGTGATCGGTTAAGGAGGTTACCTCTTCATTGAAATAACTCCTTTATATCTCCTCTTAAGGGCTCTAGGGCTGTCATTTTTTAAAGAAAAAAACCAATATAATTTGTATGTGGGAATTTATAATAGAATTTTTTATAGTTTGGTTGATATATTTAGCTCAATGTGTTGTGAATAATAGAAAGGAGGTGTGCCCTTTTATAATTCAGGGGAGGGCCCCTCTTTGAATTTCAGAAAATATTAAATTAATATAAATTAATTTTGATGTCAAAATGGATCCAAATTGATCATAATTCAATTGAATATTATTATTAGTTTAAATAATCTCATCTAATAAAATTTTGACAAGTTTGGATTACATTTTTATCCTTAATGTTTTTTTAATCCTTCGTTAACCCTTTTAGAAATTATCTTAATATTAATGTTTTTTAGCTTTAAAGGGTTGATACTGTTACTATAATGTGAAAAACTAACCATAAATATAAATTTTATGATGTTTAAAACTATATATAATTCATTTTTCTGTTTTTAATTTTTTTATGTATTTTATAATATTTAATCAATATATTATTTATTATAAAATATCATTAATTTCATTTTGAACACTATTTATTTAATTTGACTTTAAATAAATCAAAAAAATATAGAATTCGAAAATAATACTTCCAAAACTCCCTTTTATGTAATATATATATATATATATAATTTTTTTATACCTTAATTTTTCAAATTATATCTATTTTAATATTTTAAAATTCATATATATATTTTTCTGTTAATTGAATAAATACATTATTAGTATTGCACAAGAATTTAAGGCCATTATATAATTTATGAAAATTAGAAATAAATTTATAAAATTAAAATTATTTTATTAATATAAATATAGATTCTTATATTAATTCATAACCTTATAGTTTACTTATATGGACACATTAGGGTAATTCAAAACTAAGAGAGTGGAATTTTGTAAATTTCTTTGATTTAAATATTATTTAAGTCTTTTTTAGGGTATTGTTTCAATTTAACAACTCAATTTAGTGCCTAAGGTGACAATGGTTTAATTATCCATATCAATTAATAATTAGTATTAAAAAATTATGACCTTATAACTTTATTTTAACATAGTTTAACTCGATTTACCATTTATTGAGGTGATACATTTTACAATGGCTACTATTCATATTGGTAAAAAAGTTTCCAATTTACCAAATTTGAACATACCAATTCCAAATAAATAAAATCATTTTGTCAAATTAATTATTTATAAGTGTTAGAAATTAAATTTAAAATAATTGTGCAAAATGTGATGAAAATTGCTTTTAAAAAAAATAAAGTTTTAACCATAAAAGCAGATCTATTATTATCTCAAACCTAGAAAAATACTAGATGAATGATATAAAATTTATTGACTATATAGTATATAAATTTTATTAAAATAATTCAAAAATAGTTATCAATTAAATTTATTAAGATAAAAATACATTACGCACATAAAAAGGGTTTTTAAAAAAATGCCATTTTACTTATAAAAATGTTTTTATACCAAATTCAATCATAAAATTGATTCCAATGAACATAATTGTATTTTTTAAAATGTAAGGTAACCGATTTTAATTTGAAAAAAAATTAAAACAAAATGGAACTTTATACATTCTTGAAAAAAATACACTTTTCAATAAAAATGAAATATTTTACACTATTCACTGAAAAATCAATATTTTTAGAAAAATCACATAAATTCAATCTAGGATAATTTTTATATAATGATTCAAAAAATTTAAGTAGTTTTATGAAATAATTTTTTTGAATTCTTCGAAAATTAAATATAATATTTTCTTTAAAAACAATTTGAAGAAAACCTATTTTGAGTATAATACAAATTTTTTAAAAAATTGAATGATTACTTCCTAATAATTATAAATACATTTATATTGAGTAATATATTTTTTTATATCTCATAAATTAGTTAATAATATTCTTACTTACCAATCTAATGACTATGTTATAAATGATAACATAATAACATTTTAAAAGTATATCGTTGTTTGTCTAGACTCAGTGTTGCATTTTACATAAGATATTGAAGAAATTGAATCTATATGGGGTAAATATTTCATAAAATATCATGTTTTTATAGGGAATAATGAATAAGATACACTCTAAATCCCCAAAAATCTAGATTATTCCACCATCCCTTAGTGAAATCATCACTCAAAATCATTAATAGGGTGAGAAAGATTTAGAAGAGAACAAAGAAAGTTAATAACAAAGAAAAAACAAGAAGAAATATACATAAAAACACTTGATTTTTCACCCTAAAATCTATATGTAATGAAAATGAGTAAGGAGGAATAATTAATCAACTTGAAAATCTTCTAGGTTGTGTGAATGAGGAAAAAAGATGACGTAAGGGTTAAAATTTAGACATGGTTAGGAATGGAAAATTAAAAGAATTTAAAAATGAGTTAATAAATTAGACCATTAAGTGGTTTCCCATTAATTACATGAAAAAACCCCTCTTATATATGTATAAATGGTGAACAAGGGATGAACCAAAACAAGTTTCCCACCTATCACTTTTGTTGATAGAGACCTAACTAAATCAAAAAATATATTCTCTATGGTGTGTATATCCACATGGACAAGCCCAAATGACCAAAAGTACTTTACTAAAATATAGAACCTACAATAATTTCGCATAAAGGATCCACCTAGCCTCACCCATGTGACACATTCACTCAAAAAAATCCAATTCATTTATAGGATTTACACCATGATAAAAACAACCTACAAAATAGGTGTTTTAGCCATAAAGGTTCCCTAAACACCAAGGTTTTTCCATTATCATGGTGTGGTGACTTAAAATACTCATATCTCAAAAATAGGATATCTTAATCTTACTACAGGTGTCCTTCCACCATACTATTACTCACAAAATGTTTTGAAAAAAATCAAAACAAGATCAGGGATCTCGCTCATAAATGTAAATGTAAAAAATTAAAATTCCCCTATAAATCTTCATCCTAAAATGAAACAATTCATTACAACCTCCCCAAAATGAATATTTCCATTCCCAAAAAGTCCCATGTAATTCCTATAAAATAAACCACTCAAAAGACAAGTAAAAATTTCTTATACTAGAAATATTTTCACCAGAATATCATAAAATCATTAATCAAAGATCTTTATTCATATTGGTTTGTGTCCACCATTAAAAAAAGAAAATTACCTTAATCCAAAACTAAATATAATTAAAATGATATGAAACCCTAATATATTAATATAAACTCATTGACGTGATTACCAAACTAATTAAAATACAACCATAAATGGAAATCCAACCATATTCGAAACAATTTAATCGAAAAAATACTCTTAAGACTGATACATCATAAAATATTATTCTATTTAAAATATAAAACATATTTAAAATATAAAATATTCTTAATTAAAAATGAGAACTATAAAATCATAAATTAAAAATATTATCCTTTTAAATTAAATGAGTTTTTTTTATTTTTTAACCAAAAATTTTCCAATCTACAAAATACCTCTTAAAACCACATCATTTTATACCTATCTCACAAAATAAAATTCACATATCTCCAATGATAGATGTAAAAAACCCTATATAGACATAAAAATTCATTTTAAAAAATAAGGGAAACTAAAATCAAGAATACCAATCCAAATGGTCTTTAATTACTAACTTGTGATTTTTTTAGAAAACCTAATTCTTAAAAAAAATTCAATTCCAAAAATAAACACATAACTAATCATATCGATATACATGAAAAATAAAAAATTGAGACCACTGTGATAAAAACATGATAGTCCATGAAATTAATTGGTAATACTTGGTTTATTTAGTTACTATTAAAATAAATCATTTACCCTGATCTATGAAACATATTTAAAAATGATTAAATTGATTTAATTCCCATACCATTTCATGAAATCCTGCCACAAAAAAATGATTCTAGTTCAATAACCCCACAAAAAAGGAATTTTTTAAAACTCTTGAATTTTAAAAAACACTATCATCAAACCTATTAAAATTTTAAATTGTACCACATTTTAGATATTTCCAATTATGAAAACCATTAAAAACTTGTTTACATTTAATATACTTTAAAATAAGAAAATAATAAATATAAAATCCACTTATTACCAAAAATATTATTAAATTCATCAATGTCACTTTAAATTTCCCAAAGTCACTCCCTTAAAAACCCATTTCAATGAAATTTATCTTTTTGAAGTGGATACCAAATTTTAAAACAAAAAATAAGAACCAACATAATTAAATAACATTAATAACCCAAGAAACCATCTTAAATTAATAATAAACCTCTATAAAAACCACTTGAAATGATAGAGAACGTCGGAAAAATTAATCAAAATCAATTCATGACATTAATAAAAAAACATCAAGGAATATCTATAGAAAGAGAAAACGCAACAAAAAAACACCCATTAAAGATACATGTCCTATTTTAAAAATCTATAACTCATTCCCCCATCCATGCATCTCACTTGTTCATATTTAAACATCATTCAATGTTTTAATTATATTTATAAAGAATGATAAATCAAACATGAATCTAAAAGTTAACATTCCCAAATTAAACTAAAAACTCAATTTATAATATAAAAATAAATTATAAAGAACCCACTAAGGACTAAAATACTATTTTATTATAGTACTATATCTTTATTACCATTTTTTCTTAATCAAAAAACAAAACCCAGATTTGATTCTATTTTTTGATGAACCATCCCGGTCACCCAAGATGACTCATAACATATCATGAAGAGAGTATTGAATCACTTTCGGCTTGAAAATAATTCTTTGGTATCAAATATACATAAAATGAAACTATTTTTCTTGATGTGATAATAATAAAATTGGTCTTCCTCCAGGAAGTCTAAATAGACCACTCCATAAGTCGGATGGTCGTATATAATTAATCAATTTGAAATTTTGATCAAATAAATAGGGTATAAACACACAATGAAAGTCATTAGACATAATTTAAATATAATAAGAATAATTAGATGTTATGGAAAAGATATGAATAATGTGGAAAAATACACAAAATGAACAAAATACCAAAAAATGAAGAGCACCCTCACTTATCTCTATGTGTCTTGTAATCTACATCATGTCATGGAACCTCTACCATAATCAAAAATTAAACCCAATTACAACTACCAACAAACCATAGCTTTAAAATAACATGAAATATAATATAATAATGAGAATAAATTCCAATATGTATCCTCATCACTATTTAATTATACTTATTTAAATAAAAACAACTTTTATGATAGTTTTAAAATAAAACATTGAAGGTAATATTTCCATTTTAATAAAAACTAATATCATGAAACCACCTAATTGATACATTTTATCAAGGTAATCAATTCATACATTTATTTTTAATCAAACATTGAGAAAACTTCTAGTAAAGTATGGGTATTTAAAGGATAAATTTTTTTTATAAACCATGAATTTTTATAATACCCACATTTTAAAAGTGAAGGAAAAAATCAACCTTTAATTACCAATACATTTCCTAATTCCACAATTAACGCTTTCGAGGAATAAATTTTATTTTTCAAATCAAGGAAAACCATGAAGATAATAAATATTATCATAATAAACATAATAAAACTATCATCAAAGGAGTTTTTTGATGTGAAAAAATCACTAAATTAGAGAAAGATTAAATAATAACATCTAATCAACAAAGTAGAATGACTTAATTTTAAAAAATGACATCCAAACTAAAAAATAAAAGATACAAATATAAAAATCCTGATGGGAGTTAACCAAGAGAAACTAAGTTCATGGTTCATTATGATCCCCATGTTTATTGATATCCATTATCATATAAAATCTTAATATGCAACCCACTATAAGAAGAGTAATAATTACTAAAAGTATTAATTTACTAGTCAGGGTGACACACTAAACTAGTGGAATGAAAATATATATATTTAATAGTCTATATATAACACTTAAGTTATAAAAATAAGTAGTACAACTTTACATGTTATTATAAGTCACTAAACTGGAAGGGTTAAGTATGATCACTTCATGGAAAATATTACCTAAATAACATTTTTAAAAATTACAAACCATGCCAAAATACTTCATTAATAATTTAGGTCAAAAAATAATTTTTATAAAGTTTCTACCGAGCCTTGAGAACATCTTTAGGAAATGGAATTATATATTTCTTTTATAAAAACCAATCCATAAAATAATATTTTATTTTTTTTAAAAATGTTACATTACCTTATAATCACCACCCACCCACATTCAAATCCAAATATTTTTAAAACATAAATAAAACATTTTTAAAAATATTTAATGAATTTTATTTTGAGGAACACAACCCATCCTTAAGTGTAATAATTTTTATAAAACAAAATGTTTATCCTTTTTAAATCATTATTATTTAAAGAATATTTTTATATTTGGATTTTATTAAAATTTTCCTTTATGGAATTGCAACAATCACCTTACGTACATAATATATATGTATATATATAAAAATAGAATAGAACATACAAACATAGGAAATACTTTCCTAGACCAATTTAAAATCATGATAGAAACTATTGTATTTAGTTAAGGATAAATAAATTAAAATTAATTCTTTTTTACAAAATTTAAACCATTGTATTAAAACTAGAAAATTAATCAAGAATATATATTTAATGTGTTATTCATGGTACATCCTACCTCAAATAATGACCATAAAATTGATACCAATACTTAAGTAACCTTCTTTAGAACCCAAATAACCAAATAAAACTATAAACAAAATTAATAAATAAACTATCCATCTAGAACAAAAATCCCACAATAGTACAATCAACACAAAAATCATTGAATAAAAAACAAAGATGAACCACAAAATAGTTGTTGTGATCTACACCCCAGAAGCACCGACACTGATTCCATATAAAATCACCAATTAATTCATGAAATTCAGTTTTCATTTAAATATAAATCCCCAAAAAACCTAATTTTTTTTGAAGATATACCTCAAAATAATGATGTATGATGGCTCAGATATTCCCTTATATAACCTCCTCTATAGGCCAGACATTTAATCCCAAAAAGGAAAGATGATTTCATCATTACTTGGGAGTATCATTTCCCCAAAACCCAAACCAGGAAAGTAACATTTAGAAAATAATAAATATGGGGAACAAAGAAGAATAGGAGGAGGATCCAAAAAATGATAAACACTATCCTTGATATTTTACTACTAAAATTAGAATAGAATCTCTATGGACCAAGGAGGACTACTTCCACAATGAGGGTAATCTTATAGGATGTTAAAATTAGTGGGAAATAAGGAATAAGGGTTAATATTTTGATGAGTGTATAAAGGAAATTCAAAATAATTTTAAAAGGGTTTGTGAAAGTTGACCATAATGTGGTCTCCCAATTTACTCCAATGTGTAACTCACCCTTATCCTAGGCTAAAACCATTAATTTTTGAAGATCCAAGACATTATACCCCCTAATTATTTGGGATAAAAACTTATCCAACTAAACTTATTTGGTATATAGTTTATATCACCCTATGGTCTGGAAAAAACAGTCCACATTACTCTACCATAGCATAAACCCCCATGTTGTTTCACACCATGGATCCACTTAGCCTCACCCAAAAACCATGGTCACTAAAAATAAAACAATTCTATAAATGAATTAAACCATGACAAAGAAACCTAAATATAGGTAATTTTATTATAAAGGGATAACTCTACACTATTTTGGAATAATGACCATTGCATGATGACCTAAAAAATTATTATCTCAACCACTAACACCCTAAGCCTCAGATAATATACTTCCGCTAGGATAACACTCCCAAAGCATTACTAAAATAATTTAAAACATAATCAGGACACTAATTCCATTATCTAAATCCCATAAATTCAAATTTTTTAAGTCGTCACTAACCCATACTAATATGATTCATTATATATTTCTGGAATTATTTTTTTCTTCACTTTTTTACAACACATAGTATATCACAAGGTGTTTTAAATAAACCTTATTATCTTTGTAACATATGAGTTTTCCTATACATTATTTGATATAAAAATATATTTTTATGATACAAATGATAATTATATTCATTTCTCACTTTATTTATCTGTAGATAAACACTTTAATGAATTCTTATACTAAATCTTCTTAGGTAGTAATCTATTTTATGAATATACACTTCATATATAAAGAAATATATTTTGAATGATTGAATTTTGTTTCTAAATTCAATTTTTTATCTTATATAAATTTTAATCATTATTATTTAATTCACATACTATATATCTTTAGAGACAAAAATAATAATATCCTTTTTGTGAAGAATTATTCATTAAACTGACCTGAGGTACCTTTCTAAAAGTTTTCACACAATATATATTCCCATGTTTGATCTCTGTTTAATTATTAAAGTATTTTGAAGTGTAAGGATCATATACTAATTGATATTTCCCTATTATAATAGATATTAAACTTTTAATATAGTCATACAACCTCTTAAATCATTTACAACACTGGAAATGTTCTTGTTTATCTACAACACTCTCAAATTTAATGATTCTATAATCAATCAGTGAAATTATTATAGATAATTTATTTTTTCTAGTTTTTAATGTTTTTTCTTATAACTTTGTATTTATCACTATTATTCATTTTAACATTCTAGTTATATCATTAAATATTGTATCTATCTATTGATTTTTAACTTGATATTTGTAATACATATACTTTATTTCAAGTCTTTAATTAATTCAAGTTCATTTTATAATGATTTAATCTCATATTTATTTTCAAGTATAACCTTTATTCCCTAATTATATAATTTTACCTTTATATTTTAATTATTTTATTAGTAATATCCCCTAGGGTATACTGAAGCTCTACATTTATATCCAAAACTCCACTAAAATGGTATTCTATTTTACTAAGATAAATTGTGATATTTTTTGATTAAGAACTATAAAAAGATCATCCAAATTTTAGTTTTTGATTTTCTTAGTTTATTTAATCTTTAAATAAACCTCAAAATAATCATATTGTTTTGATAAAAAAATTATTCTTTTAAATTTCCCTAATACTCTTCTAGTATTTCACATAAAATTAATTTTTTTACTTCTCTCTTCGAAAGGTATTATTTATATTCTTAATCATTATACTTGGTGGGAAATATAAAGAAGATACTATTACTTTATACTTCTAAAAAAATATGTGATAAATTTTCCATTTAACTCCACTTTTACACTTTTTATTATTCCTAAAGATAAATTTTATTAACTCATTTAATTTCCCTTTTATTCATATCATGGATAAATATCTTCAAAAAAATATTTTAGAACATAATTTTTGTGTGTTTTTATACCTTTAAAAAATACTATGACAATATTATCTCATTTTTAAAAATATATTCTATAGATTTTCAATAGAGAGTATGATTAGGTCATTTCCATTAACTACATATACCTTTGGATTAAATAAAGTGTGTAATCTCCATAATACTTTTTAAAAAAATAATGATATCAACAACGACTTATCAAAGACCTCACAAGGACCCACAAACATCATCCACTATGTTAAAAAATGAATTAATGTACATATATTAAATGGTTTTGAGATATTTTAAGGTATTTGTTAGTTTTTTTATATTATATTATCTAAATTTTGAATCACCTTCATAGATTTTAGTGATCATGTCGCACATGTTTTTAGATGAATTATAATCCATCACTTTATTTTCTTTAATTTATAAATATTTCCCATTTTTAGTATTCATAGACATTGAATCACCCACACACTTTCTATTATTCTTAATAGTCATTTTTATAAAGTTTATTTAAGAATTTATATTTAATATATGGTAGATAACCACACCAATTCTCTAATATATTTCATGTTATGGAATATTATACTCTTTTATGGATATTTTTTCACATCAATCATAATTATACACCTTTTATAAACTAATTTACCCATACTATACTAAAAATAAATCCTTAAAGGAAAATTAAAACAAAGTTATTATAACCAATGATCATAAATTATTTATAAGTTATAAAAAATAAGACAAAACATTAATTATTACCATATATGGGTGAATAATTTGTTTCCTTTTTACCCATTCTTCTTAGTAGTAATGAATATTAAATATTGATATTACAATTATATTATGATATATCGATCTCAAACTAATGAAAATATTTGGAAGAAAATAAATAGAAACACATAAGTAACATAAAGTTTTACACAATTTAACCAATTCATACTATATTTATGGTATATGAAACTCACTATTATATATAAAGATAATGAGAATATATCACTAGTAACAAGTGCATAAAGTAGATATAGCTGCTATCAATACCAATTATCCTATGATTTACATAACTAACACCATATAATCATTTATAAAAAATGAGAGAAATATAATGTGTAATATATATATAAGGAATATGTGATCAAATTAGTTTATATAAAATTTATCATTCTTCTTCTTATTAAACATAACACACATGACTTATCCTATGCTAATGGAATAGGATGGGCCTACGATGGAAGAGGACGAGGCAACCATGGAAGAGGTTGTGACTATGACACTTACCTCTCTTCACTTTACTTTAGACAAGGGTCCAATGTAAGGAAGGAGTGACAGTGAAGATCGTAGGGAGGAGTGTGACAAAAACATCCTATATGAAAGGATACAGGCTTACACTAGGATGTATTCCCTAAAATGGGCCTCATAGTGGGGAGTGATAACTCACCTTTGTCCAAAAGGAAATGGAAGTGTGATCCTTTCCCCCCCTACTAGGGATCGAAGGCCCTGGGTCTTAGAGATGAAAGGGGGAGGAAAAATACCTATCCCTAGAATCTGAGATAGGGAACTCCTCAAAATTTTCCCTAGGGTAAGGGTCCATGTGACTATAGATATAAAAATATAAAGACGTCCTGAGGATCCTAGACCTTTAGTAGGACTAGTGTGGGAAACCTCTGACCGCAGAAATACAAATCCAAATGGAAGACATGCTGGTGTGACTTTCACTAAGATTTGGTTAATTAGGAGTTCTTGGTGGAGGTTTCAACATGGTATATTTAAAACAAGAGATCTATAGAAGAAAATTTCTTACCATGAGTGGTTTTGAGATAGGCCCAATGGATGGCTTGAGCAGGCTGAAAGGTAGGGTGAAGATCAAGAAAGGGAGATCAAGTAAGTGTCACACAAGTATGGGATGCTCAAGTATCTTTGGGTGAATTTATGTCAACTTAAGTGATGAAAATCATGGATTAGTATACTTGTTCAAGACATGGATGAACTCTTTAGGGGTCTTCATAGGTATTCACTAATGTGGGGTGTACAAATTTCTACTTGAGTAAGGGTGGTCATGCAAGTGTTCTTATATTGGGGGGGGGGGTGGGAGAATGAGTCACACAGGTGTTGTTAAGGTTTAACACTTGTATAACCTAATTCTAACTATCTCCCTTTAATTATATCACTTTAGGTGTTATGAAACCACATTAGAGATTTTAGAGGACTTGGGTGAAGCACTTGGGTGATCAGAGCAACAATCGGGATTCTGGGAAATTCATCCATAAAAATGAAGACCCAAGGGTCTATTTATAAGAAAATATGGTAACATGAGGGATAGGGATTGGCCACAAAAGTGTGGGGTGGTTCACAAGTGGGTGGAACATATGTATGTAGTGTGAAGGTATCTTACACATTGATGTTTTTGGGACTTAGGAGAAAACATATTCCATACCACGGGGGATTCACCCCCACACCCCTTTTCGGGATCAGTGCCAGGATGCGGTATCAGCCCATTGAACCAGTACCTTCACTGCCGTCATTGACCCCCAAGATAAATTTAGATTTGCACAACAAACATTTTTAGAAAGGCTAATGAAATTTTTTTTCGCGATGCATGGAAATCTAATTTGTTCCTTCTTTCAGTATAAAGATGTATTTCTACTTTAAATCAGAATTTGGTGTCTAAGTGAGGTTAACATCTTAAATTTTGTGAATAAGTGAATGGAACACATTTCATGGTGTGTATAATAATTCCCTATAGTGTATACACTTACCACAACATCTATGTGGTATCTTGAGTCACTACCAAATACTCCACTTTGATTGTACAAAATATAACAAACATTTTCTTTTTTAAGATCAATGAGAGGCATCGTCCTCGAATACAAAGTTCACCACTAGAAGTGGATTTGTGAATATAAATTGTATAATCTACATTTATATATATATATATGTAAATATATAAATGAAATTATCCCTATTTGATATATAAATGGATTAATTATATGAGGTAAACTTACCTTAACAAACATATATTTTACATCATTTTAAAAAAATATTTATCATATTTCATAATTAATTCACACTCCTAAAACATATAGGTTAAGTATCCTAAGATATTAGATATATATGCATCTTAATAAAACATACAACATATGTGTCTTTTATAATATTTTATATTCTTGGTTTTTTTGAAGACATATTAAGAATAATAATCTATTTCAAAACATGGAGAAAAGGGAAACATAAGAACATGGAGATCATAAATACCCAGTAATGGGAAAACATGAGAGATATTGATTAGAGTAACATAAATGATTGTAATAATGGTCATAAAAAATTAATCATCAAATGAAAATATAGTAATGAAAACATAATCATGGTGTATAAAAATATCATAATGAAATAATACTACATTGAATATAAACTATATAACCTAAGCACGAATCATAATATAAGGATTTGGCATTTAATAGGAATGAAAAAAATTCATAATCATAGAAAACCATAAAAAATATCAAATATCTTAACCTAGACCATTAATTATTGGTCGAGAAATATAACTTTATCATGTCCAATGCATAACATAGTGGAATAAGATAACTTCATGTATCCCATACATGCCATCTCATTTGATATAAACATTATCCAATGAATTAGGGGTATTTAATACTAGGCTCACCCATCATATAACGATATAACCATGGATATGTGTGTCATATGAACATAAAATAGATAATTATTCTATCAAAATTAACCCCAGAAAATAAAAAGGGTTTCTTACAAGGAATAACAATTATTCCAACATTGTAACGATAATGGTTGATTTATTGGAATTATTTTTCACATTAAATATAAGAAATATTAATAGAGTTTAGAATATAATGGTATTTCTTTAAACATAAAATTCATCTCTGGGAGATACGCAATTACATAAAAATAAATTATAAATATAATTTTCATTTGAATTATTTTTAAAAATAGACAAGGTATTAATAAATTATTTTAAAAGTGTGGAGAATGAAAAATAGTATTTTAAGATTCAAGATATAAAAATCATAAAAAAGAACCTTCAAAAATAAAATAAGAAAAATAGGGTGGAAAATGAGACCAAGTGAGAAACATAAAGGAATATTAAAAGAGTGATTTCCCTACCATCATTATAAATAAGTAAAAATAATTTTAAATTGATCATAATAAATATAAAATATAAAATAAAGGGAAGGATATAGAAAATACTGGTGAAACATCATGATGAACCTGGATGTGGGTGAGAACAATTACAAATAAAAATTAAGATAAATAAACATCACTTTACATTCAATCTCTAACATCACTAATGAATTATAACTACCTATATATTATAAATATAATTCTTAATCAACTATTTCAAAACCATATTTTTATTTATTACCATTTATTCTAATCAACTATTTGATGGTTTATTTTTTTCATCGAATATTATTAGATTTTATTTTTCCATACTTGTATGGGTATAGTGGTATCGATCATAATTATTTTATAAAAAGTTACATATATATAGAATTATATATATACTATAATTATATTTTACAATGATTTTTAAAACCATATGTTAGTTTCATGGAAATTTTGGATATGGTTTAAAAAGATGAAATTTAGAAAATGCTTGTTTTGGTGATATTAGTAAACATAATGTTTTATTTTAATAATAAATTGAATTTTAATACTACCAGTAAATAATCATAAACTTAACATTATTTATTTATTTATAACATATTTTACTTGTATATATGTTTCCAGAGTCATCCATGATTAAAATGATGAAAATAGTATAACATGATACAATGAGTACCTAAATATGGATATGTAGTAATATAATTATAATATCATTTTTCAAAAGTATAGTGAAATTAATAGTATGAAATGAAAGATGTAAATTGTATTTAATAAAGATAAGTATGATAATATAAGTTAAAAAAGTAAAGAATAACTCATTACTTTCTTTGATGGAATCACCACTTCTCATTATGACTTTATTCATAATGAATGATTTAAGACATATTCTAATGACCAGAACATCCAAAAAAATCAGAGAGTATTATCAGGGAACTCATTTGAGTAGAAATTTTAGGGTAAACTAGTCATGAGATATGTGTTGGAATGGGTATATGAGGGTGCATTTATAGATGAGCTTGAGTGCAATATTTGAGAATATTAATTCCATAAATGTAAAGGATGGTTATTTTGAGTTGGAAAGTGGTTCATAAGATAAGAAAACAATGTTGGTTTGAGATACCATCAATTATAGTTGTGTATTTATACTTTCATTAGTTTATATATGACATTAACTATATACAATATCTTCCCATTTTTACTATTTGCATATGCAGTCAACTATTCACCATGACCAAAAAAATAAATAGACCCACTTATCTCATTTCAAAATATTGATTTAAAATATAATATTCATTTTATTAAATTAAATCCCAAAATATTAAAAAAGTTATATTTTAAATAGACATACAATATATTTTTTAGGAAAAATAAAATTTCTTAAATAAAATAATTTCTTGTATAAGGAATAATTATATTTTAATAATTATCATTCCAAAATTATTTCATAGATGATACTTATTTACTTTATATGTAAAATATTAAAATTATATATAAATTTAACATTTCTATAAAAGGATTATATTACCATTATAACAATTTTTATATAACAATTGGCTATAAGTATTCCAAAACATCTTATATATACCTACTGGATATATGACGATCATATTACCATTTTTAAATTTCTATAAAATGACAGGCTTATTTAAAAATGTTTCACCATTCTATTTTTTTTATTTTTTAAAATTTTTATCATATTTCCAAGGTTTTTTAATTCTTTCCACAGTTATACAAGGTTTTTTGTTTTTCATGCGAGACTATGAGGATGAATATTTCATTCTTGCATTATTTTAACTTAAATTTGGTTATATTCCTCTTACAATTTTTGTAATTTGGCCCATATATATTTATTACTGTATTAATGTTTATTTAATATTTTTTTGAATTATTATACCTTAATAAAATAAAATATTATTTTTTAGGTCAATATTAGGTATGTATGAAGTTATTTAATACATAGAAATTATTTATGGGATACTTATAATAATTTTTATAATTTTACCTTTTATCCCCCTTAAAAAATTTGTACCCTCATAATTTTATTTCCCGTATGAGAACTTATAGGGGTAATTTTTTTTATTAAATCTTCTTACTCCCATGTTTATTCTTTAAACATATTAATTATACATATAAATTTAATTAGGTGTGTGGCCTAGTTCTATAATTCGCTAGCCTAGGACCTCCAAAATGAATGACAGGTTAGTAGTTCTAAAAGACCATAGGCATTTCATCAAGTATGCCAGAGGCTTTCAACTAGAATCAAGTGTCTGTAACAATCATACAGAGACTATAATCTTAGTATTATCTTATATGAAAAAAATAAAAATAATTAAATCAACATAAAATATTATAGTAAGTATACAGAATTACAATAATAGTCTGACCATAAACAGTATAAGAAATCATCTTATTTTATCAAATGTGTCTATTCTCTGTATACATATATAAAATAAGAAGATCTCCTACAATCCAAATTAAATACATAATATACAAAAGAAAAGAAATATATGTAATTTTTTTTCAAAACTAGAGTCCCTCCTCAGTCTAGTCTCCCAACCATCACCCAATTACTCGATCAAGATCCAAAGTATAACATACTACTAAAAAATCAACCATAAGGTTTGTAAATGCACTGAGGATCCAATGTAAATTGTGAGGAGATCATATTAGTGGGGATGACTAATGAGGTTTCTTTGATATAAAAAATATACAGTGTATGCATGAATATAAATATACAATAAATAAAAACAATAATAAATAAATCACTTCTGGTCCTTAGGTGGTAACAAGGTCACCCCACCAATTGAGCCCACATACTTCAGGGAACACTCGAAGGTAGTTTCATCTCATGCCATTGATCCATATCAATAAAAATATTCATTGTTTATATGGATGGTTTAATATATCCAACCACCCACATAGACTAGTCAATACCATATAAATTAGGGTATAACCCTACCATCGAGTCTCATACAAACACCATACCACTTTGGTTGATGTACCATAGTCATACCTCGTACCAACACCTAATTATATAACATGATTCCTCATAAGTATATCTTGTACCAACACAGTATCACTAACGTTGAGGTACCCTAATCACATTTAACTCCAACACCCTTTCACTACGGGTGAGGTATAATAGAAAAATCTGGTACCAAAATCTGACCACTCTTGGTGGGATCTCATGACTAACTAACATCCACAATAAAATATTATCCACAGTCCACCCAAAGGTTTATCCACACATTAATACTGTAAACCATGATCCCAAGGTCTTTAGGATACATACTCATCAATAAAAGTACAAAAAAATTAAGTTGTAAAAGAATGTAAAACATTGAAAACACTACCCATAACCTATCTCTTAGATATCAATAAATCCAAATATAGCACTCTACAAGAGGATACTATATGAAGTTAGAATACCTATTCATCTATGAATATTCAAATTATATATAGTCCAGCCCAAAAAAACCATGTAGCCAAAATAATTTTCCATGATAATCCAAAATATTTTAGGCCATATAAATTGTAAAATACATCACCCACTAGTCATATGAATTCACATAATATAGATATTATATTACATGGGATAATCCTCCAAAAAAACTTCCAAATTCACCCCATAATGATCTCAACTCACAATGCACTAAATAGAAATCTTAAGGTGCTTCAGAGGGATAATAACTCTTTTCCCATACATTCCCAAGCACTAGTCTCCCCATGTATCCCAAGGAATATCACACCATCTTCAACCCATGAGATATAACTCTAAAGACTAGCTAATCCAAATGAATATATCAACCATGCTCTAGGTATGCTAATAAACCCCAATATAACTCACTCTTCAACCTACCCACAGGTCATACAATCACAGAAACCCCCCATGGAATACTCAACAACACTATAGAAGACAATTGTTATGACATATTTTTTTGGATAACAATGATAGTTATGAAAGAAAGGTCTCAAGATAATAATCCAAAAATCTACTCAAATGAAGGAGTTTTTCAGTACCATAAGATATTTGATGACTTTTCCTTAGAAAATTATCCTGAACCATCACCATTAAAAACATTTATCTACATTATTTACCACCATAATGACTATAAGACCTCTCACATAGCCTTAATATTTTCCAATTGTTATTAATTACACAAATTAATGTCCCTTCGGGGTCTAATAGACCCACCATAAGGATTATACCCTTGTAGGAATAGCCAATGGGAAACTTTGAAACCACCAAACCATGTGAAACATATATAATTCATATGAAATATACTTTCCCGTAGACTATAACATATATTAGGACACCCCAAGACCATTTAAATAATTCCCAATCCCACAACCCAGGGCACATGAATGAACATCACAAATAAACATACTAAATATGGTGAATTGTTAAAGGAACCACCAACTTCATACCTTGGAATTTGACTCATTGGATATCATGAAATATTTTGGCACATATCGGTTGAAATTTATAAATTAGATAAATATTTTATAAATTAAAGGTTACACTAACATAATATAAAAAATCTTGAAGTAGTTATAGTGATCCTATGTAATACGTTTTCTTCACTGATAGAAGCCTCCTACTTTAAATAGAACCTCAATCTGATGGGAGATAGTGACATGAGAGACCAAAGAGTGAACATGGAGGGGGTGAAAGATAGGGGTAGGGGTTAGATTGAGTGACATTAAAATGGTAGGGGGAGTGTTTTAATTATAAACCAAAACATTTTATTAAAATAATATAAAAATCTCCCCAAACCATAATTGGGTACTAGGTCAGTGAATAATTGGTATTTTGTGTACACCAAATAGGAAAACCTACTTAAAGGTGTCTCAATAGGTTCAAGTGAACTTGTTTGGGTACCCTATGGGTGTATTGATAAAGGAAGGGGTTATCCACTTCAAACATATCCTGACCACCTGAAACAATAATAAATCATAAAAACATGAATAAAAATATTCTAGAGATGATATAAAACTCTAAATTCTAACCTAAAACCCATTCCTCAAAACAATCCCTTCTTCATGATAAAAAATTCAAATTACATTTTAATTCACTAACCAATAATGATTAGGGTTGTTACATGTTTCAAAGATCATTATCTCTAAGATCCATAATTGTTGATAGTTGTTCCTTATAAGAATGGTCATTCTCCACATATACAAGCTCTATGTTTAGTACATTTGATGGGTCTATTTTATACATCCTAAAAATAGTTAATTATAACAAGTCATGTACTTACAAGAGTCTTGGTGAAAGTTCTAGATGATATGATATATTCCCTATGTTATAAATAATATTGGATGGTTTAATGTATCTAGGTATTAACTTTTCTTTATTATGAATCTTATAACCCCCTTCTATGGAGATATTAAAAGGACTAATTTTTCTTTAACATCAAATCCTAGATATAGTTGATAATTATTATTATACATATTTTATAATTTTTTTCTACTTTAATGTATTTGAAAAAAGATTAAATATTCTATTTAATTTCATGGTTATGATTTGGTCCAAATATATTTCACCCTACGACGTGATCTTAGCATGAAAAGTTTTTATATCTCTTATATATTGAAGCCTAAAATTTTGAAATATGAATCATTTGGTGGAAATTATTTTTATATGAGAACATAAGCATTACAAGATATTGACCCTAAACTTATTTTGGAATCCAAGAGTAAAGATCTCAACAAATATTCTAAACTATAATTGATCCTTTAATACTAATACCTAGTTTGAGGATGATATAGTAAAAAGATCAATTGTTTATTTAATACTTATTGAAAATTCCTCTAAAACATTGAGCTAACCCATGGATTTTTATTACATGTAACTAAATATATTACCCTATATAACCTTAAAAATCCATTTAGGTATATATTATAAAGTTAATAAATCAAGAAATAAACTTTAATAGTAATTAATTGATATATAATATAAAGTTGATTAACCACGACACAAATGGAATGGTTTCTTTTATAGTACTTATTAAGGCCTATGAAAAAATCTATGTTTTCCCACCAAAATTGTTCCCTAAAATATCTATACGTATTTGAACATATTGTTTGAACCATGAATGATGATCTATACACATCATCAAACAAAAAATTTATAACATTGATAGGAAACATATTCAATTGAAAATTCTTATAACACCATCATTGTCAAGGGTAGACTCTAAAATATTTATAATATTATCTTGTAGCTGTACCTAATAATTATGTGCCTTTTTTATCTTTACATGGATAAATGGATGATAATTTTTTTTCAAGGGATTAATTTATAACCATTTTGGAACATGTGTTTATAACTCCACGAGATTCATGAAAAGGGACTAACGTACCTCTTATTTATACTTAGGGATTTTTTTGCACCTATATCTTGAGTCCCAAATGGGGTGTGCCATGATTTCATATATAAAATATAATAATATTATAAATCATCAATTTTTATGAATCCTTTAACAATAATGGTTAGGTGTCCTATGAAAAATAAATCCATGTAGTGGGTGCCAAAGTAGATAATATTGTGCATTAGTGATGGAAGGGCCGATGTAGACAAATATTAAATAGTATTAGAGGGAGGTCATGGGATAGAATCACTTGGGTAATGATGTCGGCGATATTGTTGGGACTATCTATTTTTTACTCCATAGGATTCATGATATGGGATTAGAATCCCTACTATTACTAGTTAGGGATGCATTGTGCACCGGAATCACAGGCCCCACATTGGGTGTTGGAGGAATTTAGGTGCACTATATAGTATGATTTTAAAACTTTCACTTGAATGAACACTTTTCCAATTATGAAGTGGTTCACTAATAAAAAACATTTTTTGTGGTCGGTGATGGTACATAGACCTAGTCTTAACATACATGGATATTACCACATTTTAGATTAATTTTCAGTACATTACAAGAATACATGCCTGAGGACCACAATATTTCTTGTCTTTGGAACCATTGGAAAAAATATCCTTTCCAGGTTAAGGATATTCAACATATCTGATAAAGATCTCCACCTTAAGTAATTCTACCGAAAAACATTCTTCATAACCTATGAAAAGTAAACATAAGAAAGGGGAGATATTAGATGCTCGATAAAGGTAAATAAAGGAAATACATAATTATAACTTGAATAAAAGGGTATGGAACTTGAGAATAAAATTTTAAGATAATAACATTCATATTAGAGATCCAAATAAAGATTTGTATTTCAGAAGAAATTAATAATAAAGAAATAAAGAACATAATCCATGAAATCATAACATAGAAATAAAATATGGAATTGTGTAAAACACATAAGCATATAATAACCCTATGTTAAGGCATCCTACCATTGCCTTTGTAACATGTTAATCTTTGGTTAATCTCCTGTTTACCAGCTTCGGACTTGGGATAAACTCTCGTGTACCATCTTATTACAAGCTTCAGATGTCATTCCATGTACCCTCTTGTTATAGTCTAAGGATTTTCTCCCACTTACCCTCCTGTTACGGACATGGGGTGTCCTCCCATTTACCCTCTTATTTTGGGCTTGGGATGTCCTCTCGTATACCCTCTTATTTCAGGATTGGGATGTCCTACCGTATAACCTCTTGTTTCAGGCATGGGAATACTTCCAATATACCCTTTGATATCATAAAAGATTTATCATTACCCAATGAATTCTAGGGAGATACTGGTCAAACCCCTTTTGTAATTAAATCATACATTCATGTACAAAAATAAACAATCATCATGTCATGACCCATGAAAAGATATGGGTTTTATAAACATCAAATCATAACCCATGAAATGAAATGGGTATCATTTTCATTTAATAGAATTATAAAATATGGAAAAGTGATAGGTTGCATAATCAATTCATCAAAGCATAACCCATGAAGAGAAGTGGGTTTTAAAAGCATATAACTCGTTGAAGTGAAATTGGTTTTATAAGAATTTTTCCCTTAAAACATAAACCATTCAAGAAAGAATATGAATAAAACCTTTGTATAATTTCCTAGAAGGGATTGATTAACATCAACTGACGTCATATTAGATGTAAAATAACTTGAAAAGATATATTGAAAACATTTCTTGAAGAAAATATCCTTTATTCTTTGAAAAAGTCTTTTTAAATCATAAAACCTTTTAGAAATTCATTTTATTTGAAAATAATTTAAAAACATACAAAGAATTATTGAAACCAATTTGAGAAAATTTTCCATGAAAACATGTAAAATAATATTGATAACATTTTGAAAACCTTTTTCCTTGAAAAACTATAAAATAAGCTTCAAAAAATATGAAAAAACTTTTTCATTGAAAAAACTTTGAAAACTTATAAGGAAATCTTGAAAATGTTTGGAAAACCTTTTTACATGAAAAATTATAAAATAAGCTTGACAAAGTTTTGAATACTATTTATTTGAAAATAATTTTAAAAAACCATTAATAAAAATTAAAATTTTATACATGAAAATAAATATTCAAATAATTCATTCTAGGTAAGTCTATACATATCATATGAGGTAAAAAGAACATTCTTTTTTCATGGTAAAAACATCAAAAAAATGCCTAATTTAGTGAGAGAAATTAATATTCATTTTAAAAAATTTGAAAAAAGATTTTTTTTTGTAAAAATGACATTTAATTTTATAGGAGAATAGTATTATATTCTTGGGAACCATTTTTAGAAAATATTTTTTAAAATAACGCATATTACCAACTGAAGAGAGTGATACAATCAGATTTTTCTAAAAAGCATTTTCTTAATTATATAAGGTACTATAGAGTGGTTAAATGGTACTAATAAATGGATATATCGTGAATAAAAATATTATAATGAAGCTCATGAGTCTTCTTTAGATATGGATAATAATATTTTGTCAAAATAATAAAAATCATTAAAAATCTCAAAAAGTGATGACATTGTTTCAATAAAATATTACCACATGGTTACTTTGGATCATACTATTCATGTAATAAAATAAAATTGAATGAAGAATAAAATATAATGAAAATAGAGATATTCTTGATATAATATATCAATTGGAGTAATATACACTTCATTAAATAACAGGGGTGCATAACAAAACATGTCTCTCAAAGAAGGAAATTTGAGACAGAACTACTTTACCAATTTGTTTGCTTTTAAAAAATTAACCCATGAAATAAAGATCATAGAATTGAAATTTAAGTACCCATAAGTTTAATTATAAGAATCATAGAATATATCTATGGTCATTATATACACCACACAAAAGGAATCGATGACGAATAAAGTATATATCTCACAGAAATAAAAAGTGAGATGAAACTCCCTTACCTTGTGTCTTGACTCTCATCATACTCATTCACTCCACATTAATAATAATTATAAATTTATTATAAATATTTTATATAACCATATTATTATATCTAATACCATATATGGTTTGATTATGATCTTATATTACCGGCTTGTTAAAAATCTTATGTTAGGGTTTCACTTCGAGGAATATTCGCTTTGTTCTTCGTATGTGTCTTAATTTGTTATGTATTTGGTCATTATAATTATATCATGATTTCAATAATTTAAATTATGATATAAATATCATTTATATTTATTATATTTTTATTTTAATAATTTTTATAACATATAATTATGAAATTTAATACATCTTTCATGGAGACAGTAAGCCATACGTACGCATGAACGTTGTTTCCATCTTTATTTTCAAATTGAATGAAAGAAGGTAACTTAAATATGTTTTTATATATATATATATTATAGTATCATTATTATATCATATATATAAAATAATTTCACTACACCCATCCTTAATATTTTCCATGTTCTCTGTGAATGAATTCAATCACTTTGAGGGGGTGGTAGTCGACACTTCCTCAAACAAAATTAACATATTTACAAAAATGGAAAGTATAAAGATATATGTTGTAAAGGGATTAAATAAACTTAAATACATATTAAATATAATATATAACATATATAAACAACGTTTCAATCATAATTTACACCATGGGAGGCGGTAAGGAAAAATGAACATTTATCATTTTCTGAGCCTGTAGTTCACCGTATACGTAAAAAATATGTTTGTTACCCATTAGATGGAGGTGTGTGTAAGTTTATATTGAAAAATTATCATAAAAAATAATATTATATTTAATATATATTTTTTATACAATCTTGGAATAAAGAGAGTGGAGGGGGTGGAGAAAGAAAATAAAAAAAATGAGTTTGAGAGAAGTCATTACCTCTTAATCAGATAACTCCTTTTGGTTTATTCCAAAAGGATTATTTGGATTTCTTCCATACGAAAGGTTGAATTCAAGTATGAAGGGATAGATTTTTGGAGACAATTTCAGAATTTTTTGGACAAGCCAATGTGTCTTGAGAGGTGTGATGAAGGGGTCGAGTGCTTGCCTTTTTATAGTGGAGGGGGAGTGACACTCTGGTAAATACTAAAAGGTATTCAATAATGGGAGGTCTCATTTAACAAATGTTCCTAAAAAATGGAAAAATATTGGATTAATTTGAATTTATGGTTAAAAAAATCTACACCACTCAAAAATATGTTCATTTTAATAATTTGGTTCCTTAACTTCTAAGATCCCCCAATTTTATTATTTATGTTTTTTAAAGTATCGAGATTTCTAACCTAAGAAATTTAACCATTAATAATAAATTAAATTGATATTTACTATATCATATATATCCACTAAATTAAAATTATTATACTTAATTTAAAAAATAAAAACGTCATGTGTTTTGGAAATTAATTTTAAAAACCAGCGCATGTGACGCGGAAAACACTAATTAAACTCAGACCATGCTAAAAATGTTTTGACAATATATGATTCAGTATGTTAATTATAAAATATCAATTAGTCCATTAATATACCATATTTAATATTTTTAAACCTAAAAATCACTTGGTAGAACATATTATTTTTATTAATTTTAAATCACTTGATAAAATATCTTTTATTGTAAAATAACCATAATGTCAATTTTGACATTATTTATTTAATTTTGGTTTTAAAATATCAAAATAATATAGGACTTAAAATAAAATATTATTATAGATGTAAAAAATGATATATTAATCTTTAAAAATAATTAATTACAATAATTAAATCAATTAACTTAACCTTTAACATTTATATTATCATTTATTTTAGTTAATTCTTAACTAAATAATCACTACATTGGTGTTTTATAAGAATTTTATGTAACTAAATCATATATAAAATTATTTAAAAATTATTATTATAATAATAACCCATTTATCATTATGTATGATATCTATAATAAAAAATATGATTTTTTTAGATGTCTTAAAGTTTTATAAATGTTAATGGTAAGGAAAGTTCCCTTTTTGTCCTTTTAATTACTTAACCTTTTATATAGGAACATCCACTTAATAATATCACAATAACTCCTAAAATTTGAAATAATAGGGGATATGGTCAAATTATTGGAAGCTGATTTAATTTGGACAAGTGTCCAGGTCATTGTGGTCCTTATGGTTAAGGTTTGGACCATAATTAAGCTTAATCTTACCTTAATCGCTGTGATTAATTTTAATCACTTTCAATAACATTTTTGTTCAAAAATTAAGTTAAACCCATTCTAAAAAAATATAATTCTGTTTATGACCATGTATTTTAGTTTTTTAAAATTCAAATCACAGAATTGGGAAAATTATGTTTAACACTATTCCCACAGACGTGGTGAGAAATTGGGTTTTTAAAGTAAATCATTCAAAAGTTCAATAAGTTTCTATATCTCATTTCAATATAAAAATGATTACGATTACCTACATTGGATTAATGTAAGTATAATTGATCTATTTTTACTTTATAAACCAATTTTAAATATAATTTAAAAATAATTATTATTTAAACAAAGATACTCATTTTAACTAATATACAATATTTACACTGTTCATAAAAAAAGAAGTTTCTCATAAAAATAGAAAAAATAACCTTAAGATAATTTTGATATTCAGAATTAAAAAAATTACCTTATTTTGAAAAATAAAATTTATAATTTTTTTTTAAAATATTTCTGCCATTAAAAGGTTGTAAAAACTCTGTCTTGCATGTAATAAAAGATAACCTCGGTATTCTATGTAAATAAAGATAAAATTTATGTTATGTGTAGTGAAATATTAACTTTATATTTTGTATAACACAATCTATACATAATTCTTTAATATAACATAAAATATTTTCTACATTGTGTGAAATGAAAAGTATCAAAAAGATTAAATTAATTCAAAAAAAAAATCACAAAATCATAGGGTGTTAAAGCTTGAGTGGTGGCTAGACCAATGTAGAAGAATAATACCATGTGATAAATGTTTATTTTTTGACACTCCAATAACTCATACAAGATATATTACACTGTAGATTTAGATTTTATTTCTTATAATAAAATGGAACAAACTAGGTTTTATTATAACACCATGACCTAGTTTGCTGGGACTGATGCAATGTTCTACAAGGCCACATCAATGCCTCTCTATTAATATGAGGCTATTGACTCATGGTGATGGACTAATCCCTGAAGAGGGGATAATATTACCTCAATATCTATTAACCATCAATAATATACTAAGATGATGTTTTAATAATAAATAAATAAAAAAGGAATGCAGTGGTAAGTTTATCAAATAAATACACCACATTTTGTAAAAAACGGGCACTTAAATCATACATAATCAGTTGAAAATATCCCCATATATAGTGGATCAATGTATGAGATACAGAAAAAAGAACAAAAAATCTATGAGTCACCAAAATAAAAATATCACATACCATTTCCTTAGATTTCCTCTAATCCCCAACAAACTCCACCTATTCAACATCCAATCATAGGGCCTTTACCTTAGCTAGATACCTAAAAATAAAGTCTTCACCTGTATTAATAATCCCATGCATGGTGAGAGTAATAAAAAAAGTAGTACACCACCAATAATTCCTTATCAAAATTGCAATAAATATATGTGATTTTATTCACTAGTTTAAATTAAACAAATCAAAGACAAGAAGAGATGAACCCATGTCAAGTCATTATGGGAAAATTAATCCTCCATAATCCCCAACCATACATGAGGTGATTGTTATGAAAGGAAAACATACCTTTATTGTGAAAACCTAGGTAGTTCTGGAAATAAATAAATATTTTTATTTATCATTATTAATTTTATGTATTTATATACATCATAGTTTTATAATTTATTTATTAAAGTTTTCAGTTGAAAAAATAAATACTTTTATTTAAATAAATTATTTTTCAATAAATTATATGGTTTTCTTCAAATTGTAAATTTATGGTTTTAGAAATTTTAATTTGATAAATGGTATTCATTTTTTGTAATAAAATGTATCAGATATGGAGAAGTATTAATTTTTTGTATTTTTTTGAAAATAATAATTTTTGAATGAATGTAAAAAATGCAATTTTGTGTAAAATTATCTTTTTATAACAAGTAATTATACAATACCGTTATATTTTATTTGCTTTTAATTAAAAATGATATCCATTTTATTAAAAATAATCTAAAAAATACTATAGTAAAAAACATTATATTTACTTTTTTTATAATTTCATATTTATGCTTAAAAAATGCAATTTTCTAAAAATTATTTTTCATTGCATTTTGTGCATTAATATTAAAATTAATTTCTACCACGTATACAAATTGAATCATTAAAAATTGATTCCATATTTTTAATAGTTAGTTTCAAATTTATGAATGATTTCAATTTAATTTCTGATCATCATGAATAATAAACATGGTAAAAATATGTCATTGTAATAAAGGGTAAATTAGGTTAATTAAGGAAAAAACTAGGAGATAATGCAATAAAGTTTTATCTTAATTCTTATTATAAGATATTATTTCAACCCATATCACCCTATCTTTTAAATTGGATGGGTTTTATCCACTTTCTAATTGTTAATACTTTATAATATTTAAATGTTTAGAAACATTACATGTGTTCCCATCCCCAAACTTATTAAAGGGAATCTCCTCTCCCCCCTTACTCACATTTTGAGCCCTATAAATCATCCAATACTGATAAAAACCTCTCCCTAACATCATTATCCACATACTATATAAATGTTTCATCTCAAAAGACCAATCCTATAAATATTAGGGTGTAAAGTGATATATCTAGGGAGAAGTCATAAGTCCTAACTAACATATTTCATGTTTATTTCTTCTTCTACCTCCTTTAAATATTCATCAAAAATGATAAAATAATAAAATTATTATATAAAAAATAATTTAATTATATTATAATAATTTCTGGAACATTTAAATCTCATTTCCCATGTTATACTAAATGAAAACATCACTCGAGCATACATGTAGACAACCACCTCCTAGAAGCGATATGTTTTATTTTTCATCACTATATCATTTGAATTTTTAAAATGATAAGAAAATGAATATATATGATATTTACAACATTATTATTATTTTATTTAATTGATATATTACTCAACTTCTTACCCATTCCATTTTTTTGAAATTGACAATTCCACGCGTGTGTATGTATGGAATACCGCCTATATAAAGAAATGTGACTAATTTTTCTTCTTCACCTTATAAATGTGGTTATAATGATATAAAAAAGAATAAATATGAAATTTATAACATATTTATGATTATATAATAGTAAAATTATATCTAATTTATTTATTTTTGTCCATTTTAAAAAATGAGAACGTCGTTCATGCGTGGGTATGAACTACTGTCTCCATGAAACAATGTAGTTAATTTTTAATGAGAAACTTGTATGGTTGGTTTTAAAAGTGTATATAAATATGATAGATATAAAATTTTTATGATTCGATAGATAATTTACCCATAACCCATTTTACCATAGTCAACGTACATACGTTGTTTTTAGTCTATAAACCAATCGACCCTAAAACATCTAACATAAACTTACCATTTTAGTAACTAAATAAAACATGGTAAGAAATTAAATAAAAAGAATAATTATATTTAATTAACATGAAATATGTTATTAATCTTGTATAAAATTAATATAATTTTATTATTCCAGATTCGAAGAACATATGAAGCTAGACAAGTCTTAAGGTTGAGGGATTCATCATATTAATTTCATTTCATTATGACGTATACTATTTTCACCACAATATTTTTTTGGTGTATGAGAAACCATGTGGATATATTTTACAATTAATTTACTAAAAACACAGTGCTTTACAAAACAATTTCATTTTCTCTTCTTCAATGTCATTTTTTAAGTTAGGAAAGATGCAAGGGTTTTTTCTTTATAACATTGTTTTAATGTATTTCTTCTCAATAATTATCATCCATGTTTATGATTTTTTTAAATTTTTAAATAATGATATTATATATACTTGATAATCCATTAAAATTCATTTTCAACAAAGTTTTACTATCATTACAAACCTAAAAAAATGAATGTTTTTAATTTTTAACATATGGATCATTTTGATGTTTTTTACCAAAGCACAAAAGTTTGATTTTTAACATATAAGACATGAGTGTAATTTACCTTCATCATGTAATTTTATTATTATATAACTTAATTTCTAACTTTTATTAGTTTTAGAAAGTAAAATTCAATTCTCGATGTTATAAGGAATATTTTTTTTCAAGGTTTTTTTTCAAAAGAAATGGACATTTCTCCAAATTTTCATGAGAAAATGGGAAGTTATTTGATTATGGGTTCAAATAATATTTTAATGGATTTTATAGATGAAAATTTAAATATTATAAATATTTTATTTACAAAAAGTCATTTGATCATTATAATTGATGATGGGTGAGCTCGATATAGCTGATGACGATGGCTAATCCCATTATAGTTCTCGAATGTTTTTGGGTAATTAATAATATTAGAAGGAAAAAAAGGAGATCATCGAGTATGATAGTTCTATGGAATTAATAAATATTTAGTTATTATGAAATGTGTTAAAAATGAGTGAAAATAGGTTATTAATATGATTCTCTATGATACAAATATTATGTTTTAAAAAATGGTTTTTATGGAAATGTTTTGATTTCATGAGTTAAGGAAAATGTAAAGGTTAAAGGTTTCATATTCAAAGGAAAATTTTCGTGAGTTTCTCACCCGCCATAGGATACCTTCATGATTTTTTATATGATATATAATATGTTTTGAATGTTTTATTAGAGAAAATATCAATTGTTTATAAGTTTAATTGTTTTATTTATGTTATCAAGGTTTTATTGTTAAAAAGGTAAACAAATACATGGGTATTTATTTCTTTCACTAGAACAATGGGATTACATTATTTTTATATACCTTACTATGATTTTTTCTGGTTATCACACATTTTAAAATGTGTTTCATATGATCTAAAAATGATAATAAATTTTATTAAGGTTAGTATTTCTAATATGTTGGATCATATTAAATTAAGAAAAAGTGTCCTAAATGAAATGGGTGTGTACACTTAAAGTTATGTTTTTATGGAAAAAATGTATAATATGTGAAATTTTCCACTTTCTTATATAATTTTTTTTTCAAATTTCTCTAAAAATATGGAATTCAAATATACTAAAAAATAATAAAATTGAAACCCTTGTTATCAACTATGTAATTATGGAATGAATAAGGTGTGGTCCATTATAGTTAGTATCAGAGGAAAAGTTTAGATACCTTTTGAGATCAGGATAATATTAAAAGAAACTTTAACGTGACATTAATTTATGGGTATATTATCATGATATATATTTATAATATTTACATGATTCTTCATCTAATCTATGTCTGTTCAGAATGGCTTCTTAGAGAGGAAACAAGAAATATGAGGTAGAGAGACATCAATGGTATAATAACCTTTTGAATCACTAACCTTGAATAGTTAGAACATACTAGGTTTTTAAGTTATAAATCAATTGATAAAGTTTATTAATAGTGTAACCCATGAAAAAGAGTGATTTAATTCTCCAATGATGAACATGTCTATATTAGATCATTTCATGAAATAACACCCTCCAATGTTCGGTGGATATTTTGACCCAGTGAAAGTTGAATGATGAATAAATTATTTGGAAAATATATTTTATGCTTTGAGATGTATGGAACATAAAAAATGTAACTCGTGATAATTTTCATTTTTAAGTTTAACTTTATTTTTGGTAGTTTCTGATAAAAAATACTCCGGAAAAAATATTATATTTATTCCATGGAGTGGAAAGTATTTAACGTTCTTTTTCTTGAGAATTATTTTCCTAATGAATTTCGGATTATAATGGAAATAAAGTTTTTGGTGTTGAATAAAAATTAATAACACTCGATGTCAACTTATGAGGAAACTGCTACTAGATTTTCGTAGTATACACTCAATTTAGTTCAGGAAAATGAACATAAAAGTTATAGATTCTTCACAGGCCTAAAACCAAGTTTATTAATAGTGTTAGTAGGTCATGAAATTAAAATTTATGATAAATTTTTTTATTATGATGAGAATGTTGAGATGGATTTTTCCAACACATATAATATTCATGATGAAAAAAGTAAGAGATCAAGGTGGGAAACAATGGACAATAATTCAACAAAGAAATATGAATGTATCCCATAAAAATATTCCAAATATGGTAAAATAAATTTTAATTAATGTTTTATAGGATTAGAAAATTGTTACTGACATAGTAAGCTTCATCATTTAGATTATGATTGTAAGGAAAAGAGTTCTAACTAGACTAATAATGAGAAAATAGATAGTTTTCCATCCTTGAAATGTTTTAGTTGCAGCAAGATGTGTCATTAAACTATTTAATATCCAAATTTAGTTACTTGAGGTTGTAATTATCAATACTGGAAATTGAAATGAGTGTAAAAGTATGTTACTACTACTAAAATCGATTCCAGACCATGAAATGAAGTGTTTTTAGGTAAATTACTTTTTTATTCAAATTAAGCTAATTTTTTAATTGAAATGGGATCAACACATTCTTTTATTTCTAGGAAATTTTAATGTAAAATGGAAATACCATATTTCGAAATGTACTCTAATCATTTGGTAAAAAATAATATGTTTACTCTTAAAGGCAAAATGAATTTATATAAATATTAATGTTATAAATTTTGGAATCATTTTTTCTACAGAATTTGTTTCTTTTCCCATTTAGAATTTAATGTTATTATGGGTATAGATTGGATTTTATTATATAATTTGAATATTGAATATATAGATAATGAAGTAATATTTTATTTTTATAGTGATTTTGAATTTGAATACTAGAATGAGTTTATTCCTATGATAATATTTCAGAAAACTAAGAAAATTATTAAATATGGGAGTGAAATTTATCTTGTATATATTCTGGAAAAGAAACAAACTATTCCAATTTGTGATTCAGAAGTAGTAAATGAATTTATAGATATATTTATTGATGATTTTCAAGTTTTTATTACTAATCACGAGGTTGATTTTATTTTCGACTTAGTCCATGATGCTAATCTATTTGGAAAAGCTCTTTATTGATTAACTTCAGTTGAGTTGTTATAAATAAAAATGAAATTACATGGTTTTCTTGATAAAGGTTTCATCATCCCAAAAAAATTATCCTTTGGGTACTAGTATTCCATTTTTGAAAAATAGGCATGGTTCCATGAGACCTTTAATTGACTATCGAGAACTCAATAAAATTGATTTTAAGAACAAGTATATATTGACTAATGTCAATGACTTGTTTGATCATCTCTAGAGTGTATAATATATTTCAATGATGGATATTAGTTTTAAGTACCATAGTCTAAATTTTAATGTATTTAACATTCAAATAATGGATTTCAAAACTAGATGTACTCATTATGAGTTTGTGGAAATCCTATTTGAGTTAAGAAAACAAACCCAATGTTTAATGGATCTTAAGAATATAGTGTTCCAAGAGTATTTGGATAAATTTAGGGTTGTATTAACTGATAATATTATAGTATACTCTAAAATCTATGAATATCATAAAAAACACAAAAATATTGTTTTATAGAATTTAAATTAAAATCAATTGTATGCAAAATTTACTAAATGTGAATTTTTATTAAAAAAGATTTCTTTTCTTCGGTATTTTGTTTTAAAATATGGGATAACTATTTATCCTATAAAAAAAATGGTGGAAGAGTTTCCAAGGCCTAAAAATATCATTGATATAATAAGTTTTCTTAGATTAAAGGGTTACTATAGCTTATTTATTGAGATATTTTCTTAGTCTTTTTGGACGAAAAAATATATAAACCCGAAATAGAGTTAAATTTATCTATAAAAAGGAATGTGATGAATTATTTATGAAATTGAATAGAATATTAGTTACTTCTCTATTTTTATCATTTGCAATAAAAAATGGTGCATTTTTTATTTATAGTGATGCTTCTTTGAAGGGATATAGTAGTTTATTGATGAAAAATGATTGGTTTATCGTGTATACATCTCATCAATTTAAAATGTAAAGACCTGGAAATTTCAAGGAATTTCTTTCTTAATTTTATTTGTAATTTTACAAGAACGCAGTTTCTGACGGCACCTGATTCTGAGGCCCGGTGTGTCCGGAATCATTTTCCGAAGTTTGGCTTGGGTACGTTCAGTGAACGGACGAGCGGGTTTTTCTAAGTTTTGAACCGGTGCCTGGAATCGAATTCTGAGGGCACCGATGGAATCGCAGCACTGGTATTTGCTTAGAAACGCCTCTTCCGAAGTTGCGTTTGCTCAGTGGTGGTTTTTAATTTTAGAGCTTAAAGTTAAGAAATAAAATAATTGTACGACAAATTTTATTTTATTTCACTTAAGCCACTTGAAATCCACTTAAACTGAGTTGAAACGGATATGGTACTATCCAAAAATATCCTACCCTCTTGGTAGGATATTTGTTAGGTGGATCCCGCACGAGCCCCGCCGTTTCTTTTCCGCTAAGTAACGCACCCGTGAAAACCCGTCATTATGAAAGTCAACTGATGCGTTTTTCTTAAATTCTTAACGCACCATTTAATTGGGCGGTTTTATTCATGAATTAAATGGGCAGTTTCTTTCATTGAATTAATTCTACGAATTAATGGGTCGTTACTTACCTCTTATTCGTTTGTTGGCGTAATAATAAAATAAGACCAACGCACGACTTCTGGAAAAAGGTTCGTTGAGAGGATTTGACAGAAACCAAGAGTTCTTCATCCTCCTTCGCGAAGAACGCGAAGAACGCGAAGAACGTGAAGAACGCGAAGAACGCTGGCCCCCGACGAAGAACACCGAACACGCAGAAATCGACGACTCAACGCCGTGTGCCGCAATGCCGACGTTTCCTCTCCCACGACGTTCTTTTGCGGTGTTCCTTCCTCCGTGACGAAATCTTCGATCTTCTGTTTGAGGTAAGAGATCTCAGTTTTCTTTTTTTTTAACTTCTTTGTGGTTTAAAACAACAAACGGATTTAATTACTAAAAATTAAATCTGTTATTTCTTGGACCTCGGAGTTTGTCGACGCAATGCCGGATACCGCAACGACGCGACGATCGCCTCCTTCCGCGACGACCAATTCCGCGAAGAACCCGCGGGCGATGACTTGACGAGGTAGAGATTTTATTTTGGAAATACCCCTTTCTATATTCCCGTGAACATTTCTTTAAAATTAAAGAACTGGATTTATATGAACAATTTTAATTTATTAAAATTGTTGTTTCATGTGTTGAATAATTATCCTGTTGTTTTTATCTAACGCGGAGGGTGCGGGCCAAACGAACCCGGCCCGACAACCCTCCGCCGTTCTTCGTGGTTGTGCGGATTTGGCGGGTGACGAAAAAACATGACACAAGGGCATTTTGATGATTCCTCAGTGAAGAACGGAACCTGGGAGGGGCAACGACGCAGACGGGAAGGAAAACGGACCACCGGAGCAACACCGGTGGCCTGCGGAAGCTGCCGGCGGCGCGGGTCGCCGGCGCCCTGGCGCACCGCCGGACAGGGCCGCCGCGGCTGAAGCCGCGGCGGCGGCGGCGGCCAGCAGACCTGTGGCCGCGCGGGTCCAGCTCGCCCGCACGGGATGCGGCAGAAGCCGCGTCCGCTTGACAGCGCGGCCCTTCGAGGGCCGCGGTACCTCCAAACCGCGGGGGCAGCGCCCTGCGGCACCCGAGCTGCTCGGCCGCGCGGCCGAGCCGAGCCAGGTAGGTCCGACTGGCCGGGCCACACCCAGGACGGACCGAACCGGGTCCGGACGGGTTGGACCGGGTCGGGTCGACCCGGTTCGGCCGACCCGGGGGGGGGGGGGGGGTCGTGCCGGGTCGGCCCGGGCCCGGACCCCCCGTCTTCGGACGATTTTTGGTCTTTTTCCCGTAACTTGAGCTACGGGCCTCCGAACGAAACGCTGTCAGCGGAAACGCGATCCTTGGATCGAGATGGTCGTTTCGGTATATTGCACTTAAGGTTTCGGAATACTTTGAGTTCGTCCGGTTTGGTTCGTACACGAAACCAACCGGGCCCTCGGAGCGGAAACACCCATATCTTGAGCTACGGACGTCCGATTGACGTGTCGTCAGCTTTGGTGGATTCCTATAAGTGAGACAGATCTTTTGGATCACTCCGCTCGAGGTTTGGACACAGGTGGAGTATGGTTGGGTTGGTTTTTCCTTAAAAACCAACTGGGCCCCTGGGACGAAAAAGCCAATAACTCTCAGACCGGGCGTCCGATTGACGTGCCGTCTGCGACGTTGAGTTCCTGTTGACGATATGAAACTTTTGGATACATCAACTTTGGACCTTGTGTCATTTGATGTATCAGCCTCTCAGCTCGTGGAGCGGACCCTCCCGAACGAGCTTGCAGTGTGCGGGAACCCTAGTGCTGGCTGCGACTTCGACGACGACGACTGTGCAGAGATCCTCAGTGGACTGTGACAATGAAGAGTGCTGGTCTTGTATCCTATGTGGGTCCCAACTTAGATGATTCAGTGCTGGTCTTGTATCCTATGTGGGTCCCAGCGTAGATGAATCAATGAAGAGTGCTGGTCTTGTATCCTATGTGGGTCCCAACCGTGCTGGTCTTGTATCCTATGTGGGTCCCACCTCAGATGATTCAGTGCTGGTCATGTATCCTATGTGGGTCCCAGCATATATGAATCAATGAAGAGTGCTGGTCTTGTATCCTATGTGGGTCCCAGCCGTGCTGGTCTTGTATCCTATGTGGGTCCCAGCTTAGATGATTCAGTGCTGGTCTTGTATCCTATGTGGGTCCCAGCGTAGATGAATCAATGAAGAGTGCGGGTCTTGTATCCTATATGGGTCCTAGCCGTGCTGGTCTTGTATCCTATGTGGGTCCTAGCTTAGATGATTCAGTGCTGGTCTTGTATCCTATGTGGGTCCCAGCATAGATGAATTAATGAAGACAGCTGGTCTTGTATCCTCAGTGGGTCCCAGCTTAGATGATTCAGTGTCTATATCTAATCATCCCTTCACCTTTTCGACGATGTATACCTATGTGAGCTGAATCCTGTGTTACTCTCCTTTGTGGATTGTGTTGAGCTATCCTGTGTGGATTTACTGTTTTACTCTCCTTTGTGGATTGTGTTGAGCTATCCTGTGTGGATTTACTGTTTTACTCTCCTTTGTGGATTGTGTTGAGCTATCCTGTGTGGATTTACTATTTTACTCTCCTTTGTGGATTGTGTTTAGCTATCCTGTGTGGGTATACGTTTTTCTTTCCTGTGTGGACGGGGTTGTGCTTGAGCTTGGACGTTGGAGCTGAGTGGGAATTGATGACTTAGGTATATGTATGGGCATATACCTAAGCAGTGTCGGATGTTACTTCGTGATTGTAACTTTCCTTGTGGTTTATCCTTTGTGGATTTTGGGAGACATTCGGGGTCTCGGGGTCCCTACTGAGTAGCTTATACTCACCCCTGCACAGGCTATGCCCGCACTTCGTTGTGTTGGTTGCAGACGACGGACAGCGCTGATCGTGGTGGAGGCGTGCGGAGCAGGACGGTACCTGGAGGTGGACCACTAGGCGGGACATACTCGGAGCGGACGACTGGACCGAGGATCTGTGGAGGCTATCTGTACCCACCTTTCAGGTGGGACTTCCAGAGGACGACTCGATGCTGCGGCTTTTCTTTTCAGTTGTTGTTTTCCCCTTTCAGTTGTACTTTACAGTTGGGCTTGTATTTTCGACCCCTTTTACTTTCAGCACAGCTTGTTACAGTTTTTACCTAGTGTTTACTCTTTCCGTTTGCTTACTCTGTGATGGTTGTTTACTTTACAAAGACAATGCCTTCCCTGTTTATTGGGATTTACGCCTTGGTACTAGTCGCCAACCCCTGGCCTATGGGAGGCGGGCTTGGGGTAGTCACGACACGGGACCTGAGGACGGGTCATGACAAATTGGTATCAGAGGTGGTCGGTTCAACCACAGACTCTGATCTTTCTTCTATGTGAAGCAATAGTGTTTAACGTATTGGGTGTGGTTGTCGGTCCAGGGAGTCCAGTGTTGGTGCGGCGGCCGACGTATCCGTACACCAGGACCCTGACTTATGATTTCCAACTTAATGCACGAAGACATTGATTGCATGTGTGTTCAAGTTTTCTTTGTGATTACTTGTGTCAGCTCACCAGGTATACAGTTCTGACCGTGGTGCACCTGTTTCTTTTCAGGATGGCCCCACGACGGCAGCCAGCTAGGGTTCCGAGAGTGGAGCGTGATGACAGCCCACCGAGCGATGAGGCCTCGGTGCAAGGCTCCTTGTCAGCAGAGGCACCGGAGGTACCTTTACCCGCCAAGCCACCAATGCTACCAGCCCCAGCCACTGACGATGCACGTCACCTTAGTGCACTGCATGAGTTCCAGCGCCAGTGGCCGCCCAGGTTCTGTGGGGAGACGGACCCTCAGGCCGCCGAGGACTGGCTGGAGGCAGTAGTACGGGTTTTCAGATTAGTGAGGACACCAGCAGACCTCATGGTGATCCTCGCAGCGAGCCTCCTGCATGCGGCAGCAAGCAGATGGTGGAGCTTGATGCTCCAGGTGCACGACGAGGCATCTCTCCTCTGGACAGACTTTGAGAGCATATTTTGCTCCGAGTTCGTCCCATCCACCCTCCGTGCAGTGCGCATCCAGGAGCTACTACAGCTGCGGCAGGGCAGCATGATAGTGGCCCAGTACTTGGCGAGATTTACTGATCTCTCGCGCTACTCCACAGATATGGTACGGGACCCGTTCTTCTGGGCCTGGACCTTCGAGCAGGGGCTGAGGCACGAGATCAGGGCTTCGATGATCTCCCTCAACATTCCGACACATGAAGAGGTGTTAGAGAGGGCCCTTCTAGTGGAGAGTTTTCTCGCCGAGCAGGCTCCTATGACAGGACCCTCCGCAGGACGGCCCGTAGCAGGGTCTTCTGCTGCTGGCAGTAGACAGGTGACGCAGAGGTCCAAACGGGTTAGACCATCAAATGGGCAGTCTCAGGATGAATATTTGGTTGTGCGGGGCACCCGAAGGAGAGCTAGCGACACTAGGGGAAAGCATTGCTACGCATGCAGCGGGTGAGGTCACATGGCTCGAGACTGCCCAAATCGTCTTACAGATGAGTAGCAGGTGGTAGAGGGACCTCCCAGACAGAGGTTCAGCCACGGTGGTCCGCAGGGTGCAGGCGGATGAGGCAGAGGAGCTGGCCTAGTAGCAGATGGTGGGCGACACTTCGAGGTGTTTCCACCACCACCACTAGGAGGTCCACCCCGATCGCAGGGAGTTGGTGGACATGCGAGAGCTCAGCTTCAGGCAGCTAAGGCCTTCGATCATGGAGCTCTGGGAGCAGATGGACAGGAGCGAAACTAGTGGATACGTCCTTTGTACTTCTAGTTCCTTGTTGTTGTTGTGTAGTGTCTTTGTATTATGAGCTACAATAGTAAAAGACGCTTGCCTTTGTGATGTTTTCATTCCTGTCCTCTTTTGTGTTGTTACTAAGAGGTTCCAGTTTTGACTATTGACTTGACCCTCACTTGTGAGACATCTATTGGAGGAGACCCAGTTACCACACACTGATGCCGACAGTGTGACTCAAACCTTGGAGGCGAGAGTAACGGTTGGATCTCTTGGTAGTAGCGTCGAGGCCTTACGACGTCATCCTTGGTATGGATTAGTATCATCCATGTTGGGATTGACAGTATTAGGCTAAGAACGTGGTTCATCCAAGGGATGAGACCGGATTTCTCTTATCGGAAAAGAAGAAATCATAGCATCTCTTGTGGGACCAGAGGTGGTCTAGGCCACGATAGAGAAGGTCCAGGTCATCCAGGAGCGGATGAAGACAGCTCAGAGTCGGTAGAAGTCATATGCTGACAGGAGGCGGAGGCCACTAGAGTTCAGGGATGGCGACCATGTCTTCTTGCGGGCCTCACCTCGACGTGGTTTACGGAGATTTGGCCAAGGTGGCAAGTTGTCTCCATGTTTCATCGGACCCTTCCAGGTCCTCAGCAGGATTGGCGAGGTGGCTTACCGCCTAGCTCTACCACCTTGTATCCCTAGTTTGTGTTGAAGCTTTATGGGGATGTAAAGCCCTGTGGTGGGAGTAATGTAAAGACCCGGAAATTTCAAGGGAATTTTTTTTTTCTTAATTTTCATTGGAATTTTACAAGAACGCAGTTTCTGACAGCACCTGATTATGAGGCCCGGTGTGCCCGGAATCATTTTCCGAAGTTTGGATTAGGTACATTCAGTGAACGGACGAGCGGGTTTTTCTAACTTTTGAACCGGTGCCCGGAATCAAATTCTGAGGGCACCGATGGAATCGAAGTGCCGATATTTGCTTAGAAACTCCACTTCCAGAGTTGCGTTTGCTCGGTGGTGGTTTTTAATTTTCGGGCTTAAAGTTAAGAAATAAAATAATTGTACGACAAATTTTATTTTATTTCACTTAAGCCACTTGAAAGCCACTTAAACTGAGTTGAAACGGATAGGGTACTATCCAAAAATATCCTACCCTCTTGGTATGATATTTGTGAGGTGGAGCCCGCACGAGCCCCGCCGTTTCCTTTCCTCTAAGTAACGCACCCGCGAAAACCCGTCATTATGAAAGTCAACTGACGCGTTTTTCTTAAATTCTTAACGCACCATTTAATTGGGCGGTTTTATTCGTGAATTAAATGGGCAGTTTCTTTCATTGAATTAATTCTACGAATTAATGGGTCGTTACTTACCTCTTATTCGTTTGTTGGCGTAATAATAAAATAAGACCAACGCACGACTTCTGGAAAAAGGTTCGTTGAGAGGATTTGACAGAAACCAAGAGTTCTTCATCCTCCTTCACGAAGAACGCGAAGAACGCCGACCCCTGACGAAGAATTCTGAACCCGCGGAAATTGTAGACGCGACGCCGTGTGCCGCAATGCTGACGTTTCCTCTCCCACGACGTTCTTCTGCGGCGTTCCTTCCTCCGCGATGAAATCTTCGATCTTCTGTTTGAGGTAAGAGATCTCGGTTTTCTTTTTTTTAAACTTCTTTGTGGTTTAAAACAACACACAGATTTAATTACTAAAAATTAAATCTGTTGTTTCTTGGACCTCGGAGTTCATCGACGCAACGCCGGATACCGCAACGAAGCGAAGATCACCTCCTTCCGCGGTGACTAATTCTGCGAAGAACCCGCGGGCGACGACTTGACGAGGTAGGGATTTTATTTTGGAAATACCCCTTTTTATATTACCGTGAAAGTTTCATTAAAATTAAAGAACTGGATTAATATGAACAATTTTAATTTATTAAAATTGTTGTTTCATGTGTTGAATAATTCTCCTGTTGTTTTTATCTAACGCGGAGGGTGCGGGCCAAACGAACCCGGCCCGACAACCCTCCGCTGTTCTTCGTGGTTATGCGGATTTGGCGGGCGATGAAAAAACATGACGCAAGGACATTTTGATGATTCCGCAGTGAAGAACGGAACCCGGGAGGGGCAACGGCGCAGAAGGGAAGGAAAACGGACCACCGGAGCAACACCGGTGGCCCGCGGAAGCTGCCGGCGGCGCGGGTCGCCGGCGGCGCCTCAGCTGAAGCCGCGGTGGCGGCGGCCAGCGGACCCGCGGCCATGTAGGTCCAGCTCGCCCGCACGGGACGCGGCAGAAACCTCGTCCGCTTGACAGCGCGGCCCTTCGAGGGCCGCGGCACCTCCAAACCGCGGGGGCAGCGCCCCGATACACCGGAGCTGCTCGACCGCTCGGCCGAGTCGAGCCAGGCCGGTCCGACCGGCCGGGCCACGCCCAGGCCGGACCGGACCGCGTCCAGCCGGGTTGGACCGGGTCAGGTCGACCTGGTTCGGTTCGACCCGGTTCGGCCGACCCAGGGGGGGGGGGGGGGGGGTCGGGCCGGGTCGGCCCGGGCCCGGACCCCCCGTCTTCGGACTATTTTCGGTCTTTTGCTCGTAACTTGATCTACGAACCTCCGAACGATGCGCCGTCAGCAGAAACACGATCCTTGGATCGAGACGGTCGTTTCGGTATATCGCACTCAAGGTTTTGGAATACTTTGGGTTTGGCCGGGTTGGTTCGTACACGAAACCAACCGGGCCCTCGGAGCGGAAACACTCATATCTTGAGCTACAGACGTCCGATTGATGTGCCGTCAGCTTTAGTGGATTCATCTAAGTGAGACGGATCTTTTGGCTCACTCCGCCCAAGGTTTGGACGCAGTTGGAGTACAGTAGGTTTGGTTTTGCCTTAAAAGCCAACCGGGCCCCTGGGACGAAAAATCCAATAACTCTCAGACCAGGCGTCCGATTGATGCGCCGTCTGCGACGTTGAGTTCCTGTTGACGATACGGAACTTTTGGATACATCAACTCTGGACCTTGTGTCAGTTGATGTATCAGCCTCTCGGCTCGTGGAGCGGACCCTCCCGAACGAGCTTGCTGTGTGCGGGAACCCTAGTGCTGGCTGCGACTTCGACGACGGCGACTGTGCAGCGATCCTCAGTGGACTGTGACGATGAAGAGTGCTGGTCTTGTATCCTATGTGGGTCCCAGCCGTGCTGGCCTTGTATCCTATGTGGGTCCCAGCTTAGATGATTCAGTGCTGGTCTTGTATCCTATGTGGGTCCCATCGTAGATGAATCAATGAAGAATGCTGGTCTTGTATCCTATGTGGGTCCCAGACGTGCTGGTCTTGTATCCTATGTGGGTCCCAGCTTAGATGATTCAGTGCTGGTCTTGTATCCTATGTGGGTCCCAGCGTAGATGAATCAATAAAGAGTGCTGGTCTTGTATCCTATGTGGGTCCCAGCCGTGCTGGTCTTGTATCCTATGTGGGTCCCAGCCGTGCTGGTCTTGTATCCTATGTGGGTCCCAGCATAGATGAATTAATGAAGACAGCTGGTCTTGTATCCTCAGTGGGTCCCAGCTTAGATGATTCATTGTCTATATCTGATCATCCCTTCACCTTTTCGACGATGTATACCTGTGTGAGATGAATCCTGTGTTACTCTCCTTTGTGGATTGTGTTGAGCTATCCTGTGTGGATTTACTGTTTTACTCTCCTTTGTAGATTGTGTTGAGCTATCCTGTGTGGATTTACTGTTTTACTCTCCTTTGTGGATTGTGTTGAGCTATCCTGTGTGGGTATACGTTTTGCTTTCCTGTGTGGACGAGGTTGTGCTTGAGCTCAGACCTTGGAGCCAAGCAGGAATTGATGACTTAGGTATATGTATGGGCATATACCTAAGCAGTGTCGGATGTTACTTCATGATTGTAACTTTCCTTGTGGTTTATCCTTTGTGGATTTTGGGAGACCTTCGGGGTCTCGGGGTCCCTACTGAGTAGCTTATACTCACCCCTGCACGGGCTATGCCCGCACTTCGTTGTGTTGGTTGCAGACGACGGACACCGCTGATCGTGGTGGAGGCGTACGGAGCAGGACGGTACCTGGAGGTGGACCACTGGGCGGGACATACTCGGAGCGGACGGCTGGACCAAGGAGCTATGGAGGCTATCTGTACCCACCATTCAGGTGGGACTTCCAGAGGATGGCTCGATGCTGCGGCTTTTCTTTTCAGTTTCTGTTTTCCCCTTTCAGTTGTACTTTACAGTTGGGCTTGTATTTCTGGCCCCTTTTACTTTCAGCACAACTTGTTACAGTATTTACCTAGTGTTTACTCTTTCCGCTTGCTTACTCTGTGATGGTTGTTTACTTTACAAAGGCAATGCCTTCCCTGTTTATCGGGATTTACGCCTTGGTGCTAGTCGCCAGCCCCTGGCCTATGGGAGGCGGGCTTGGGGTAGTCACGGCACGGGCCCCGAGGACGGGTCGTGACATAAAACCTATTAGTAGAATTATTTTACACATGATATTGAGTTATTTTTAGTAATTTTTTCATTAAAAATATGGTGACATCATTTATATGAGTATAATTGTAAAATATATAATGATTATAAAAGTTTGAAGTATATATTCACTCAAAAAGAGTTGAACATTAGGTAAAGAATATGTCTATAATTGATTAAGGATTATGATTGCATAATTTAGTATCATCCAAGAAAATAAAATAGTGTAGTTAATGTCTTAACTTGAAATATAATTATTCACTAATTATGTTATGATTGGAAGATGATTTTTTCGTTATAATGAACATTGTCCTAGAAATTATGTATATATAACCTTATCTTATTTTGGTTTAGGAATCAATGTAGTTATCTTGGTTCTAAATAATTAAATAAGATCTAAATAAATATATTTTTTTGTAAGAAGAAGTATAATCAGTCATGAAGGATATGGTTACTATGTTTACTGTTGATAAATAATGTGTTATCTTATTTGGAAAAAGGTTCTATATGACAAGTGATTCTTATTTAAAGGATGATTTTTACGTGAAGTAAATAAAGATTCATTTTCTATTCATCCTAGAAATTTTAATATGTATGGATATCTTTAAAATATTAATTTAGAGAAGGTATGAAGAAACATATTACTGATTTTACCATGAATTTTTTGACTTTTCAATAGGATAAATATGAGAGAAAACTACCTAAGGGGATGATTCATCCTTTTCCAATTCCTGAATGAAAATGGGAGAATATATTCAAGGATTTCATGGTGGTATTACCAAAGATATCTCAAGGTAATTAGGTGATCAAGGTTATTATTGATTGTTTCACTAAATCAATGCATTTTATTCCTATTAAATAAATTATGCCTCTATAACAACATGATAGAATTTATCATAAAGCCATAATCAGAATACTTGGAGTCTCTATATCTATTGTATCTGACCTTGATCTTAGATTTAGCTCAACCTTTTTAAAAAGGACTTCAAAATCTATTGGGTACTGAATTAAATTTTAGTACAACATTTTATTATCAACCAAATGGATATTTAGAGAGAAAAATTTATACTTTGAAAGATATTATTCAATTTTTCTCATTGAATTATTAGAGAATTTGGGATCATCATCTTTTATTGGTTAAATTTTCTTAAAATAGTAGTTTTCCTACTAGTATGGACATGACACTTTTTGATTCGTTATATATAAAATAGTGTCAAAATCCATGAAGTTATAATGAATTTGGTAAAAGGAAGTTGTTGGGACAAAAAATGGTAGAAGAGATGGTAGAGAAATTAAATATGATTTAATGGCACACCAGTTCATCTCAGTGGATGTTGAATGGTGATGTATATCATAGGATGAAATATCTTTCATTTGAGGTAGGAAACCATTTTTCTCTTAAAGTATCTCCATCGAAAAGTGTTATTAATTTTGTTAAAAATGGAAATTTTCATCAATGGTTTATTATTATATATGAAATTATATAAAAATAAGGATTAGTTTCTTAATTTGTAGCTTTACCTTTGAGTTTATGTCAATTACATTATTTGTTTCGTGTTTCTTTGCTATTAAAGTGTGTTCTTGATCCATATAATGTTTTCAGTCCTGAAGTGATACAGTTAGTGAATAATTTATCTCATGAGGAAAAAATGGTTCTTATTTTTTATTCTATAGACCCAGTACTATGAAATAAGGTGATTTACCATGTAAAGGTTCTACAAAAGAATCACATTATATAGGAAGCAACATGGGAATCATAAATTTTTATGAGGGAAAACACCCACACCTATTTAAGTAATGAATAAAATTGTGAGGTTGAGATTTAATAAGTGGGGAAGAATGTGATAAACAAGTTAATAATTAAAATAAATTAATCATATGATTTATAAGTATTAATTTTACTTATTTATATTTATTATATTCTAATAAACAATTATATTAAAGTGTACATTTGAAAAAGGAATAGTTTTATTTCACTAATTTTTTCCATAAATTACATTTTTTTAAAGGATACATTTTTTGATTTTATAAATTTAATGTAACGCCCCGACCCCAGCTACCCAGAGTCGGTGCATTACTTCGTAACATTGTCATGATCACAAAAGATCAAGTATCGAAAGACCGATTAGTTTAGTAGCCTTGGAAACACTAGATACATTCATAAGTCTTTCATTACATCAAAAAGTAAACAAACTACAATAACATGGTCTTCATAGTCCACACTCATATCCTCACTGACTATTCCTGCAAGTCAGTCATAATACACTTCTTCACATCCTGGAAAATATTAAAACATTGAAAGGGGTGAGCTCAGATGCTCAGTAAGGATAACAATATTGCGGAAGCTTTTATAAGAAAACATAAGCATTTAAGGCAATGTATAACTAAAACAAAATCCTTATTGAACTTGAACTTCAGCATAATATGGCAAAAGTAAAATAAAACAATGCCATTACTTACTCACATGGATATTCTACTAGACGAATAATCACATGAAATATCAATAACCACTTTCATAATGAGGGAATGTATAATCCCAGACATTCTGAAACATTTTGTCAAGGCCTCGGCCAAGACGTCTAAAATGATTAAGGCCTCGGCCAAAACCATAAATCAAATTGGGAAAGGGCCTCGGCCAATTCCACGTCTAGTTGTCTCATGAGACCTACCGATGCATCGAGGAGCTATAGCGGGCTCCACCCGTCACATATTAAGTCCAATACATTCCTCATATGAATAGGTTTAAACATAACATAAATATTCGTATTAAAACTAGCATACTAAATGTCAACAATTTCTCCATAAACTATGGATGGTATAAAATAACACATCCACAGTCAAATATTTCACAAAATGTTCAATGGAAGTTTTGTATCATAAATCAATTTCAATTAAACTTAAAACCCATCAAAGGATGTTGACATGGATGAAATCAAATCTATTTGAGAGAAATATCTCTCCTTTTTGAAATCATTTAAAAGTCACATAATTATAAAATAAAACCTTTTGAATAAACGTAAAAGTCAATGGGGTTTATACACCGTATAAAAGAAAATTGTGTATAAAACCAAATATGCCTCAATGAAAGGAGATTGAGACAAAGTCCTTAAAAGATCATTTTTAAAATAAAATAGTTCTATTATGTGTATTAACTATAGGTACACATAAATAGAGTAAAAATACAAACTAGGACATAATAATATCATGACATAATTTGAAAGTAGGAGATTAACCCAAAGAATGGAAGTTGGGTTATGAAATTCCCTTACCTTGCGTCCTGTCCTGACTCGACCGTTCTTTAACCTCCTGAATAATAAACTAGAGTTAATTTATATTTACTTAAGAACCTTTTTAATGTTCATTATTCCTTTTATATCCCTTATTACCATGTTATGAACATTATTTAATTATTTAAGTTAATAACGGTTGTTTTGTCGATCTTTGGTACTTGAGTCAAAAATAAACTTCCTATAATTTCAAGTTGTTCATGTGGTGAAATATCCATTATATCCGGAATTATATTCATGATGTAGATATCATATATATGATATATATCCAGTATATACATTCATTCATAATATTACGTAACATTTAGAGGTAAGAAATGAAATGCACCGTTCATGGAGACGGTAAGCCGTACGTACGAATGAACGCTACGTTCATTTCAATTTCATATTTAATGGAACGAAATCATAATGATATAAATGTATAATATAATTCCATTATAATATATTGTATAATACCATTTAATCCATCCTTTATACATCCCACATATGGCATTAACGATTCAAATCACTTTGAAGGGGCGGTAGTCCGCACTTCCTAAAATGAAATTATCGCGTTTTACCCATAATGGAAATCATAAAGTATGCCATAAATGAGAAATACAGAATCATAAGTAAGACATAAACATATTATATATAATATATAAATATAGTGACATCTTAATGGCCACCTTTGAAGGTGTTATATGAGTGTTGAACAATCATCATTTCGTGAGGCAGAAATTCGCCATCCACAGAAACCGTATGTTCTTTAACCATTAGATGTAGGTGTGTGTAAGTGTAGCTTGAATCCTTATTATAACAACATCCTAGTATATTGAGGATACTGGTGTTGTTACAAAAGAAATGAATAAAAAGATTTTATGGGGTTGTAGAAGAAAAATAAAACAAAACAACATTAGAGAAGACATTACCTCAAAATCGGGTAACTCTTTTTGATTTGAGCCAAAGGCTTCCTTGGGAAGCGTTATGCCCAAAGTGAGGCTTCTAGGAGTAAGAGGGGGATGTTGGGAGAGTATTTGGGCAGAGTTTGGCCGAGCCAAATGGCTTGAAGGTGTAAATAAGGTGGGAGAGGTGGGGGCCTTTTATAAGTGGAGAGGAGGGGCTCTTTTTGAAAGATTGAAATGTTACATTATTACACAATGATTTTCGGATTATAAAGGTCCTACACTTATATAATTAGTGGATAAGGTGATAAGGGTTCTAAATATACCCATCCAATAGTCTTTGGACAAGTGTATGCCTTGGATTTTACATTATCTTTTCATTTTATTAAAATCGTTAAATAATGAAGTCATCGCTGCATCATAATGATGTCATTAATAATTTAATTTATTTAATGTCTAAAAATTATAAAAAAATACTATGATGTAGGAACTCTTTTTAGCTTTCTAATGAATATTTATAGTCAAAATTTGGACTTGTGTAACCCCACTTAAAAACTTTTTAGTAAAATAACTCATGTTTGTGTCAATTTAATTTTAACATTAAATAAATATATATTAATGTCATTTTCCAACTAAAGTGGCTCCATGGGGTCCCCAAGTTGACCCATGGGTTTTCTTGGTCGGCCATGACTCATACAATAGGAGTAGGACAAGTGTCAATCTCATATCATATTATTAAAACATTGTTTTTACCTTAAACTACACTAATTACCTCTAATCGCGATTAAGAACTTAAAAGTTACTATTCACCAAAAAATTATTTTAATCTCATTGAACCACATTTTACTTATTAATTACAACCATGTATGTCGGATTTTTGAAAATCAAATCACAGAAGTGGTAATATTTCATTTAAACGAAAAATCAGTTATTTAACTACCACTTAGTGGTTTCACTATTCATCAAAAATTGAAGTTTTTCAGAACAATGCCAAAATTTCACCCTAAGCTATAATTGATATTCCAAATTCAAAAATGATGTCTATTTTACAAAATTCCAAACATATAAGTTTCATTAATTAATTTTATAATTAATTCCCGCTATTACGACAAATAGCGTGTTTTTAAGAAACAATTTATATCAAAAGATTGGCAATTGTTTATGTCCGATTTCAATGTTAAATTAATTCTAATGACCACCATTGGATAAAATGGTAAAAATATATTCTAATTATACTTTAAAACCACTAAATAGTATAATTTATCACAATAAATTATTTTGATTAAAAAAGTTGTTTTAAGTATTTTTCACTATTCATAAAAAAATTGGAAGTTCTCAGAAAGTTACAAAAAATTCAACTTAGGATAATTTCGATATTACGAATTCAAAAATGAAGTCCATTTTGAAATATAAAATTTCTATAATTTTAAAAAGTGGTTATTACTATTCATAACGGCTACTTTGATTAGTCGCGGTGTTTTAGAACTCGAAGTTGCGTACAATGCAAACTATTGCCTTATTGAATGAGAAGCGTATCGTGGAAGCTCGGGGTGTTACATTCTCCCCTCCTTCAATAAATTGCGTTCTCGCAATTTGAAATTTTTCTTTGAAAATAAAAGGTTGAAAATAGAAAATACCTTTGTGGAAAACCCACATCAGAAATAAGGTTAATAAAATTTAGTCTTAATAAGAGGGAAATGGAAATAAGAAAGTCACCACCAAATTATGATCTCTATAAGGAGAACATTGGTGGAAATTAGAGACATATAATTGGAGGAAAAACGTAAATATTTGTAGGGAGTGATTGAGGTCATCAATCACAATCAACTGTCAAATTGAGGGCCTCAAAGCCTTCAATCTATGTTGATTTAAAATATCATCAGTTCAACAAGACATAAGGTATTAGGATAACACATTTTTTGTTTTAATATCCTTTTACTAAAGTTTAAGAATTAATTTATTCATTGAATAAGAGATAGGTATATATATATTTATGCTTGACAACTAGAGTTTCAACCTTCAACTCATCTTTCACTCAAAAAGATAATAGAACTCAAAAATAATATACTTATCCTAATTGTATAAGGTTCCAAATGTTAACACATACCATTTAGATTAGTAAAATTATTTTGTAATAACCAGGGACTTCCTGTAGGCTAGTGGTAGGAAATAAAGGCCTGTCGCACCATGATTGTGGGTTCGATTCCTGCAGCTTTGTCCGACGCGATGGGTTATGCCCCACCCTGCAGGTTATCCTTTTCCTAAAACTATAGTATCATAATATTCCAAAAATAATCTTCATAAATTTTTTAACCTTAAACAATACTATCCAAAGATCAACTTAATCCACTCCAACCTTTATAGTTATCCAAAATACCTCTGTCCAGACTTTCTCTAAAAGGTCTCTTAATTCCAAAATCAATTTATCATATTCCCCAAACAAAGTAAAGTTTCTCTTATTGTCACATACTAAAAATATAATTACCTTCATCATATTAAAACCTTACTGAAATCAACAAGTACTGCAGTACAATCCTTATATATATATCACATTATTCTAATAACCAGAATATAATCCATGAGTCCAAAATCACCATTACATTATTTATTCTACTTCAACTGTAGTAACAACATAAGATTGTCCTTGATCCCTTGGCCTTTTCTGAGGTAAGTTTCCCTGACGCTTAGGACATTCATTTGCATAATGACCCATTTCTCTACAATTGTAGCATTCAACTTTGATAGCATCTTTCTTTCCCTTGCAATCACGAGCCTGGTGACCCTTTTCTCCACATTTATAACAAACTCTCATTCCTTTTAGGCAAGTACCAGGGTGATTCTTCCCACAATTATCACATAATGGAAAATCCTTCTTTCCCTTTTTCCCTTTATCTGTCTCTTGTTCCACTGTTCTCTTCTTCTCTTGCTTTACTTTGTTGTCATAAGACTTAGAGAATTCCTTTTCTGTCTTGATAGCACATGAGACAATATCTTCGTATGTTGAGAAAGATTGTGATACTAAAGCTCGACGGAGAAATGGTTTTAACCCATCAAAGAAACGATCAATCTTACCTCTTGGGTTACGTATATAATCTGCAGCATACCTTGCTAACCTTGTAAAGTTGGACTCATACTTTGCGACATTCTCATCCTCCTTTTGTCTCAGACTCAGAAATTGCCTTTCCATATCTGCTCTATGGTCACGAGGAAAGTATTTTTCTAAGAAAAGATCTTTGAACTCTCTCCATTCCATATTTGATACTTCTTCATCTTACTTTGTGTTTTGAATCAGTGACCACCATTGATCGGCATCTCCAGTGAGGCGGTAAACTGCCATGACAACTTTCTCCCTTTCACTACTCCCCAAGGCATGGAATATTTTCTCTAAGGAATTTATCCATTGCTCAGATACACTAGGATTTGTACTCCCATTGAAGGTTTGTGGTTGTTGCCTCATGAAACGGTCTAGCATTGATCCTCCACGTTGCGGATCAGGGTGCTCCATACGAGTAAGGTTGTTATTCATAACCTGCGTGAGTTGTCCCAGTACGGTGAGAAGATGATCAGCACCAGTTGTATCACTAGCTCCACCATAATTATCTTGAGCAGGAGGGCAATCCCTACATGGAGTGCGTGCATTGATACGGTTTCCATTCCTTCCACTAGGCGCCATTTCTAAACAATGGCATAAACTATATTAGTTTATAAATCAAAATACATAATTCCATACTTGTAATATACTTAACATAAATTGAACTATTTATGGATATAATCCATAAAAATGTTTTCTTTGAGGAAGTATATACTCATAACCCTTCATAGTGGTTTATAAAGAAAATGAGAATTATCCAAAGCATATCCCCCGGGAGTGTCGTAACCAAGAGTGCAGCAAGGCCCATTGTCGTGCACCAGTTCCCGTTCGAGTCTAGCTCAAAGCGGTGTTTTCGGGTTTTACCCCTAGGTACATCTGTTCCAGAGCCGCCTATACCTGCTCGTATCCAGACAGGGATGTATTTCTCGGAAAACTCACAACATCTCTACAATACAAAAATTCTAGGAAGTTCTTCTATACTAATCCTCAAAGTCTATCTTCAGGCTATGTGCTCTAATCAGAGTTTATCTAAATCTAGCTTCCAAGGTTAGTACTAAACTGCCTCTGATACCAACTGTAACGCCCCGACCCCAGCTACCCAGAGTCGGTGCATTACTTCGTAACATTGGCATGATCACAAAAGATCAAGTCTCAAAAGACCGATTAGTTTAGTAGCCTTGGAAACACTAGATACATTCATAAGTCTTTCATTACATCAAAAAGTAAACAAACTACAATAACATGGTCTTCATAGTCCACACTCATATCCTCACTGACTATTCCTAGAAGTCAGTCATAATACACTTCTTCACATCCTGGAAAATATTAAAACATAGAAAGGGGTGAGCTCAGATGGTCAGTAAGGATAACAATATTGCGGAAGCTTTTATAAGAAAACATAAGCATTTAAGGAAATGTTTAACTAAAACAAAAGCCTTGTTGAACTTGAACTTCAGCATAATACGGCAAAAGTAAAATAAAACAATGCCATTACTTACTCACATAGATATTCTACTAGACAAATAATCACCTGAAATATCAATAACCACTTTCATAATGAGGGAATGTATAATGCCAGACATTCTGAAACATTTTGTCAAGGCCTCGGCCAAGACATCTAAAATGATTAAGGCCTCGTCCAAAACCATAAATCAAATTGGGAAAGGGCCTCGGCCAATTCCACGTCTAGTTGTCTCATGAGACCTACCGATGCATCGAGGAGCTATAGTGGGCTCGACCCGTCACATATTAAGTCCAATACATTCCTCATATGAATAGGTTTAAACATAAAATAAATATTCGTATTAAAACTAGCATACGAAATGTCAACAATTTCTCCATAAACTATGGATGGTATAAAATAACACATCCACAGTCAAATATTTCACAAAATGTTCAATGGAAGTTTTGTATCATAAATCAATTTCAATTAAACTTAAAACCCATCAAAGGATGTTGACATGGATGAAATAAAAGATATTTGAGAGAAATATCTCTCCTTTTTGAAATCATTTAAAAGTCACATAATTATAAAATAAAACCTTTTGAATAAACGTAAAAGTCAATGGGGTTTATACACCGTATAAAAGAAAATTGTGTATAAAACCAAATATGCCTCAATGAAAGGAGATTGAGACAAAGTCCTTAAAAGATCATTTTTAAAATAAAATAGTTCTATTATGTGTATTCACTATAGGTACACATAAATAAAGTAAAAATACAAACTAGGACATAATAATATCATGACATAATTTGAAAGTAGGAGATTAACCCAAAGAATGGAAGTTGGGTTATGAAATTCCCTTACCTTGCGTCCTGTCCTGACTCGACCGTTCTTTAACCTCCTGAATAATAAACTAGAGTTAATTTATATTTACTTAAGAACCTTTTTCATGTTCATTATTCCTTTTATATCCCTTATTACCATGTTATGAACATTATTTAATTATTTAAGTTAATAACGGTTGTTTTGTCGATCTTTGGTACTTGAGTCAAAAATAAACTTCCTATAATTTCAAGTTGTTCATGTGGTGAAATATCCATTATATCCAGAATTATATTGATGATGTAGATATCATATATATGATATATATCCAGTATATACATTCATTCATAATATTACGTAACATTTAGAGGTAAGAAATGAAATGCACCGTTCATGGAGACGGTAAGCCGTACGTACGCATGAACGCTACTTTCATTTCAATTTCATATTTAATGGAAAGAAATCATAATGATATAAATGTATAATATAATTCCATTATAATATAGTGTATAATACCATTTAATCCATCCTTTATACATCCCACATATGGCATTAACGATTCAAATCACTTTGAGGGGGCGGTAGTCCGCACTTCCTAAAATGAAATTATCGCGTTTTACCTATAATGGAAATCATAAAGTATGCCATAAATGAGAAATACAGAAGCATAAGTAAAACATAAAAATATTATATATAATATATAAATATAGTTACATCTTAATGTCCACCTTTGAAGGTGTTATATGAGTGTTGAACAATCATCGTTTCGTGAGGCAGAAATTCACCATCCACAGAAACCGTATGTTCTTTAACCATTAGATGTAGGTGTGTGTAAGTGTAGCTCGAATCCTTCTTATAACAACATCCTAGCATATTGAGGATACTGGTGTTGTTACAAAAGAAATTAATAAAAAGAGTTTATGGGGTTGGAGAAGAAAAATAAAACAAAACAACATTAGAGAAGACATTACCTCAAAATCGGGTAACTCTTTTTTATTTGAGCCAAATGCTTCCTTGGGAAAAGTTCTGCCCAAAGTGAGGCTTCTAGGAGTAAGAGGGGGATGTTGGGAGAGTATTTGGTCAGATTTTGTCCGAGCCAAATGGCTTGAAGGTGTAAATAAGGTGGGAGAGGTGGGGGCCTTTTATAAGTGGAGAGGAGGGGCTCTTTTGGAAAGATTGAAATGTTACATTATTACACAATGCTTTTCGGATTCTAAAGGTCCCACACTTATATAATTCGTGGCTAAGGTGATAAGGGTTCGAAATCTACCCATAAAATAGTCTTTGGACAAGTGTAAGCCTTGGATTTTACATTATCTTTTCATTTTATTAAAATCGTTAAATAATGAGGTCATCGCTGCATCATAATGATGTCATAAATAATTTAATTTATTTAATATCTAAAAATTATAAAAAAATACTATGATGTAGGAAATATTTTTAGCTTTATAATGAATATTTATAGTCAAAATTTGGACTTGTGTAACCCCACTTAAAAACTGTTTTAGTAAAATAACTCATGTTTGTGTCAATTTAATTTTAACATTAAATAAATATATATTAATGTCATTTTCCAACTAAAGTGGCTCCATGGGGTCCCCAAGTTGACCCATGGGTTGTATTGGTCGTCCATGACTCATACAATAGGAGTAGGACAAGTGTCAAGCTCATATCATATTATTAAAATATTGTTTTTACCTTAAACTACACTAATTACCTCTAATCGCGATTAAGAACTTAAAAGTTACTATTCACCAAAAAATTATTTTAATCTCATTGAACCACATTTTAATTATTAATTACAACCATGTATGTTGGATTTTTGAAAATCAAATCACAGAAGTGGTAATATTTCATTTAGACGAAAAATCAGTTATTTAACTACCACTTAGTGGTTTCACTATTCATCAAAAATTGAGGTTTTTCAGAACAATGCCAAAATTTCACCCTAAGCTATAATTGATATTCCGAATTCAAAAATTATGTCTATTTTACAAAATTCCAAACATATAAGTTGCATTAATTAAATTTATAATTAATTCCCGCTGTTACGACAAATAGCGTGTTTTTAAGAAACAATTTATATCAAAAGATTGGCAATTGTTTATGTCCGATTTCAATGTTAAATTAATTCTAATGACCACCATTGGATAAAATGGTAAAAATATATTCTAATTATACTTTAAAAACACTAAATAGTATAATTTATCACAATAAATTATTTTGATTAAAAAAGTTGTTTTAAGTATTTTTCACTATTCATAAAAAAATTGGAAGTTCTCAGAAAGTTACAAAAAATTTAACTTAGGATAATTTCGATATTACGAATTCAAAAATGAAGTCCATTTTGAAATATAAAATTTCTATAATTTTAAAAAGTGGTTATTACTATTCATAACGGCTACTTTGATTAGTCGCGGTGTTTTAGAACTCGAAGTTGCGTACAATGCAAGCTATTGCCTTATTGAATGAGAAGCGTATCGTGGAAGCTTGGGGTGTTACATTTAATTTTATATATAAGGATTAATTTTTTAAATTATAATATTAAATATATCTTAGTATGAATTTTTTGGATTATTCTGAAAATATTTGTTTTTGAATGATAGTGAAAAATAATGATTTTTGAAAACTTTTATTAAAAAAAATTAATTTAAATGTTTGATTATATGTTTCATTGTGTTTTAAATTAAAAAAAGATATATTTTTTAAAACATAATCAAAATAATCCTTTAGTAATAAATATTTTATTTTATGTTGTTATAATTTATTTTTTTTGTTAAAAAAATGAAATTATCCAAAAACTATTTTTCTTTGAATATTGTGCAGTAATACTAAAAATAATATTTTAAAACTCTAATAATTTAGTATTTAAAGGATAATTCCATATTTATAATCAGTAGGTTCAATTTTAGTAATGAGTAAGATTTCAGTTTTTAACATTATGAATAGTAACTATGTAAAAATATGTTATCGTGGTAATGGGTAAATTGGTTCGATTAAAGTAAAAACTAAGTGATGAGTCCAAAAAATCTTAAATTGATTTTTAATTGATTATTGTTGTTTTATCCATATTAATTTAGAAGAATATTTTGATATTTTTGGAGCCACATTCCAATGATTAAGACTATATAATTTTTAAAAGTTTATAAAAATTACAGATGTTCCACTCCCATCACTTTTAAAACTGTTCCTCTTGTTATCCATTTATCACACATTTTGATCACTCTAGTTCAAAAAATACCCACCAAAACCCCTCCCCAAAACCTCTCCCCACATTCTAGAGGTCATGGTATTCTCAAAAGAAAAATCTTAGAAGGCATAAGGTGTATTCCAAAGGGAGATATCAAAGGAAAAGTTATAAGTAATAACCTATCTATTTCAAGTTTATTTATTCTTATACCTCCTTCAAATATTATTCAAACATGTTGAAATGACAAAACCAATATCTCATATAGGCTAAAATTTTATTATGATAACTGTATAAGCCATTTTCATCTCATTTTTCATATTATGATAAATGAAAACATTTCTCATGTGTAAGTGTGGAATACCACCTCCAAGAAGTGATGTGTTTCATTTTCCATCACCAGATAATATTAGTAGTTAAAATGGTGGAAAATTTAATATATATATATATATGTATGATATTTATGATATAATTAAGATTATTGAAAGTAATATATTTCTTACATTCTTACCCCATTTCATCTTTACCTTACAATTCTGGTTATAAGGATAGAATTAGTGAATAAATATAAAATGTTTAACATATTTATGACATTTTAAAAGAAAATTATTATCTAATTTATTTATTGTTCACCTATTAAAAAAATTAAAATTCCATTCATATGTACATAAGGACTAATGTCTCAATAAAACAACATGGTTCATTTTTCATGACCTCGTTATACGGTTGGTTTTAAAAGTGTGTTTAATTTATAAATATCATAAATATGACATGTTTAATATTTTTGATTTAATTGAACCATAAACTCACTGTAAATTTTTAATGAACTGATTTGGTTTTGAGGATATAAATTAAAAAACCTAATAACGTCCAATATGGACTTAACTATTTTAGTAACTAAATAAATCATGGTAATAAATGAAATTAAAGGAATAATAATAATTGAATGAACTTGGAAATTGTTATTAATAAATTAAAAAACTAATATATTTTTATTATTTAGGAGTTAGAGAATGTACGAAGATAGAAGAGAATTAAATTAAGTGGATATCCCATCTCAATTTTCTATCATTGAGACTTATGACATTTTTACAACATATTTTATTTTATATTGTATATGAATAACATTATGGATATCTTTTATCATTTATTTACTAAAAAGTGGTTTTCAAATCCATTTCATTTCCTCATCTTCAGCGTCATTTTACTTTAAATGTTATGAAACCTATATGGGATTTTTCTTTATAACATTGATTTAAAATACTACCTTCAAATCCTTCTCTGCGATTTTTATGTTCTATTAAATGATTCAGGAATGTTCCTTTTTATAATTTAGAGGACTATAAAGTTCATTTTAAAATTATTTTGACTTTTTTACAATGGTTTAGAAATGAATATCTATACCATTTTCCATATGGGTCATTCTTATATTTTATACCAAAGTGATAAATAATGTTTTTAACATATACGATATGAACAAAATTTCCCACTATCATGTCCATTATTTTTTATAAATATTACTCTTTAAATTTTATTTGTTTTATAAAGTAAAATTAAATTAAAATTATTTTGGGTGATATTTCATTTAAAACTTTTTTCAAATGAAAGGGATATTTCTCATGATTTTTACATGAAAATGGAAAGTACTTTATTTATGGGTTCAAATGAGTTTTTCAATGTTTTTATATTGAAAAAGTGACAAATTATAATTTTTTTTCATGATATAATAATTTAGTATTTTATATATTTATGGGTAAGACCAATATATCCCATGATGATGGGTTATAATGATATACCTGTAAAATGTAATGGGTAATGAACTATCTTCGAAGTTGATAAATGAGGGGGATAAGTAGAAAGGTTACTCATATGGAAATAACTAGGATTTAGTTATTATGAAATAGGTTACAAATGATTTAACATGGGAAATGAATATGGGACTCCAATATACCTATGTTAGGCATGAAAAAAGGTTTTTCTGTAAATATTTTTATATCATGTGGTAAGGAAAACATATAGGTAAAAGGTTTATTTTTAAAAGGAATGTTTTCATGAGATTCCCACATACTTCATGAAACCTTTATGGATTTAAATATTCTTTATAATGGGTTTAAAATGTTTTATTTGAATAAATATTTATTGATACATGTGTAAATGTTTTATTTATGTGCCCAAAGGTTTAGTGTGAAAATGGTAAACATATACATGATTTTTCACGTTTTTTCACTAGACTCAAATGATTCCATAATTTTAATATCACTTATTGAGATTTTTTTTATCATCCCACATTTTTAATTTTCATTCAAAAGATCTAGGGACACATTAAAATTTTATTAAGGTCAAGATTTCTTATATGAAGACTTGTATTAAATGATGAAAATTGTATTGAATGAAACATGGGTGAAAACTTAATTCTCTATTTTTTGGGAAAAATATAAATTGTGTGAAAGTTTCCAATTTATTATGTAATGTTTTTACCTAGATATATAAAACTCTAAACCCAAAATATCCTCAAAATTAATGGAATCTAATCCCTTGTTATAAACCATGTAATTATGGTTCGAATAAGGCACAGGTCATTATATCTATACCAGGAGCCAAACACTGGTAACCATAGAGATATCTGATAAAGAATCAAAATATATGACCTCTCACATGATAAAAAATTACACCCTAGGGTAGGGTCCCATGGATAAATCTTATAAACATTGCTCATTAAAAAAGTGTACTGAAAAGGTAAGCTCAATAGTAAATGTCCCTCCCAAGCCAAAACGTCCCCTCATGGTACGCTCTTCTAGATAAGTATCAAGTATTAACCATCAAGGAAGTGGTATGGGGAAGTGATTATGATATATAAAATACCTCAAAAGCTTAACATCACACTTGGGTAAAGGTATTATTTTTACATTAAAAAATTCATCATATAGAAATGGAATCAAGTTAATTAAGCACAATCCCTAAACCACCCAAGCTACATGAACTGTATATTTCAATCCCCAACATGGAATCTATCAAAATTTACAGATTAACCACCCTTATTTACACACATTAAAACTCCAAAAACTGTACATTCTCTCTAAATAACACATTAACATTAGAATTAATTCATCACCCTTAGTTATACGACATTTCAAAAGGTTTCCTAAAGCCCAACAGATCTCGAAAATCCTACATGAAGCTCAATGAACCTAACTGATCAACTCTACCTGGACCCATTATTTATTGTATGTTTTAACAATTCAAAATCCATATCAACCATTTCAAACCTATAAGGATCTAATTCAACTAAAATGAAATCACTTAGCCAATTTGATACCAAAAGAACATTTTCAAATAATCCTAGGAAACAACATACATGAAATCTCATAAAAATTCATACAAATTTCATAACATGATGAATAATTAAAACCTTAATATAAAGGGAGAAAACTCCATGAATAATGTAATTTAATTCAATTTTGATCTATTTTATCTATAATTTCATAATAAAAAACTTTTAAATAAGTGATTAAACATGTAAACCAAAGAAATAGTTGAAGAAAAAGGTATATTGGGCATTAATGGGGTTAGAATTACAAAATTTGTACTATAGAAGTGAAAGGTACTTTAAACAAACTTGAAATAGATATTGAAGGATTTTTAGAGCTAAGGGAAACACAAAAATGTAGGTTTGGTTGAGTCCGTGTTGAGAGAGGAGGGTAAATGTGAATAAAGTGGTTTTAGATAAGAATTTCGATAAGTACCCATATGAGAAACCAAAAAAATCCAATGGTTACTCGGTTAACCAATACCTGGTACCCAGTGCTACACCGACAATAAGATAATCCCCCACCTATTGTACAATGGGGCTCTATACCCTAAGGGTTACTACATGGGACATCATGTTCCTAATGTACATCCACTAGGTACATGGTTCACTAATTCTACATATTTTAATAGGGTGACCCCAACACCCCTTTAAATTTTTTTCTCAATTCCTTAAACCCCCCAACCAAACCTCTAAACATCTAAAAATAATCTATTAAATTCCAAAATCAAGGCTTTAATCACACCTAAAATTTTAGGGAATTTAAAAACTTCCCCACTATGGTATTATTATCCTCAATATATATCTTTAGGTATCCTCATTGATTATTTTCGACCATATGGTGCATATATCTTATTCCCATTCCAATGTATCTTCCAATATATGCACATGTTTCCACAATATTCAAACAAAAGTTATTTTTCACTTATAGATCTATCTCACTCTGGTCTATGATATTCAATATATACTCCTCAAAATATATATCTACCTCTATTTCAATATTATCATTATTGATAAAGTTTACTAGGTCCAAATCATACGTTTAAATTTGTACACATGAAACATGTCATGTATACCTCTATGTCATGGAGGGATATCCAAGTGGTAGGCCAAAACCACAATCTAATCTATAATCTTAAACTAGTTGAAAAAACAGGACATGAGCATCCTTTTCTTCCAAAAAAATTACTAAAAAAATATGGTGATAATCATAAGAATTTTCAATCAACCATTTCAAACTCTAGGGATCACCACCTCTAGTCAACATATGATTATTTTCTTCTCTATGTGTTAATTGAACACTTCCCTGCCCAACTACACACCCTTGATGGTCACATGAACCATGATCAACACAATAAATATTGAAATTCCTAACTCAAACTATCACTATATTTAGTGACATGGCCTACCATATGACGTATCATAGGGGTATATAAAAAAAATCCTTAAATATGTTATTATATGAAAACTCTTCTAAGTCTAAATGGTCTTCCCATATTCCACAAAAAATCAAGAACACTTGTATTGATAATTTCCTCCCATAAACAGAAATCCCTCTTGGTCTACCCATCAATATCTAGGGGTATTTGGTACTCATCCTCAAATTGAAGCTCACAGAATTCTATTAACTCTTCTATAATTTCAATGAGAAAGACACATAATAATTCAATACCATGTTTATAGTAATTCCCTGAAAGTTCACAATCTCCAACATGTAAAACATAGCCAACACATCCATCGAATGAGTGACCCAAGTGGGAATTATATATGAATCTTTTAATACCTATAAAACTTCCACCCACACTGAATCTCCATCCCTCATTACTCTAGGTAGTCTCATTATGAAGTATATAGTCACCTTTTACCACTTCCACACAAGTATTGGAAGAGGTTGAAGAAACCCTCTTGGTATTTGGTGCTCTGCCTTTATTATCTAATTTTTAATTGAATGAATGAAAACCAATTAACATCATTCCATATAAAATGACACTATAAATGGATCTTGATATCAAGTTATATCTTGGTTGACCTTATATGATCCACTCAACATGATTCAAGGGAATCCCTCATCAATCTATCCTGAAAGTATGGTCCCCCCTTTCATGTATATATAACACCCCACTCTCATCTTGAGACCATACTGGAACTTGGTAAACTCTGATAATTCTTTCCCACATCATAAACCATTCAAAATCGACCTCTTAGGTAGCCTTTTCCTGGTTCACAAATAAGGATGGAATAAATAAAGGGGATTAGGTCATGGCCTCTCATCCCTTTGGAAAATCTATATACTTGATAAATAATAAGGTAATTGAAGGACCCAGGAACACCCTGAGAGGGGAGGGGTGAATCAGGGTGTCAAAATTTTCTTTTAAACTGATGAATCTTCTTCCCATGTTGGTAGGAACCTGTTAAACCTTCTAGAAAGATGCATGAAAAGAGAGGGCACAACAGTTTTACTTGGTTTTTCACAAAGGGCTACATCCAAGGATTATACACAGATAGTTTGTCGATTATACCAAAACCCAGTAATCTTTACTAGATATGGATTACAAGGTTTGGTCACCATCAATTTGTGCTAGGCTCCTACCTTTATAGTGGTTTAGGGATAGCTCATTATTTCCCATGGAACACTTCCATTTACTCCCCCTATCTCACTTACTTTTGAGAAGCCTCACTCAATTTATCAACTTGCAAGTTGCTTCAGTATAATGGAATTGAATTCTTTGTCTTTGTTCAACACAGGACACCACTTGCATCAACGACCTGAGTAGATGCACACTGAAAGCCTTGTAACCTTAAAACCTGATAATCAATACTTTCCTTTGTGAAACCCCTTAGCAAAGCTCAACCCATTGCGGAGCACAACACATCACAGAGAACACACCATCTCTGACCTCACTACTTCGTAAATATCACTACTTCATAGAGCTCAACCCTTTACATACCTCGGTTCTTCACAGAGTAAACACATTCACAGAGCTCAACTTCTTCTGTAGAACGCACTTTCATCATGAAGAACACTACCTTTTCGGAACACCTTACTTCGTGAAGATCATTGAGCCAATGCAGAACATCCCATCTCCATGAAGCACTCAATACATAGAAGCATTAACTTCATTCAAGACCAAAATATCCTTTTCTCAAAGAAAAAGTTTTCATAGAAAAATGAATCTACATAGAAACCCTTGCTTCATGAAATCAGAGTGACTCTGAATTTTCTTTCTCAAGTTTTTGCAGAATGGAGAGGGGTTGGCTCTTATTTATAGGCACAGTCGAACTCAGAGCTCCACTTCCTATGGCATCATTTCCAAATCAAGAAAAACGTTATTCACGGTGAATCTCCATTCACAAATATCCATGAAAATTCCCCATTCACAATGCTCACTGTAACAATAGAGATCTCTATCAAATCTCTTTGTGCCGCCATAAAGATCTACTTGTAAATCCTTCGGTCAACCATTTTCACTATCGTAATGCTCAAATTCTCGTAATTGTAGAGCACACCATCACAATATTTATGTCTTCATGAAACACACTTCATGAAGCTCATCTTTGTGAAACTCATTCCTTCTCTATGTTTTCATGAGATCTTCAAGAAAACCCACTTTTCAAAATTCTTTCCATCCTCCAAATTTTGGACCCCAAAATTTTGGAAAAAACTGGGAAAAAAATTCACCTTCAATACTACTTACGGATTGAACTATATAATCTCTTTCTTTTAAATATCCCTAGTCATCAATTATAGCATTGAAAAAAAATACAAACCATACTCCATTTACAACAATGAAAAATATTTGTTCCAACAGTAATCAACTTCAAATAATCACCAGACACCCAAACACCCAGCACTTTCATATTCCTACTAAGAGTTTATTCCATAATGTTACCCTTTTAATGGGTATAAAAAAATCTATTTCCCTTGGAATGTGTGTTCTGATTAGGAATCACTACTTTCAGATGGTTTCCATCGTATTTATTTATGAAATCAGAAACACCCAATGGTTCTATATCCAAAGGTACATGCTTTCCAAAGGAATGTGTTCATTAGGTTTGGACCTACGATACTTAAAAACTAAATTTGGTCAAGAGTATGGAAGTATGGGCTAGTCACACCCTTTTGTGTGGAATTACTGCATAATCGAAGACTCTCTTATAGATTTAACATATGTTCATGAACCCTTATTAATTTACCACGTATGACGTAGGTTTCCCTTGAAAATTTCAATCAATTATTAGCTTGTGTGGAATTTAGATTCATTTGTATGTTTATAAGGTTCTTAATTAATAGAGATATCCATATGTATTATAGGTTCTCCATCAATAGTATCCTCTCATATACTACTTTGAGATCCTTTAGTAATTGTCACGATGATGCCGGTTTTAAGCCACTCACTAGGGAACTCTGAAATTTTTGGTCATCTAGGTAGACAAAAGTTGTTTTGATATTGGGATTGTATCCATAAATGTGCTACCTATGTATCCTTGTCAAAGTAATCAAAATATTTATAGTTTGGTGCCTCTTAATGTAACAAATCCAAAATTTTATGGTAGTGTGATAAGGACCTAACCATACAGTTTAATGTCATGTTGTAAGGATATCTAAACACAAGGTGCTAAGTCAAATCTTGGTGTGGGACATATGCCTAATCAGCCCAAGGAACCTAGAAAGGATATGAGTTTCCAAGATTAATAAGTCCATATTGGAAATATGGACAAGGAATAACTAGGTTGATTTGGAGTGTTGGGTTTGAACCTCCGAGAGGCTTCCTACATATCCCACTCAGATGGGAATAAAATCCCACATAGTTTGGTAAGTCTTACAAGGGTGTATGAACCTTTTGAAAAAAATATGTTGGGTATTACTCCTAAATAGGATTCCCTTGTAACAAGGTCCATGGTAGATGTCTTAAATCATGGAGATTTATGGGGGATTAATTCAGTGATTAATTCTAAGGAGGATGCCTAGATTAATGGAATTAGTGTTGTATTCTTGTAGGGGATATCCTATGATCTCGGACCCTGGGTGAAGGCTTCGCACATATCCCAATTATGGTGGGAATCAGAGTTATCATAGTTCAAGAAATGAGGTTGATTGTGTAGATGTTGTGATTATGGAAAATCTCGAATCCCACATGAGTCATCCTCAGCCTGAGAAATAAGAGGATGTGAGAGATTCAACAAACTACACACTTTGTCTTATGCTGATGGAAGATTTCTGACTTATGGTGAAAGAAGACGAGGAAATTATGGGTAAGGTAAGGAGAAATGAAACCTTCAATGTTAAATGAATGTGATGTTCATTGGGTCTATCTCAAAAGACTGGGGTCTTACCCCATAGGGGATTCCCTTTGTGGATCTAAGGATAGGAGGGAGACTTTTATTTTGGACCCTTACTCTCCCTATTAGGAACCGAAGGCTCCAAATATTAGAGATGAAAAGGGGAGGATGGGGTCCCATACCTAGAAACCAAGACTGGGAAATTTCCAACACTATCTCAAGGGTAAGGATCCATGAGACTATAGATATATAAACCTACAAATATTCAAAGGATCCTGACTCACTCAGAAGACGAATGTGGGAAACCTCTAACTGTAGATATACAAACTCAAATGGGAGACACACTGATGTGTCTTTCCCAAATGTTTGATAAGTCAGGAGGTTTTGTGGAGCCTTCAACACAGTCCATTTCATATAATGTAACCAATAAAAGAGATGAACTACAATGAGTGGCTTTGAAAAGGGTTTACAAGGTGATATGAGTAGGTCTTGGGCACACCTATGCAGTGTAGCTTTACCACATACGTATGTCGCATAGGTATGTCATGCATGTCTTAATGATGACTGAAAAATTCTTAACATAATATAATTAAGCCTATGAAATCTTAAAAAATGACTACCAAGAAGAAACACTTGGGTGATATTTAAACCTAAACACCCCAAGTCTCCTTCGGTGTCTTTGGAAGAGCCACGTGTAGTTTCTTAAGGAATAGGCCTTGAATATGCAACTTCTTATTTATTGAAGAAGGGTCCTTAATTAGATGTATTGTGTTTCAAACTCTTAAAGGATTTCAAACATGATTATCTCATCTAATTATATCTTCTATCATATTTTAGAGATATAACTATGAAAATTTGGAGGATCTGGGTGAAAGACATATGCAATTGGAGCTTAAAGAGTTATTATAACTTTTTTCAATTCTTAAATGAGGAGACAAGGGTTCTATTTAGAGGCAAGGAAGGGGGATGGTCGAATGGATTTTTTCGGTGTAGGTTAGACGCGTAGATCATCAGCGTAGCTCCTCCATGTAGGATACAAAAATTATATTGCATGATAGTTCTTATGTGTAGCTCTATAAAATAGGTCTGTATCATAGGGGCTACACATTGGTCTGTATGAGTAGAACATTCACTAGCTTTCTGGATGTGGTGGTTTCTCTATAGGTCCTTGGCGTAGGTGTCCCAAGTATGTTTCTTTCACTTTATGTCATTTACATCCTTTACCTTCATTAGGATACTTAGAAATATCCAAAGGAATTATTCATAATATTTTTTCATTTCTAAGGTGTGTCAACAATATCCTCCCCTCAGGATTGGATCCGATTTAAAAGAGGGTCAAGTCCTAAGGAATGATCCTGGAGAAAATATTATGGAGGGTTAATTCTGAATGGTGCACATCTATGGTGTAGCTATGCTGCATAGGTCTATGACATAGTTATGACTTGCAGGTCTTTCGTGTAGGCTGGTGGTGCATATAAAAATCCTCATTCCTTTATGATTTTATTCACCCAGAATCTTGGATTTTTCACTCTCATTGCATAGCTCGCTCGTCCAGTTTTACCATGTTGTGCTCTCGTGTAGGTACCTTGGAACTTTTTCAAGGTAAAAATATTTGACCGATTGAGCTATGCTGGAGGAATTCATCAATGAAATTGTGCTAGGATCCTTTTTAAAGGACATACATGGATGACCTCATCAAATGAGCTACATAGATATTTTCCTTTTACAAATTTTTAAATTTCTTTATGTTAAAAAATTGAACTTTCATAAGTCAAAATTATAACTTCATTGGGAAAATTTGGAAATTATTTTGCTGGAAATAGCTCACTTGATGACTGCAACTAAGGAAGCTAAAGTTTTTCAAAACTTGATGATGAAAATTGTTGGACCAGACTATTATGAATTTGTTGAGAGTACCCTCCTTGGGCTTCTGAAAGGATTGATTCCATACCAACATGAATACCCATGAAGCCATTTTCTTCCATTGTATGGAAATGGGATTTTGGAAGATTCCCACATTCCAGCTTACAGGAGATAATTTCCAAAGACTTAGTTTTTACAATACTCTAACCATCATTTCATGAATATCATTGTGAAAGTTATTCTGGTTCACGAGGGAACAATATCTACTAGATTCATCCTAGACCATAGTGGTTTTACCATTAATATGAAAGATCGTGTTGTAGATACAAGGATGCATTGTTATGATTCAACCTTTTGTGATTCAAAAATATATCAGTCTAATGGTTGAAAGGAAGATTGGGACCTTCGTTTTGGAGGAGGAGTTAAACCTGAATGGATGTGGACATTTTGGGTACTCCCAACTTGTGTAGAATTTAGGAAAGAGCTAACAGATGTTCAAATTTATGAATATAACAAACTTATGTGTACCAAAATGACTTCATTCCTAAATTTATAAGCTGATGGAGTCTAGAAAAAATTTATTACCATGTGAATCATGGTGATCTTGGAATCATCCTATGGTATATATACCAAATATCTAGGATTCCTATTCTTGGGGAGATGTATGATTAATTTATTCCACTAGTACAATATGGGGTGATGTTACCAGGATGCCACCATTGGCTCATGAATTATTCAAAATAGCAAATTAGTTTCTGAAAGAAAATAAATATCTTTATTTTAGAGTTTATATTCATGCTAGAGTATCGATGTAAGCTTTTTTAGAACCAATGAAAGAGAAAGGTCCCACTTGCTGATGTCTTTTCATTTTCCCTATGGCGGATAATTGGGGTATTTCAGGCACATATTGGCCCACATTAAAGAGAGGTGACTACAAGAATTATGGTTATAAAGTCTAGTCTAATATAAATGAAAATGTACTCTTATCCAACTTCCTTTCCATGTGGATGAGCATTTAATTTCTTCCAGTTAGTGAGTATGGCGGAGGTGTAAGGCTAGAGACTTTGGTTATTGCAACCAAATTGGTAGAGGGGAAATATATTGTGTTGGAAACCCCTATATTAGAAAGAATATATCATTAATTAATGCATTCGTACAATGGGAAGGCTCCATTAAGAATTAAAAGGCTATTTCAAGTGTTGTGGGGATGGATTATGTCAAACTTTTGTTCATATTCGGTGTTGAATTCAGTTAGAGTCCCCAATGGTCGATTTACCCCATTTTTACAACATGTGTCTAGGATTCAGCCTTTGAACTTTAAACCTAATACATTACTGAGGGATCTGAATTCATCAGGAGAATTCAACATCTTTACTTTTGGTAACCCATAAACTAAAACATTTGCTGATGTTGGTAAGGAAGAAAATTATGAGCAGAGGGCCTATATGATGGAATTTAGGGAAAATGTGTTATCAAACAAGATTTATGGTTAAATAATCTATGATGCTTATGTCCCTTATAGTTTTATTCTCCAATTCAAATATCTTCAACAATATATAACTTTTCCTCCCACATAGATTCGGTAGGATAAACATCCAATGGTAGCCTAATAATTGTCAATTCTGATTAATTTAAAGACATCCAAATTATAAATTATGTTACCTCCATCAGATGCATCAATTGAATTATAGGTTGGATGTTCCAAATCTTGGGCTTCTTCATAACCTCTTGGGGATTCAATAGAAAGAATATATCGGGTTACGACCACGACAACTATTGTTTGTAGTAACGGTGGTAAAAGGTCTAAAGCCAAAGATGATGCATAGGCTTCAAAAGCTTTAAAACCTTCAAAACATCTCCAAAGAAGATCCACCAAGATGAATAAATCTTCAGAAACAATACCTTTGTAACTGAGATGATCTATTCACCAACATTAAAAGGAGAATACCATACCATATTTTAATTCTTCTGAAAAAGAAGATAGGCATTAAGTGGCATTCCAATCAGAGGTTGTTGAGTTTTCTCCGCAACCAACCATATCAAAACCAAATTATGTGCAGCCTTCAGCTATTCAATACTGGGAAATAATGACTCGTGAATTCAAGGATTCATGGGAATTACACCAATTTGGCTTTCAAATACCGAATGTGGGTGATATTAAATCACCTTCTAATTTTCATTCAGATAGTAATCTAGATGAAGTAAAGAAGAATGTTACTAAGTTGGAGACCTTTATATATGGAACTGATGACCAAGTCCCATCCTCAAAATGAGGATCTAATATTATGGATTGAGGGATACATGAAGGGGTAATTGTTCACCATGAAGAGGAATAAGAAATTTATAGTAATACTAAAAATTTATTTCCCTTTTGTTTTATTTCAATTATTCTTTGTCATTCATCATCATTAATCATGATGAGGTTGCATTTTTCATCATGAAATTAGGGAAGAGACCTTGAGAAAGGTTATTAAGTCCTCAAAATAAGGACCCACATGAAACCCTACTGATACATTGGATGAAACCCTCAAGTATCTATAACATTTTCCATGAGGGAAAACTATGATAGAGGTGATGGAAACATAAAATCCTCAGCCGCTACTGCATGTTTCTACTACTAACAAGAGTATTTCAATCTCTCAAATGTCTTACGAAATGAACCACAAGAGAGCATTGAGATTGATCCAATGTGTACACAAAAAGTAATTATTCACATTTTCCTATAGTATTATGACTTTCTTGATACACCTTGGTGACCACATTCATCTTTTCGCAGGATCTGCATCTCTTTCTTCACTTAAGGGATTAAAAACGATTCCTTCAAGAATACAATGGAAACACTAAGAGAATCAAAGATTCATGTTGATCAATCTGTTATTTTGATAGATGATTTGAAGAATGGTATAGATGCATCTGATCCTATTTCTATATAGAGAAAAAAGGTCATGGTAATGTTAAATACATTTCTTCTGAGTATCACATGTTGTTTCTAAAATTCTTTTCTCGATAATATCTTAGATCAATTGCTTGTTCCGATGGATCCTGTAATAATCAATACTAATATTCTTATTTCTCCATAAGGAAGGAAATAAGATCTTTGGAAATTAAAGTAGATACTGATGCTAATCCTGACATGGAAAGACCTGATGACATTGCATCAGTTAAATAATTGATGGAACAAAATGTCAGTGGATCCAATTTGGGCATCAAACATCATTTGATAGAAACCTTAAATGGCGAGGATTAAATAACATAAAAAGTTGTACACACTAAAATGATGGCTTCCCTTAATCCAAAAAATGATATTCCAGGTTCCTTCATGGAGTTTGGGGACATCAATGAGGAGCTTCAAGAACTTATGTTCTCATTATTGAATTTTCCATACATAATTGTTCTTCTCTACTTGGTACTTCACATAAAAGTTCAACTTATACCACTTTGTCTGTAGAGAATGTTGTGAAGGATCTTCAAGAACGGAGCATTACACTCTATCCTACTTCTACCGAGGCTGGAAAAATACCAACTAAGAATCCCATATTGGGAGACACTTTAGGGCCTTTAATTATGGAATCTAATAAAACTCAAGAGAAGGCCCCTCTGCAGGAAACAATTTCTCAAACTACTAAAGCTGATAAAACTGGGGATGAATTTAATCAAGAATCCAGCTTATTATTTGGTAAATTTTATTGAATATCTAAATTATGATTTAATTTTTCCATTATTTTGAAACTAACAATGATTCTGAATAACCCTTTAGATATATCAGCTCCCACAACTAGATCTGAAGGTGAAACCTCTGCATTGGATATAAAATTAATAAAAGGTGAAGTATATGCTATTCTAAAAGAAGTAGAGAAAGGAACCACTCTAATTGATTTGATTCCAGAGTACATTATTCCCCATGGTAGTGACTCAGATTCAGATTTAGATATGCAAGATGCTATTAGCATGGCTCGTAAAAAGACATGGCAACAAATTTGAAAGATAATTTCCAAGAAGCCTTTGGATGAGCTACCCTCCCATTTTGGAAAATCCTAGAACTATTTTGTATATTGATATTTAGTGGAATTATTTATTTTTGAATTTAAAATGCAATGAAAGAGACGAATTGCTTATGGGAGCAAGAACACAAGTTGTAGTAAGATCATGAAATGGACAAACTACTTATTAATGTTGAGATTTTCCAAGATGCAGTAGTTGAGGAAGAGGCCTACCATAGAAAGAGATCTATAGAAGTTGGCCAAAAAATTAAGGAGGAAAGAAAAAATATGATACATCTTCAATATAAAAATGGATTTTTGACACAACAGGCTTGATAAATTGAATCAAACATTGGGAGAAACCCCGTTGAAAGGGATAACACCAATTTCAATTTCCAAATTAGCACTTCATAAAGCCTAGGAGGTTGATGTAGCTAAATTGTATCAACATCAGCAAGAAGATGATAAATCTCATGAAGCCATTCAACATATAAAGAGTCATGCCGATAGATTCTTTTAATACAAGAGAGAGAGGCTCTATTCTATGGATGTTCCATTGATTTTACCTTATTAATGAAAACTATTTTTCTCCAATCATACATGCCTTCATTATTTCTTTCTTTCTGTAATTTCAATATCATAGGTGATTGTTATAACATCAAGCCTTTATTTCATATAATCATAATTACAATAATAGAAATGGAGGTTTTAAAATTTTTACTTAATCTAATGACCATAGTGAGCATAGTTTTATTTTTACTAGAGTTATATAGACAACCCCTCAAACATTGAATCTTTTAACTTTTTATTTCTCAATATTTCCTAAACCATACAAAATGCAGGTCTAACAAGTTGAGACATGACATTTTCCAGGGTTCCCTTTGAGGGTTTTCAACCTGGTGGGTACTATATCTCTTTTTATTGGAAGGTTAAAGTCATTCTAGTTAGACTAATAATGGTAGTTTTTTAGGTTGAATAGCTTTGACCATGAATTTTATGATTAAAAATCAAACAAGGTTTTGATGGTTGGGAAGGTCTTGATATTTTTTAGATACTTCCAAGGGGAATCTTGAGTCGTGATTTTTATGTTCACCAAATCAAATATTTGATTTTTAGAAATATAGGAGGTATATTCCAAGAACAAAGTTACCATTGCTTGAAAATCATGTTATGGTCATTGTATTATGCAGGTCCAAGTAGGGCATGTACTACATAGACAAGAAATGGCATCCTTTGACTCATATACTGGTTATATATGTGATTTTAATGCAAGACCATCAGGGGAATGTGCTGCATAGTCAGGTAAAAGAGCTATTAATAATTATGAAATTTTATTGCTGATACATAAAGGGATTTTGGATTTCGATGTCTCAAGGCCATAGTGGATGGATTAGCCGTGTAAAGATACTAGAGAATAAAGGGGCTATATATTCCAATATAGGCAATGAATATGGAAAATCATTCCTACCTGAATTTGATATATATGAGGAATGATAAAAAATGTTCAGAAAGGGGGCTTTATGATATTTTTTTGTATAGTTTAAAGTCATGCAACAGGGACATTAGAGGTGTTGTGAAGTTTAGAGTCATGCAATGAGGATTTTATACTATGTATTTCAAAGTCATGTAGTCAAGACATTAATGGATTTTCTTTTAAACAATATGTTGTAAAGTTTAAAGTCATGTAGTAAGGACATTATTAGGCATTTAATTAAGTTTATGAGAAAAGATTTGTGAATCTCTAATTTCTTGGTAACTTGTCAGGGAACGTGCTACCATATTCAAGTATGGACAACAACCAAAATGTAAACTGTAATTTTAGAATTTTCAGATTCAAATAATGACAAGGGAAAAAGGAATAATATCATAAAAAAGATTTCTCATTGAAGAAAAAAGTTACCAATTTTTTAAAACCCCATTATGGGGGTTGTATTATGTAGGGACAACTAGGGAATGTGCTGCATAGTCAAACAATGACATTCTTTGACTAACATGCCTGTTATGTAGGAAACTTTTATTCAAGGCCATTAGGGGAATTTACTATGTAGTTTGGTAAAGAGATCTTAAGAATTTGACATTTTATTTCTAAAGTTCGATGAAATTTTATGGAGATTTGAATTTTCCCAAGAATAAAATTTGGTTTATGGAGAAAATTATCTAAATACATAGAGAGTATTTCCAATCTTGATTTCTAAAGAATCATAATAATAGGATTTCTATAAAGTTATGACCCAAACATATGATGTATGGTTTCTATAATGTTATGTCATAGGACTAAGAAAAAAATATCTTGGGAATAATTAATGATATGTGATCAAATAATCCAATGTTATTTCAATATGCATTGAACACATGGAATGGGAAAATGTGTATACCATGATCTTAGAGGATTTCAGGTCAAGAGAAGGGATATGAGACAAATATAAAACATACAAAGGTTTCAAAACAAAGATTCGTTTATATTTTTATCGTGATTGAAGGGGACATAGGATGCTTTTACCAAGAATGAAGTTACTGGTATTTGAAAAAACCCATTATGGGGGATGTATTATGCAGGGCCAACTAGAACATGTGGTACATTTCAAAAGTGTGGCATCCTTCGGCTGAAAAGCCAGTTATATAGGAGAATTATCTAAGGACACCTAGGGAATATACTACATAGTCAGGAAAAAGTGTTATCAAGTATCAGAAAGTATACCACCAGAAACCAAAGAAATATTTTCAAGATATAAAAGTATTCAAGATTAAGAGTGTGAAATGTGAAAGGTGTGATGTTCAATGAATATGAGAAATATTTTAATTAACATTGGCCATGATTTTGGAGTCACCTACATAGATATGACTCATATGTAAAATGGAGACATTTATTATTTCCTTGGTGGTATTTTTAAGGAGAGTACCCAAAATGAAGACTCCCGCATAGATTGTTAATTACATATAGAAGGAAGGTAAATTTTTTTATCCCATGGCTGGGACTAAAATATAAGTCCTATTATTCTTCAATACATATTTTAATGGGATGAGAATCAAGGCTTATGTAGTTCTTTAGGTACATTCCAGTTTAATTTCATGTAGCAAGGGAATTATGCTTTGAATTTTAGAGTCATGTAGTAACGACATGAAGTGATTCTGAGGTGAGAAGGAATATTGAGGTTGGAGTAGATTATAGGACCCAGGTATCACTATGTATCTTGGTGAAGCAAGAATCAAGTCACATGTTGTTTCTGAGATTGTTCCTCATATCAATCACATATTTGACTTGGGGAAGAGGGATTTTTTGCTATTATGGATGGGCCCAAGATTAGAGATCTAGGAATCTCTATGTATCCCATTAAAGTGAGAATAAAGCCAAATGTAGTTCTTTATAAAATCATTCACCACACTAATTTAGTTTTATGTGAGAGAAAGAGGATTTTAACACATTCCTTAATAATGGTTAAACTTAAGACACAAGATGGTATGAAGATAAAACCCTATATCCTAGAATATTAATCTATATATATTTGGTTCAAATATAGGAGGAAAAATGGAAATAAAGTTATTTATGGTTGTGGATGGGCCAATGATTGGAGATCCCGGAATCTCCATGTATCCCATTGAAATGAGAATCAATCCACACATAGTTCTTGAAATGAGGTTTCTATGCAGATCTCATTCAAACATAGGGAGAAATGTATCTCATTTGGAACTAAGGAGTAGCAGTGACGTGAGTAATGATTGCACATGGAAGCTACTCATTTTTTTAAAAAAGAACCACAAGGAAGGTCAATTTTTGGTATCTTAGGGAATTTCTTAACTTCTAATAAAGAATATGTTAACTGTATAGTTTAATGTCATGTAGCAAGGAAAAATGATGTCATGCAGTTTAACGTTGAGTGATAAGGACAAAAAAGCTGCGTATTTTAATTTCATGCAATATGGACGTATATGGTTGTTATATAGTTTAATGTCTTTCAACTAGAACATTACTTTGTGTGATTACACAAAGTACTTCTTCAAGAATCTTGCATTGGTCAAAGTTGTAATATGTTCTCCATCCATTGAGATTAGGGAATAATCTCTATTAGAGTAGACCTTATGTATGGAATAAGGTCTTTCTGACTTTGGATCAAGCTTTGGAGGTTTCTTTCCTAGTATCATTGACGTCCCGAGGACTAATACCAATTCTCTTTAAAAAATGAGCAGAGTCAAACATTCTTGTTAAAATCTCGTGCTATTATATTCTGATAGACTTCCAAATGATGGAAAGTATGAAATATATTTTCATTTAATCGTTCCATCTAAAAAAATCACTATGGAGGCTTCTCACCTATAGATAATTGATCACATATGGAAACTCAGAGTGAAGGAAATTGAATTTAAATAGGAAAAATGGTTTTTTTATATACCAATGATTATGGAGTTTCCCTTGTGGAAGTAAGGGCAGTAGTCTGATAAGTCCATAAAGTATGAAAACATTTATCAGGAAAATATTTGTAATCTTTATCCACTATTTTCTAGAGTATATTTGATATGTTCTTGTTGAAAGCCTCTATATGCCCATTGTCTACTTCATGCTAGCGGGATGAATGGTTGGATTTGATATTGTACTTCTGATATAACTTCTTTACGTCAACATAACAGAAATTGATGTAATTGTCTATCAATATGGTATAAGGATCACCAAGTATGGTAATGATATTATATTTGAAAAAGTTGAATATGATTTTGGACCCAAATTCATTGAGTGGTATTTCATCATCCCATTTGGAGAATAAATATGTAGCAATAAGAATATACTTGAACTACTTAGTCATAGCTAGAGGATAAGGTCCGACTACATCTATTCCCCATGTGGAAAATGGCCAGGAGTATTTAGCTGTATGTGGAAAATCTGAGGGTTTATTAATGATGTCAGAATGCACTTGACGGGTGTTACATTTCTTGGTAAAATATGTGCAATCCTATGTCATCAAAGGCCAAAAATATCCAAGCCTTCAGATTTGATTAGAAAGCTTATACCCAGACTAGTGATAACTACAGGCTCCAACATGTACTTCTTTCATGCCCGTCTTAGTTTCTTCCCCATCAATAAATCTGAAATTAATTCCATCAAAGACTCATTTATAAAGCATCTTCTGATGATCCGTACCATCATAAAGACTGAAATTAACAAGTCTTTGCTGAATATATTCTCTTTTAATTATGTCTAGTTGAAGTCCCCATTTTAAAGATATTCCAGGTTGGGTGTCCTCCATCCCGTGGTATGACCATATGGCTCAGAAATGGGACTGATTTCATTGATTTCTTTTGTTATGATTTGAAAAAGGTGAACTACTAGACAATGAGAAATGCTAATGATTTTTTATCCCAATTTGGATCTTCTACGGCTATGGATACATTTTCTAATGCATCTTCTTAGGAATTTTGTGACCGTAGGATGTAAAATAATGTTGAATTTGAGGAAAATTCCTCCATTAACCCTCAAACATAATCACATAGGGGAATTAGGTCTTATTTTCTGATATTGTAATCTCTATTTATCTGTCTGATCATTAATTCTGAATCACCTTTCATGTTCAGGTGGCTTACTTGTACATAGAGTGATATTTCTAGGCCTGCAATGAGAGCTTGATATTCTGGTTAATTGTTGGTAGCAACTTATGATAACAGAAATTAATATGAAAATACTACATTCTCTAAGGAGATAAGCACAATTATTAATCAAACTTTGTTGAGTTTAGGGTCTTCCATTATCTTCTCTGTTGGACTTTTGGAAGCACCATCAAAGTCATTTCCCATATTTAGGGACGTTATTGAATAGATGATATTTATTCATCAGGAAATATTGTATTCAACTTTTTCTCTTATACTGATGGGTGCTCAGTAGGGAAATCTACTAAATCATGGACTTCTACTACTTTTTGAGGTACAAACTGTATATTAAAATGTTGCTGAATAACCACCCACCATTCCAGAAATCCTAAAAGAATAGGGTGACTGAGGATAAATTTTAGAGGGTTATTGTAAGATACCAATTGGACATTGTGATGATGCAAATAGTGTCTCAATTTCTGAAATACAAATATTAATGAAAGTTAGATTTTTTTGTTATCGGAATATCAAGTCTCTGCATCAAGCATGGTTCAACTGAGATAGTAAAGGGGCTTTTTATTCCCAACATCATTATTTTGTGCAAGGAAGGAACCTAGTGATCCCTCCAAGGCTGTCACATAAAAAATGAGTGGATTTACTTCAATAGGTGGCATCAATATTATTAGGATCAAGTGGTATTTCTTGAGGATATCAAATGCTTCTTAGATGTCATTGGTCGATTGATATGTGACCCCTTTCTTCATCAATTTGTTGAAGGGAAAACATTTGACTGCCAAATCAGTTGTGAAGCGCTAGATATATTCTAAGTGTCCTTAAAGTCCTCTAAATTATATAATGTTTTGAGGAGGTTACATGCTGAGGATGGCCTTATTCTTCTTAGTATTAACTTTGATACCATGATGGCGTACAACCAAAATTGAGGAATTTCCTCGAGGTTACCCTGAAACCACATTTCAAGGGGTTCATCCTCAAATTATATTGTTGAAGCTTACTAAATATGGTCTCTAGATCATCCAAGTGATTATAAAGTTGTTGGGACATGACCAATAGATTATCCACATATCATTCAATGAATTTCTCAAATAAGGGTTGGAAAATATGGTGCATTGCATGTTGATATGTCGCACGAGCGTTCATCAATCCATAGGGAATTACCCGATAGAGAAATATTATTTGAGGGGATGTAAAATATATATATTACTCTTATTTTGGGGCCATTATAATTTGGTTATACCCCATTTAGGCATCCATGAAGGATAAAGCTTCATAACCAGCTGTTTCATCTATCAAATTTTCTGTGATTGGAACAAGAAAGTCATCCTTGGGACAATGCATGTTAAGATCTCTGAAATCAATGAGAAGTATGAATATACCATTCTTATTTTTTACAAGGACAATGTTTTGCATCCATTTTGGATATTTCAATTATTTTATAAAGTTATCTCTGATAATATTGTTGACTTTGGCATCAATTTTAGAGGCATGAGTTGGGTGCGTTCTTATTGTTGTCTACTTAAATTCTCAATTCTCTTTTGGAAAACCTAAATTATGGGTAGCTATGTCGAGGTCAGGGCTTTAAATTTCTATATTTTTCCATGAAAATATATATTATTGTTTCTTTAGAAATTAAGTATACATCTCTTTCTCTTTAGAATTCATGTATGTACTAATTAAAGTGGGGTGTGGATCTTCCTTTGTACCCAGATTTATTTCTCCGAACTCATCCATTATGGTGGAGATGGCTTCCTCAAATGCTGGAAGAGAATCCTTGAGATCTTATTATTATTCCTTATTTCTTACCCCTTTTTTTCTACTTGAAGGGTAGGTGATGAAGTAATAATTTCAGAATTAGGGGAGGATCCAGTATTTGGACATCCTGATGAAAAGGCAATTGTTTCTTACCCTACTCAGGATGAAGGGTATTCTTAGATAATTAAAGAGAAAATAATGGGTTGGAAATCAACATACTTTTCTTTATCTATTAATGTGACAAATTATTCTATCCATATTAATGAAGAAATGACTTTTTGATGTTTGGTGCTGAAATAAATACTTCTCTATTTAAGCTTTCACCACTGCTTGGTAGATCAAAAATTTCTCCCATGCTGTCAGGATAAATTTCCATAACTAACATTATGGGAGTCCCTAGAAGAGTACTGGGATTTGGGATTATCCTTTCAATTTGATTGATAGGAAACACATAATATTAATTGAGATATTTGAATGGGTTATAAGGGATTTTTTTCAGGCCATTTGGAGAATTGATTCTTCTTAAATATTTTACCACGGACCTTATTCCCTTTGTGTGATAGAAATATGCCTCTGTATACCGAGCTTCACACATTTTTAATTGAGCCTTTTCACCATGAAATGTCCAAATCTTAACATCAACGAAATTCTTGAGAAATTGGTCGTATGAAGAAATGAATGGCATCATGTTGATGTCGCCAAGGCCTTCCAAGAAGAATGTTGAAAGTAGGGTCCTGTCAGACAACTATGAAATCTGAATTAGATAAAAGATCTTTAACTGAGATTTAAGTGTAATCTTTCCTAGTGGTTCTTGTTTATTCTTTTCATATACTTGAAACATCAAAGTGAAGGGAGATTCATATAATTCAGTGATACCTAATCTATGAAGTGTACAGATGGGAATGGAGTTGATTGTTAAGCCATTATCAATGAAGGCTCGTCAGATGTTTGTATCATTAACCTTTATAGATAAATAAAAGTATTTGATATTTCCATGTAGAATATTATATTCATCTTGATCTATGAAATATATAAATTCATGACATTATACATGATTATTCTCTACAAAGTAAACCTTAGCAGCAGCAACCTCAGTTTCAAACTCTTGAGGACATGAAAAATCCTTAATAAGTGCTTCTCGAAGATCTTTTGATAGATTCAAAGAATCCACAATTGATAACATGGATGGTACTTGAGGTAGTTGTTTCTAAACATCATACTTTTGGCCCAAAGGAATATTTTTTCTAGGATGGAGATGCAGTTTTGTAGCTCCCTTGAAAGTTGATTCTCTTGATGTAGATGCACCATGTGTTGGGAAAGAAGTTGGAAATAATTCTTCTCTTGGTAGATTAGAATGACTAGGTCTATCTACTTTCCAAGAGATTGGTGGTATATCTTCTAATTTTTCTTATAAGATAATCATTTATGCTTCGATCCAGTCATGTGTGGGAGAGTTCCCTTGTTCTTGTTGAGACCACTAAAGGGCTCTCCCCTAAGTTTCTTCTGCATAAATAGTTCAAGCAGGGGTGTAGTTAAAATACTGGATTCTAACATATCCACAGCTTCCCCTATATCCTTGAATTTAACTACATACTCTAGTTCCCCAATCAGGTATATGTAATTCAGGTTCATAACCAGAATCATCATTTTCATAGGGGTCTGATAAGTGGATAACATTAATGGAACCAAAGATTAATTCCTCATCTGATGAAGATTCTTCTTGACAGGTCGGTTCATGTTTTTCTGTTTGGTGGGTCGGTTCCCATGCTTCTGAGACAGATGGAATTAAATCTTCCAAAGTCAAGGATAACTTGGATTTTAGCACGAGATAATTTTCTATGACTTCTCTTTACCTTTCTGTTCATTTATATTATTTGAGTATTGGCCTTTAGAGGACTGGTCTTTTTATGAAAATAGATTTTCTACAGCAAAAGTGGTAGCAATCATAGTTAGTTGTTTCAACTATGTTCATAGAATTACATGAGTTTGATTGATCATTTTTCTGACCATTGAATCATCATACTTATGTGCATTTTTACTTTTTCTTCTGGTCATCTGCCTTCTTCCTTTGGAACAGTAGCAGTAACAAATGCTACTTGGGATGATAAAATTCTAAGTTTCACTTGTCCAGAGTTCATCATATATTTCAAGATATCTTTGAAAACAAAATACTCTTGAATGGGATATCCCAACATTTGATTAAAGGTGTAATAATTTTAGAGATCTTCATCTCCTTTATTCTGTTTCTTTAGCCTTGGAAAGTAAACTAAATTGTTTTCCAAAGTTGAAATGAAGTAATCTGGAACTTGTTTATTCCAAAAAGAATATAATTTGTTATTTAATTCATCAAAATATATTCTCCTTTAATATTTTTGATTTTCTTGATAAGGTGATCAATGATGCTGATGCTCGAGAGATGGATCCTTACGGTATGATGACGGTTTTGAATTAAAATCAGCTATAGGTGCTTTCCTGAGAGTAACTGTAGCAGCCAATGTTTTTCCTGTTCTCCTTCCTAGAGCAGATGAGATTACACGAGACATAGATTTTTCTTCCACATTAGAATTATCCACATGTTGGGAGATTTAAGAAAGGTCCCAAAACCCTCCAATGTATTTCATAGGGATTAGTGGGGTTTGTAACTCATCATGGATATTTTCCACACAAATTAGATGTAACTCTTATTGAGGAAGTGGTAAGTTTTAGGAATATGTTAGTCCTTTCCATCGAGCAATGAAATATGAAACTCTTTCATTCTCCTTTTTTTTTGTCGTTTGTAAGATAAGATATTTTTTTCTTCTATAACATTTAGATGAATTGGAAAATGAATTTCTGAAGGAGTTCTTCCCATTTAGTAATTAATTGAGACTTCAAACATGTATACCAAACAAAGGTTGGCCCCTATAGTGATTTCATGAAACATATGAGCTTTACTACTTCTTTTTGTTGAGGGGACCCCATCATGGGATCAAAATGAGATAAAAAATATGTTAAGTGTTTCTACAGATCTCTCTAACCATTAAAGATTGGAAATTTGGTATTCACAATGTTTTGTGGGGGAGGGATCAGATCTACCCACTCAAGATAATATTTATTTTCTGGTTGTATGGGTGCACTACATTCTTCCACAGCTTCCAATACAGTTGTTAATGCCTTAAATGTGTTAATAATAATTTGGGGAATATCTAGATGAGTTGGCACATGTAAAGGTACATCAGCTGGATCTTGAACTGGCACTACGACTAAAAAAACCACTGGTGGTGGCACTGCTAGTATTTGTATTAGATATCCCATGGGGATAGTCTTATAAGAATGTGTTTGGTTCTATTATAGATGTATACCCAATTGAGGGAATACATTATCCCAATCTTTAGTTGCAACAAACCCTCTTTTCTAGGGAGCTTCTACTGGACGTGCAAGATGAGGATATGCTTATGAAGCATGTCTGGTAGGAATTATGGTTCAGAGTAACTCTACATTGAGTCTTTTTAACTCCTTCATCTCCTCATATTACTGGGAAAATCTTTTCTTAAGTGAAATAAATTGACCTTCTCCAATGGAAAAGTGAGATATGATATGACCTTTATTTTTCCCCTTATTAGATTCCTTTTGAAGAGGTGAGAGTTGGTTATTTGAGGGAATACTTAGATTCTGGGTAAGCCTCTAATTTTGTGTATGAACACCACTTTTATTTGATTCAGTGCATACCACATTATGAATAATAAATTCATCCTCCAACTCCCCTGAACTGGACTCATTTTCTAGAGTATATTCCATAATGGAATTAATGAAATTCACCAACTTATAATGCATTGACAACATTCTGTTAGTATCTTTGTAAGATCATTTTTTTATGTTCCTTACATGATACTTTCTTCTCTTATATAATGATTTATTGAGAACTTTTGATGGATAGTAATCTAAAGTGAATCCTAGGATAGTTCAGTTGTGCATTCACTTTGTGGCTTCTTTCATATTCAGGAGAAAACTGTCTTCCACTAAGGAGTGGATTTTTTATGTGAAAAATCCCCCTTCCCTACAAGCTCAGGCTGTTACTATTCTTCTAATTTAAACCTTCAAACTCAATTTTTTTAATTTTAAGGTTGGGTTAAAAAGCCCCCAAACCTGCGGGCTTGGGTGGTTCCGAAATTTCGACAGCTTATATCAATGAAGATGATCTTCTAATTTTATGAATTATGGTCCGAACATTTGTTGGGTTCATTATCCAAAAAACCACTTAAATCGCCTATTTCAGAAGACCATTGTTCTATTTAAGACATTTTCACAATTAGATGGTAGAAATCCTCTAAGAGGGAGGCCTATATAATGTTCTTAGATGCTTGATGCAAAAGTATATTGACAACATTCTCTCTTTGGTCCTGACTTTGGTGAAAACTGATCGAGGTATGTTTTTACTTAGTATTTCTTCGATTATGAATAAAATTTATTTATTGAGACTACCTAAGGCAATAATATTGCATGACACCACATTCGACATGATTTTTCGATTTTGCAATGTAGTGAAATTAAATGATCTATTTGAACCCCATCCTCATATATGAACACGAGATGGAGTTTTCGCAATCAATTGTTGAAACTTATTTAATGCATTAATTCATGCGCATTTTAGATCTAATTTTTGTTTCTCGACCTTTGGATGTCGGTAAACCTGAAGATATTCAAAGTAAATATGGAATTGTAACCCTTCTATTACCCTGAAATGACTTTGATATTCATCATATTGTAATAATTTGTCTTTCATATGATAATGAGTCTTCTACATGTTGAGGCGGATATCATGAATGCAATCTTCTTCCATCAATTCTGGAATGTTGTATTGAGAGGATACCAAAGGGTAGAACATGACTGGTATTTCACCCTTATCCAATTATTTTATCATATTCAACATATCCTCGTCATCTTTAATGAGAGGTTTCTCAATATGTTAATACTAGAGTGGATGATTCCAAATTGATTTATCACAAGCAATCAGATAAGTTGTTTTTTCCACTTCTATATTAGAAGGAAAATGATCCAAGGGAGGTTCAGAGAATGACCTTCACCTTTGGCTGTCTTCTGGTTGAGAAAGTATTTCACCTATTTGTAACAAGGCATCAGACATAACTGGCCTTATGTTCGAATGTTACTTGAGATAAGAGGGCTTTCTCATCACTACAACGTCAATTATAGAATTATCTTGACAATGTGAAATACTAATTCATAGATAACTTTCATAGTGAATCTAAACATGGGGAGGACCACCATGGTGGATTATAGCATGGTATAAATCCTCTTTCTCACTGGTGTTTTGGCCACATGGAAGGTTTTCGTGGCTCTCTTCCAGAGATAGGTTCTCTAAATTGACTGAATTTTCATGAAGCAAGACTTCATGATGAAGTATCTGATTTGGAACTTCATATTTACTTATACTACTCCCATAATTTGGAAATGGGAGGGTAGGATCTTGAGATACAATAGATAAATGTCTGAGGGTTTTAGGAACTCTTGTATTAAGAGGATCCAGATCACATATTGACCCTTGATTTTCCAACTTTTCTTGGCATATATTTTTCTTTGATGTTTCCTTACACGTAATTGGGTCCACTTTATGGAAGAAGTGGTTATCTTAAGTAGGTGTATGTGTATTTTTTGGAGTGGCTATAAAAATAGGCCGATTATCTCTAATTGGAATGGGTGTATGCTCTCGATCTGGTTTTTTGTACGATAGGGGGAGTATTCCCCATAACCCTCATTGATTAGAATAGAGGTATGTATCTGCTCCGAGATGTTATACTGAAAAGTTATCCTAGGTGTGGGGAAAGAATTATGTGTCAATTTCTATGGTACTGTTGATGTTTCTATTATGATATTCTGGAAGGCTTCCAAGATATGGTAAGAAATTTTTGTCTTCCTTTTCACCATTACAAAAATGTGTTTGGTGAATTCAATAGATAGAACATTAATATACATCCATTCTGTTTCTAGATTAGTTGTATATACCTACTCCTTTCCTCCCTTTCCAATTAATGGATACTGATAGTACTCATGTGTTTGTGTAGAGATTTGAGTCTGCCCTAGGTTTGTCATCAGAGCTTTCCTTCTAACTTTTATGGGTTCTACTAAATGAGACTTTCGGTATGCTTGATGGATGCTGGAAGTTATATATGTCTGCTGGTTGTTTTCCACTATGCATAGTCAATGGACTTCTTTCAATGATGATAGATGAGACAACATGCAGGATTGGTGAGCGTAGGTAGGTGTTTGTTCTTGCTAACAAGTTACCACCACATTTGATTGGTGGGATTCCTTGAATGAAGGTAGAGGAGTCTATTGACTCAATGAAAGCGGATAATTACATGTATGTACTTTCTCACAGTACTCCACCAGATTTGAATAAATGGATTGGTTGGGTGCCACCATACAAGTCTGATGGCTGGTGGAATTAAGGTGGATGGATGTATGTTCTCATTTGTTGTTTTCCACCATGTTGGGTTGATGGACTTCTACTGAGGGGGAAAAGTTAGAAACCTACTCCTTTTTGGATGACTAATTTTTCCTGGCAATTCATCTTGTTTGACCGGGTTTGAGGAACCTTGGAAAAACAACAAAAGATAACATCGCCATCATGTTGAGGGTTTTCTATTACATGCTGTTAGCGGTGATTATTGGTGGGAGCCCTTGGGAAGGAACCTTATGTCTTCGAGTTTAGGAAATGAGTGACCTCTTGATCCATCTCCCTATAGTATGGGAGAGACCGGTTATTGTATTCCGGGGATAAGAACCTGAAAAGGTGGAAGACAGTGGTTGCTACCATTTTCTTCTTGACCATCGCTCATCGTTGACTGGATGATCGGGGGTTTTTGTAAACTTGGAGATCTTATCAGGTAGCCTCCATGGTTGGGATAGTACCGTGTTGATTGTATTCCTGAACCAATTGATTAGAGACCCAATGTTTAAGACAATGAGTTGGTGATGACTTCCTTCCAGCAGACGAGGATCCAACTTGACCACCAGTAGGGGAATTCATGGCTGCAATCCTGAAAGAATCCATTTGGAATAAATGGAGTTCTGAGAATATTTGACAAATACAAATAATGGAATCCATTAAAGTATCATATTTTAAATGGAAACATGCATCATTGATTCCCTTTTTTCCCTCCTTTATCAACCAATAGGGGCCCGACAGATTCAAATTAAACCACAACATCAGAATGTAGGGAAAATATGGGAGGGTTCTCTCCACCATAAAAATTCAACTAACATGGAAACTTCAAAAGCCAACAAAACCAATGAGGCATAAATGAAAAACCTTCTATGGGAAACCTAGAAGAGCAAAACCCCAAAAAACTAACCCAAATTCTATACAAATCAAACAACAAGCATACTAAAACAAGGAACTAGGTAAATCCTAACCCAAACATATCCCATTTCCTTATCACAAACGAAACAATAACACTTCCAGATCCTTATATTTTCCAATACAATATACCACCAACACATGAAAAAATTCCCTAGAAATAACTAAAACCAAAACCAAATAGTGAACCCAAACCAGTATCCATTAATTCCACAAAACTCAAGAACTTTCAAATGATCATTGGTAAACTAACCAAACAAGGGACAAACACACCATAAGAAAAATGAATGATTGAAAAATCCAAATTTAGACAAGTGAAACTATTTAGATTATAATAGATCATGTTCATCACACCATCAAAAAAATATAAACATAAAATCTTAGGGAAACAAGAAAAGGAAAAATTTAGATATTTTCATCCCAATGCTAAAAATAATCGGGCCAAGGTTTCACACACCCTCAGAAACTAATAACTGTGTACGAGCCTCACCCTGAGACCTACATCTATGGATTTGATTGGTGAAGCATATCCTGCCACATAGTTAGGCACTAGCATCCCCTAATCAAAACTCCTTCTTTGAGAAACTCCACCTTCAAAACCTCTCTATATGACCCAGACAGCCTCAATGATGGAATGTTTTCGGAGGATTGTGACAAGATGGCTTCAAGTGTCCAAACTGGCCACACTGGAAACATATTAGTGATTGGTAAAATGAATGGGAAGCTTGAATTAGTTAAGGAGACTCTTTTTAAATAGTATCCTTCAGTAGGCACTTCTCACTAGATGGAGAACCTTTGCAAACAATGAGAGACACCAGATTTCCAACTTCCCGTGCTTTGGAAACCTTATCAGCTAAGAAAGCTTCATCCATTAACTAATTGAAATGAATATCCTTTGAGGAGATAAATCTCCATTATATCTCAAGATGAATACCCTTAGGAAAAGTGAATCCTTTATCAGATCCTATGATTCCACCTCTGGATAAAAGGAAACCAGTTCCTTAAAAGGGCCAATGTAAGCTTTCATTATCTATTGGCCTTGCTAAATACTCAAGAACTATTCCCTTATTTTCTTTTTCACCTCCTCAGGTATGAACAATCAAATTAGTTCAAACTTTAAAACTTACCATGGCATCCCAACTTTCATCGATGGTGAGGAAAACAACTCCCATCCAGCAAAATATGGAACGTCAAAAAACCCTTGAATGGCAAGAACCCTGATAGCCTCATGAGTTCCCAACGACCTGAATACATGCTCAACTCACTCAAGACACTCAACCACCTATAACAGACCTAGATCACAATTATAGATATAAAAATATAAAAAAAATAAAAAAAATGGGCATAACTCACTACAAATGTTGGGGACCTTTCTGGGATGCATATTTGGGACAACATCAAAACATGTATCCAAAAATCAACATCCAGTCAAATCATAACAAAAAGACCATCTTAGGCCAAAAAAACCGAATCAAAATCCAAAAATTAAAAACAAATACAAACTTTCATCAACCCAAAACATAGTTTCAAGGAACATATTGATCTAAAACAACTGGATTAGAATCATAAAACACTAAAGAACAACCAAAAAATCCTTTCAAAACTAACCATTTTCATTTAAATTTAAAAACTTCCTTATTCCAAGGCCACATTTCAAACACAAAATCAACTTATATTAAAACAAAACCCCACATTTCCAATAAAACCTCATTTCTGAATCCACTTTAGAAAACAAGGTTAAGCCTCTGGTTCCAATCAATCACCCATGGAATCCCATGAACTGTCGCACAAGTGTCCACTTATTTTTATCCATGTGTTACAACACAAATTTCCACATACATTCCCTCACATGTTCAAACATTCATCAATAACACCATGGGGGAACCCAAATCATTTCATTTTCAAAACTAAACAGGCACCAAAATTTCAAATCAAGACAATTTCTTTTAAAACCCACCTTACGAATTTTAAAACCACTTGAAATAAATAATTTTCCATTTCTAAACCAATTTCTTTTCAAAAAACCACTTTACCAATTTAAAACTATTTGGAATAAATAACTTTCATTTTAAAACCATTTTCATTTTCCAAATACACTTACACCAACAGAAACCAAAATAGAATACAACTTATAATAGACTGCTATAATGAGGAACTAGTGCCTATACCTAACTCGGAAACATGCTACTGGGCCATGCCCCAAGTAATCCATTACATTAATAAGACCATGAACCACGCACTAGGACTCCAAATTTTTTACTACTCCATGTGAGGTCACAACAAGACACCGACTCACCTCCATAGTCATTCCTCAATATAAAACAAATAAAGAAATAAACTCAAATCCTAGACTACCCCTGGTAACTCAGGTCTCTCCAAGAGTGGTGGTGATCGGGCACTGACTCATTACCTACAACCTGAGCCCCAAAAAATCCTAGTCTTCAAAAACCTAAAACCCTAAATTACAAAGAAACTCATCTGATACCATTTTTTCATAAACTAGATCAGGTTTCCATCCTACTAGACACCCGGCCCAGTCCATGGCATGACCCGAAGGCCGTTCCCGATCCCCAAAGGCTTGAAACCAGTGTCAAGCATCAAATATAAATAAAGTGTGAAAGGTTTCATCCCAATAACCAGGATCAAATAAATAAAATAATCAATTGAGCACAATGTAAAATCCAACATCTTATTCTCAAATAAATATAAAAACTCATACGGATACAGGTTATAACTATACAAAATAGAAAAAAACAAAGACCAAACTTCTACCAGTGTGATCTTTATGTGGAATAAATGTCACCACCATACATTAACCAACCTTCTCAAAGAATAATCACATGATATAAGAACCTAAACAAGAAAGAAACCCTGAAAAATAGTTCGGGTCGACCGACACCAAGTGGTACAAGAATGGTGTGATCTCGAAAGCTCGGTAGAAAATAACTAGAGAATCTACATGTTTCATTTCCTAAAAACAATATATTTACACTGATTTTAAATATACATATAACATTGGTTTTTCCTAATTTCAAATAGATAAACATGGTTTTCCTTTATTTTCAAAAAGTTATCAACATGTTTCCATTTCCAAAACAATCTACTATTTTAAAACCAAAAACCAAAACAAAGGATACCAGGTTGTACTAAAAATTATTAAACGGTGTAAGATGAAAACAAAAGGTAGTAGAATGTAAACAAAAAAATATAGATAATATCCATGGGTGATCATAAACATCCATAGAGAAACCCCTATACATACACAGTTCGGAACCACCTTCCAGTGTATAGTGGAGCTGCTAAGTCTATAACCAACTGGCCGACTTCAAATGACCAATCCAGTGGCACATCCCACCTAGCCGCTTAGTGATCTAGGGGGTACCGAACTATCTAATTGGAGAAAGAAACATACCATCACTTGATCCTCTAAAATATTCCCAAGAAAACCATTTTGGTAATATAACGTGTAATTGTGAGGCCCTCATATACATGACTCACCTTACCTACTGTCACTGCATCTGCCTACCCCAAACACGGACACCACTATATAATAACCCATAAAAGGGAAATCCCTCCTATAGAGGTTCACCATATACATATACAGATATTTCACATCATTTAAGGTGCCAACTGGTTATCCCATAACTTAATCATTTAATCATTTCATTAAAAACATAGAATTTTCCAAACGGCCCTTTTACTTTACACACCCAGATATCTTTTTCTAATAACACTTCAAAGGACATTTCGAAATAATGTGAAATTCCACCTTCACTGTGAATTTCCCAAATGGGCCTTTACTCTTTCCATTAACTCACCAAACCATGTTTAAAGACCAATTAGGACAAACTTTTACAGAACACACGTAAAATTACACTTTTAAATAACTAGAAGAATCACTTTCTGTCATTTGGAAAAACTAAAACCATTTTCAGAAAAAAAGGAAGGAAGGAGGAATGAGGAAATTTTAATGGAAAATTTTTCTAGAGTGAAACCCTCATTTGAATGCACATCCATGTGTGAACCTTGGTCACCAAGGGTTGTACCAACATCCAATGAAACCCCTTATGTGGCCAAGATTCCCTTTTTCAAATCATTTTAAAAAACACCACATTCTTTATAAAATAAACCCAACCATTCCATTTCATTTCAAAATCATAAACCACCCCATTAAAAGAAATGAAATTACCAAATCACACACATAATGATAAATAAAAAACCAACAATACTATTATAACACAATGGGGACAAACCTTTCACCATACACCTAATTTTATTCTAAAGGAACACATGGCATTTCATCAAAGACACTAGGTTCCATGAACTTTGGAATAATTCCAGAATCTCTTTGAAAAAACTATTTTTGTAATATTATATATAGGTAATGAAACTATAAAAATGAACACCAACTATCCCTAGGCGTGAAAATCATATTTAAAAATTAATTGACAACATGTAAGAATCAATGGGTTCTTCCAGAAAGGAAAAAGATAGAACCCCTACCCCAAAAAATTATGAACACAATGGAACCCTCAGAGAAGGAAGAACTAAGCTCCCTGGAAAATATACACACTCTAGAACCAAAATAATATGAATCAATCATAAACCCTAACCATTAGTATTTGACCATGGGAGGAAATCCTAATGAAAACCCATATAATAGAGAGAGGATAAGAGAAAGAAGAAGGAAATAGGTAAACCCTAAAATTATACTGTGGAATCAAATGAGGACCATCATGGAGGGAGGAGGAGCCAAGGGACACCATGGTGTGACAAATTCATCCAAAAAGAAGGGGGCAGAATTGGGGTTAAAAGGGTAGGAGGGAAGAATAGGAATTTCAACCTTTCAATATTTTGGGAATTTTGCATAGTTTGGCCACACAGTTTAACAAATCGTGCACTAACCATGTGGTAACCACTACCCATAGAAGGATTAAACGCATGCTTACCCTACATAGTTTTTGTGACTATGTGAAAACTGCGTGGTTAGTTCTAGAGAAAACATAGACCTATCACTCAACCAAGCTGCAAGTTTTGTGCGACCATGCACAAACTGTGTGATAACTTCTATCCCTTACAAAAGTATTTTTATGGGTACCTGAACTGAACATATGGTTTATAATATATGTGTGGTGCTTGTACACAATCCAAACCCCCACAAAAACTTCCAAACTTCAAAAAATTTAACAAGGACTCAATCCCAAACCTCGACCAAAAGATCTGAGACCAAGAAAAGGGTAAAATAAATTAGAATTCAAGGTCAAGGTGTGACATATATTGAGAAATAATAAATTTTTTACCATAGAATCATATCCTAGTAAAACATAAGCAACATCAAAGGTTGTTATTATTGATAAATATAAATTCCATAGAATATCATTAAAATTTTCTTGAGGAAAATATCCTTTCTATTTTGAAATCACTTCTTTAAAATATAAAACATTACCAAATTTTAAAGAAAACATTTCACTAAAAATATCCTTGGAAACATACAAGGTAATATTTAAATCATTTAGTGGTTATGCTTCTGGGAAATACTATTCATGTTTTACATAGAAAAACAATTATTACTTATATATTTTAAAAAATCAAAAGTGAATTATTCCAAAAATGAAAAAAAGATTTATTTTAAACTATTTTTAAAAAATTTAAGCATTGGTAAAAATGTATTTAAATTTTTTTATAGTATACATTTTCTTTAAAACTTTTTTTAGAAAATAAATATTTGGAAGAGAAATTATTTTCGAACGAAGAGAGATATAAAGTCATTTTTTCATAAAAAATATTATTTTAGTATATTGAGTTTCATATGAAGGGGGAGAGGAAAGGAAAACATGTAATTTCAAAAAATATCCATATGATAATAAAAATTCATGAGTTTCATGATATATAGATCATAATATTTCATAATCATAAGCATAATCATAAACAATCCAAATAAATAATGAGATTATTACATGAAACCCTTTCCACTATGAAAATTTTTGAATAATAAGATCCATAAAAGAAAAAACCATTTATAGATATGTGTATATCATAATTTTCATGATAATAATCATAAAATACATTTACTTTTAGTATATACACCACATAAAAGAAACAAGTGGTGAATATGGAATGTGACAAACAAAAGTAAAAGTGAGACAAAAATCCCTTACCACCTTGGAAAATTTTGAATCATAATACCCATTCTAAAAACACAAAAATAAATGTTAAATATAATAAAAAATAATTATATTCATGATATAAAATGTCAAATGGAATGTATATAATCCCCAAAAAATAATTGAGTGGTGAATATATCATATGTCTCCCCAAAATAAAAGAGAGACTTGAAATCCATTATGTATCAAAATTCTTCATACATGTTAAGACCTTATATATAATAAATATATAATTATTATAAATATTAAAAAACCATATAATATTTATATTTAACTTTTACCACCCATTTATCAACAATTCTTTACTAAAATTATTGTTCTGAGTAATAACTGCTTCGTTTTTCATGTGTGTTACGATTTGTTAGTTTTTTCCTCATACTCTGATTATAGTTCCATCATCTCCTGAATATTAATCATGATATAAATATGATATATATTAATTATATACATATTTATAGTCATTCAAAAAAATTATGTATGAAAAAATGAATTACATTTTTCATTGGAGATAGTAGGTTGTATGTACGCATGCATGTTGTTTCCATTTTCTGACGGATGAAACAAAAGAAAGGTAAATAAATATTAAAATTTATAGAATAATTTTTATATAATATATATCATATCATATCAGATATATATATTATCTATCCTTATTACCATCCATTTCAAAATAAATTGAAAAACACATCACATCACATCATGGAAGTGGTAGTCCACATGTACGCATGAGTGACGTTAGCATTTCCCAACTGATAGGAATTTAAGAAGGTTGATAGGATATTATAATTAAAAAAGTATAATTATTTCATAAATATAATTCATATATATATATATATTAAATACATCATTACACCCATCTGTGAGTGGCTATGATGGAAAATTAATGACATTGATTCATGAGGCGGTAATCATCCATACACATGATTGATGATTTCATTTCACATTTGATAGAAAAGGAGATGGATATTGGTTATACCATAAACATAAACATATCATTATATTTTTATAAGAAATATTTCTTTTAATTTAATATGATTTCTATTTCTATTTCTAATCAATTGATAACCAATGAATTTATTTTTACATGTGTAAACCATATACATTTCAAAATTTATCTGGGCATATCCATATCCTAAATTTTAACAATTATGTTATATTTTTCACATTAAATATTAATATTAAAATAGTATATTGATTTTTATTTAAACTTTGTTTTGTGGTTAATGCCAAAAATTGAAGTTAATAAATTTATTTAAATTGAAATATATTCTAAAATCTCATAGTGTTACAATATCACCACCTCCCTACACCCTGTGTAGTCACATCATCACATACCAACTTCCCATGTAGCAACATTAGTGTATTAATACACCATTTGTAGTCATATAATTCCATCCCTGCATCCTATGCAACCACATCACCACATCCCTAAACCCCATTCATTCACATCATTGCATCCCTACATACTACAGAGACACATTATCTCAGGGTTTGTGTTTAACCATGATCCATTATAGCCCAATACGTGACATAAACCTTCAATTCATCACAGAAAGAGGATAGTGAACATATTAAGAATAATCCATTACAACACGTAATTAAATTCATGTGTCATAAACATGATCCATTATAGTTCACATATGTAAATATATGCTTGTCAAAACTATGATCCATCACAACCTAAATAAAAAAAAACATAACAAATAATAAAGAGGTAGAGAAACAGTCACATAGGAAATTAAAATTAAATAAAACACATATAATTAAGTATATAAGAAACAATAAATAATCATACAAGTAGTACATTGTTTGAAAAAAACACTTAAGATAAAACCAACTAGAAAAAATGCATACCTCAATAGTAAACAACATTATATAATTAAATAAATTCACCATAAAATATATAATAAGAGAGATATAGGTAGTGTAATATATAATGAACTACTAATCCATAACAAAATTATTGAGTGTGATATTTCCGTTATATATTTCTACAAAACCTCATGCATAATATAATCCATAAAAAATTATTAAATTATTTATCATTAAATAGTTTCTCTGTTTTGATTAATTTGTTATCTTATTATACTAAGTAATTTATAACGGGTCAAATTAATTACTATCTTAAATTTTTTGGTTTATTAACACTTATTTTAATTATCCAGTTAATTAAACTATGCTTCTAGGACAGAACCTATGATTTAAACCCCCTCACATGAGTTAAAATTAATATTCCTTAACTATAAACATGAACTACATAAATTGACTATAAATTAAAAAATATTTTCAATATGTATTCATTCCTTAAAACCTTTTATTACTCTGATTGGACTTCTATTTAACTATATAAAACATGTCTTCATCCAATTTTCTATTTATATTTATCATTTCATCATTGGCATCTAGTCCTAATACACTATCTTATTCTTAACTAATTCTTCTTAAGAGAATTAATCTATATAGAAATGTGTACTCGAATCAACATATATTCCAATATATCATAACATCACTATTTAATAATGACGATAACGAAAATTATTCATTTAATTCAACACAAATTATGTGTATTATAAACATTTATCAATTTTTATTAACAATCACATGTTTAACTTTTAGTAGTTGAAAAATAAAGGCATGCCACATCCCATTTTTATTTTCATTATTCTTGATTTTATTATTTATTCCCTTTTATAAAATACCACCATTTCACATGGGAACCAGTATAATTATGGAATCACATAAACTAAAGCATAAAAATATATAAAGAAATAAAAAAGTGGTTAACCGATCATGATCACCCTTACATACTCATTCTCATCATTCTAGATCACTTCCCCCATTACCATTTATAGAATATTATCCAATTATAATGAATAACCATATCTTAAATTAATATAGAACCTATTCCATTAAATCTACATAACTATTATACACCCACATGATTGTTCCATATATAAATTTTTAAGGAGTAAGAATAACCAAGAAATTGAAAGATAGGTTAAATCTATATTAAAAAATATGTATAATAGAATTTAAATACCCCTTCCCCTAGTCCAAAAAAGGGCCTGAGGGAAGGGTAATATAATAAAATACATTTAGTAATTTGACTCCTCCTCATACTAAATAATCAACACCAATATCATGTAGAGATAATAATATTAACTTATTCTATGAGGTTTGATGAGTATGGAAGAAAAAAATTATTTAATAATTTCAACAAGTATAAGATTATTTGCTTAATGGGGGAGTATTAATTAAGAAACATATGGTGGTATCCCTACACCCATTTCAAAAATATTTTAAGAAATGTGAATGAATATTATTTCCATCATTTGTTACTAGGGGATAACAAATAAAGGAGTATAATGCTTCATTGAGGTCTATTAAAAGTCTTCTTAGTATATCAAGAATTTTTTTTCAAATGATAAGAAGCTTGAAATATCCTACATCAATCTACAAGAAATGTTAAGAATGGAATCTATTTCTGAACTACAAAGAATTTGTGAAGAAATGTCTAGGTTGAGAAATAGACTACTTGGAAGCACTTATTATGCACCTTTGTTCATGAAATATATGAAGATGGTGAGGTTAATCAGATAAAAAATAAAATTAAGAGATATATAACTTACAATTCATATAAAAACATATAGTAGGTATGTATATAACAAAATTATGACACATAGTGATCCATGAATCACAGGGAATATTAATGATACGTTAAAATATCCCCTTATTTTAAAACTCATTTAAAATATTAAACGCATGGAATATATGTTTCATTTCTATATATATATATATATATATCTTCTTTTAAACAAAAATAAACTCTCAATTAAATAATCCATATAATTCATGTTTTTATATTTTTCACAATTGAACACACAAAAAATCCCACTTTAGATTAATAACATTTCATGTAGGAATATGAGAATAATATTTATATTAAAAACACACATATTCATGTTAAATTACCCAATTTAAATACTATATTTAATTCCTAAATGAATATATCATTATGTTTTTTAGTTAATAAATAGTTCCACATTGTTTATATAAATTTTATTTTATAAATAGTTTTTATAATGAATGAGAAATTCTTTATTTAATAACTTTTTGAAAATTTTTTAAAGATCCTTCCACATAATGTTTTATAAAATTCTGACTCTTTAAAAATTATTATTTTTAAGAATTTTATAAAAATTGTAGCTTTATAACATTTTATAATGTTTTATTAATGTTTTCTAGGTTCTATCTTTTTCATTACATGGGGTATGGTATTAATGGAAGGTTTTTTATCTATTATAACAATGGACATTTGGAAATATATTTTTAAAATAAGAGAAACACCAAGATGAGATTCCTCACTCCTATAACTTGAAGGAGATATGAATGTAATTGTGGATAATAGGGTCCACTAAAAATAAGATTTAGTTTTCTAGATAATGGTAAATAAATAAATAAGAAGATATTCCTTTGGTTTCGCATATATCTGATTCAAAGAATCTACTAATGAAAGAAATGATAAATATGAAGAAATATCTCATAATACAAAATAGGTTAAATATCATGAAAATTTTTACCTAATATAATCAAAAATGAGTTTATTAAGCATAAAAAGGTGTGTGTACTCAACAACCAAAATAATGAGAAAACTATAAGGAATAAGTGTCACTCATAGAAGTCATGTAAAAAACAAGAGGCATTCTTGAGTGTGTTCATTTAAGCCGCTACAAAGAAATAATAAAAAACTAGTGTAGTATCCTTTTTATGGAGGAAGAATCTTAGGAAGAATTACATAGAATATGCGGTGAATGAGACGTGTACTAGTTGTTTTTCTCGCACAAAATTAGTAAAGCTCAAAATGGGAAAGGGGAAAATAATATTCAAACATTCATAAAAAGGGATGGATGTTAATTATAAGTAAATTTTTATCTAATAATGACCAAGCTCATCCCTCTACTTGAGGATTATTGGAGGTACCCCTCTTCCCTTATGTATGAATGTGTCTATATTTTGGTTGTAGTGGTGAATAAAGTAAGACAAATATACAATTCATGGGGTGAATGTGATCAAAAAGCACATATAATGGATCTGAAAGCAAATTTAATTAAGAAAAAAATTGAATAGAGAATATTAATGTAGTTTCAAATAAGAAACAATCCAATATTTTTTTTTCAAGATTTCATTTTGAATCATCAATGTTCAAATCTTGATGAGTGTTATGGAATGAAGTATAGTGCGTATCTATCCAAATATGGGATGGAATGATCATTAAATATGTACATGTAAAATTAATTGTATCATATTTATTCTTGAAAGAATTATTGTTTTATCTATTTACAAATTAACATGATTGTATTATATGTGTGTTTTTCAAGATACTCAAAAGCTTCTTGAAGGATAATAATTCTATCAATAAAGTGGTATCAGGAGGTCTCCCATTATGAGGATCACCATAAAATATGGAGTTTAGAGGTAGATATGGTCAGGGGTAGTTGAATAATTAACACATGAAGGATGATCATGCTCATTTGATAAATTAAATTCCTTTTAATAAATTGAAAGTAATGGAGCTCAATTGGAATCACTTGTTTCATATTAACATGTGATTTTAATTTATTCTATAAGTGGTCTATCACTCACCCATGTGCTTCAATATTTTTTTTGTTAACAATTTGGTGAGATTTTGAATAATATAATAGGAAGTTGTGTTTTTAATTGTCTTTTATAGATCTAGTTTCAAGTGATTTATGATTATCTGATGAGTGGTAAGGAAAAAATTGAATATTTCAATATAAATTCATGTTTCATAAATTGATATCCAACTCATTAAGTTTATAGTAATTATTTATTAGTCATTAAAAAATGGTGAAATTCACTTTTTGTTATTTGAAATAAAGAATGAAATTGATAAATAAATTAGGATTAGAAAATAATTTTTTAATGAAATATGGTTGATAGGAGGTTTAATGTTATGATTGTGTTTATATGAGGAGTATTGAGGCAAGAATTAAGGAGGTATAATTTTTCTCTAAATCTATAATTCTTGAAGTTATGGAAAATCTTGGTATTTATCATGAAATATTTTGTGCATGAATTATGTTTAAAATGGGTGACTAAATAAGAAAATAAATAAATCATTAATGATCTGGTTGATACCCCCAAAACAGGATAATATTTTCCTTTTCATTTTATTGAAAAACGAGGAGGAATAAGAAACCATAAAATCTATAATCAGTTTTAAAAAAATTATAGAGGTATAATAAGAATAAGATATAGGTATAATAAGAAGAGGTATTTTATTGGGTATTGGATTTTGTAAAAAAAATCCAAAGAGGTAGATTCTTAAAATAAATATTTTATAAGTTAGATTTTTTGAAAATATATTCTAATAATGATTTAATGTTTCTTAGTTAATTATTGATTTATAATTTGAGTTCATGCTTTATAAGAAAATTGTTGGAGGTTTTGATAAGAGTTTGAAGTATAAAGATAAATTTATTTATCTAGAAGAGGTGGCTTGGTTTGTGGAAGAAATAAAAATTTTCAAAGAGTTGAATGGATTGTTGGATAAGTATTAGAGAAGTGTTTAAATGACAAAAAAATGGCTTGTACTCAAGGGATGAAGCTGATTATCCTACCATCAATTATGGTGGCCAAGATTAAAGGAAAATCCTAATAGTTTCACGGATAAGGAGCAATAAGATAGTGAGGGTTGACGCTAATAGGGAAGGAATGAGATGGTTTATTAGATGAGATCACTGTGGGGGGGGGGGCACCAAGAATGAATCCCTATGGGATTTTTCATAGGTTCAATGGTTAATCTTGTATAATAAACCATGTGGTAGAATATAGTGAATTATGATGTGGGACTATGAAAATAATAGGTATAATCTAGTTTTAAACCCACATCGAGAAACAATGATAAGATATTGTATCTCTTTTCTTCAACCTCCATCCTACGTTCTACAATGATTTTGACACCAACACTTTTTTTTTGAATATAGAAACACCCCAAATCACATACCCATGACACTAGGTAGATCATTGTGATTTAGAAACTGTTTGATAGTAATGGTGCATGAAGATTTATGTGGAACTTGAATTAGATTATTATTAAACCATAGAAGATAAGTGTTGATCTAAAACACTGATACAATCTTGTAAGAATGGAAAGGGAACATAACTTAGTAGGGTGATTTTTTTTAATAAGGTTGATCATCATAATGTACGATCGAGATACTTCATGTGATATGATCAACTATTTTATAACATACCACCAGTTATGTTCAAAGGGTATAGGTAATGAAAAGTTCATAAGGTTTAGTACCTTACAAACATTGGCAGGTATAGAGTTTCCATGATGTAAAGATTTTTGGAAATATCCTACTACAATATTAAATGTTTTTTAAGGAAAATTTCTTCCCATGATATTTGAAGTTCATAAATTGAGATTATATGTTGATATATTTGTAAGATAAAAAACTAAAAGCTTTTCTGGTGATATTCATCATTTTAATGGATCAATTGTTTGAATATAATAAATCATTTTATTCCTATAGAACCGAAAGGATAAATAAAGGAAAAAATAAACCTATTTAAAATTTAAAGGCATAAATCTTGGTGAAATATTTGATGCGTTTATTTGAATGTAAATAGATTTATTGTATGAAACACATAGTGAAATAGTGGATATCATAAAGACTTGGTTTGATCCACATTATTTATAAGTTATCATGTAATCAAGGGAGAATCTAAATAAACAAAATCAGTTAGAGGGATAAAGTAGAGAGTTTCATTCCCATATTTTGTTTTTAAAAGAATAAATAATAAGAGATAAACCAACATGACATTGAGATATCATTTTTATGAAACTAAAGGTTTCACTGTATGGATATATCTGATTAGAAATAAAATATTAAAGGTTAAATAGGGACATGCATATATTGACATTCTTAGTTTAGTATGAGAAGACATGTAAGGGAATTAAAGGAAGGGGGATCTATACTATATCTTGTTGATGAAGAAGGATAACTGCAAAGTAGTAATTGAATATTCTTGTAATTATCAATATCTGGTGGATTGGTTATTTGGTTCAAGTGTAGATGTTATCTCAACCCTAATTCATGAGTTGTTGAGACTATCAAATTCATAAAAGAATAAGCGTATCAAATTAGAGATAATAATGTATCCATATGGATATGGAGATGCAACTAGTTTTTTTATTCCACAATAATATTAAGGAGAACCTCAGGTCTATAAACAGATCATTACTCTCTCAATAAGTGTGTAATAATAAATAAGAGTAATTTATAATATAATTGTTAGTTATCCATTTCCAAATCACTTATAATAGCTTAAAATTTCATTATTACATCCTGTAACACTAAAACATTGTTGATGTGTGCTCTTTCAGTAACACATTTGGGTAAACCATATAAAATATGGTGTCTTAATATCTTTTACTTTTTGAATATGTGTATGTAATGTGATGTGAATAAATTAAAAAGATAAAATAGTTTGAATGTGTGTTCTTCCTAACACAAGAAATCAACCATCCATCCATCCAATGGCCCAAAGGCCATCAAATGTTTTATTATATGATAAAGCCCCCTTTTTAGGAATAAGGGGGAACCCCAAAAAGACTTCATGGACATAGGATAAATCATGCCTAAAGGAAGAAAGTGTAAAACTAGAATGACAACACGAAGATTCCCCTCCCTATCACTTGATCATGATGAAGCTTTCCATCATTGTAGGATTGTTCGGAAAGCAAGTGTCCTATGTCAAAGAACAAACTCGATCCAATGGCTGGCACCATACCCTCTCAAATGAACAAATCTGAAAAGCTCTACGAAGATGAACCACCAGGTCTGGATCCTCCTATGGAGCTCGCTCTATGTAGTCAAGTCTGGTTGCACAGCCTTCCTATCATCGGAAACATAACCAACCACACAAACACTTCCACCATATCACAGTTTGAAAAATTCATCATTCGCTAGTCATCACTGTCGACCAGCCTTCCTACTTCAACATGAAAGACCTTCACAAACCCAAAAAGCCTTCTTGATCAACTATGCCTCCACCGCCGAAGATAACATCGAACCCTGCCACATCCCACTACCGCCGTAGTCGCACAAGAAACCAGAAGACGATCCAAGAAGTGAAAACCTGGGTCATTATCACCTAGGACTGGATGACCCAACAACCAACCGAATGATCATCACTAATGAAGGGATCTAGCCTGCACTGAACCAGAAACACCTCTATGAGCATGGATCCTATCAAAGCTGAACCACAAACAAACCCTCACCGGAATCCATAGCAAGAAAACCACATACAGTAGGGAGAGACCAGCAGGGGAGGATACCAGCATGTGATGCCACAAATCACACCCACAAAATAACCAAATTAAAAGCCAACACACAACACTCAAACCTAGAAGAGGCATTGATCCACCGGCGGCAAAATCCCCCTCCCCCTCTGAGCCACTCCAGAGCCAACAACGACCCACACTGAAAGATATCTCCAAAGTCGTGTCGAACCGCACCAGAGACAGCCCAAACACATTGTGCCCGAGACTCACTGAAGCCTCCAAACCACTCTAGAACCAAGCTACTTATTCACACCAAAGAAATCCCAGACCATTCCATGCTGAAGCCATCAAGACTCGTTGTAGCCTTTGAGACTCACCGAAGCCTTCGAGCCACTCCATGACCAAGCCGCCGATTCACACCGAAGGCAGCCCAATCCACGCCACGCCAAAGACTTTGAGACTTTTCGGAGCCTCCAACCAAGCCGTTGAGGCACGCCGAAGGTGAACCGAGCTGAGCTGCTTTCGAAATGAGATCCAGGTAAAGTTGACGTTGAGCCAACAAGACTCACCAGAGGAGGGAAGGATAAGAGACCCGTGAAAAAAACCCTAGACGTGTACATATGGAGACACCTTCCACTCAGAGGCTGGTCTTCAAGAAATCAAGAATAAAGGAAATTATTATGAAGGAAAATAAAAGGATTAAATTTTATAACACCTTGATTCACCCTCTATCCTAGGGTGTCTTGGGTTCCAAAAAAATTGACCCTATTAACTAATATCAATAGCCTTATTCCAAATATGAAATTAATTTTATTAAATTCATTATCTAATTATGATAAATTTTAATTTAGAATAAAAAATTGAAATACATTCAGAATAATTTTTTCTAGAATAAAACACTTTATCATATAATAAATGGTTATCTTTTACTTATTATAATTCTAAAATTACATAATAAGAGTTAATTATCTATTATCATCTTAAATATTTGATTTAAAATGAATTTTTCATTTTTATAAATGAATTATATACCCATTATAACAATTTTAATATAATCACTATTTATATATATTCCCAACAGTCATATATATACCCAAGGACCATATGATGATCACATTACCCCTTTTAATTTAAATAAACTTACCTAATTCTATAAAAAACATTAGTTTTACTATATTTTTGGATCAAAATAAATACCATATTTCAATTTTTTTTAATTATTTATACATTTATACTCTATGGTATGATTTTAATGGAAGATTTTGGGGTAGAATACTTCCAGTTATCAACCTTTTTATTTACTCATGGTAATATTCCTCATAAAATGTTTCATAATTTTATTCTATATAGGATTATTTTTATATCAATGTTTATTTAATATTTTACTATAACATTCTACCTTAATAAAAAAATACTATTTCCCATTTCAACATTTTATTTTTTGTGAAATAATTTAAACAACACATGAAATTATCAATGAGATATTAATACTAATGTATGGGGTGTTACATTCAAACATAACTTACACATAATAGAGGATTCCCTTAATTGAAATTATAAGACATGTCTTATTATCAATTTGGAAACATTCATATAATTTTTATATACAAGATATATTAAGTTTAAATCATGTCAATTTTAGTATAGTCTCGATAAACCTATAATACTTATTTTTTTTTTTCTAATTTTACTTAATCATATTTTTCTAGTTTCATTCCAATCGAAATGGTTGTGGATACCTCTCAATAATTTTCCATGTCAAACCTTTTTATATGATCAGAAGAATATTTTTCTAAAGATAAAAATATCATTCCAATACATTTTATAACTCTTTATCCACTGAAAAATGTCTACATACTAAATATAAACATCTTAGGTTAATTCATTATTCTAGAAATTAATTCCTCACATAATTAAACTCTTTCATGAAATGATAATATCATCGACATATACAATTAAAAATAATGAGGTTGCATGAATCTATTTATTATGAATATTATTTTCCAGAATAACCTTTATAACATCCAATATCCATGGACAAGTATCATGTTTGGAGTAACAATACATTTGGTATTTATTTAATTCATATAATTCCTTTTTGAGTTTTTATATATTATTTTTTAATTTCATCAAGTATAAATCCTTCTAATTTATTTATCCATAGTACTTCCTCATGATAACCATTGAGAAACTATAACACCACATCCATTTGAAAAAAATTATACTTCTATTAGGAGGAAATAGTAAGTAAGATGTATATGTTTTACTCCTTTTCTAAGGGTGTTTAAGTATCTTAGAAAAACATTTCATCCAAAAGTTCATAAAATTTGAAAATAATTCTCACCTTCTTCCGAGTAACCTCTCTTAACTATTATTATTGTTGTAAAAACAATTTATAACAATTATTATTTACCTTAATTCCATTTTATAAAACCCCACTATATGTTGTTCTCAATTTGATTAAGTCCATTTCTCATGGATTAAATTAACCACTTATATTCAAGAATGAAATCATTAGGAACCACATTATATAAATATTTTTTATTTTTATTTATTATATACTTTAGTTTTTTATTTTTTTAGAAAATGAAAGAATTATAGAATACAGATAAAATTGATTATAGGTGTCTCTAAGGAGAATGGAGATAATTTTGTGTTGAGAAAAATTTATTCCATGGTAAGGATAAAATGATATGGTTTTCATGTAATGTGGAGTGTTTAAAAATCATATCATGTATAATATAAGGTGTTATTATTTGTGTTTATGATTTTTATGGAAATAATGAATATCCATGTAATTGTTTATGGTAATTCATGGCACGCATATCATTTTTCCATGTAATATATAAAAAATATTTTAAATAAAAAACATTACATGGTTCGTGGTCATGATACTCATTCTATTTACATGATTATTGTTCATTGAAGAGACCATGATAATTTTTTTGAGTATACCTAAAATTTATACATAGTATTGAAGGTTTGGTCACTTATTCTATATTAAGTAAATAAGATACATTGTTGTGAAGAATATATTATTGTGATGTATATGGAAATGTTGGTGGTTATTTCATGCATTTGATGTTATAAAATAAAAAGTATTTTTGAGTATGGTAGTGCATGGATATTAAAAATAAATCACGAAATGAAGAATGTTAAATTATGAAAAAATGCAATGATGTAATGAAATTTTAGGGAATGATGAAAAAAACCTTATGTGAAACAAATTCTAAAGAAATCCAACACAAGGGATAAATTTTCATTTAATAAGGAATAGTGAAGATATTTTTAGAGAGATAGAGTAGTAAAAAATTGATGTGTTGAATGTAAACATATTTTGATGTTTAAAATGATATTTTTAAACCATTTAAATTGTATTGATTGATCATGATTGTAATGGTCCAGACCTCTATGGTCTATTACATAGTGAGAATTTGTAGTTCGAGGTGTTCGGGGAACCAATGTGACTCATTTCATCACTTTTTGAAATTTCCCATTTTTCCAAGTTCTCAAATGGTGGCTCACCCTAGCGGTGGGTCACTCAGGTATTCTCTCATTGGAAGTTGCTTGCCCAACAGTACCATGTCCATTGGTTCCTCATCAAACGGTGTCTCACCGAATGGTCACTCACCCAGTGGTGCCTCATATAATAGTGACTCACCAAATGGGGAATCTACAAATGGTATATCATCTAATTATGACTCGTTAGTGGTACCTCATCTAGCAGTGCCTCACCAAGTTATGTATCATCTAACAGTGACTTGTTGAATGGTTCCTCATCCAGTTGTGAGTGATAAATAGTGTTTCCAACTTTCTATAGTTTCTCCCCTTTGATGTTTTTTTGACATAAATAAATTTTAAATCATTTTAAAGGCATTTGATAAAATTTAAAATCCCATAAATCCTATCTTTATTTTTCTAAGGGTCTGAGGAATTTATTAGGTCAAAACGTGTAGTCTTGAACAGATTCACCATTAATGGAAATTCCAAAACATATCTAAACTGCTGATCCTTTTAGATTTTTCCAAATTCCGAGATATCTTGTACCCTTGTTCTTCCTTTGTACTTTCCCTTGGTATGAAATTTCTCAAACCTTTCTTCCCATAGGAGTCTTGCAACTGAGGTGCAACTTTTGGTTCGTGTTTCCCTAGTGCTTTTTCTTCTACATGTGTGCCCCTATCTTACTACAACTGGGAAGGGGTGATCGTCTCCTTGTTTAGATAAGTATCCCTTCACCTATATTAATTGGGTATCATGTGGGGTGGTTACAAGAATGTTGTCCTTGTGAGGAAAGTTTAATTTGGATTTATAAAGATAATATAATCGGCTTTAAATCAGGGGGTTGATAAAAAGTGATGCAAGTTATTGTTTTATTTGTTTTTCTGTTATTGTGATCTATATAGGATAATTACCTGCTAAAAGTCATAATCATTGGGGGTTTATGTTTTTCCATGGTATGGTCAATATAATGAATTATGTTTGATTTTCATGATCATGTATATTTGGCTAATAAATGGATTCCCCATGATCATATTATTTATTTGATAACTCCTAAATTAATGAAGTTGAATTAAATAATGGGTGACCTATTAAATATGAATATGTTTTTCCTTGTTAAGTGTGGTGATGTTACTTTGGGCACAGTTGTGTGTTGTGGGTCGACTTGGGTGGTGTAAATGGATCTCAAGTTAAAATATTGATTGATTGTGGAATGGATGATCAGTGTTTTTCAATGGGGATATGATCTGGTTGAGAAATTTTTTTGTTTCTAGATGTGGTGGTTTGAAGATGGATTTAGAGGGATGACTTTGAAGAAGGATGGTGATTGTTGTTATGGGTAATTCTACCGGAGTATCTCTATATTTGACATTACCTGTGTTTCTCATTGTGCAATGTTCTTGGTATATTCCTAGATTTTAATGGAAAAAATGAATAAGTGAATTATGAATAGATAATTTTAGTGGTTAATTAGTTGGTGGGAACATTGAATGGTTCTTTTGGCATTCTATGTGGTGTTGTGTAATAGTGGTAGCAGTAAAGGTGATGGTGTGATCTTGTTTGTTTGTTTTGAGAACCCATAGGTTGGGCATGAGTTCTTTATATTATATATATATATACTCTATATTTTCCTTGTTATTTCTATATTCACCCCACCCTAGTTGAGAACTATGGGCTGAAAACTCCCATCGTCAGAGGGTAGGGTGTCTTTCCCAAACATCCATGTGGTAGGATAGATGGTTGGTCACCCGCTCTTCCCTGCTTCTTCTTCTAGGCAGTAGTAACCCAATATTCTTCAGGAAAGTTGTGGATTGTGAGGTCCAGGTATTTGAAGGTGAGTTTTTCTTCCCCAGGTGTCTTCAGGATGAGATATGGTCTGATTTCAAAGGTTTCTCTGGAATAACATGTGATGTGTGTCCCAAGTGTCTGCGGGCGGGATGTGATGGAACGTGTCCTAGCTGTCTGCGGGTGGGATCTGATGTGGAATGTGGCCTAGGTGTCTAAAGGTGGGATGTGATGTGGCATTTGGCCCAGGTGTTTTTGGGCCAGATGTGGTTGTGAGGCCAAAGAGTGTGCAAGCGGGTTGTAATGTGGTATGTTCAGAAGAGGTGAGAGTTCCATTCCGTTTTTCATTAGGGTGTGAGAGCATCTAATCAAGGGGAAAGTGGTGTGGGGTACCCTTTCATCTATGTGCATTAAATTACAATAGTTTACTTGTGTTATTTAGTGAGCATGTCTTGGTGTGTTTGGGATAGTTAGTATACCATCTTAGGAGTTTTTTGGTTCTGCTATTTTCTCATGGTTGTATTATTATTCCTCATTCACATGTGCATGAGATACTTTGGTTTTCCTAAAGAGCATAACTATATGATCACCCTATGTATATAAGTAATTTTTAGGTTTTGAGGAGGATTATGTGGACCGTGCTGGATCCTACTATCTCAGATCTTGATAGCTATTGTGTCGCTTCTTAGCTTTACTTTTTTTACTTTACTTAGGAGTTTTTTATAATTTGTATCAATTATATTTTAAACATGCATGTGGGATTGTTTTAGATTTCTTATATATATATATATATATATATATATATCCTAGAGTTATTTTGGGATGATCCATCTTATCTCCCGATATTATTTCTTTTAAAATGGAAATTTCTCCCATTTTTTGAGACTTGTATACCCTTGGTTCTAGTTTCCACCAAGGGGCCTATTGGAAGGGAGACATAGGGGTCATTATCTACTTTTCTTCATTGCCATCCTAGGAGGGGAATCTTTAGAGGGAGGGTTTGTGACATAATATTATTATAGGTTATGATTGAGAGATATAATGGATTTTGGAGTTAGGAACATTGAGTATTGCATGGGTTGTTAGGGAATCTTGGTGCGTGACATAGGCTAGGGAAGACCGGCTAGGACACAGGATTTTAGGAGTCACCGTGATTTGATGAAAGGATTATAAGCCTACTGAATGACCAAGTGAGACTACACCATTTTTAGGGTAGAGACCATATAAATGGTACATTAATCATAATGACTTGTTTTCTTGTTTGAATTGGGTAGTTTTGGGATGGTTAAAATGAATAAACTAAATGAAATGAATTAAACAAGTTAAAATGAATCTAAAATCCCATACTACTCAATATTAGGAAATATTTTTTTACCTTTTCATTTATGAATCATGGTAATCATCCATGTGTGGATCAAGAAGTGGAGGTTTAGTAGGTCTATCTTGTTGATCATTGGGGGGTTGATCCAGTTGAGGAGGAGGATCAGTGGAAGAGGAAGTTGTGTACTTTCCAAAAGAAGGCTCTGAGATAGTACGAGGGAAACATTTCAGATGTAAAGATAGGGGCTAGTTAGAGGATCTTGAGATCACCTTTGGTTTTATTCGAGACCCAATGGGATACTGGTTCCTTTTGGTGGTTAGTCGGATGCAGGGAATAGTGCATCATTGGTAGACTCTATTTCTAGGGGAGCGGAAGGAGATGGACGTGTTGTGGGTTGACATCCAGAATTAATTATGGGTGGAGTTCCTTTCGTCAACCATGAAGGCTGAGAAGAGACAGGATCTACTCTCCCTTCATTAGGGGAGTATTTCAGTATGGGAACTTGGGATCAAGTTTAAGGATATTCTTAATTTTGAACCATATCTCTTTTTGGATGAGGTGCCTTGTGTGAGAAATCTTGAGGCCCTCCAAACTTCTATCCAGTATGTTGTTACTCCTTTTATGTTTCCAACATATCTGTAGGTTCAAAATATGGAGGAGGTGATTGAGTGAATGAAATAATTATGTGGTATACAAAGAGAGTGGATCCATATGAGTTATTAAAAAGGCAATTCTATCACTAGAATATCTCAGGCACTGGGACATTCAAGGTTTTAACCAACAAGAAAGAAACCCCAACAGTTTCCTTTCCGCATCCTGGTGTTGGAATTCTCTATGCATTTTATGTGGGCTTGGGTAAAATGTGTTTTTTTTTTCTAGGGGTGTGTATCCATCATTCGAATCAGTGCTCAATGGCTTCCCGAGCTTAGTTTGGTGGAGGTGGATAGTCTCAACATCAGACTCATTTGTGGTTTCCTGTGAGACAATTTTAGTATCAGGGACAACAATATTTTTCTTCACTAAGGGGAGATGGAGCAGGTTGAGTATGACCTCAGGATACCCCTCATTCTTAGGGATTGTGACCTGAGCATGGATATGGGGGTCATCATTAGAGAGTTAGAGGAGTTGTACGTGGTCAGTTACGTGCAGAAGAGGTAACATTTCTAGCAAGGCTAGATATCTTCAGATGGATGATCAGTTTGTTTAGTACACTTTCTTGTAGTTTGTTTGATTCCTGAGATTCACACTCCTTTGTTTTATTCACTCTATCATATTCTCTTGGAATAGATATTTAGAGTCTTCCCATTCCTCTGGTGTTCAGTACGTCAGCTAGAGACCAGACTATCTTGTTTGTTGTGTTCTGGGGATGTATACTGATGATGAGACCATATCAGTCCCATGTAGATCTCTTTTAGCTACAGATGCATCCATATGATGTCATTATCAGCATTGAAAAATTGTATTATTTTCATGATTTTATCTAATTTTTTCAGAGAATATTTTTTTCATATGTGGATGGTCATCATGTGGATTTTTGTAAAGAGAGGTTATCATGTGGGAAGTCAGTGTGTAGATCATATCCTTTCATTATTGGTTGAGCTATCATTAGAATCAGTTGATACTGAGATAGTGGAAGTTCAAACAGTCATTGGGGAGTTCTTGTATTTTTTCCCTGAGGAGGTTTTGACTCTACCCCCATTGACATGATGTTGAGTGTGGGATATACTTGCAGCTTAGTGCTTCCCTAATTTCGATGGATCCTTATCGGATAACCCCTTCTGAGTTGCGAGGGTTGAGGATTCAGATAGATGATCTTATGAAGAATGGTTTTAGTCATCCCATTGTGTCATCGTGGGGTGCTCTAGTGTTGTTTTCAAAGAAGGCAGACAGTGGAATGAGGTTGGAATAAACTACAGGAGGCTGAATCAGGTGACGGTCAAGAACCATTTTCCTCTACCATGGATAAAAGATTTGTTCAATCGGATAATAGGGGAATGTTTTGTTTCTAAGATCGATCTATGGTATGGATATCACCTGTTGAGGTTGAAGGAGGGGGATATCATGAAGACTACTTTTAGATACAGGTATGGAAACATTATGTTTTTATTCTTGTCACTTGGTGTTTTTAACACACCAGTCTTGTTCATGGGACTTGTGAAATCCGTTTTCTGTGACTTAAAATATTGTTTCATCGTTATATTCATTGATGATATCTTGATCTACTTGAAGTCATAGGAGGAACATGCTGAGCATCTCATATCTTTCTTATAGGTTCTTTGATTTCACTGTCACTATGGAATGCTGTCCAAGTGAATGTTTTGGACACGAGAGGTTAATTTTCTCGGGAATTTGGTGTCTTAGAAGGGTGTGGAAATAGACCCATTTAATGTTGAAGTAGTGTTTTCTTGGGTAGTACCCAAGAATGTGAAATAAGATCATAGTTTCTTTGGCCTTTCATGCAATTTTCATAGGATTTTTCTTGATTTCTCTCAATTTTCATCTCCTTTAATAGCTTTTACAAGGAAGGACCAACATTTTTTGTGCAGTGAGAAGTTATAGGAATCATTTTTTTATCTAAAGAGGATGTTTTTTAGTGCTCGAGTTCTCTGTTTTCTACAATAAGGGGTAATGTTTCAAGTGTTTTGTGATGATTCCCATATGGTTTTTGTATGAATTTTTATGTATAAGTGGGGATTGATACATTATGGGTCTAGGAAGTTACATCCCTATAAGCACAAATATGCCACCCATGATCCACAGTTTGTGGAAGTTCTGTTTGGACTGATTTTGTGGTAGAATTACCTCATTGGGGAATACTTTTTGGTCTTTATAGACCACAACATCTTAAGGTATATATTTTCTATACAAGATCTAAACTTTAAAAAAGTGGATGCGGATGTAGTTTCTTTAGGATTATGATTTTGAGATCACTTAAACCTCATTAAAGTGGAATTTCGTGGTTAATGTGTTTAGAAGGATATTGTTGAGAGAGGATTTTGAGAATTTGTAGATTTTTGGTGAGTGATGGAGGAGTTGGAATCCAGACACTTAGATGTGAGGGTGGATGGTGGTAGAGGTTGTCTGTTTCATATAATGGTGAATTATTCTCTGATGCAGCAGATTGAGGATTCTCAGTGGGTTGACTCAGAGGTGGAGGTGATGTGTGATCATGTTTTCCATAGTGATGCTCCAGAGGTATGGTCGTTGTATGGTCAAAACCGAATGATGTTTCATTGAAAGTTGTTTTTTTATGATGATGTGACATGGAGTCCTTCATGATTTTAATAACTCACCCTTGGTGGTGAATCAAAGAGTTTCTAAGAAGTACCATGGTTTGAGGATATATTTTTTGTGGCTTAGGTTGAAGTGGGTAGTGGTGGAGTTTTTGGAGAGATGCTTGGTCAGCCATCAGGTAATAGTAGAGCACCATGTTCCCAGTGGTTTTTTGTATCCCATTGGATGTCCCTAAGTGGAAGTGGGATGAAATATCAATGGATTTATTCATAGGGTTACCCATAGCTCAGGGAGGATATGATTTCATCTAGGTAGTAATGGATAGGTTAATGAAATCAGATCACCTATTAGCGATCAAGGAGTCAGGCATGGTGGATGCCTTGGAAAAGAGGTATGTGGATGAGGTGGTGTGGTTTCATGGAGTTATGAGTTACATTGTATTTAATCATGATACACATTTTACCTCGAGATTCTGGAGGGGATTTCAACATGATTTTGGAACCCAGTTAAGCCTCAGCACTACCTTCCACACTCAGAAAGATGGGCAGATGGAACGGACTATCCTGACATTAGAGGATATGTTGTGATCATGCATTTTGGACTTTAGAGGATCTTGGGTGTGACAATTTCTCTTGGTGGAATTTTCTTACAATAATATTTATCACCCTTCCATTGGCATAGCTCCGTTTGATTCCTTGTATGGAATACCATTTCGTTCACCTTTTAGTTGGGAAAAGTTTGGGGAGAAAACTGTTATTGGTCCTGAGGCATTTCATAACATGACCGAGAATGTTCGGCTTGTTTGTGAGAGGATGAATATAGCACAGAATTTGAAGAAGTCATATGATGATCACAGAAGGAGGCACATGGAGTTTAAGGTTGGGGAACATGTTTTATTAAAGGTTTCCCCTCAAAATGGTAATCATAGGTTTGGTAGAGGGAGTGAGATTTCTCTCAAATTTGTTGTTCACTTTGAGTTATTGGGGAAATTTTGTAACTCCCTAACCCCAGAAGCCCAGAGTCGGTGCATTATTTTAATAAATTAACATGATCACAAAGGATCAAATCCCTAAATACTGATCAGTTTAGTATCCTTGAGAGTACTATATACATAAATATGTTTTACATTACATTACAAAATGAAAAATAAAAACAACAATATTGTCTCCATTGACCACATTCATATCCCTTAGACTACCCCTACAGGTCAGTCATAATATACTTCTTCGCATCCTAGGAAAAATAAAACATAGAAAGCGGTAAGCTCAGATGCTTAGTAAAGATAACAATATATCGGATTCTTTCATAAATAAGTATAAAAATTTAAGGCAATGTATAAAAATAAAACATAAGCCTTTTAAACTTAAACATCATCATAATATGGAAAATATAAATCGAATAATTATATTTACTTATTCAAATGGATATTCTACTCGTCGAATAATCACATGTAATTGTAGGACCCCAGGACACCCTGAGAGGGGAGGGGTGAATCAGGGTGTCAACTTTTTATCTTAATGTGATAGATCTTGTCCCCACATTGGTAGGAACTTGTAAAACCTTTATGATGGATATAATCAGCAATCGAACATTCACATGCAATGAGTTGAGATGACACATTTACTCAGTTCACCACTAAAGGATATGTCCAAGGAGCATACACCAACAGGTTGCTGGTCGTACCTAATTCCACTATTCTTCACTAGTTATGGATTACAATGGTTCGGGCACAATCACACTGTCTGGGGCTCACTTCCTTTACAAAAATTTAGGGATAGCTCACTGTGTCCCTTGAGTTTTTCGCACAGCCCATGCCTTTACCATTTTTCAACGTTCTGATTCTGAAACACTACCTGTGCGAAAATCTTTACTCCACTATTTTGTGAACCATGCTATTTTCTGCGCACAACTCTCCTATTTCACGCACATCCCACCTATTTCGTACACCAATTTTTCTTTGCGCGCACCTCCATTTTCAAGCAATCCATGTCTTCATTTTCTGATTTTGAGGCCCAAAAATTTGGCAAACACTGAGAAATGGCACCACCTTCAATATATGCTTCGTCCATAAACTTCATGCTTCTTTTATATGATTTGGCTTCTTCAGCAACTCTTCTTCATTCTTCACAAACTCCACTATTGTGATATATATACTTTAATAGATCATCTTTAGGATCATCATATTTTGATACAATGTGAAGTGCATGGCCATCTCAAAATTCCAATCCCTTTTACATTGTTTTCTTCTTCATCTGTCATTCTCGAATTCATGCAAATCATGTGATTCTATTCTTCAAGATGTCTCTTTCATGATTCTCATTAAACCATGAAGAATTGCATGGTCTTTATCAAATACCCATTCTTCTTTAATCATCCTCAGATGTTTTATACCTCACCATTCTTCACTGTTGTAAACAGTGTGTCATCTTTAACACAAGTTCTTTTAACATATGATCAGTACAACAATCATCTGAATTTCCATTCCCCCATTTCATTGGAGAACTTCTTGATCTCCTTAATTTTGATCATCATTGAAAACTATTGAAAACAAATACAACCTTATGCACAAAGTGGTCCGAACAATCTCCCCTTTTGTATTTTATTGTCAATACCTCAAAAAAATCTCCTAAAATGAATACATCATTGTCAAAATGAGAATCACCTCTCTCGTTTTTACCTTTGAAACTTTTATTTCATGAATCACCTCTCTCGTATATACCTTTGAAACTTTAATTTCAATTTCTCTCCCCCTTATTGACAAGAAATACAAATCTCATGGTAGAGAGGGTATCAATCTATACTTAAGCAATGTTTCATCAATCATTTCACTCTAATTCTACTTGAGCAATGGTCGATGTAGAAAACAAGAGGATTTTATTTAGACAACAAGGTTGTCCATTATTCATTGACCATGATACCACATGAGATGAGAACTCATATAATTGTCTTCAAGGGATTTTTTCTTTCATTCTAGGATGATAATAATAAATGTGATATGATATTATCCACCTAAAACTCCTGCACTCACTTCAACAAACACATAAAAAACATTGAATTGAAATGGGAAGGATAAGTGACCTTGGAGAACTTCCATTATTCTTATGTCACCGATTAACCTTGTTACTCCCCCTTTGTAAAATAATTTTTATTTTGAGTAACCAAGTTTGAGAGATGACATACCATTTCTGATGAAATGATCTTCAAGAAATTTTCAGAGTAATTGAATTTAATACCAACTGAAGTTGATACTGAATGAAATAATAATTCTGGAAGCTTCTTCATTATTCTCCCCTCAAAGGAAACACTCCCCAACATCTTCATCAGGAGTAATTTTTCATCATCTTAATGATGGAAACTTCTTCAGCTCAGTTATCAAGAGTTGAAAACATTCACTACTTCTCATGTTCTCTCCCTGAGATCATGCTTCACCTTCAATTCCTTGTATTATTATCACAAATAAAATACACAAATGATTAAGTGAATAAGGTAGTCACACCTTGATTCATGAATATGAGCTGCATGGTTGAGGTGTTTTTCTCAACCAAGTTCCTCCATTTAATCCAGTCTTCATGCTTGCACATTTGAACGTATGTTCTAATTTGTGTTGATTTGGCATGGTTCTTTTCATATTCTCTTCTGCTTTTTGTGGATAATTGTTCTTCTTAACAACCATCATTAATGATATATTTTTACTCCTTTTAAGGATAGATTCTTTATTTAGTATTAAGGTTATACAACCTTTTGCGATGTGACCAGATCACATACATCTCTCACATAGAACATCATTAACACATGTTTTTATTTTGGTTTTCACTCTCTCATGATTTTTATCTTCATCACGTGAAATTTTTCCTTCTCTTTTTTCACTATCCTTGGCCTTTTCATCTTCAAGTTTCCTCATTATTTTCAAATCTTCTGGCCAGATGACCAATATGTCATTTGGAACTATTTCATCTAGTTTGAATATTCCGCATGGGTTCATCTGAGTTTCATCCCTCTTTTTTTTGATAGATGACCCTTTAATTTCATGGATCTATAATCATGGATCTTCTCAGCTTCCCTAATTGAGATCTTCTTGGGGAAATGTGTGTTCAAAATATTCTTCTGATTTCTTCCCAAGGTACTTGCTTCATACTTATCTGGCATCGGAGGTCTTCTTTTATTATCAATAGTGAAAGCATATTGATAAGGGCATGTTCCTACCTTGTGACCACTACCGTTGCCCATATCACAGATGTCATCAAGAATTCCAAACCTGTTTGCTGTAAACAGATGCTTCTAGACCTACAGATGTTGCTTCTTCTTCTCTAGATTTCTTCCCTTTGATACATGATTCCTTTGTTCATTTTCATTTAAGTGATTGTACCAACAATCCATTTCACAATTCCCAAATCTATTTCAATACCAAAATTGACCCACACATCTTTTCTTATTTATATATTTTTGTATGAGGTTGTTGGGCCTTCTTCTTAATTTTTTTGTACTCTATTGGAAGAACCATCTTCCTCCTTTTTCATCCCATCCATCATATTCACAGTGGTAGGTTTATTATACTCATCTTTCCTCATCCATACATTCTTAGAATTTTTCTTCCAACCCAAACTTTTTAAAGGAACATATTTAGAAACAATAGTAAATGTTTTTATGGACAGTACCATCACTTTCATAGCTACTTGTTATAGATCAATGAGTGAAGTCATTATCTTCTTATCACATATTGGAGGTATTTTGACAGTATGATCCTCCAATGAACATTGAGTACAAGCATCACATGTTTCATTCTTTTTTTAAGTCTCAATATGTGTCTTCTCAAGATATTTCAATTGGGATTCCAATTTTTGACCTTCAATATTTAGGATGATCTTATGATATTCAATCACAAACATCTTCTCCTCACAAGTCTTCTTCAATATTATAACCTCATATTCATGCATCTTAAATTTGTTTTGTAAAACAGAGTCAAGTTCCCTGAATCTCTTGGAAGTTTCTTCCAAATAAAAACTCTCGACTTCTGCACTCTTCTTCATCTCACCCTCAAGTGCATGGAAATTTTCTTTTAGAGTCTTGTTAACTCTATCTTTTTATTCAAAGACTTTAATTTGTATGGTGATATTTAAGCATTCAAGAACTTTTACTTTCAATCCCTTTTCCACATTATCAGGTTCTCCTTCCAATCGATTGATCTCAACCTGCATGCATTGAAATATTCTAAAAATAGGAGCAACTCTTTCTTCAGGAATATCACACAGAAATATTATTAATTTCTCCTGATCACTTGTGATAGAAGTGTCTTCCTTTCCTATGGTAAAAACCCGATCCACCTGCTTGATACTTTCCAAGCCTGATATTTCTTCATTATTGGAAGGTCATTGAGAACAAGACATTGTATCTTCTTTGGACAGGAGGGACTTCTTCAAATTCTTCTTCTCTTTCTTTTTCCTATTTTTCATGGTCTTGCTGGATGTAGAATTCTTCTCATAAATGACTGAATCTTTATCAAGAATGCACTTCATTGTTGACTTTAGGAAACAAACTCAATTATTTTTGTTAATATAATTACTGTAGTGTATCCAACATACGTGAACCTGGCTCTGATACCACTTGTAAGACCTCGGGACACCCTGAGAGGGGAGGGGTGAATTAGGGTGTCAAATTTTTCTCTTAATATGATGGATCTTGTCCCCAAGTTGGTAGGAACTTGTAAAACCTTTATGATGGATATGACCAACAATCGAACATTCACATGCAATGAGTTGACACAACACTTTTACTTGGTTCACCACTAAGGGCTATGTCTAAGGAGCATATGCTGACAGGTTTCCGGTTATACCTAATTCCACTATTCTTCACTAGTTGTGGATTACAATGGTTCGGGCACAGTCACACTATCCCAGGCTCACTGCCTTTACAAAAATTCAGGGATAGCTCACTGCATCCCTCGGGTCACTTCCGTTTACTCCCCCTTGGCTCACTTCCTTTGGTGAAGTCCCACTCAGTTTATAGACGTGAAGGACCTTTTAGTAGATAAGCATAGAAGTATTTTTCTCCTGTTCAGCACGAGAATCTTCTTTCATCGAAGTCCTGAATTGATGATCTTTTATGTTCAATCTTCAAATTTAGTGCAATAACTGAATGCACTAAATCTAATTCTTATCTTCCTTTAATTCCTAATACCAACACTTGAGTGTATCATTATATTTCCCTCTTTCTTTTTAGATCTGAGTTTAGTTGAACGAATTGATCTTCTTATCTTCACAAAACACAACGAGGGTGTTAAAAACCAGTCATGTGTGTGCGGTACTACTTCTCTTCGTAAAACCAAATAGTTCATTGTTCTTCCATATTCGTGAAGCATCTTTGATAGTTCTTAGCACCTATTAAAGGCTTGCAGGACCCCCAAATTTTTTTCACACCCTTCTCATTGGATTGTGTGTAAAATTCAAACCTTGCGGGTAAAAATACCTTTTTGGTGCGAAAAAAGCTTTTTGCGCAACTCTTATTTTTCGCACAGAACTTCCCTTTTTCGCAAAACACCTTATTTTTCGTGAAACACTCTATACATCAATTTTTCTGCATGTTAGAGCTCGGGATTTGTCTATGTATTGAGCCTCTCTCAATGAGAGGGGTTCACCTCATATTTATATGCAGTTTTGACCTTGCGCGTAAAACCCCTTCCTGCATGTAAAACTGTCTCTTAGTTCCTTAGATTATGTGCGCCTTTCTTTTATTTTCACGCACCACCTGGATTTTTCGCGCAGCTCATGAATTTTTCATTTTTAATCATTCTAAAAATGTAGCCTCTCTTGCGCATAAAACATCAAACCCGCATTTTCCACACAACCATATTTTCGCGCACAATTTTGATTTTTTGCACACATGAAGCGAACGTCTTCAATTTTTCACACGCCTCTTGCCTTTGCCGATTTTCAGTATTTCTAATCTGATACACTTCTTGCGTGAAAAAATCACCCAGCTATTCCGCGCACAACATTTTTCCGCGCACATTCCCATTTTTCCATGCACAACTCTAGTTTTTCGCACAGGCCATGCCTTTACCATTTTTCAATGTTCTGATTCTGAAACACTTCTTGCGTGAAAAACTTCGCTCCACTATTTCGTGCACCACACTGTTTTTCGCGCACAACTCTCCTATTTCACGCACAACACACCTATTCCACGCACCACTTCCTCTTTGTGTGCACTTCCTTTTGAAAGCAATCCATGTCTTCATTTTCCTATTTTGAGGCCCAAAAATTTGGCAAAGACTAGGAAATGGTGCCACCTTCAATATATGCTTCATCCATAACCTTCATACTTATTTTCTATGATTTGGAATCTTTAGAAACTCTTCTTCATTCTTCACAAAATCCATTATCATGATATATATCCTTTGATAGATCAGCATTAGGATCATCATATTTTGATACAATGTGAAGTGCATGGACATCTCAGAATTCCAATCCCTTCCACATTATCTTCTTCTTCAATAGTCATTCTCGAATTCATGAAAATCATACGATTCTATTCTTTAAGATGTCTCTTGCATGATTCTCGTGCAACCATGAATAATTGCATGGTCTTCATCAAATCCCCATTTTTCTTTAATCATCCTCAGATGGATTATAAATCACCATTCTTCACTGTTTTAAAAAATGTGTCACGTTTGACACAAGTTCTTTGAACTTATGATCAGTACAATAATCATCTGAATTTAAATTCCCCCATTTAATTGGAGATCTTCTTGATCTCTTTCATTTTGATCTTCATTGACAACTATGGACAACAAATACAGCCTTATACACAAAGTGGTCCCAACAGTAATAACTAATTTCATATTGAGGGAATGCCTAACGTTGGATATTATTACCGCATAGTCAAAGCCTTGTGCCAAGACTAAAAATAAATTTGTTTTTCAAGGCCTTGTTCTAAGACACTAGTTTGTCTCATGAGATCTACCGATTCATCGAGGAGCTATAGCGGGCTCCACCCGTCACTTACTAAGTCCACTGCATTCCACAATATAAAAATGTTGAAACATATCATAAACATTTGTATTAAAACTAGAATAAGAAATGTTAATACTTGAACAATAGACCATGAATGGAATAAAAATAACACATCCATAGTCAAACATATAAAAAATGTAAATACAATATGGAAGATTGTATTATAATAAATCAACCTCAATCAAGAATAATATCTAGTAAAGGATGTTGACATAGTTGAAAATGATCAGTAAAACTCTTTGAGAGAAATATCCCTTTTTCATGAAATCATTTAATAGTCAGATAATTTAGAAAGGAATAAATTTAAAAGACATTTTTGAATCAAAGTGTCCCATACCACTTTGAAACTTTTGAAAGGAATTAAAATTTTAAAACAATCATATCCACATAAAAAATCCTAAAAATCATTTTTAAAACATGGACATTAATTATAAAGATTTAGAAAAATAAATCATTAAAACATTTAAACTGTTGATCTTGATAAATATTACCTTACACAAAACATTAAAATATTCATTTTGAAAACATTTTTATGAAACATGGACATGGATGATAAAAATTTCCCACTAAATACTTTCACATAAACAATCTTGGATAATAATGATATTGAGGAATTAACCCTTACCTTGGACTTTCCTTTGGTCGAGGGTACATTTAATCTCCTGTATAATGACCATAGTATGTTATTAAATTATACCAGAACCATATTAATATTTATTATATCATAAATGATTCATTTTTGACCTTATACTAGCCATTTAACAATGATTTCCATGTTAAATTAACATTTTGGGTAATAATTGCTTCCTTTATCGTACGTGTTTTAACTTGATATTCTTGATCGTATCACTTAAACCATGATTTAAATAATTATATAATATAAAACATGATTTATATATCATATATATATAATATAAATATGTATAATATATAGATATATGAAATGGAAAACACCATTTATGGAGACGGTAGGTCGTATGTACGCATAAACATTGTTTCCATTTTCATATCGTATTGAACGGAAGTAAGTGAATAAGATATATGTAATTACATATATATATATATATACATTAGCATTATTATTTCATATATTACATACTTATTAATAATATATATTTTTATAATCATTTTTTAATGGTGAACGTGGAAATGAATCTCATCGCGCCATGGGGACGGTAATCCGTACATGCGCACGAGCTAGAATATCATTATATTGATGGTGAAATAGTATTTAATTGGATGTTATATCATATATAAAGAATGATTAACATGTTATATTTATTATTTACATTATTTATACTCATTATTATACACATCCAAATAATGAAGTGTTTGAATAACAAACTACACCACGACGTGGATACGGTAAGCCGTATGCACACACGTATGGTGACTTTGTCATTTATAGGATGGAAAGTATAAGAATCTGGCTGTAACATTTTGATAATAACATCATAGTATGTATTTGTTATTGGATTTTTTATTTTGGTATGGAAACAACAAAAAAAGAGGTAGTGGAATAAGAAAAGAAATTGAAAGAGGGTGGTGAAGTTATTACATCTTCTTCGTGTGTTTCCTTTTGAGTTGATCAAAAGGGATCCTTAGGATGGATTTCTGATCAAAGTAAAGACTATAGTATGATTTGAGGGACGTTGTTAGGATATTTGGGTAGGTTTTGGCTGAGCCAAATGGCTTTGGAGGTGTGATTTTGATAGAAGGGGAAGTTCCCTTTTATAAGAGGGGTGATGGTCACTTTAGGAAAAGATTAAAATATTAATTTATTATACAATCATATTCGGTTTATAATGGCTCCAAATGAATTTATTTCTAGACTTAGGTGGTTATTGGTCTAAATAATCTCAAACAATAGTTTTTATACAAGGAAATGTCACCATTTTAACTTTATCCTTTAGATTTAACTCTTAGTTAAATAGTTTAACTTTTGTCGTGTCTTTTTGTATTCTTACACTATATGGTTAACAAACATTCTCTAAACTTCAAATAGAATCTCATGTGGTTCATTAATTACTTATATAATATTATTTTTCCCTTTTCCCGAATCTTATATTTTTATGAATATTATATCAACCAATAATATAGTATCTTTTTTTAAAAACAAATTTTGTCAATTTTGACACTATTTGGTATTTTGTTCTTGTGAAAGTCATAACAACCATATCACGTCGAAAAAATATTTATCTATTCAACCCAAACATGTAATATTGACCTATATAATTCTTCTATGGCATCAAAACATTTAAATTCTATTTATTTTAATATTTATAATATAAACTATTTTAATATTTCATTAAGAAGGTAATTATTGCATCATCATTATTTCGCAAATAAATTTAATTATTTAATATCTAAAGATTATAAATAAAATAAAATTATGTAGGAAATATTTTTATATTTATAATGAATATTTATATTAGTATTTATCTTATGTATAACCCTATATTAAAAATGGTTTAGTTAATACACTTTGAATTTAACACTTTTAACTTTTCTTTAAATAAAAATAATAATAAATGTCCTAATCTAATCCGAGTTGACCTAAAGGAGCATATTTTATTCCAAAGGTTTTTTGGTAGAATTAAACTTATCTAATAGAATTATGACATGTGTTAGGGTAATTATAATATCATTTTACCTTTAATTTCCCTATTTACTTTTAACCATGGTAAATAGAAGTCAAAAGTCAAGATTCTGAAAAAATTATTTTTATATTATTGAAACAAATTTAACTTACTAATATAAACCATGTCTCTCAAATTTTTGAAATTCAACTCACAGAAGCGGTAAAATTAAGTTTTATACAAATTTGTAAATGCTTATAGAAGGTGGGTAAAAGACAGTAAAAGTCCATTAAAATTTTATGCATATAATGTTATTATAAAATGAATCTAATGAATTATATTGAACTTATATGGGTATTATATATATATTATTAATTTAAATAAATTTAATTAAAAAAATTATTTAATTAAAAATTCGGTTTTAGGCAATAACGCGTTGTTTTTCACTATTCCTCAAAAATTGAATATTTTCAGAAAAATACCAAAAATTCACCCGAAGATAATTTTGATATTTCAAATTGAAAAATTATTTTTATTTTAACAAATTAAAAACCAAGTAGCTTCATTAAATATTTTAAAGTTAATTCCCGTTTTTAAAACAAAAAATCAGTTTTTAAAAAGTAAAAACTATCAAAAGATTAACATGTGTTTATGTCAAATTTAAATGTGAAAATAATTATAATGACATAAATTTTATTACAAGATAAAAATAAAATCTAATTATACTTCCAAACCATTCAAATTAATAATCAATCACTATAAATTATTTCGATTAAAAAATTAGTTTTCAATTAAAATTTAGTATTTTTCAATGTTCATCAAAATATGAAAGTTATCAGAAAAGCACTAAAAATTCATCAAAAATAAATTTTTATGTCCCGATTCTAAATAAGATATTTATTTTATCAAATTGAATACATAAAAGTGCCAAATATTTTATTTAAAATGGTTCTCTATTTAAAAGGCGGTAAAATTGCATTTTCGGAAAAATACTTCTTTTATCTGAAAAAATAAATTTGTCCTTATATTATGTCTAAGAAATAAAACATATGAATGTTCAAATTATATAGGATATATATAAAATTCAAGACGTTCTTAATACTATTTATAACTGCTTTTTGAATGGCTAGTTTGGTAAGTCGTGGGGCGCTCGAACTCATTGTTGCATGTAGCGCCAGTTATTGAATTACTTTAAAGAGATAACATTATATGAAATCTTGGGGTGTTACAAAGTTGATGTGGTGCCATACCAGTTGGAATTAACACTATGGTTTGAGAGGATCCATAACGTATTCCACATCTCCCTGCTTCGTTGGTTTCTTCATGATGACTACCATGTCCTCCATTGTGGATAATTGGATATCAAGGATGGAATAACGTTTATGGAATGACCATTGGAGATCTAATATCATCAGAAGAAGGTGTTATGTGGCTGGACCATTCCCATGACTCATGTGTTGTGGAATCAGAGTGGCCAGGAGGAGAATACCTAGGAGTGGGAAACACAGATGAGTGATCAGTACCTGGTGTGGTTTTGAGATGTTATTGATATGTTTTCCCTTGTAATGTGATTCTTGAACCATGTTTTGTATATGATGATATGTTCTATGTACCTTGTGATGTGTGTGGTAGAATGAGTGATTATTTATTGGCATGAATAAAGGGTGTGACATGATTCCTAATCAAGACTCATTAAATGTGATGTTATTAAACCCATGCGGGTGAGTCAGTGCCACCTAGATTAGATAGTATCTAGACATGAAGTATGGGGTTCCCTGATTCGTGTGTTCGGATGGTGTGGTAGTTATCCATGTATAGTGTTTCTTATGGTTGATTAGGTTAGAAGATGTCAGAGGAGTTGTTTTGGATGTCAAAGTTCCACTCCAGCATTCTAATGACAACGGGTGATTTACCATTGATGTTTATTTTTTGGTCAGTAATAGTGTTCCAAGTGTAGCGACATCCTTGAGAGGTATCTTGAGGGATGGGTTTTCATATTCTTATGTTATTTTACTTCTAGTTTGGTATTGAATTATCAAGGATGGTAACAGTTTTAAAGGTATATTATGTGATGGCATGGACCTCTCTAGTCAATTAATTTGTGATAATCTAGATTTTGAAGTGTTCTGGGGAATCAAGGTGACTCATTTCATCACTTTGCAAAATTTCCCAGTTTTCTATGTTTTCCAATGCTGGATCACCCGGGCGGTGTCCCGCCCTAGTGTTCGCTTGCTGGTGGTCACTCACTGGTGATCACTCACTAGTAGTTACTTGCCCAACAATGCCTTTTCAAGTGGTGACTTTCCGAACAGTGGCTCATCGAAAGGTGAATCTCCAAATGGTCACTCTCCCAGTAGTGCCTTGTAAAATGGTATATTAGATAATAGTGACTTGTGAGTAGTGCCTCATATAATGGTTCCTTTTTGAATGGTGTCTCACCAAAAAGTGACTTGTCGAATAGTGCCTCATCTAGTGGAAAGTCATGAACAATGTTTCTAGATTTCTATAGTTTCACCCCTTCTATGTTTTCTTTAACATAAAATGATTTTAAATCCTTGTTTGAAGGGATTTGAGAACAATTAACATCCTATAAATCCCATATTTATTTTATTAAGGGTTTAGGATATTTTATGTGATCAAAACGCATTTTATGGACCATTTCTACCTTTAATGTAAAATCTAAAAAGTATCTAAACTGCTGCTCCATTAATATTTTTCTAAAGACCAAAATATCTTCTGCCTTTTTTCTTCCATCTTTTTTCCCTTGGTTAGAAAAGATCCTAAACCTTTTATTCCCCTATGAGTCGTGAAACAGAGGGGAAGCTTTTGGTTCAGGTTTCATGGGTGCTTTTCCTGCTGCAAGCATGCTCTTGTATTGGTGAAATCAGGAAGTGTCGATCGTCTCTGTTTTTAGGTAGGGATCCCTTCTTCTCACTTAATTTTTCATAATTAGAGGTGGGTACATGGATGTTATCCTTATAATTACAGTTGAATTTTTATTTATAAATATAATTTAATCATATTTAAATCAAGGGGGTAGGGAAAAAGTGATGCGAGTTTCTATTCTATTAATTTCTCTGTTATTCTGATCTGTATAGACTAACTACCCACCGAAATCATGGCTATTGGGGGTCTATGTTCTCCAAAGGGATGGTATATGTAATTAATGGTGTTTTATTATTGAATGATTAAATCTTAAAATTATTAGTCACATATATTCGAATAATATATTGATATCCCCAGATCATGTTACTTCTCTGATAACTCTTAAATTAAGGAAGTGGAATTAAAGAATGGATGAATTATTAAATATGAATATATTTTTCCTTGGTTTGACTGGTGATGTGGATTTTAGTACAGTTGTGTGTTATGGGATGGCTTGGGTGGTGTAATGGGATCTCAAGTTGATAGATTGATTGATTGTGGAATGGATTAGCAGTGTTCTATAGTGGGGATGCAATATGGATGTTCAATGTTTTTTGTTTCTAGATGTGGTTGTGTGCGGATGGATTTCGAGGGATGACATTGGAGAAGTATGGTGATAGTGGAATGGGAAATTCACTTGGAGTTTCTTAATTTTTGACTTTGATTTTGTTTCTCATTGTGTGTTGTGCTAAATAGTTTCCCGGATAGTAATAGAATAAATGAATAAGTTAATTTTTAATAAATAATGGTATAAGTTAATCAATTAGTGGGGAATGTGGAATAGTAATTGTGTCTTGTTGTGTGGTGTTGTGAATTAGAGGTGGTAGAAAAGGTGATGGTGTGGTCTTGGTTGTTTTTTTTGAGAACCCATAGGTGGGGAATGAGTGATAGGTATATTATATACAAATACTATGTACTTTCCTTGTGATTTCTATACAAACCCCACCCTTGTAGAGTACTATGTGTCGAACACCCCCATATTTATGGGGGATGGTGTATTTTCAAATCATATTAGTGGAAGGATTAATGGGTTTCCACCCTCACTTCCCTGCTCATTCTTCCAGGAGGTGGTCACTCATGATTCTTCAGGTAGGATTTGGTTTGCGAGGCCTAGGTGTGTGCAGGCGAGTTGTGTTTTCCCATGTGTCTTCGAGATGAGATATGGTATGGTTTCCAAGGTGTATTTGGGATGAGTTGTGGTTTTTGGCCTAGATTTCTATGGGAGGTATGTGAGGGGGTATGTGGTCCATGTGTCTTGGGGTAGGATGTGATGTCTTATATGGCCCAAGTGTCTATGGGTGGGATGTGAGGTGGCATGTGGCGTAGGTGTCTGTGGGTGGGATGTAGTTGGGAGGCCTAGGTTTGTGTGGGCGGGTTGTAATGTGGTATGTTTGAAAGAGGTGGGAGTTTCATGACATTTTTCATTAGGTTTTGAGAGTGGATAATCAGTAGGAAAGTGGTGTGGGAACCATATCATTGTTGTGCATTACATTATAGTAGTTGACATGTGTTATTTGGTGAGCATGTCTTCATGGGGATGGTATGGTTAGTATACCTTCTTAGGTGCTGTTAGGTTCTGCTATTTTCTCACAAGTTCATCAGTATTCCTCCTTCACATGTGCATCAGAGACTTTGGTTTTCCTACAGAGTATACTTGTATGCTTACCGTATATATATAAACTATTTTCAAGTTTCCATGAATATTACGTAGACTATGCTGGACCCCAAAATCTTGGATCTTGATAGTTATTGTTCCACTGTTTATCTTTACTTTTGGAACATTACTTTAGAGCATTTTGGCATTTGAATCAGTTATATTTTAAACATTCATGTAGGATGTTTTAATATTTCTAATATATATATATATATATATATCTTAGAGTTATTTTAGGATGAACCATATTATCTCTCGATCATGTTTCTTTAAAAAGAGGAAATTTCTCCCATTTTGTGATACTTGTATACCCTTGCTGATGGTTACCACCCTGGGGCCTACTGGAAGTGGGACTCATGGGTTATTATCTCCCTTTATTCATTGATAGCCCAGGAGGGGCATATTTGGATGGAGGGGTCGTGACAATGATTCACATATGTGATTTTTTTTTATTGATTTTGACTAATGAAAACCAAACCATGATAGATGAAATAACAACATGGTGTGTGAGATATGGGTACTGTTTGAGTTCATATATCCTTCAAATTTGTAATGTTTTTTTGGATACATAGATCATATAATTTGATTCTTATATATAGATTAAGTAGTATTTGGAAAATATTTTTGTATGGGATAGATAGATTAATATAGTGGGATATTTCATTATAAAGATAAATATTGATCCATAATTATAGGTCTTGGAGGAAATAATAAGGTGATATTTTTATAGGAAAAACGAAAAAAGGAAAATTAGATTAAAAGATAATATAACATAAATATCTTGTTTTCCAGAGAATATAGAATTATTTATTCAACGGAATATAGCCAGAGTGTGAATCCTATAAGATGATTTTTATTTATATAAATTGATAATGGTATAATAATAATAATTTTCCTTGATTATTAATTATAATGACGATGTTCATACTTATTTATGTATCTTAGGAAATAAAAATTAAGATAAGTGTAAAGACCCCAACCCTAGTAGCCCAGACTCAGTGGCTACTTTATTACATTAGCAGTAGATATAAGCGATCACGTACCAATAAACCTAATAGTTTTGTAGTCTTGGTAAAATAGATATATACTTGACCTCACATTACATTTTCAAACATAAAATACATAACATAGTGAAATTAAATATTCTACATCCTTAAACTCATTAAAAAATTACTTCTTAATATCCTAGGAAAAAGAACAAAATAAGGGTGAGATCATATTCTTAGTAAGGGGTATATAAAGAGGAATATATCATGATTAAATAAGTCATAACCAATATGAAAAGATAAATAACTGAAAACAAATTCCTTTTAATCAATAACATGAGCACAATGAATAATATGACAGATATAAAATATAATCAAATAATTTCATATAAATAATCACATGAACTTGAAACTTATCCATGGATATCATAAATAATAAAATAATCATATTGATATAAACAATTAATCACATAATTATAGAATTCATAAGTTTGGACAACATAAATATATTTTCACGGCCTTATTCCAAGACATAATACAAAAATGGGAAAGGCCTTAGCAAAATACCTAAGCTAGTTTGTCTCATAAGACCTATCAATGAATCGCTAGTTAATAATAAGCCTTTCCCATCACTTAATAATTCAAATTAATTAATAATATCAATTTAAACATTCATATTAAAAATTAACATAAAAAATGTTAATACTTTTCCCAATCAATAAACATAATCATAAAGTATCCAGAGTAATATAGAGAATGATATCAGAATAGTATATACCCAATGAAACTATTCAAAAACTATCTATATAAATAATAAGGCTGCTAATATTACAACACATCAACATTGGAGCATATGTTAAATAAGGCTTTTCATTGATGAATAGAAATACCCTAAAATTTTGTTAAAAACATTTCTGAATAAAATACACTTTTGAATTTTGATAATGTCTTTAAAAAATATAAAATTTTCACAAATATTAAAGAAAACATTTTCTTTTAAAATAAGTATTTAATCATTCAAATTAATATTTATTTTATTGAGTGGTTATTATAGTGGAAAATTCTATTTAAGTTGTATAAGTTAAAAAAATATTCTTTTTACACTTCTGTATGAAATTTACAAAAGTACCTCTTTCAGAAAATAAAAGGAAGACCCTTTTTAAAACATTTTTAAAAAATTAAAACATGTGTAGAAATTAATTAAAACAATCATGTTATAATATTAAAACCTTCTTTAAAACATTTTTATAAAACATGGATATGTAAGACAAAGGATTTTCGACCGAAGAGAGAAATAGATTTGATTTTCCTTAAAATCATATTTTCAGTCTCTTGAGTACTTAATTTCAGGAAAATGAAAGTAAAATATTTATTTTCAATCAATAATCATGGTATAATTAAATATATCATATTTAATATATAATAATTAAATAATAATCACAATAGAAAAATTAACATAAACAATCTCAAATGTTGATGAGATTATGAAATAAACCCTTACCGCTTTGATAACTTTTGAATCATAACCCCCATGAAAATAAATAACATAAAATGAGACAATAAAAAAATGGATAAAAATTTAATCAAGATATAAAATATCAAAGGGTGATTATATAGAAAAAGGAAAAAAATAAGTATTGAATATAGCATACATCTCACGAAAGTAAAAGTGAGACTAGAAACCCTTACCTCAGGTCCAACCTCCTTTGTATGTGTTCAAACCAAATTTATAATAAATATAGATTTATTATAAAATGTTTAAATAATAATAATAATATATATCATACCATATATGATTTACATATAATGTTTTATCACATTTTTATTAATGATTCTTCATTAAAATCCATGTTCTGGGTAATAATTGCTTTCTATTTCATGTATTCTTTGGTTCGATAGTTTTGTTCCTTGTATTTTGATCATCGTTCCATAATATATAGGATTTTAATCATGATTTAAATTAAATATATATTAATTAAATATATATATTTATCCTCTCATAAAATTTATAGATATATTAATGTATTGCATTGTTCATGAAGATGGTAGGTCGTACGCATGCATGAAAGATGTTTTCACTTTTTAACAGATGAAACAAAATAAAGTAAATAATAATTAACCTTTAAAGAATAATAATTATACCATATTATATATATATGTATGTATGTATGTATTTATATTAATTAAATATATATTTATTACCATCTAAGTAAAATGGTAATGAAAAACAAATCACATCGTTTTGTGGAGGTAGAAATCCACACGTATGCCCAAGCAACGTTATCATTTTACAATGGATTAGAAGGAAAGATGGTATATGTTATATTATAATTATATAAGTATAATTACATCCTAATTATTATATATAAACATTAATACCATCATAATAATTATCCATGAAATATGATGGTGGAAAACGAATTGTATTGCTATGTCGAGATGGTAAGTTGTATATACGTAAGAGAGATACCTTCACTTACCATTTGATGGAAAATAGGGTGGATAATTATGGTTTAATAATCATAATAACATTTAAATATATTTAAGATACATAATTTATCATTTTATGATAAATTATATATATTAATAGTAGGTAAAATAAGAAGTAAAAAATGATCTGTTATGGCAATTACCTCTTCCTTAAAAGCACTCTTTTAGATCTCCTCTTAAGGATTATAGGGTTGGTATTTTGGGAATACCATAACCTATATAATGTTTATAATGAATTTTATAAGATATGTTTTGGTATTTTAATGATATATGGCTCAAATGAGTTTAATTAGTCAGGGGAGGAGGTGTCGTTTTAAAATTGAGGTGAGGGGCACTTTTGAACTTCTTAAAAGAGTAAATTATAATAAATTCATTATCTAGATCCAATGAATGAAAAAATATATGGATTATAGTATAAGATAATATGGGTCTTGAATATAATAAATCAATAAACTTTTTTAGTTTTAAGTGGTTTCTTAAACCATATTATTAGGTTTAACCCCATAGTTAACCTAATTTAACATTGACCATGGTAACAAATTTTTCACTCTTAAGGGGTTATAATTTTACATATAATTTCAAAATTGAATAATAAATGGAAAATATATTATATTTTAGACCATATATTATCCTATTTTTCCGATTTTAATATTTTCATGATTTTAAAATGATTTAATCATATATTAATATGATAAAATATCATTAATGTTTATTTTGACACAATTCATTTAATTTGAATTAAAAGATATAGAGATATATAGAATTAGAATATAATACTTTAAATCAATGATAATATTTCACACTAATCTATAAAATTCTTATAACACTAAAAAAATTTCAAATTATATTTCTTTTAATATTTTTAAAATTATTTATATTACTTTTCTATTAATTGAAAAAATAATGCATCGACATTGAATAAGCATTTAAGGTAACTATATAATTACAAAAAATTATAAATAAATTTCCATCTTGTTAATAATTTCATTATTATAAAAATAAACATTTATATTCAATTCTAAATTTCTTTTTCCCTATATTGACACATGATATATATTTAAAACTAAGAGAGTGGCATTTTGTAACATTCTTTTATTTAAATATTATATAGGTCATTTTAATGGAAAGTTGTACATTAAAAAATAAATTTATATACTAATAATATAATTTTATAATTAAATTAATACAATAATGATTAAGAATAAATATTATTACCTTATTACTCATGGTTAACCAAGATTAACCAGATTTACCCTTTACCGAAGTGATACATTTTTTCACGATTACTGCTAATATTAGAAAAAAAAACTAAAAGGTACTTATTTAACAAATTATTACCTTATGATTTTAAATATTAAATAAATTTTATAAATTTTAATTTCTATACGTTTAAATAATTAATTTAAAATCAAAATTCAAAATGCAATGAAAAACAGTTTTAAGATAAACGTCTTTTTATGTATAAAAATGTTTTTATAGCAAATTCAACCGTGAAATTAATTATAGTGAACATAATTAGAATATTAATAATATAATAGAAATAATTATAGTTTTAAATCATTTTAAAATAAAATGTAACTTTGTAAATTATTGAATCAAAAATATAGTTTTCAATAAAAAGAAGTATTTTTCACTATTCATTGAAAATTCAATCTTTTTATAAAAATACCAAAAATTCACCACAAGTAAATTTTCTTGTTATAATATAAAAAATGAATTTAATTTACTAAAATTTATAAATGTGGAAATAATTAATTCTATTATTTTCTCATAGAATGAAATAAAAAATCATTTTTGAAGAATAAAATGACTTGATAAAAAATGAGTGTTTATTATCAAAGAATTAATAAATAATTTTTTATTATGTATAAATTTTATATATGTTTCATAAAGTGTGTATTCTTATTCATACCATATAATTTAATGGATGGGTTTTAATAGTCATATTTAAATAAAAATATTTCATGGTTCATTTAAACTCAATGTTGCATGTTGGACATGTTATCAAACATAGTGCTACTTCAAAATAACGGGGTGTTAAATTCACTCCATTAAATAAATTTCATCCATGAAATTTCAACTTATTATATTTAATAAAATTTTTGAGGTTTTAAATTTTTTTGGAAAACCCACAATATTGAAAGGGTTCGTAAAACTTCCTCTTAAATGGTGGGAAAAGGAAGTATAAGGTCCCTAAAAAACTAGGTTTCCAAATATGAGAACATTAGTGAGAATTGAAAATATAGACATGTAAGAGAAAAATAATTCCCAAAGAATGATGGAGAGTTATAGAGAACATGTTCAGTAGAAATTCAAACACCACAAAACCATAAATCTATAATGGTTGAAAAGACCATCAATTCAATAGAAATGATCATAATAGGATAATTTTTTGTTTCAAGTTCCTTTTACTAGAGTTAAGTAAATTCTTTACTATCAAGATAGAGAACACTGAAAACTATACTTTATATATTTATATTTCATAGTAAAAATTTCATCCTTTGGTCATTATTTAACTAATTTTCACTTTATCTCTTACACTAATATAAATGTTTTATTCTTGAAGAACTAAAATTAACTTTTAACAGATCAGGAGTTCTATAAAATAATGAAACTTATTTTTATATGTCTTTAAAAATTTACCAAAACCAAAAAGGTTAGAATAAGATATTAAATATTATATTTATCTATAAAATATCAACAAAAAACCAGAAAATCTCCACTCATTCCATTTCATAAATAGTTAACCTTAATACCATACCAAAATATATCTGACCAAATTTAAAATCCAAAAAATTAAAAAGAGGTTCAATAATTCAACTTAACATCAATCCTTCAAATAATATAAATTATCACATAATTATCACATACTAAATATATTAGTACCTTGATAACTGAAATCGCCATAAAACCACTATTAAAAAATAACTATTTCCAAAAATTAACATTATCCTTATTCCATATTATCCAAAAATGCAGTGAACTCCACTACTCTATGATCAAATCACTAATAATTTTCAATTTTTTTAATACTATACCATTTTCTTAATTAGTTTCAATATTCCCTTTATCTTAACTAAACATTATTAACTTAATAACACAAATATATTTAGGGTTATATTTCTCTTATTCAATTATTATCCAAAAATATCATTGTACCACTAAATTACTTTTCCTTGTTATCAGTAAAATTATACATATGAATTCAAATCATTAAATAAAAACTATTGTAGAAAAATATTTATAAATGTCATGATTCATATAACCATAATATCTTTGATAACATACTTCTTGAATCTAAATACAATATCACTTTAATCATTCCACTTCAGTTGTAGTAATAGTATAAGCATGACCTTGATCCCTTAGTTTCTTCTGAGGTATATTCCCCTGGTGCTTGGGGAATTCATTTGTGTAGTGCCCCAATCTTTTTATAGTTTAAACATTTAACATTAGAGGTTTCTTTATTACCCTTTAATTCACGTTGCTAATGTTCTTTGTCTCCAAACATGAAGAAAACTATCATCCTCTTCAAGAAAGTACTAGGGTGTTTCTTTCCACAATTATTACATGTGTGAAAATCATTCTTTCTCTTCTTCCCCTAATCAATTTTTTACATTCTATCCTCTTTTTCTCTATATTTCCTTTAAATACATAATATATAGAGATTTATTTATCTATTTTTATATCACATGACACTCTATACTCATATGATGAGACTGTATTGGAGACTAGTTCCCTTATAAGGATTGGATTAAGAACATAAAATAAACAATCAATCTTACTCATTATACTACATATATAGTCTAAAACATTATTTTCTAACCTTTTAAATTTGGATTTATACTTAGAAAAGTTTTCCTATTCCTTTTTTCAGACTCAAGAATTGAATATCCATATCCAATCATTATTCATGAAGAAAATATTTTTACAAGAAAAGTTCCTTAAAATTCTCTTATTCCTTACTCAATATTTCATCTTCTTCCTTAGTGTTTTAAATTAATGACCACCATGTATATGTATCCCCCAAGAGAGAGAAATATCTTCTCTAAAGAACTTATCCAGTATTGGAAAACAAATGCATTTTTAGTCTAATTGAATGATAGATTTTGGTGACACATGAAGCAACCTAACATTATTACAACATGTTATGGATTAGATTTTTCTCCATACAAGAAACGTTATTAGTCACAAATTGAGTTTGCTACCCCAATATAGTTATAATTTTTTCATCTCCATATGAAGCATTGTGATCTCACCTAAGAGTGAAATCCCTCCATGGATTAAATATATTGATACAGTATCTGTTACTTCGACAAGGTACCGTTTATAAATAGTAGAATACAGTAGATTAGATCATAACATCATGAATCATAATGTATAATTTCAAGACTATTGAAACACTAAACAAAAAATAAAAAATTATGTATAACTAATTTCAAAATCATAATCTTGGTTTCTTTAGGAAAATTTTCAATGTTTTTCAAAGTGTAACATTTTATAATCTATGCTTTACTAAATATACTTACTGAAGTATCTACTAAAATTGATTTGATACAAACTATAAAGACTCATACCCCAGTAGCCTAGAGTTGGTGGATACATTATTAAAATAGAACTAGATACAAGTGATTTCTTCCCAATGAACTGAATATTTTAGTAGCCATAGTAAACTAGATATATACAATACTCTCAAAATATATTTGAAAACATAGAATTCATAACATATTGAAAGTAAATATTTTTCAGCTTTGAACTAATTCAAAAATTACTTATTCATATCCCAGGGAAAGGAAAAAAATAAGAGAGAGATCAGATTCTTAGTAAGGGTTATATAAATCGAAATCAATCATGATTAAATAATACATAATCAATATTGAAAGTTAAATAACTAAAAATCCATTTCATTTAGTTAATAACTTGATCATAAGGAATAATATGGTAGGAATAAATGATGATAAAATAATTTCATGAAACTAATCACATGATCTTAAACCATTTCCAAGGATATCCAAACTAATCAAATAATAACATTTGAATTAATAACTAATCTCATAATTATGGAATTCAAAATTCTAGACATCATAAACATACCTTTAAGGCCTCATACCAACAAATCTTTTATAAATATGTAAGGCCTAAGCCAAATAGCTAAGATATTTTTTCTTATGAGACCTACTAATGAATCAAGGGGATATACAAGGCCCTGTATGACACTTAAAAAGTCTAAATCATTACTCATGTCAATAAAATAATTATTGAAAAACCAGCATACTAAATACTTTCCCCAATTGATAAACATAATCATAAATTATCCAGAGTAATATGGAAAATGGTATCAAAATAGTCCAAATTCAAACTTATCAAGAACCATACATGGAAATGATAAGTATGGTATCATTACAACATATCCCTAGTGTATCACAATTAAAATAAGGGTTTTATTATTATTTAATAAAAATACTGTAAAAATTTCACTAAAAATAGTCTTCAGGAAATTATCCTTTTCACTTTGAAAAACACTTTCAAAAATATAAAACATTCCAAAATATCAAAGAAAACTTTATATTTTAAAATAATCTTGTAAAATTATAAAGTGAGCTTCAAGTTATTTATTTTATATGATGACGTGAAATTTCATTCATGTTGTATCAGTTAATAAAATGAATTTTATACTTTTCTAAGAAAATTAAAAAAGTACCTCATTTATAAAATGATAGGAAGATTACTTTTAAATAATTTTGTAAAAATTAAAACATGAATAAAAATTACTTTAAAACTCATAGGATAATATTAAAAATATTCTTTAAAATATTTTTATAAATCATTTATATGGTAGAAAATGGGTTTTCGATCGAAGATAGAAATAAAATCCATTTTTCTTAAAAAATTGGTCTCTTTAGTAATTAAGTGGAGGAAAATGAAATGAAAAATTGTATTTTCAATAAATACATAAATGAGAATAAAATATATCATTTTAATATATAATGATAAATCAATAATCCCATTGGATACTTTGACATAAATAATCCCGAATGATGATGAGATTGTGAAATAAACCATTACCGCTTTTGTAAATTTGAATCATAACCTCCATGAAAATAAATAAATTAAAATGAAACATTAAATATATTAAATACAATTAGATTTATTATATAACATATCAAATTGAAATTATATACAGCACAAAAAATAAAAAATTTGATAATATTGTATATGTCTCATAGAAGTAAAAGTGAGATGAGAAACCCTTACCTCGGGTCTGACTTCCTTCGCATGTATATGAACCTCCTATATAATAAATATATATTTATTATAAATATATTTTATAATTATAATCATATATATCATAGCATATATGATTTAATTATAATCTGTTATCAACCCTTTATTAACGATTCTTCATCCAAATCACTGTTCTGAGTAATAACTGCTTATTTTTTCATGTATGCTTTGGTTCGATAATTTGGGACCTTTTATTTTGATCATTATTACATCATATTAGTAATTTTAATAAAAATATAAATAAAATATATATTCATTATATACATATTTATATTCACACATAAAATGTATAGATAGAAGAACAAATTACACCATTTATGGAGACGGTAGGTCGTACGTACACAAGAAGGTTGTTTTCACTTTTCGAATGATGAAAAAAAGAAATGCATATAATAATTTACCTTTAAAAATAATTAGTATACTATATATATCATATATATATATATATATATTAAATCTATACTTATTTTTATACAAGTAAAATGGGAATGAAAAAAAGCACATCGCTTTGTGGAGGTGGTAGTCCACACATATGCACGAGCGACATTATCATTTTTTGATGGATTGAAAGGTAAAATTATTGATGTAATATTGTATTTATAAATTATAATTATTTAATAATTATCATACATAAGTATGAAACCCATAAAAATAACCATAAATTAAATATGTTTTTGGAAAAATAAGTGTATCGCTACGTGGAGACGATGAGCTGTAAGTACGCATGAGTGATACATTCACTTACCATTTGATGAGAAAGAGGGGGATAATTATGTTTTAATAATTATAAAATTTAACTGAATTTATGATACTGAAGTTATTATTTTATTATAAATACCATATATTTATAGTTTGTCAAATAATAAGTAAAAAAAGAAGGTGATCGGTTAAGGTGATTACCTCTTCTTTGTAAAAACTCCTTTAGATATTCTCTTAAGTATACTGGGGTTAGTGTTTTAGAAATACCATAACCTATATAATGTATATATGGAAGTTTATAAGGTACTTTTACAAGTTATTTTTTATCTATATGGATCAAAAGGTGTCAAGAAGTTTGGGGAGGAGCTGCCCTTTTATTATTGAGATGAGGGGAACTTTTTGGAATTTTATAAAATATTAAATTATAACAGTCATTATCTAGATCAAATACCTCAAAAATGGTTGTTATTTGAATATAAGTTACTATTATATTTAAATAAAATCATCTAGATTATTTTTTATAGGTTTAAGTGGGGTTTTAAACCTTATATTTTGGTTCAACCCTTTAGTTAACCTATTTTAACATCAATGCCTTAACATATTTTTCACACTTTAAGGGTTATAATTTTACATATAAGGTAAAAATTGGACCATAAATGGACAATATATTATATTATACACCATATATTATCCTTTATTTTAACTTTTTAGTGTTTTTATCAATTTTAAATAATTTAATAAGATATTTATTTGATAAAATATCATTAATGCCAATTTTGACACTATTCATTTAATTTGACTTAAAAGACATAAATAAAAATTTTAAATTCGAATATAATACTTAAAATAAACACTAGTATGTCATAATAATATATAAAAGTCACTTAACACTATAAACCATTCAAATTATATAATTTTTAATATGTTTAAAATTATTTATTTTTTATTTCCATTAATTAAAAAAATATTGCATCAGTGTTTCATAAACATTTATGGTAAATATATAATTAATAAAAATTATTAATTAAAAAAAATAATTAAAATAATTTAATTATTATAAAATTATACATTCATATTCACTCATGAATTTAGTTTTTCCCTATGTTGACACATAATAGATATTTGAAACTAAGAAAGTGACATTTCGTAACATTCTTTGATTTAAATATTACAAAGTTCATTTTCAAAACAAAGTGTTCATTAAACTAATAAATTTATATAATAAGGTTATAAGTTTAAAATTTCCTTCATACAATAATAATTAAGAAAAAAATTATTACATTATCACTTAGTTTTAACCTAGATTAAACTGATTTACCCTTTATCGAGGTTATACATTTTTTTTCACAATTACAATTCATATTGATAAAAAAAGGGACTTAGTTACCAATTTGAACAAAATAATAAAAAAAATCTAATCCATTTTATAAAATTATATTTATATAAGTGGAAGTATTTTATTTAAAATCAATACACAAAATGCGACAAAAACAATTTCTTAGAAGAAAAAAATATCTCTTATGTATAAAGATGTTTTTATCCTAAATTAAATCAATAAATTGATTCCAATAAACAAAATTATATTATTAATAATATAATATAAATAATTTTAGTTTTAAATTATTTTAAGAAAAAATGTAACTTTGTAAATTCTTCAAATAAAATTACAGTTATCAATAAAAAGGGGTATTTTTCAAAATTCATTAAAAATAAAACATCTCAAAAAAATACCAAATATTCAACCAAAAATAATTTTTATACACCTATTTAAATAAAATAATTTAATTTCATCAAATAAATTTTATAAAATTGGAAAAAATTAATAAAAATATTTTCTCAAGGAAGGAAATAAAAATTATTTTTAAAAAAACATATTTTTGAAGAATAAAATGACTACATGAAAATATTATGTGTTTATTTCCAAATAATTAATAAATAAATTTTTATTGAGAATTAACTTCATATTTATTTCATAATGCAGTTATTAATTTTCATACCAACGAATTCAATGGTTGGTTTGTAACGATCATATTTAAATAATAATATTTTGTTGCTTGTTGAAACTGGGAGTTGTGTGTTGTACACTCTATCAAACAATGTGTTTTTAAAATTATTTGGGTTTTATAATAAGGAAGTTCAACTAGATAGTGTTTTATTATCTTTAAATTATTATAATATTTTTTATTATTCTTTCGTATTATATGATGATTGAATTATTCTTACACCATGGATTAGCCATTATCTAAATAGTATACCATGTAAATAATTGTATGTTAAAAGTTTTATATAATTTATCTTTATTTGATAGTGAGGTTGAGATAAATACAAGTACAACTAATAATGGTTGGATATATAACAAAGGAATAAATTTTAAAGTGTTTAAATTGATCATACCTTAATTCACCCTGCCCTTTTTGAGTATGTTATCTTTGGGGACTTAATAATTTTTCAAATAATATATATTCTATAGTGGGTTTTCTCCAATTTTTCTATAGTATAAACTTTTTTAAATCATGTGGATATATATATTTTTTTTGGAAAAAAATACATTTAAATAAAATTAAATGATTTACTACATCAAATCACGTAGAATAGAGGTTTATGAAAATATTATATATAATATTTTTTAATGATATGTCATTAGAACGGTCATAGCAGTATTACAAGGTTATGAGTGTTGATGAAAATTGAATAAATTATTTTGGGGAAGAATTATCTAATATTTTGTAAATAATTTCCATTAGATTAAAATTATCCATGATGATGAAGGAAAAGAAAATATGTGTGTTTCTGTGTGTGTGTGTGTGTGTGATTCAATGTTAAAATAGAAGAATCATTAATTTTTAGGGTATAAATTTTAAGAACAAAATATAATACACTTTGAATCAGATGATGAATACTCCCAATGGTTGGATGATTTTTTCTTATAAATGCATGAAAAAATAAGGTTATCTATGATATAATAATATTCATGTAGATCCTAAAATTACTTCTTACATACTAAAATATTAATTCATATGTGAATGCAGATATATATTTAAAAATCATCCATCTTGGTGATCTTAAATAGAATATTCATTTCTTATTAGATGAATATAAGACTAAAATATATTTTTGTACAAAATGTGTCTAAGAAGATAAAATTTATAGTCATGAAGAGACTCTAAATAGAAAAATATATATATTATGGTAAAATGGATGAGATTATGGCCTTTCCCATGATAAACATTTAAATGATAAAAAGATAAATTTAAAGGAAAACACATATATTCTTGTTTTCTATTTATAATGATTCCTCATTGTAAAGAATATTATCTATAGAAATTTTTTAGGGATGTTGTTTATGAGTAAATATCCAAGTGTCCATTAAAATGGGTATAACAAGAGGGAAAATAATAACAAATAAAATTTAAATTTGAATGCTATATATAAATAATATTAGTCAATTGAAAAATCTAATATAGATGGTATTTAATAACATATAGAAACTTTTTATGGTTCCATGGTTTTTATTTTTTAATCAATTGGACTATAAAAAAAACACTAAAGAATATAAAAATGATAAAGAATACTTTGTTGATATAAAAATCACATTATAGGAAACCTTATATGAGATTAATTTTCAAATAGATAATAAAGTTAAATTTAATTTATTTGTTCATGACTTAAAAATATAAACAAAACAATTATAGGAAGTTATTTACATGTTGAAGTAAGTATTTAAAATCATGAAATATAAATAATCTAAAAAACTATAAAAATTAATGTTTTTCAATATATAAATACTTGAAAAATAAATTATCAATATAGATTTTATAATTAATTCACATGACATGAGTAAAATTATAAAACATCTCAAAGTATGTTTTTAAGAAAAAAACAAATAAGGAAGATTGATTGTGATCATTATGATAAATTGTGGAATGTAGTACGAATATTAAATTTGAATTTGTACATGAAAAAAAGAAAAAATAATGATCTTTTATCGATAAAAATATTTATATGTTTGACCTAGAAAATATATTTAATATTTTTAAGAAAATATAGACTTGGGGTATAGTTAAAAATATTAAAAATAATTCCCCTTGTAATTAATAATGTTGTTTTACTAATAAAAATACATGATTTGGTTGAACCCAAAAAATATTTGGATTGTAATAGAATAATCATAGTAACATAACTTAGATCATGTGTTATTACTAGGGAAATCGTAGAAATTTAATGTATATTTATTCTATTTAAAATTAATTATTTCATTAGAATGGTCTTGAGAATATAAAATAATGAACTATATTGATATCTACTTTCAAAAAATATTTAAATTTTCTAGGATATTGTTTTGCTTGTGTTTTTCATGGCCATAAAGAATGTTACTTCTCATCAAGAAGGGATAATATATTACAGAAAAAGAGTAATGAATAATATTCAATAATATTTTATTAAACAAAATAAGGAATAAACAAAAAGTATATAATGAATTTTCTTTTTTATAGTATGAGGATAATCTCTAAAACATTGGATATATAGTAGATTCAAGGATATTTACTAGTAAAAAACATTACATGTTGGTTAAAAGGACTATGAAATTCAATATGAAACTAGTTAAAATATCCATTAATGAAAGTGATTTATAAGTGGTGGTTTATACTAAATAATGTATTTACCCATATGAAATTAAAAGAATAATATTCTAATAATTTTAAGAAACAAATATATGGTATAGTGTGATTTTATAAAAATATATAACTCAGTATTAAATACATCACAATTTAATATATTAATAGAAATAATTATTAAAGGCTTATGTGTTTATTTTGAAATTTAAAAGTCATAAACTCCTAAACAAATGCCAAATTTTTAATTAATAAATATATTACAATTCAACTCGAATACATATAGAGTTAATGGGAGATACAGATCAACGATAATGATGGGAAGAAGTAATATGTAAATTTTTATCCAATTAATGGATATGAATACTCTTATATACTTATAAAGGAAAATTTTAATAAAATAATACATTAATAGATCTAGAAAATTAATATAAATTCTTCATTGGATTTTTCAAAATTATGGGATAGCTAAAGAAATAACCACATTGAAAATATGTTAAAATATATATATAATGGGATAATTAAAATAACTTTTCATAGTTTCTCTATGTAGATATTTTTTAATCAATCCATCAAAATTCTTTTAGTATAGAAAGTATTTTCTTATATTAATTAGAAAAAATAGAATAATGGATTACATCATTTTGATTTGTCAAAAAAAAAAGTATAACGATTTGTGTCAATAAATATAACTAATTTAAAAAGAATATTTTTTAAATAAGCTTCACATATTTTACATTTTAAAATTTTTCAAAGTTTACTATGAATATTGAGGTGGTATATCTTGATAGGTATGGTAATCTTCATAAAGTTTCATATATGATAATACTCCAAAAATGTGGTGAAAAATATAATAAGTTATTTAATCAATAATATGGTGAGGATTTTTTTGATTAAGAATGTAATTTAATAAAATTATTGCTAAAAATAAATTATTTTATTTATTTACATGTAAAATAAACCTTTTTCTCTAGTCAATATTAAAACAATATAATATATGTTTAAATTAAATTCAACATCTCATATTTTAAGAATAAGTATTACATCTTAATCAATGGGGAAGAAATGAAAGTTCAAAAAATATAGGTGATGAATGCATTTTTTTAATAGTTCCAAAGTAAGGTTTACTAATGCTTCAACAAAATTATTGGTAAGATGTTCTATGGTTAATATGTCATTGTTATTAAACTCCCATTGAGTAATAATATAAATAACCAGAACAATATTCCTAAATATTAAGAGGGGGATAATTCTAAAAAATTATAAAAGTATAATATGTTGAATCTAAATATGATTTATATATATAAATTAAGTATTATGAGGTTAAAACACAAGAAATGTCTTATAATATAAAATAAATAATTTAATTAATTAGAAACATATTACATTTTATAACATTCATTTTGTTTGAAAAATAGTTCTTCCAACAATAAACTGAATAACCTTATTGTGTCTAGTTAAATACAATATTATTTAATAAGTAATAAATATTGTGATTTAGTTCAAATAATTTAATTAAAAACATAACCTAAGGTTGAAATATAAAAATATGGTGTATGTTCCAGGTCTATCAAAAATAATTTCATTTGAACCAAATGGGTTTTCATAAAATAAACTCAATGAAAATTGAAAGGTTATTTTGAACATAGTGATTCTATTATATAATGGGTCCCTAAAAATATAAGGGGTACATATTGTTATAAAAATTTTACCTACTAAAATATTATTGTACACTAGGCTATTTAGAACTATTTTTATCTAAAAAAGATTTAATATTGACCAAATATATGTAAATTAAACCTTCTTTAATGTGTAGTTGTATAAAAGTTACACATTGGCATCTAGATTTATTTCAATTTTGTTTTAATTAAATAAAGGTTTATAGGATCAAGAAGTAATTTTTTGGACTAAAGCAATATTTGAGAGAATTTTACTCTTGTTTGGATCTATTTTCAAATAATTTGGGATTCAAATAAGATAGATTTGATCACAACCACTGTGTGAAGAAGAGTTGTGAAGAAATATTTATAGTGTCAGTCAATGTGGATGACTTCTTATTTGGTATATTAAAACAATAATTTTTCAAGGAGTTATTAGATTTATGTCTAACAAATGAATCCACATTTTTATTTTAATGATCCAGGTTTTTACTTGAGAATGATTGAAATTATGAACATAATTTTGATCTCATTCAATTTCATTAAATTATTTGGGGATCTTATTTATTAAATTATTCTATGGTTAAATTTTATTTAGTTTTATGAGATGTCTTTAATGAAAATTAAAATTAGTAATATTTTTTTGATTATGCGAAAATTTAAATTTTTCAAAATAAAATAGTCAAGAAATGTTTTTTGAGGTTTTAATCAATCTGGAAATGTGGTCTTCTCTATGAGGTGGATGTTTGGAATAAATTGATGTATTTTTTGTTGACGATTTTATTAAATTAATTATCCTATTAAAACTTTTATATTTTTCATATCTTCAAAATTATACATCGAATTAGAATTATGTAATTTTTTATTTCTTGAGGCACAATTTATTATTCAGGGATGAAATAAATTTTTTAAGACATGAGTATTTTCATGGACATATTTTTAGTATTTCCCTTTTAACCTCTATAAAGTGGAGTTTACATAGATATTTTTGAAAATTATCTATGAGTATTATGAAGGAATGTAGGTTCTACCAATATAGGTAGTATAAGGACCCATCCTTAAATATTACATAATCTATTGACTTTAGACTTTAATTTAATTTATTTCATTTCAAAATATATTTTAGGTTTATAATTTTAGATAGATGTGTTATAAATATTACATAAAACATAATATATATACATACGCACAAAGTTGACAATACTAATCATTATTTATTTTTTCCACAACATAAAACATTTAAAAAGAAACAATTTCTCTTTTAATGAATATTCTTTATGACTTTCAACGTGACTTATTCCTTGTTCTTTTTCATCCTTTAACCTTGGGAAAAATATTTTAAAATTTGTGTGCACATAAAAAGATTAGTAAGGGACATATAGAAGAATAAATATATTAGTTCAGTGAAAAAAATTAAAACCCATGTAATTTTTCCCTTAACTATGAAGTTCTTTGAGAAAAATAAATAAAAATGTCCACATGAAAAACACACACACTTTTTTTTCTTAATAAAGACCTATAAAACCCATGGAAATAAAATAAAAAACCCTTTTTCAACTTATAGAATCATATTATTAAAACACTTTCAAAACCCTTTTAATTTGAATAACCATATATCCAGCTTACAATATAATTTTTCAGATAACATAATCCTAACCCAATGAATTGAAGTGCTATGTTGGTACACCCATCATATAAGCTATATCAGGATCACCCATGAGCTATTATGGTGCTCAACCTTTTTTATATGTTGGATTAGGATCACCTGTTCACCATTAATAATATCCAAGTACCATTAATGAATTAAAAAAATATATTCCTTCACTTTTCAATAATAACAACAATCTATGTTCTTCCATAGCTTGATTAACCTGTGGAAAATAAATGGATTCCCTAAAAATATCATAATCCATCCAAAGAAATAATAAGGACATTATTAATAAAAAATATACCTATTGTATTGTAAGTAACTTAAATATTTTTTGACATTGATTAATGAAAATACCATTAAAATGTCACTAAATACATTTTTTACTAAAATAACCTTTTTACTTTGAGTGCCATCAAAGTATTTCATCTTATATGGAAAGTGTATTTTAAAATACCACTTTAATAATTTATTAAGGAAAATATACAATCCATTTTGAAAATACATATTTAAAATATAAACATTATCAAACATTAAATAAAACATTTTCCTTGAAAATAACTTTTTAAAATTAAAAAATAATCCTTAAAATAGTGAGTGTTCATTAAGTCTACAATTTTTGTTCATGCTGAATATATTTAAACAAATATTCATTTCCCTTTTTTAAAAAATTTCAGAAAATACCTTGTTCAGAAAATGATTTGAAAATTACTTTTAAAAAGATTATTAAAATATAATCATGGGTAAAAATTACTTTAAAAAATAATACTAAAACATATTTTAAAACTTTCTTAAAAACATGTATTAAGAAGAAAAATTATTTTGGATCGAAGAGAGAAACAAAATAATATTTTTTTGAAAATAATTCTCAACCATATTATGTCAAAAATAGTGGAAAAGGGTAAATATTACCTGAAAATTTCATGAATAACCCAAATATAATAAAATTGATATGTTTCATGAAAATAATATCATATTATTTCCTCTAAAATAACCTTCAATATAAAAAATTCCAAAAAAATAAGATTATATCGTAAATCCTTTTCTACTTTGTTAATTTGTCAATAGTAAGACTCATGAAAGAGTAACCTCATATTAATATTAAATATTTTAAACATAAGAAGAATCATTATATAATATATATAAAAGGTATTATATATACCCCTCATAATGTAAGATAGGTGTATAACATAACATGTGTCCCAAAGAATAAAATTTGAGACGAGCAACCCTTATAGTGATCATAATGTTGATGTGAGAATTAATCAATGCATAAATTATGTGTATAAAATGTAAATACATATAAAAAAGTTTAAATAAAACATAACATAATCAAAATTTATTACACACATAATCTTATAATATCAAATATAATTAAGAAGTAATATAACCCAGTAAAAATAAATTGAGTTATGGAATTATTTACCACTTGGTAACTATTAAGTCAAATCTCATTCAATGAAATAATTCAGATTGAAACTTAAAATACCATGATGTATAAATTACTCATGATATAAAATTTAAATTGGTAGTATATACACCAGATAAAATAAATTAGGTTAATAATATAAAAATATGTCTCAAAGAAAGAGAATTTAGACAAGTCCCTTACCACTTTTGAAACACTTGAAACATAATCCACATGAAAGAAGAACATTAAAAAAACTATAAATATCATTTTAATAGATAAATTCATGATATAACATGTAAAATGGGTCTTTATATACACCACATAAAATAATATAGGTTCATGACATCAAAATATGCCTCAATGAAAAGAAATTCAGATGAAACCTCTTACCATGGGTCCGACTCATCATGTATATTATTTATCTTCTAGGATAATAGACTTATGTTAATGATTTAATTTATTAATAAATTTTTAAAAATTTATTATTATTTTTATTTCATTTTTTATCATTTTATGTATGATTACTTAATCAGTTAAGTTTAAATTAGATGTTTTTATAATATTCGGATTATGTGTCAACAATGAGTTTAGTATGTTAAATATGGTCAAATTGGTAATTATTTAAAAATATATAGAACAATTATCATAAAATAATTATAACTTTTATACTTAAAATAAAATTTTAAAACCATTCATTATATATGGTTGTGAATAATGATCTATGTTACAATTATGGAGATGGTAGGTCATACGTACGCATGAGTAACATTTCCATTTTTCAACAATCATTATGGAAAGAAGGTAACTATTATTTTATATTTATATATTTATAATAATATCATTAATATCATATTATGTATTTAAATATACTAGTATATACCATCCACATGTTTTGGTGATGAAAAAAGGATCACAACACTTCATTGAGGTGGTAGTCCACACGTATTCACAAACGACATTATTATTTTTTAATGAGTTGAAATGTAAGAAAGAAAATGACATATTATCATTTAAGAATGATAAATGTGTAATTAATATCATAATTATATCAAATATGTCACATATATTCATTGAATTTACCCTTATTAACTTCCATGTAAAGCGTTGGTGAAAAATGAATCACATCTCTTTGTGAGGCGGTAGTCCGTTTTACACACAAGCGATGTTATCATCTCCCACATAGAATGGAAAGTAAGACGGAATATTTTATATCATAATTAAATAAGTAAAATTATATTAAAAATATCATATATATACTTTAAATACATCATTATAACCATTCATGAGAGGAGACGATGAAAAATAAATTACATTGGTTCGCGAGATGGTAGTCTGCCGTACACATGAATGTTGGTTTTATCTCCCATTTTATGGAAGATGAGATGTATTTAGGTTATTAAATAAACATAATAAAAATATAATTATATGGGAGTTATTTTTTTATTATACCATCATAATTTAAGAATGTTTTAAGGATGTGTAATGAAGAATAAAATAAAAACTCTCACTTAAGCATGATACCTCTTGTTTAGACAACCTCCTTAGGTTAAAAAAATCCTTATTAATAAGGAATTATAGTAAATTAATGGGTTCTGAGTCATGGTTATAAAATTAATTAATATATTTGGTTGTGTATTTTTTAAACCTAAATGGTTTTAATGAGTGAATATAGGAGGGTAGGGTGGCCTTTTATAAGTGTGTTGAGTGGCACACTTGTAAATTTTTAAAAGAAAAATTGATATCCACATTTTCTAAATGAAACAAAGGCTCCAAAATGAAAAATTATTGATCCTTAGAGAAGATAATTTCTACATATGTCCATAAAATATGTTTTATACAAGTTTTATATCATCTTAACCCTTATCTAATTAGTTTAACCCTGGTAAATCCATTTTTACCACAACTGTGGAATTTTTTTTGTTTTCACTCTTAATTATGACCAAAATTTAAATTAATATTATAATATAATATAACTTATTATTATTCTAAATATTTAAACCATTTTAAAAAATTCAATCCAAATAAGTGGATGAATTTAATTTAATATGAAAGTCATAGACGCGATGAAAAGGTGGGTTTTTAAGAAATGTATTTTTCAGAAATAAGATTATTTTTATTAACTCTATGACTAGTAATAAAAAATATATAAATCTAATTATATATATATATATATACTAATATAAAATCTATAAATTAAACTTAAATAATTCTTCATTAGTGGTTTTCTTAATTAATTAAAATTGAGAAAAATTATACACTTTAAAATATCTTTAAGGAAAAAATCATTTTTAAACAAAAAAATAAACTTATACTAATATCTAATATACATATGATTAAAATTTAATTAAGTGGATTATATATATCAAAATAATACAGATATTACTTTATATCATATTCAAAACATGATGGTGAATTTAAATTACTTATTTTATTTAAAAGAAATGACATTTTTACAAAAATTAGTATTTTTCACTATTCACTGAAAAATAAATATTTTCTAGAAAATTCCGAAATGTCACCCTAAGTTTATTTTCTGTATTTTTATTTAAAAAATTAAATTTATTTTATAAAATTCTAATTTTATAATTTGTAAGTTAAAATTTTAAATAAAAACCTTATAAAATAGTTTAGTTAAGACTGTTTCCATTTTTATATAAAAATTAATTAATGTTCATATAATGATTATAATGATATAATTTAAATTAATAAACATTAAAATTATTTATTATATAAGTATCCACATTTTTACATTATTCTCCCGTTTTTGAAATTTCTGCCTCACAATTTTATTCACTTATTAAACAAGTTAGGATATATTTCCCTCATAGCATTTTCATACTCTCATCATTATTCTTTAGAAATAAAGTCTTTTCAAAAGACTATAACTTGATGAATCACATTATTCTGCAACAATATCTCTCTATTTTCAAGAATATGAATATTTTATTCCTCATAAAAAATATTATCTTCCAATAAAACTACTTTAGGTATCAAAACATGAGATAAATCTGGAACATATTTCCTTGATATTGAAATGTGAAATGCATTGTAAACCTGGGATAAACTAATAGGCAAAGCCACTTGGCAGGAAACTGATCAAAAAAATCTCTAGGATTTAATCTCGCCCAATAATCATTGTACTTAACTTCCCTTTTTATCAAAACACATAAAACATTTCGATGGAGATACTTTAATAAAAAAATATAATCACATACCTCAAAAGAAATATATTTCTTTCGGTTATATGAATAAATTTTATGCCTACTCCGAGCCACCCTCATATGTTTCTGAATCAAAGTCACCTTATCAGCTATTTCCTATACCAACATTGGTCTCATAAACATTCTTTCTCCTAATTCTTCCCAAAAATCTATACATTCAACACTGACTTCCAAATAATGCCTCAAAATATTCCATGTGTATATTGGAATGAGTTTTTATAAGAAAACTAAAACAAATAAATATATTTATCCCAACTTCCCTTAAAATCCATAGTATAATAATGAAGCATATCTTACATGGTGTGAATCATTCGCACAGGCTAACCATCGATTTGAGGATTAAAATATGTACTGAAATTTAATTCAGTATCCGTTGACTTCTAAAGTCCTTTCAATAAACTAAAAGTAAACCTAGGATCATGGAAAAATAAAATGTAGAGAGGAACTCCACATAACCTGACTATTTCCATGAGATATATTTTAAAATTTTTATTTAAAGATGTAATATCTCTAATTGGAAATAAATTTCAATATTAATTTAATCGATCAAAAATAACCCAAATCGTATTGCTAACTTGATATGAATGTAGAAATACAACCATGAAATCAATTGATATATTTTCCCATTTCCACTCTAGCAATGGAAAAGGTTGAATAATTCCCTTTAGAATTGTTTTGATTTAACCTACTGACAAGTCAAATATATCATTATAAATTAAACAATATCTCTTTTCATACAATCCCAACATTAATACTCTGAAATGTTTGGATACATCTTAGTTTTCCTAGGATGAATAAAAAATAGAGAACATTGAGCTTCACTCAACATCTCTATCTTCAACTAGGAATTACAAGGCATCCATACACTACTAGAAATATGGGCTTTTGAGCCCCTTTACCTATAGCGACCGCCACTGGTGGTTGCTATAGGTAATTAATAGCGACCGCAATGGCGGTCGCTACGTTTCCCTAAAAAAGGCTTCCCCCTCGGAACCCTCCCTCCTCTCGTGAAGCCCCCCCGCCCCACCGAACCCTTCCCCCCTCCCCGTCGCCCGCTCCCTCCCTGTCGCCGCGCGCCCTCCCTGTCGCCCCGCCCACTACCGCCCCACCCTCCGCCGCCCCGCCCTCTGCCGGCCCGCCCTTCGCCGCCCCGCCCCGCCCTCCGGCCGGCCGCCCTTCGCCGGTCCCTCCCTCTGTCGGCCCTACCCTCTGTCGGCCACCCTCCGGCCGCCCTCCACCCTCTGGCCGCCCTCCGGCTGCCCTCCGACGGCCCCGCCCTCCTTAGGCCACCCTCTGCCCTCCGGCCGCCCTCCACCCAGCCCTCCATCTCTTCTGGGATTCCTCCGCCTCTGCCCTCTGGCTCCGGCTGCCCTCCGCCCTCTGGCCACCCTCTGGACTCCCTCTGCCCTCAGGCCTCCCACCACCCGCCTCCGGTAGCTCGGCAGTCCTTAGACATCCCTCTGTCAGCCCTCCGGCGGCCCTCTGGCCTTTGGCCTTCAGCCCCTCCAGCCTCCAACCTCCTCCCTCAGCCCTCCGCCCCCTCGTCCCTCCCCCCCCAGCACCTCGAACACCCCCCCCCCCTGCACCTCGCCAACCCCCGTCCCCTCTGTCTTCGTCCCCTCCCTCGCTGCACCACCGTCGCCCGTCCCCTCCTTCACTGTCCCCTCCCTCACCGCACCAGCTCCGGCTCCAGCTCCCCACCGCTGCCTCTCCTCTCCCTTGCAGCACCGCCTTCGGCTCCCCTCCCTTCCAGGTTTGTAGCGCAATCAGGTATGACATGGGCTTTCACTTACATTATTATTTTATAAATGGTTCACAAACAATTAATTAGTATTTATTTTAAATATATTTGATATAAAAAATGAAAATGTAATAAGTCTTGTGTAAATTTTTGTTATAGGGATCTTATTATGGATAAGAGTTGGATTGATCTTCCAAATCGAATGTCTAGAGAGTATTTCAATGGAATTATGTAGTTTATTGACTTCACCAGAGGATTTGAAAGTGACTATATTAGTTTTCCATGTAGAAAATGTGCTAACAGATATCAATTCACACGAGATACTGTGAGGGAGCACCTATTTTTAATGGATTTCTGAAAAATTATAAGAGTTGGACTCATCATGGAGAAGAATATGTTCGTTGTGAAAATATGGATGCCGTTCAGATGGATTTTGATGCATGGATGAATGATCCAATGCATGAAATGATTACTAAAATGGAACGTGGGTTGGATCCTGAAGGCATTGACATCCAGAATCTTGAGACCGGTGAGATAAATCTTCGCTCTGGTGCAGATCATGATTCGATGAGGTTTTATGAAGAAATTGATGATGCAAAAACAGAATTATATCCTGGATGTACTTCTTACAATAAATTGTTGTTTATCATGGAGTTGTTGCATTTGAATACTTTGAATCATTGGTCAGACATATCATTCGACATGTTGTTGGTGTTATTGAAAAAGGTTCTTCCTGTCGACGCTACGATTCCCGAGTCGTATTACCATGCTCGTAAGATGACAGAGAACTTAGGTTTTACATATGAGACCATAGATGCATGTGTAGACAACTGTATGTTGTTTAGAAAGGAAATTTCCCATTTGGATATTTGTACGGTTTGTGTTGCTTCCAATTGTAAAGAGAACAGGGGAAATCAGACTCATCAAAGTCAGATTGTGATACAGGGGAAACTGATTTCCGTAAAGCAAATGCATTAATTTCCCCTTTAACCATGGTTGAAATTTTTTTTATGTCATCTAATGTTTCTAATTTAATGAGATGGCATGCAGAAAGAGTTCATGAAAGTGATATGTTAACCCACCCAGTAGACTCTCATGCATGGAAGGATTTTGATAAGAGACATCCCGACTTTTCCAAAGATGTTCTTAATGTCCGATTGGGATTGGCAGCAGATGGTTTCAATCCATTCAAGTCAATGGTTGGTGAAACTCATAGCACATGGCCCGTGGTGTTGGTTCCGTATAATATTCCTCTGTGGCTTTGTATGAAGAAACAATTTATATTACTTTCCACTCTTATTGATGGACCTAAAAGTCCAGGGGATAAGATTGATGTTTACCTTCAGCCATTGATTGATGAGTTGAATGAATTTTGGGGCGATGGTGTGATGACTTATGACTGTGAAACGAATGAAATGTTCAAACTTCAGGCTGCTTTATTGTGGAAAATCAATGACTTCCCAGCTTATGCAAATTTATCAGGCTGGAGTACGAAAGGGGAATTTTCTTGCCTTTGTTGCAATAAAAGTAAAAAATCTGTATGGCTTAAGCATTCCAAAAAATGGGCATACATGGGTCACAGACGTTTTCTCCCCCCTCAGCACAGGTTCATAAAGGACAGAGTGGCATTTGATGGTTCTAGAGAGTTCAGACCAGCACCAAAGATCATGACAGGAGTCAAAATTTTATCGCAGATTGAGGAAGAAAACATCCGCACGGTATATGAAATTCAGGATTTGGTGGCTCCTTCGGTACGTAATATTAGAGCTGCGGGTAGGCATCGCAGTCACAATTGGAAAAAGAAAACTATTTTTTATAGTCTTTCGTATTGGAAAACTAACATGTTGAGGCATAATTTGGATGTCATGCACATTGAAAAAAATGTTTGTGATAACATATTGTGGACCATTTTAGGTGTCAGTGGGAAATCAAAGGACCATGTTAATGCACGCCGTGATTCGGAAGAAATGGGTTTAAGGAAACAGTTGCATTTATAGTTAGCTGAGGGAAACAAGGCATATATGCCTGTTGCACAGTATACGATGACTAAAAAGGAGAAAGAGACGTTTCTTTCCATTTTAAAGATGCTCAAGGTGCACAATGGTTACTCTTCTGATATTTCAAAGTGTGTGAATCTGACGAGCAAGACATTGCAAGGGTTGAAAAGTCATGACAATCACATACTACTTCAGTAGTTGATTCTAATCACAATTTTTGATTGTTTATCCCCCAATGTTGTTCAGCCGTTGATTGAGATGAGTAATTTTTTTAGACATCTTTGTTTAAGAAATCAACGAATGAGTGATTTAAAAAGTTTACAGGACCGAATTGTACTTACGCTTTGTCACTTTGAGAAACTATTTCCCCCCTCATTTTTCGATGTTATGGTCTACTTGAAAGTGCACCTAACTGATGAAGTAATGGCTGCTAGTCTAGTGCAATTCAGGTGGATGTATCCTATTGAGCAGTATTTGAGTACATTGAAACGATTTATACGCAACAGAGCTCGTCTGGAGGCATCAATAGCCAATGGTTATTTGATGGATGAGTGTACTAATTTTTGTGCAGAATATCTTACAGATGTTAAAACAAAATTATATAATCCCTCTCAGATTTAGGATGGTCCAGTTGGAGAAGGAACCACATATGATATGGACAACATCGAGTGGATACAAGTGCATCGATATATCTTGTTCAATACACCATCAGTTGCACCATTAATGCAGTAAGTATCTTTTCACTTATATTGTTTAACATTTACATGTTTTGTTTGCATAATTTGATCATTTAAACATCGCGTTATCATTTGCATAAAACACATTAATGAGATAAAAGAATATATGTATCGTTTGACTGAGTTGCAAATTCAATAGTCTCATTATGCGTCATTTCATGATTGGTTCAAGGATTATGTACATATAAATTGATTTTCATAATGAGTGAAGTATTATAATAATTTCTTTCTTCATATATCATTATTGAATTCTATGAATTATGTAGGTTCATAAGCTGAGGGAGTTAGGGGACCCCAAGCTAACTGAAGAATTTATCCAACTGGCTGAGGGTCCATCTATAACGGCTCGTCGTTATAAATCTATAGATGCTAATGGTTTTAGATTTCGCATTAAAGATATTGACGACAAACGAGCAACACAAAACAGTGGCATCGGTTGTCCATTTGTCGATTCTGGTTATTACTATGGTCAATTGATAGACATCATTGGACTTGTATACACACACGGGTTGAAGTACATATTGTTAAAGTGTAATTGGGTTGATCCAGTGCGTGGATGTAAAGTCGATCAATATCAGTTTTCATTTGTGAATTCTAACTATATGTTATACAGAAATGAATGAGTTGATAATGAACCTTTAATTTTGACATCACAAGCAGAACAAGTATTCTTTGTTACTTTGCCTTCGAATCCAAGTTGGCAAGTTGTTGTCAAAATGTCTCGGTGAGGAGTGTTTGTATTTGAACTAGATGAACCCGAGACTGTTCCTTTTTTTTCAACAGCTTGATCAACATACCGTTGTTCAATGTGAAGAAGATATTTATTGAGTCAGAGCGGTTGTTGAAGGAGAAATGGTCGATTTGCATGCTTAATGAAAGGTATAATTGTTTTCCCGCTATTCAGCCTAAGATATCATAAATTATCTAAACATTTTATAAATCCTTGTAAGTTTTAATCCTCACTTTTGGAAGTTTATTCAGTTATAAATATTTTGGGTGATTTAACTCATGTTATATATATGTTATTGTCAGTGTATCTTCCCATTGAGGTATTATTCATTTGGTTCATGTGCTGCTTGAATTTTTATTAATTCAATTTGAAATTTGGCTAAGCATTGATTGGTTTTGTACATAATTTGTATATCTATTTTGTGAACTTTCTGATTTTCTAAAATTCATTCACAACTAATTATTCAATCCCTTTTTGTTTGATTAAAAACTGTATAAGTATGATTTTCTTTAAAAACAATCCAATTTATCATTTGGACACTTTGGATAGTCCCCTTACTAATGTTTTCCATCACTGCAGGCATGTCCGGGGAAGAGGCAGAAGATCCACATCATCCATCTGAGGCATCTACGTCTTAGGGTCGAGGTATATTGGAATGTCATTGTCTCTATTTTTTATGTAATTATTAAACATATATATATTTATATTTATATTTATAATATCTGTCCATTTGTATATAAAATTGTTTTCAACAGCCCGGACAACCCTTCCTGCACCCCGGACAGCCCTCCCGCACCCCAGACAGCCCTCCCCGCACTCCGGACAGCCCTCCCTACACCCCGGACAGGCCCCCCGCACCTACGATAGCCTCCCCGCACTCCGTACAGCCCTCCCCGCACTCCGGAAATCCCTCCTCGTACCACAGACAGCCCCCCCTCCCCCCCCCCCCTCGAACAACCCCCCCCCCCCCCCCACAAACCCCGGACAGTCCTCCCCGCACTCCGGAGAGCCCTCCCCACACCCCGGACATCCCTCCCTCACCCCGAACAGCTGTCCCTGCACGCCGGACAGCCCTCCCCGCACCCCAGACAGCCCTCCCGCCAACCCGAACAGCCCTCCCCGCACCACAGACAGCCCCCCCCCCCCACCCCCCGCACCCCGGACAGCCTCCCCGCACCCCGGACAGCCCCTCCCCGCACCCCGGACAGCCCCTCCCCGCACCCTGGACAACCCCCCCCCCCCCCCACACCCTGGACACCCCCCCCCACACCTCGGACAGCCTCCCCGCACCCCGGACAGCCCTCCCCGCACCCCGGACAGCCCTCCCCGCACCCCCGGACAGCCCTCCCCGCACCCCGGATAGCCCTCCCCGCACCCCGGACAGCCCTCCCCGAATGCCGGACAGCCCTCCCCGCACCCCGGACAGCCCTCCCCACACGCCGGACAGTCCTCCCCACACCCCGGACAGCCCTCCCACACCCCACACCCCAGACAACCCCCTCGCAACCCGGACAGCTGCCCCACACCCCGAACAGCCCTCACCGCACCCCGGACAGGCTCCCGCACCCCGGACAACCCCTCCCCACACCCCAGACAGCCCCCCCCCCCCCCCCGCACACCGAACACCCCTCCCCGCACTCCGGACAGCCATCCCCGCACCCCGGACAGGCCCCTCGCACCAAGAACAGCCTCCCCGCACCCCAGACAGCCCTCCCCGCACATCGGACAGGCCCCCCGCACCCCAGACACCCCTCCCCGCAACCCAGACAGCCCTCCCCGCACCCCGGATAGGCCCCCCGCACCCCGGACAACCCTCTCCGCACTCCGGACAGGCCCCCCGCACCCAGGACAGGCCCCCCGTAATCCGGACAGCACTCCCCGCACCCCGGGCAGCCCTCCCGCACCCCGGACAGCCCTCCCGCACCCCAGACAGCCCTCCCCGCACCCCAGACAGGCCCCCCGCACCCCGGAAGGCCCCTCCCCACACCCCGGACAGCACCCCCCCGCACCCTGGACATCCCTCCTCGTACCACGGACAGCCCTCCCCGCACCCCGGACAGGCCCCCCGCACCCCAGACAGCCCTCCCCGCACCCCGGACAAGCCCCTCGCACCTAGGACAGCCTCCCCGCACCTCGGACAGCCCTCTACGCACCCCGGACAGACCCCCCGCACCCCGGACTGCCCTCCCCTGCCTGATTGTGTCGTTTTCAGCAGCTCAGCGCGAGCTAAAATGGCGCGTTGGGGGGTCAAAATCACACGAATGACCTCGAAATTCCATGAAACCATACGACAACAGCCTTTGTGTGATTTGTGAAATGTTCGTGCCGACAGCACGTCAATCGGAGGTGTCGTTTGACGGCGGTGACCAGAAATGCGTTTCCGGTGTCATAAAACACCAAAAACGGCATGAGACGGTCGAATTCAGAGAAAATGTGCTCCGAATGACCTGAAACCACATGAAAACATTAGGAATATTATTCGTGATGTGTAGGAGGAGATGGCGCGCCCATCGGACGTGCGGTGCGCGCGGTACAACCGATTGTGTTGTTTTTAGGATCTTGGCGCGCGCTAAAATGGCGCGTTGGGGGGTCAAAACCATCTGAATGACCTCAGAATTCCATGAAACCATATGACAATAGTTTTTTTGAGATTTTTGAAATGTTTGTGCTGAAGGCACGTCAATCGAAGGTGTCGTTTGATGGTGGTGACCGAAAACGCGTTTCCGGTGTTATAAAACAACAAAAACGGCGTGAGACGGTCGAATTCGAAGAAAACGTGCTCCGAATGACCTGAAACCACACGAAAACATTAAGAATATTATTTGTGATGTGTAGGATGAGACGGCGCGCCGATCAGACGTGCGGTGCGCGCCGTACGGCCAATTGTATCGTTTTCAGCAGCTCGACGCGTGCTAAAATGGCGCGTTGGGGGGTCAAAACCACCCGAACGGCCTCAGAATGCCATGAAATCGTACGACAAGAGCCTTTGTGTGATTTGTCAGAGGTTTCTTTTGACGAAGGTGACCGGAAATGCGTTTCCGGTGTCATAAAACACAAAAAACGGTGTGAGACGGTCGAATTTGGAGCAAACATACTTTTAATGACCTGAAACCACACAAAAACATTAGGAATATTATTCGTGACGTGTAGGAGGAGACGACGCGCCCATCGGATGTGCGGTGCGCACGGTACGGCCGATTGTGTTGTTTTCAGCAGCTCAGCGCGCGCTAAAATGGCGCGTTGGGGGGTCAAAACCACCTGAACAACCTCATAATGCCATGAAACCGTACAAAAACATCCATTGTGTGATTTTTGATATGGTCGTGCTGACGGCACATCAATCGGAGGTGTCGTTTGACAGTGGTGACCGGAAATGCATTTCTGGTGTCATAAAACACCAAAAACGGCGTGAGATGGTCGAATTCAGAGCAAACGTGCTCCGAATGACCTAAAACCACCTGAAAACATTAGTAATATTATTCTTGATGTGTAGGAGGAGACGACGTGCCCATCGGACATGCGGTGCGCACGGTACGACCGATTGTGTTGTTTTCATCAGCTCGATGCGAGCTAAAATGGCGCGTTGGGGGGGTCAAAACCACCCGAACGACCTCAGAATACTATGAAACCGTACGACAATAGCTGTTGTGTGATTTTTGAAATGTTCATGCCAACGGCATGTCAATCGGAGGTGTTGTTTGACGGCGGTGACCGGAAACGCGTTTCTGGTGTCATAAAACACGAAAAACGGCGTGAGACGGTCGAATTCGGAGCAAGAGTGCTCCGAATGACCTGAAACCACACAAAAACATTAGGAATATTATTCTTGATGTGTAGTAGGAGACGACATTCCCATCGTACGCGCGGTGAGCGCGGTACGGCCGATTGTGTCATTTTCAGCAGCTCGGCGCGCGCTAAAATAGCACGTTGGGGGGTCAAAGCCACCTGAACGACCTCAGAATGCCATGATACTGTACAAAAACAGCCGTTGTGTGATTTTTGAAATGTTCATGCTGATGGCACATCAATCGAAGGTGTCGTTTGACAGCGGTGACCGGAAACGCATTTCTGGTGTCATAAAACAACAAAAAACGGCGTGAGACGGTCTAATTTGGAGAAAATGTGCTCCGAATGACTTGAAACCACACGAAAACATTAGGAATGTTATTTTTGATGTGTATGAGGAGACGGCGCGCCCATCAGACGTGCAGTGCGCACGGTACGACCAATTGTGTCATTTTTAGTAGCTCAGCGCGCACTAAAATGGCGCGTTGGGGGGTCAAAACCACCCGAACGACCTCGGAATGCCATGAAACCTTACGACAATAGCCATTGTGTGATTTTTTAAATGTTCATGCCAATGGCATGTCAATCGGATGTGTCGTTTGACGGCGGTGACCAGAAACACATTTCCGGTGTCATAAAAGACCAAAAAACGGCATGAGACGGTCGAATTCGGAGCAAACATGCTCCGAATGACCTGAATCCGCACAAAAACATTAGGAATATTATTCTTGATGTGTATGAGGGGACAGAACGCCCATCGCACATGTGGTGTGCACGGTACGCCGGATTGTGTCGTTTTCAGCAGTTCGGCGCGCGCTAAAATGGCGCGTTGGGGGGTCAAAACCACTCGAACGACCTTGGAATGCCATGAAACCATACGACAATATCCATTGTGTGATTTTTGAAATGTTCGTGTTGACGGCACGTCAATGGGAGGTGTCGTTTGACGGTGGTGACCGGAAACACGTTTTCGGTGTCATAAAACACCAAAAAAACGGCGTGAGTTGGTCGAATTCAGAGAAAACGTGCTCCGAATGACCTGAAACCACACGAAATCATTAGTAATATTATTCGTGACATGTAAGAGGAGAAGAAAACCTATCGGACATGCAGTGCGCATGGTACGGCCGATTGTGTCGTTTTCAGCAGCTCGGCGCGCGCTAAAATAGCGCGTTGGGGGGTCAAAACCACCGGAACAACCTCGGAATGCCATGAAATCGTAAGAAAACATCCGTTGTGTGATTTTTGAAATGGTCGTGCAGAAGGCACGTCAATCGTAAGTGTCGTTTGACGGCGGTGATCGAAAACGTGTTTCCGGTGTCATAAAACACCAAAAACGGCGTGAGACGGTCGAATTCAGAGCAAACGTGCTCGGAATGACCTAAAACCACCAGAAAACAATAGGAAGATTATTTGTGACATGTATTAGGAGATGTAACACCCATCAGACGTACAGTACGTGCGGTACGGCCGATTGTGTCGTTTTCAGCAGCTCGGCGCGCGCTAAAATGGCGCGTTGGGGGGTCAAAACCACACGAACGACCTCGGAATGCCATGAAACCGTATGAAAACAGCCATTGTGTGATTTGTGAAATGTTTGTGCTGATGGAACATCAATCGGAGGTGTCGTTTGACGGCGGTGACCGAAAACGCATTTCCGGTGTCATAAAACACCAAAAACGGTGTGAGGCGGTCGAATTCGGAGCAAACATGCTCCGAATGACCTGAAACCACACAAAAACATTAGTAATATTATTCTTAACATTTAGGAGGATACGGAACACCCCTCGGACGTGCGGTGCACGCGGTACGGCCGATTGTGTCATTTTCAGCAGCTCGGCGCGCGCTAAAATGGCGCGTTGGAGGGTCAAAACCACCTGAACGACCTCGAAATGCCCTGAAACCATACGACAACAGCCGTTGTGTGATTTTTGAAATGTTCGTGCCGACAGCATGTCAATAGGAGGTGTCTTTTGACGATGGTGACTGGAAACGCGTTTCCGGTGTCATAAAACACCAAAAACGGCGTGAGACGGTCGAATTCGGAGCAAACGTGCTCCGAATGAATTGAAACCACACAAAAACATTATGAATATTATTCATGATGTGTAGGAGGAGACGTAATGCCCATCAAATGTGCGGTGCGCGCAGTACGGTCGATTGTGTCATTTTCAGCAGCTCGGCGCGCGCTAAAATGGCGTGTTGGGGGGTCAAAACCACCCGAACGACCTCAGAATGCCATGAAACCATACGACAACATCCGTTGTGTGATTTTTGAAATGGTCATGATGAAGGCACGTCAATTGAATGTGTCATTTGATAGAGGTGACCAGAAATGCGTTTCCGGTGTCATAAAACACCAAAAACGGCGTGAGACGGTCGAATTCGGAGCAAACGTGCTCCGAATGACCTGAAATGGTAGCATTTCTTAAATTGGGGGTTTTAAATTATTATAGAACCATGATTTGATGTTAGATTTAATTTTATTTTATGTATATAATAACTGAATAATTATGTCCAATTTACGTTTGTTTTGTTTTGTTGTTTTTTTTGTCTTATTGTAGGTTTATTGAAGCAGAAGATTGAAATGGATGGACCTGCTCAAATCGTTGAAGCGCGTTTATCATTTATTATTTATGACAATATTTATGTTTATGCTGTATGAAATTTTTTTCCATTTTTTATGATTTTTACCTTGTTTTATCTCTGATTTTGCACCGTGAAGAAAAAAACACAATTCGTACATTTCATTAAAAAAATGAAAAATATTTTATTTAATATTATATATATATATTTCTTTAATATATATATATATTAAAATATTTAAAACATATTATATATATATATATATTTATAATATTTTATTTAATATTATATATATAAATATTTTCTTTAATATATATATATATATTATTTAATATATATATATATATTTCTTTTAGTAGGAATTTTTTTAAAAAAAAATTTCCCAGGGTAGGGACCCCCAAAGGGGGTCGTTATAGGCTCCCTGCCGGGCAGCATTAGCGACCGCCAGTGGCGATCATTGTAGGCCACTACAACGACTGCCAATGGCGGTCTCTAATGGTGCCCACCAGGCAGCCTATACCGACCGCCATTGGCGGTCACTATTGGCCTACAACAACGAATCTGAAGTGACCGCCAATGGCAGTCACTGGGCGGTCTTTATAGGCCTATAGCGACCGCCAATGGCCGTCGCTAATGCCCGATTTTTTACTAGTGATAATCATTTTAAAATTTTGATAATACTTTCTTAATCAACATTAAAATCCTAAAAATTACCCTTCTTATTAGATTCTACCTTTTCTTAAGGAATATTATCCTCCTTCTAAGATTTTTTAATTCTTTCTGACAAAAATGATTGTATTGAAACCTAAAAAAATAGAGGAGGTCACTGAATACACAATCTCTAAGAAATAATTCATCAAATTATTAACCAAATTGTTATGTTCTAAACATAACATGGTAAATTTAGAATTATTTTTCTGACTAAAAGCATTATCAACTTTGTTTTCTTTTATAGGGTGTTAATTAATCATACAATCCTAATACTTGATCAATTATACAAATATTCTCTATATTATGTACAATTATTTTTGCGTGAATATATACTTCAAACTTTTATTATCAATATATATATCTCACAATTTTCACCATATAAATGATGCCTCAAAATTTTTAAATAGAAAACTAAAAAAACAAATTTCAGATAATTTTTAGGGTTATTAAACTCATTTGGTTTCAACTGATGTAAATAATAAGAAACTAAATAGTCATTATATATCAGGAAATAACTAAGTCCCTTCATTAAAGAATCCATATAGATGACAAGTTCTCTAATTTTGGAAGGTGTGGACAAAACTAGATAATTTCCCCATCTTATTTTTAGTTCCTAAAATCAATCATCACATTCTTTTATACAAATTAATTAACTCACTTTTTAGTTAACTTATTAAGTGGGATAGAAAACCAAGCCATGTTTTCAACAAACCACCAATAATAACCCACTATACCAAGAAAACTAAAAATATATGTTTCATTTTTTGGTCTTTTCAATTATTTAAGATTTTTTTATAAAGGTAAATAGTTATACCATATTTAGAAACAATATGTCCTTGTAAAGAAATTTTTTTCAACCAAAATTTATACTTACTAAATTTCTCATATAGTTTATTTCCTTTTAAGGTTTTCAAAACTATACTGAGGTTTCTTTCAAGGTCCTCATGAATTTTAGAATATACCAAAATATCATCAATGAACACAGTCACAAACTTATCTAAGAACTCATGGAAAAATATATTCATAATGACCATAAATATAGCAGGTGAGTTAGAAAACCCAAAGGGCATAACTAAAATCTCATAATTCTAATATCTATTCTAAAATGTAGTCTTTAGTATATCTTCTACCTTCACTATCAATTGATGGTACTCTGACCTCTAAAAAATCTTTGAAAAATAGTGTTCTCTTAGTAGATGATCAAAAAAATAATCAATATTAGGTAAATAATACTTGTTCTTAACTATGATGTTCTTCAAGGACCAATAAGAAATATAAAGTCTTAGTGAACCATATTTATTTTTAAAAAATAAAAAAGGATTACCCCATGGTGATTTTCTAGGATGAATGAATCCTTTATATAAAAACTCATGAAATTTCTTTTTCAATTCTAAAATTTCTACCTAAACTATTCAATAAGGGGGTTTATAAACAGTCTTAGCATCAGGAACTAAGTCAACAACAAACTCAACCTCCCAATTAGTAATGACACTAGGTAAAGTATTAGTAAAAACATCCATGTATTCATTTATTATTGGAATATCACTAATTCAAATAGTTTATTTCTTTTCAATAACATGGGATATATAATGACCCAACATTTTATTACATTACTATTAAATCATTTTAAATATAAACAACATAATAGAATTACAAATAGAGGATCCAAAGGTTTAGTGTCTTGGGCCAACTAGGACCATCCATAACAATTACAACATCAAGCATAAACATTTATTTAATTTCTTCTTCTCTAGCTTCGTATTGGCACTTGTACTCTTCTTAATACATGTATCCACCTGAGGATATACATCAAAAGGGGTGAGATATAAGCCCAGCAAGAGGATAGATAAGAAAAATATAGCATGGGGTGATGATCGCGTTGTCGAGCGCGTCAAATTAGTTGTTTAATTTTGACTATAATTTCTGTAGTATAGCAGCAACCCTAGGTCGTCTCTCGACGGAGCCCTAGATCATTAATTTAAAAAATAGCATTAATTATGAGAGTATAAGGTGAATTAGGTTTTGTAAAATTTGGGGGTTTTATAATTAATTATGAAAATAGAAAATGAATGCGATAAAACAAAATAGAAATGACCAAGATTGATTAAACGTGATCAACCCGGGGAAGTCTCATGATGCTCATCCTTCATCGCTTCAAGGGATGGGGTTATTATATTTTAATCCCTGGTTTTTAACAACTAGAACCATAATGTTACTGATTTTATACTAGGATACCTCATAGGGTTCATTCGAAAACACATAACGATTCACCGGACACCGCCGATGATTGGGTGATTTGTGTTCGACATCATAACCGAAACTCACCAAGGAAACACATGAAGAATTCTATGTGCTCTCCAGGTTTGCATGTTATTTCATTGTGATACCATGACATAAATTTACATGGCCTTTAAAGATCTTGTGTGAGTTATATTGACCAATATGAATCACACAAGCACCGCAATTGAAAGGGGGAAAAGAAAGTGGTGAACGTTGTGTGAAACATCACATGAATGGGTACCCCCAAACATGATCATATGAGTAGAGCATGACATACCAGTACATAACTCAATAAAATAAGAATAGAGTATGAGGAAAAACAACATACAACCTGGAATTAAAAAGATCATTCAAATTAATACAACTTTGAAGCTCGGGATTACATCACATTCCTCCCTGGGTGATCACAAGGGGTTTAGAAACCCATGGGAGGGGAAGAAGAAGAAGATGTTGAAGTAGCACCTCCCATAGCCTCCAGAACCTCTAGGGATGTTGAGAAGACTCCTTGGGGACTCCAAAATGACAGCACCTTTCCTCTTGGCCGAACTTACAAATGGGGAGCCCAAGGTGCCATTTTATAGTAAAAATGGAAGGTGGTTTTAGGCACAAATATTTTTTCAATCCACTTTTACCATGTGTTTCGGCCTTCAGACAGTCTTATCATGCTTTAGAGAAAACAGAAAAGTTGTATCCCTACCTCTTTACTATCTCCACCGAAGGTTTGGCACCCTTTGGACATCTAAATCTCAAGATATTGATAAAATACAGAACACCGCATTTGACATAGTCCAAATTCGGTGTCTTGGACAGATCAGTTCGTATGGGCCCCATAGAAGCCGAATCCGCATTAGGTTCATCAATATAAAATGTATCCTATTAAGTTTTGGACAGTCCCACAAAATTTCAGACCATTTGGATGTACTTATTTCGTGTACTATGCAAAACAGTGGACAGATGTCCATGGATCCATGCAATTTTGGCCCATTTTTTTTCCACTTCATCAATGGCCCTCCAAATCACCTCCACCTACATTGAAACAATAAAAACAAGTAACATTTACCATTATAATATTGATTAACATTAATTGATTTATTCAAACATGAAGTGAAATTTATTATTATATTTGGAATATTCATTACAAAACTAGTTTAAAACTGCAGTGTAAGGGTGGAATAAAACCGTGAATCGTGGTACGATCACACCCCCACACCTAAACATTTGCACTTCTAGGAAAAGTCACATATCCAAATACAATGATTCCTATATATATATTTCCAACATCCTAAAGATTTATCATTTGAGGAAATTTTATTTAAAGTAAATTGATCAATGCATGAACCACACAAAGGAGTTCTTCCTAGTGAAAATAGAAAAAAGATGTCTCATAAATCATATCATAGCGAAATTAAAAAATATTCATGATACCCAATTAAGAAAGGAATTCATAAGTAAACCATGACACTAAATCTCGATGTGTGTGTGTGAAAACCATTCCATGTTATTCTTTCCACTTTCTATCCAATAAATATATGTTATTTTAACATTTTTTAGCTTAAATGATTTTGTCATCGAACCTATCCTACATCCTTTGAAATCATATTTCAAGACCCACTCATTTAAGCATTCCCAGAAGTCAAACCATAAGCTCTCAACCTAGATATCTCCATATGCTGCACATTTCATCACTCCCCTCATTTATTATATTTTTTTGAAGTTGTAATTGGAACAAATCTCACACTCATCTCTCAAACCTTGTTTGATCTCCTCACGACACTAATTGAAATAGTTATAACAAGATCAAAGGTTGAGGAGCAGTGGTTTTTGACCTGCCCAAGACACAACAATTTTTTTGAGGGCGTACAACAGTCGGACATTAGGTACACACACATAGGTCAATCTGGTACAGTAATGAAACAGATCAGATAAGGAACGAACGTATGGAAATATCATTTAAAGGTGAAAAATATTAACCCAACATATATTTACCTTATATTAAGTAAGAAATAATCACACTTTGTGGTTTGGTGCAAAATTTTGTGGAGATATTAGTGACACAGTTTTCCAAAAAACTACTCACACAAAGGGAATCAATAATCTCAAAGGTTTCACATAGATACAACCATTTATATCATTGAAAAAAAACCAATTCACTAAAAATCACTCCTTGATGGTAAAATCATACACAAATTCTTTTTAGCCTTCGTTATGGTATTTTTACTTTTTCCACTTTATGGTCGCCACATCATGGAATTTCAAAATTGTTGATGGGGAAAAATAAAAATACCATAAAGAAGGCCAAAAAGAGAAAACAAAAGGAGAAAACGATGAAAAATCCTAACTAACCCAGGAATGTATCCACCCCCCCCCCCACACCTAGAATGTGCAGTGTCCTCACTGAAATAATTGCAAATGTGAGAAGGAAGGATAAAACCTGGTGTGTTTTATTGGTATAATGCGTCGAGAAGGTGGATTTCCTCCACCAGATTCTTTCAAAAATCCTCATAGAAGTGTTTAAATCACTGCCCATTGACGGTAAGACTTCGTCCACTCTGCTCATGCAAAACCTGTATTGCTCCAAATGGGTAAACATTAGTAACAGTATAAGGACCGAGCCATCGGGAATGAAGCTTACCTAGGTGGAGCTTAAGCCTGTAATTTTACATGAGGACCTTCTCACCAATATGGAACTTCTGCTGGTGAATTATGATATCATGAATAGCCTTTGTATTCTCTTTATAGATTCGGGAGTTGTAATATGCATCACGCTGAATTTCTTCCAACTCTTGAATCTGCAGCTTTATTTCCTCACCTGCATCTGAAAGGTTCATATTACATTGTTTAAAAGCCCAATATGCACGGTGTTCTACCTCTACCGAGAGGTGACAAGCTTTTCCAAACACAATCCTATATGGTGACATTCTGATCGGTGTTTTAAAAGCAGTACGGTATACCCAAAGTGCATCATCCAAGAGCAAACTCCAATCTTTTCGATTGGGTTGTACCGTTTTCTCCAAGATTCGCTTAACTTCCTGATTTTCAATTTCTGCTTGTCCGTTAGTTTGGGGATGATATGAAGTGGAGACTTTATGAACAACCCCATACTTACGAAGCAAGTTTTTCATGTTACGATTGCAAAAATGTGAACCCTGATAACTAATGATGAATCTTGGTAGACCAAACCTACTAAAAATCTGGGACCTCACAAAATAAACAACCACTCGAGAGTCATCGGTCCCTGTGGCCTTTGCTTCCACCCATTTAGATACATAGTCAACAACTAATAAGATGTACACAAAGCCAAATGAATTTGGAAAAGGCCCCATGAAGTCAATGCCCCATGTATCGATGATTTCACAGAATAACATGGGCTGTTGGGGAATTTCATTCCTCTTAGAGATATTCCCTATGAATTGACATCGAGTACATGATTTACAAAACCTATGGTAATCTCTATACAATTTTGGCAAATATAATCTTGATTCAAGGACCTTTCGAGCTGTACGTTGAGAGCCAAAGTGGCCCCCACATGCCAAGGTGTGGCAGAAGGTCAAAACAGAGGTGAAATCATGGTCAGGGACACACCTACGAACAACCTGGTCACTACAAATTCTCCACAAGTATGGGTCATCCCAAATGTACCATCGAGAATCATGTTTAAGTCTCTGGGATTCTGAAGTGCTAAAATCAGTGGGGACCCTAGATGTTGCTAGAAAATTCACAATGTCCGCATACCAGGGGGTAAGGTCCACCACATCACAAAGGTTCTCATGAGGGAAGAATTATCCAATGGGTAGGGGTGAGTCAACATGATGGTCCAATGGTGGGGAAATCCTACTAATGTGGTCAGCTACAACATTCTTCACTCCTCTCTTATCTCTAATCTCAAGGTCAAACTCTTGGAGGAGGAGCATCCACCGAATGAGGCGGGGCTTGGCTTCAGGTTTCATTAGGAGGAAACGAAGAGCAGCATGGTCCGAAAACACAATCACTTTTGACCCAAGAAGATATGAACGGAATTTTTCCAAGGAAAACACAATATAAAGGAGTTCTTTTTCTGTGATTGTGTAGTTTACCTAGGCGGGGTCAAGGGTATGTGAGGCATACACAATGACATGAGGATCCTTTTCAACCCTTTGTGATAAAACTTCCCCAACTACAAAGTTAGAGGCATTACACATAAGCTCGAATGGGAGATCCCACCTAGGTGGTTGGATTATGGGAGGTGAAGTGAGACTCTTTTTTAGTGAATTGAATGAATCCTCACAATTTTTATCAAACACAAACTCAGAATCCTTTTGTAATAACCGAGATAAGGGAAGTGCGATCTTACTAAAGTATTTAATGAATCGGTGGTAAAAACCAGCATGACCCAAGAAAGACCGCACCTTGCGAACACATTTTGGAAATGGAAGGGATGAAATTAATGCAATTTTAGATTTATCAACCTGAATTCCCTTATTTTAAATGATATTCCCAAGAACTATCCCCTGCTTAACCATGAAATGACATTTTTCATAATTTAAAACAAGATCTTTTTCAATGCAGCGGCAGAGGAAAGAACCTAGGTTTTCCAAAAAATCATCAAAAGAAGAACAATAAACCATGAAATCATCCATAAAGACTTCCATACAACTCTCAAGGTACTCAGAAAAAATACTCAACATACATCGCTGAAAAGTACCAGGAGCATTACATAGACCGAATGACATCCTTCTGTATGCAAATGTGCCAAATGGACAGGTGAATGTTGTCTTTTCTTGATCCTCAGGGGCTATATGGATTTGGAAATAACCGGAATAGCCATCAAGGAAATAATAATGGGACTTACCAGCCAATCATTCTAACATTTGGTCAATGAAAGGTAAAGAAAAATGGTCCTTCTGCATGGCTTGATTCAGTCAACGGTAGTCAATACAGACTCGCCAACTGTTTTGCACATGTGTTGGAACCAATTAATTCCTTTCATTTGACACAACTGTTATTCCTATTTTTTAGGCACAATTTGCATCGGGCTAACCCATTTACTATCAGATATAGGATAAATGATCCCTGCAGCAAGTAATTTACTGACTTACAGTTTTACCACTTCAAGGAGAGTGGGATTCAACCGGCGTTGAGATTGTCTTATGGGTTTAGCCTCATCATCCAAAAGTATATGGTGCATACAAATAGATGGGCTAATCCCGGGAATATCAGCCAATTTCCATCCTATTACCTTTTTACACTCTCTCAAATGTTTGAGCAGTTTCAATTCCTGTTGTGGAGAGAGGTTATTGGCAATAATGATGGGCAACTGGTCAATACCCACAAGATATGCATATTTTAAATTATAAGGAAGTTGTTTAAGTTCAAACACCAGTTGTTTCTGGATTGAGGGAGGGGATTTAGGGGGAGTGAGGTCTATGAAACTATCTATCTTCTCATGTTTATTCTCAAAGGAAAGAGAATCTATTGAAATGATATTTGCAGAATCATCGATAGTCATGGGTACCTCAGAATAAACACACTAATCAATTAAAGCACAAAATTTACATTTTTCTGAACCCACACAACATTCAAAAGAAGAACCAAAACTCAAATAATCCATGGGTGAAGAAAACAAAAAAGAATCAGAGTTTGGGTTGAGGAGAGAATTCTGTGTGTGTGCATCGTTTGAGAGCACTTCCATCGAATAGACAGGAAGAGTGGAGTGCTCTTCAACGGGGTGTTTCATAGCCTCAAGGATGTTAAAACTTACCTTTTCTCCTCAGAATTCCATGGACAACGTACCATTGTGAACGTTGATGATCGTCTTTGCTATTTTTAGGAATGGCCTCCCAAGTATGAGAGGGGCATGTCCTTGGGTTCGGGTATCTTCCATCTCAAGAATAAAGAAATCAGCAGGGAAGATGATATTCTTCACTCTAACAAGGACATCCTCAATCACTCCTTTTGGATGTGTTGTACTCCGGTTGGAAAGTTGCACAACAATGCATGTTGGTTGAAGATCTCCAACCTGTAGAGAAGTATACATGGAGTGAGGCATTACATTAATGGAAGAACCTAAATCTAGCATATCATCATAAAAGAAGGTCTCCCCTATGGTACAAGGTATGGTGAATGTGTTGGGATCCTTGCATTTGGTTGGCATTACTGGTTGAATCAAGGTTGAGACATTATTTCCCAGGTTGACTCTCTCATTCCCCTTCAGCCTTCGTTGATGGTTGAAAAGATCTTTAAGAAATTTGGCATAACGGGGAATTTGCTTGACTGCATCCAACAATGGAATATTAACTTGAACTTTTTTAAATGTATCCATTATTTCATTGTCAATCTCATTATCAAAGTTTTTCTTAGATTTAGAGAGTCTTTGATGGAAAGGAAGAGGAATGGATTGTTCATTTGAATCATCAATGACTATTAGATTACCATTTTTGTCTTGTTTTTCTTTACATGAAGTTTTTGAGGGATGGGAAAGAGAGTTTTCATGAGGGAGACATACCTTTGTGCAGAATCAGTAGAAGGAGAAACTTCTTTACCACTACGAAGTGTAACTGCACATACATTACCTTTGTCCTTTGGATTGGCAATGGGTTGGGATGGTAGTTGTCCATAACCTTGCATCTTAAGCTCACTGATGGTGTTTACCAATTGCCCCACTTGGGTTCATAGGTCTTGAATAGCTGATTGTGTGGTCTGTTGGAACTGAAGGTTCTGGGTTGCCATTTGTTTCACCATGTCCTCATGGCTTGGTTCAGATTTGGGAGGAGGAGGAGGATGATTGTTTTGAGAAGTTGAAGGGTAAGAAGGTGGCATACCTTGGCCTTGGTGATACCAATTCTGCTTTGGGTAGCTTGAGTTTCATCCTTGTCGGTATTGAGGTTGTTCTTGCCACCATGGATTTGGATTTGGCCTGAATTGTTCTTGCTTGAAGGGAGGCACTTGTTAGAATGGATGCCCTAGGAACACAGCTGCACAGGACTCAGATGAATCTTGAAGTTGTGGGCACTGGTTAGAAAAATGAGTGTTATCAGAACAAATCCCACAATGTAATGGAATAGAAGTAGAGAGTGAGTTTCCTTGTGCTTGAGCTAATTGCCTTAGAAGGGTATGCATATCATCAAGTTTAGTATCTACCTTTTGTTCTAGGGCTGAATGACTTACCTCGTGAACTCCTCGGGTTGGTTCAATAGCTCGTGTACCAAATTGTTGTGCATTTTGAGTCATGTTGGCTATTATGTCACGAGCGGCAGAAGGAGTTTTGTCAACTAGGGCACCACCAGCTGAAGCATCAATCATTCCACGATCCATGGGGATAAGTCCCTCATAGAAGTATTTAATTAAAATTTGTTCACTAATCTGGTGGTGGGGGCATCTTGAGCAATGTCTTTTGAATCTCTCCCAGTATTCATGAAGGGTCTCTCCTTGCGATTGCCTAATTCCACAGATTTCTTTCCTAATTGATGCAGTTTGGGAGGTAGGGAAGAACTTCTCTAGAAAAAGTCTTTTTAGGTCATTCCAGCCCCCAATTTTGGAAGGCAAATAGTATAGCCAATCTTTGGCTACACCATCAAGGGAGAAAGGGAAGTCCCTAAACTTAATGAGGTCCTTAGACACATTTTGGGGTTTCATGGTGGAGCACACTATGTGAAAATCCTTTAGATGTTTGTGAGGGTCCTCACCAGGAAGACCATGGAATATTGGAAGAAGGAGGATGAGACCGTATCTAAGCTCAAAGTTGCCTGCTTCCTCGGGATATTGGATGTACGCATGTTGGTACTCCACATTAGGGGTAGTAAGTTCTTTTAAAGTTCGATTATTTGCAGCCATGTTTTCTTGGGTTTGATTGGGTTCAATTTTTGGTTGGTTTAGAAACACTTGAGGTTTCACAAGGGGTTCCTCAATGTTACTTGATTTACCTTCTCTAAATTCCTTGATTTGTGTGTGAAGTGAATTTTCAATTTCAAGGTCAAATTCAAGTAGTGTTTCTTTACCAGATCTTGTCATGCAACAATGATGTCTAGTTTGATTGATTGATTTTTTTGTTGTGTTTTTTTATTTGATATGGATAAAAAAACTTAGGAAGGGTGAAAGAATAATAGAATGTTATACTATAGAATTATAGAGGGATATGGAGAAGAAGAATAGAGAGAGACAGAGAGAGAGAAAGAACACACCAAAAACAACAAAAAATAAAGACAAAACCCAAAACAAAAACAATCAAATTGGGGTGGGGTATTTAGAGGAGTTCTAATAAAGAAGTAAAATAACCTAATAAAAGTAAATAAAGAAAAAAATGATCTTGGCTCCCCTGCAATGGTGCCAAAATTTGATCGCGTTGTCGAGCGCGTCAAATTAGTTGTTTAATTTTGACTAGAATTTCTGCAGTATAGGAGCAACCCTAGGTCCTCTCTCGACGGAGCCTTAGATCATTAATTTAAAAATAGGGTTTTGATTTTGAGAGTATAAGGTGAATTAGGTTTTTTAAAACTTGGGGGTTTTATAATTAATGATGAAAATAGAAAATGAAAGCGATAAAACAAAATAGAAATGAACAAGATTGATTAAACGTGATCAACCTGGGGAAGTCTCGTGATGCTCATCCTTCATCGCTTCAAGGGATGGGGTTATGATATTTTAATCCCTGGTTTTTAACACCTAGAACCAGAATATTACTGAGTTTATACTAGGATACCTCCTAGGGTTCGGTCGAAAACAAATAATGATTCACCAGACACCGCCGATGATTGGGTGATTTGTGTTCGACATCATAACCGAAACTCACCAAGGCAACACATGAAGAATTCGATGTGCTCTCCAGGTTTGCGTGTTATTTCATTGTGATATAATGACATAAATGTACATGGACTTGACAGAGCTTCTGTGAGTTCTATTGACCAATATGAATCACACAAGCACCGCAATTGAAAGGGGGAAAAGAAAGTGGTGAACGTTGTGTGAAACATCACATGAATGGGTACCCCCAAACATGATCATATGAGTTGAGAATGACATACCAGTACATAACTCAATAAAATAAGAATAGAGGATGAGTAAAAACAACATACAACCTGTAATTAAAAAGATCATTTAAATTAATACAACTTTGAAGCTCGAGATTACATCACATTCCTCCCCGGGTGATCACAAGGGGTTTAGAAACCCATGGGAGGGGAAGAAGAAGAAGATGTTGAAGTAGAACCTCCCATAGCCTCCAGAACCTCTAGGGATGTTTAGAAGACTCCTTGGGGACTCCAAAATGGTAGCACCTTGCCTCTTGGCCGAACATACAAATGGGGAGCCCAAGGTGCCATTTTATAGGAAAAATGGAAGGTGGTTTTAGGCACACATATTTCTTCAATTCAACCGTACCACGCGTTTCGGCCTTCAGACAGTCTTATCATGCTTTGGAGAAAATAGAAAAGTTTTAGCCCTACCTCTTTAATATCTCCACCTAATGGTTGGCACCCTTTGTACAACTACAGCTCAAGATATTGATAAAATACAGAACACCGCATTTGACATAGTCCAAATTCGGTGGCTTGGACAGATCAGTTCGGATGGTCCCCATAGAATCCTAATCAGCATTTGGTTCCTCAATATAAAATGTATCCTATTAAGTTTTGGACAGTCCCAAAAATGTTCAGCCCATTTGGATGCACGAATTTCATGTACTATGCAAAACAGTGGACAGATGTCCATGGATCCATGCAATTTTGGCCCATTTTTCTTCCACTTCATCAAAGGCCCTCCAAATCACCTCCACCTACATTGAAACAATAAAAACAAGTAACATTTAACTTTATAATATTGATTAAAATTAATTGATTTATTCAAACATGAAGTTCCATTTATTATTATATTTGGAATATCCATTACAAAACTAGTTTAAAACTATGGTGTAAGGGTGGAATAAAACAGTGAATCATGGTACGATCAGGTGAGCATAATCATAACATGGGAAAAAGATCAGGAACATGAGAGGAATCATAAATATAACACTTGAAATGTGGCAATGCATAAAAATAAAACATCATGTCTTAGTGGTTAACTAACACACATACTTGTGAACCAAGATAGCATCTTGTTCACACATAATTTCACATTTACTCATGAGATTCATCACTTTACCCAATGCATTGGAGCTCTATATAATTCCGGGCGCACCCGTCACTTTGAAACATTCATATTGCGCTATATAATTAAGAGCGCACCCGTCACATCATAACATTATCATTATCATGATTGCAACATAAAACACATACATAAAATGAACATAACTAAACCATGGAAAGTAATGGGTTTCATCTCATAAGAACACATTCATAAACATTGGGTTCCCAAAATAAAGAGGGAATAACATACATGTTTCATGAACCGTTCACTTTGAGGGAGAAGTAAAAGGCGTTTCCTTAAAAGAAGGGTTCTTTTTGAAAAACATTTTGTTTGACATAAAAACCAGTGAAAAACATGTATATCCTATAAAAGTAAAGACAATTATGAACAAATTATCTTTAAGGAGTAACCATATAAAAAATAATGGAGTGAAAGAGGGAAAACCCGAAGGATGAAGGTTGGGTTCGAGAATTTCCCCTTACCTTGTACCCGAATGCTTCCTTCTCTTTAATGTCCTGTATAATGACATTATATTCATTACTTAGAAATAAAAAACCTTGTGTACATTAATATGGTTCATTATGGTTTCATTAGGTGAATTTATGTCCCTTTGGATGAGTTATAGCATTTAAAAACATTATTTGGGAATGTTTGTTTTTATGGTTTTCTTGAGTGGTTCACTTGTATTCTTAAATTGAAGTTTGGGTAGAACATGGGTAAAAACCCAGAACTGATATTACATGTTATTAATTATATTATAGGAGTTTGTATGATCTTATAATGAATCAAATTATATCCATGTGGATGAATCATTAGATAATAATTAAATGATGATTATTTGGGTTAATTTGGGTGGTTTTTTGTTCATAATGAACTTGTTTTATTTTATCACTTATAAATATGATCATAAGTTAGTTCCAGATCTTTAAATAGGATATAATACATATAAAATGTTCTGGTTCATCCATAAAATTTTTTTGAGGACCATATCTAAAGGTAGAAATGGAAGAAGAAAGCATGTCGTTCTTGAAGGTGAAAAATTAACACCTCACGAATAACGTTCTCTTTAATAAACTAAAAGGAAGAGGAAAAGGGGGTTGGATGATATAATATACCATTAGCATCATAACATTCCACTAGATCTATAATACTGGTGTTACAATACAATTCAGATGAATATAGGTGGGGAGAGATCAAGAAATGAATTTTAACTTGAAAGGAAATTAAAGGAGAAGAGGGGGAGAAATTACCTCTTGAATCCTCCTCTTGATATCCTCCTTAAGGGCCTAAGATTTCACTTTTGATGATACCAGAAACTCTTGGACGTGGGTGAGGGGATAAGGAAGGTGTTTGGGCAGAGTTTATAGAAGTCTTGGAGCTTGAGAGGTGTAAGAAAATGAGGGTGTGAAGGGCGGCTTTTATAGTGGAGGGGAGAGGGGTTTCCTTAATATAAAATTCATTAGTTTATTAATTTCCCCTAAGAAAAGGAATAGTGAGTCTTGGATGACCAAGAATAGTGATTTTATCATGTGATGCCAAACCAAGTGGGCTTACATCAGCAGAGCATCATCGATGACCCAATTAATCTATTATTTAGCATTTATTGTGAATTATCAGATTCTACTATTCATAAAAAATTCAAGTATTTCAGAAAAATCTCAAAATTTTACCCCAACCATTTTTAGACATGTAGAATAAAAAATGAAGTCTATTTTTCAAAAAAAATTTCTAAATATGATTAATTTAATATTTAATTAAAATTATAATTTACTTAAAAAAGAGTTTTTAAAATTAAAACTAATTTTATAGTGCTTTCAAAAATTACGTAGGGTCTTATAAAATTATCTAAAAACTATAAGACATTTATTCATTGTTTATGAATACATTTGAGGGAATTAAATTTTATTTTAAATTAATTAATTATTTATTTATTTATGACTTACAAAATACCAAAAAGTTTACTAAGGTCAAATTGTCACTTTCTAAGATGTCTAAATTTTATTTAATTATCCATGGTTAAGGTTACTCTTATGTTAAATGATTTACTATTCATAAGGGTCATATTAATATTCATAAGGGTATGTTACTATTCTTAAGGGTATGTTACTATTCACCGAAAATTATTATTGTTTCATTAGACTCCAAAAATCATCTTGAACACAACCATGTATGTCAGATTTTCAAAATTCCCAACACAGAAGTGACAAACATATGTTTAAAGGTCAATTATCACCTAGTAGTTCATTATGTTGTGTTTTCATGTTATTTTATGGCATAATTATAAGAAGGAAATTTTCATTGAAAAACTTTGGGTAGTTACATTCTTCCCCCCCTTAAGAAATTTCGCCCCTAAAATTTTACATTACACCAAAAGGTGAGGGTACTTATCCTTCGTTGCCTCTTATGGTTCCCAGGTTGCTTACTCAAACTTATGGTTCCTCCAAAACACTTTGACAAGATGGGTTGTCTTGTTGTGTAGAACCTTATCTCTCCAATCCAGAATCTTTACTGGTTGCTCCTCATAGGAGTGATCATGTTCCAGCTGCACCACCTCTGAGTTTAGTACATGTGAGGGGTCTGGTATGTACTTCCTCGGTAGGGATACATGAAACACATCATGAACTTGAGCCATATTTGGTAGAAGTGCAAGACGATAGGCCATGGATCCTATGCGGTCAAGGATCTCAAAGGGGCCAATATACCTTGGGCTTAGCTTCCCTTTATTCCTGAATCGCATGACTCTCTTCCATGGAGATATTCTAAGGAAGACTTTATCTCCAACATCGAACTCAAAGTCCCTTCGACGGTTGTTAACATAGCCCTTTTGCCGACTTTGATCAGCTTTGATGTGTTTCTGGATGACTTGAACATTCTCTATCATCTCTTGAACAAGATCAGGTCGAAGTTGCTTTCTTTCTCCAACTTCATCCCAATAGGTTGTACTTCTACAACACTTTCCATATAGGGCTTCATATGGAGCCATATAGATACTCGAGTGGAAGCTATTGTTATATGAGAACTCAATCAATGAGAGATGTTGATCCCAACCACCTTTGAATTCAAGAGAGTAGGCTCTTAGCATATCTTCAAGCATCTGAATAGTTATTTCAGACTGGCCATCATTTTGGGGGTGATAGGCCATGCTGAAATTTAATTCAGTACTCAAAGCATGTTGAAGGCTCCTACCGAATTTAGATGTGAACCTTGGATCACGGTCAGAGAAAATCGAGATTGGAACACCATGCAGTCTCACAACTTCCTTCACATATATCTTTGTAAGTTGTTCAAGCGAGAGATCTTCCCGAATAGTGATAAAATGGGTAGTCTTGGTGAGTCGATCAATCACAACCCATATCGCATTATTTCCCTTTGAAGTCTTAGGGAGACCTATGAAAAGGTCCATGGTAACATTTTCCCATTTCCACATGGGTATAGGCAATGGATGCATCATACCCTTGGACATTTTTCGCTCAGTTTTAACTTGATGACACACCAAGCACCTTGATATATATTCCCCAATATCCTTCTTTATTTTATCCCACCAGAAGTGTTCTTGGATATCACGGTACATCTTGGTACTCCCAGGATGGATATAGAATGTTAAGCTATGTGAATTATCCAATAGATACTTTTTATCCCAAGTGATGAAGGCACACAAATTCGCATTCCAAACCGAATCACACCATCATCATCAATATGGAACTCTGGTATCTTCCCTTCCTTTACTGTATTCACCCTCTTTTGTATCTCTACATAATCCCTTTGTGCTTCCTTAATCTTCTCCTGGATGGATAGTTGCGCAATCATTTGGTCAAGGTAGGATGTATCCCCTGCCCTTATGATTTCCAAATCCATCCTCTTCATATCTAAGAAGATAGGGTCTTTCTCAATTTGCAACATGGATAGAGTCGTAGGTTCTTTTCTGCTTAGAGCATCAGCTACCTTATTCGCCTTTCCAAGATTATAGTGAATAGAGAAATCATAATCCTTGATTATCTCTAATCATATCCTTTGATGCATGTTGAGCTCCTTTTGTGTGAATATATACTTTAGGCTCTTGTGGTCAGTGTATATGTCACAGTTCTCACTATAAAGGTAGTGCTGCTATATTTTCAAGGCAAAAATCATGGCTTCCAGATCTAGATCATGCATCGGGTAGTTCTGCTCATGGATCTTCAACTTTTGTGAGGCGTAGTCTATCACATTTTCATTTTCCATGAGTACACAACACAAGCCTTTTTTTGAAGCATCACTGTATATCACAAAACTTTCTCCACATTTTAGTAGAGTTAGTACAAGTGTAGTGATCAGCCTTCTCTTTAGCTCCTTGAAGATTCCCTCACATTCTTCCATCCAAACATACTTTACCCCTTTCCTTGTTAACTTAGTTAGTGGTCTTGACAATCGTGAAAAGTTTCTCACAAAACGTCGGTAGTACCCAGCTAATCCAAGAAAACTACGGATTTCTGTGACACTAGAGGGCCTGGGCCATTCCTCGATCACCTTTGTTATTGAAGGATCCATAGAAATTCTCTCACTTGTGATCACATGTCCGAAGAACGTGACTTTATTCATCCAAAAGTCACACTTTATGAACTTGGCATACAACTTCTCCTTTCTTAATGTCTCCAACACAAGTCTTAGATATTCTTAATGTTCATCCTTGCTCTTGGAGTAGATGATAATATCATCAATAAACACTTCCAAAAAAAATTCGAGGTATTGTCTAAAGACTCTATTCATCAAATCCATGAAGATTGCAGGGGCATTAGTAATTCCAAAGGGCATCAACAAAAACTCATAGTGCCCATACCTTCTTTAGAAGGCAGTCTTCTAGATATCTTTCTTCTTCACCTTTACCTGATGATATCCAGAGCGAAGATCCACCATTGAGAAGTATTGATCACTTCTTAACTGATCGAACAAGTCATCAATCCTTGGGAGAGGATACTCGTTCTTTATAGTGATCTTGTTGAGTTCCCAATAATCGATACACAGCTGCATTATTCCATCCTTCATCTTCACAAAGAGCACTGGTGCACCCTAAGGTGATGCACTAGGGCGTATGAACCCTTTGTCCAGATGCTCTTGCAGCTGCTTCTTTATCTCCTCAAGTTCTATAGAATAAATCCTATAGGGACACTTCGAGATAGGAGTAGCTCCAGGTATGAGTTCAATCGAGAACTCTACCTCACGATCCGGGGGAATTTCGGGTAACTCTTCAGGAAATACATCATTGTATTCCATCATGATGGGAATTTCCTCAAGGTTATAACTTTCCTTCGACTCAACCATTTGGGCGAGGTATGCTTCTCCATACGGAATCAACACCAACACCATTGAAGGATTTTTCAAATGAGATTCACGATCTTCCTTGAATTTATAGAGGAGCATGGGATGGTTCAGAATATGAAAAGATATTTCCTTTTCCCGACAGTTGATATGTGCTCTATATAACGAGAGCCAATACATTCCCATTATAGCATTGAATTCAACCAAAGGAAGTATTATGAGATTTGATGGAAGAATCTTCCCACATACGACAATGGGATAAGAGTCAAACACTTGGGTTTCAATGATTTCACCACTTGGTGTTTTTACAGATATCTCTACTTCAAGGTTTCAGTGCTTCGATTCTATAGTTCTAGAAAACTTTCAAGATATAAAAAATGATTAAAACCAGAATCAAATAAGACTTCTTCCATTCTTGAGTGAATAAGAAGTGTACCTTGTACGACTTCATTATCATGCTCCACCTCCACAGTAGTGATGGAATAAGCCTTCCCTTGTTCCTTTAGATTTGGTGGCTGCTGACACTGATTACCCTCGAGAGCTCGAGATTTAGTGCACTAGTTTTCATAGTACCCTATCTCCTTACATTTGTAGCATTGAACCATGAGTGGTTATCTCCTTTAATCAGTTACATTCTCCTTCCATTTCATGTCTTTTCGACACTCTTGAGCATGGTGTTCTAATTTCCCACAATTAAATCATTTCCCCATCCCTTTGAGGCAGTTCCCATGGTACAACTTCCTACATTTTAGGCATGTGGGTCATTGATTTTTCTTCCCACCTTTATCATTAGATCCACCGGCTTGAAACTCCATTTTTCTTTTCTTATCACCATAGCCATGGGACCATTCTACAAACTCCATATCCACTTTGAGGGCACATCAAACAACTTCTTCATAACTCCCAAAGTCTCAAATTGCAAGAGCCTTTCGAAGGTGTGGTTTTAATCCACTAAATAATATATCAATTTTGTTATCATTTTTTATAACAAAACCCAAAGCATACCTTGAAAGCCTTGTGAAATTCGCTTCATAGGTTGTGACATATTCTCCTTATTTTTGTTTGAGATCTATGAATTCTCTCTCTATCTTCATACGAAGAGTTCTTGGGAAATACTTGTTAAGAAACATTATCTTAAAGTCCTCCCATTCCATATCTTCAATTTCATCCCTTGGCTTGGTGTTCTTAATCAATGACCACCATTGATCGGCTTCCCTGTCTAGACGATAAATGGATAGGGTCACCTTATCCATCTTGGAACAATAAAGAACAGAAAATATCTTCTCCATGGAGTTGACCCACAGTTCCGCAACTAGTGGATGGGAAGATCCACAAAACGTCGGTGGTCATTGCCGCATAAAACATTCGATATCCAGTTGCTCCCACTTTGGTGAAGGAGGATGTTACCCATTATTTTGGTTATTTTTTATAACCTGAGATAATTGAGTAATAATATCCATGAAGTTTTGAAATCCACCTCCCAAATCATTGGGGATGTTGTTCGGGCAATCGTTGCATTGGCCCTCGCACGAGTTCTTGGTCTGATTTCTCCTAGTTCCCACCATTTTCTAAAATAGAAAAGGTTTAAACAAATCATAAGAAAACAATTCATGAGTACATAACTTATTTATTTTAACAATTTATACAAAAATCATAACATATGGTATCCCAATGTAAATATTCTTGTGTGCATATTTGTACTTAGTCTCATGCTCTAGTTTTTCCCTAGGGTTCACTAATCCTAATTCCCAAATTTACTAAACCTTTACTATGATACCGACTATAACGACCCAACCTTTTATTACATTAATATTAAATCATTTTAAAGATAAAAAACATAATAGTATTACAGGTATAGGATCCAAAGGTTTTTTGTCTTGGGAAAACTAAGACCATCCATAACAATTCCAACATCAAGAATAAACATTTATTTAATTTCTTCTTCTCTAGCTTCTTATTGGCACTTGTCCTCTCCTTAATACATGTAGCCACCTGAGGATATACATCAAAAGGGGTGATCTAGAAGCCTAGAAAGAGGATAGATAAGAACAATATTGCGTGGTGTGAGTATAATCATAACATGGGAAAAAGATCATGAACCTGAGAGGAATCATAAATATAAGACTTGAAATGTGGCAATGCCTAAAAATGAAACATCATGTCTTAGTGGTTAACTACCACACATACTTGTGAAACAAGCTAGCATATTGTTCACACATCATTTCACATTTACTAATGAGATTCATCACTTTACCCAATGCATTGGAGCACGGTATAATTCTAGGCACATCCATCCCTTTGAAACATTCATATTGCGCTATATAATTCAGGGTGCACCCGTCACATCATAACATTATCATTATCATGCTTGACACATACAACACGTATCAAAAATGAACATAAATAAACCATGTAAAGGAATGGGTTTCATCACATAATAACACATTCATAAACATTGAGTTCCCAAAATAAAGAGAGAATAACATACATGTTTCAAGAACCGTTCACTTTGAGAGAGAAGTAAAAGGTTTGTTCTTAAAAGAAGGGTCCTTTTTGAAAAACATTTTTTTGACATAAAAACCAGTGAAAAACATGTATATCCTATAAAAGTAAAGAAAATGATGAAAAAATTTTCTTTAATGAGTTACCATATCAAAAATAATGGAGTGAAAGAGGGAGAACCCGAAGGATGAAAGTTGGGTTTGAGAATTTACCCTTACCTTGTACCTGAATGCTTCCTTCTCTTTAATGTCTTGTATAATGACATTATATTAATTAATTAGAAATAAAGAACCTTGTGTACATTAATATGGTTTATTATGGTTTAATTAAGTGAATTTATGTGACTTTGGATGAGTTATAGCATTTAAAAACATTATTTGGGAATGTTTGTTTTTATGGTTTTCTTGAGTGGTTCACTTGAATTCTTAAATTGAAGTTTGGGTAGAACATGGGTAAACATACAGAACTGATATTACATGTTATTAATGATGTTACATGAGTTTGGATGATCTTATAATGAATCAAATTAGATCCATGTGGATGATCATTAGATAATAATTAAATGATGATTTTTTTGGTTAATTTGGGCGGGTTTTTTTATCATAATGAACTTGTTTTATTTTATCACTTAGAAATATGATCATAAGTTAGTTATAGATCTTAAAATATGAGATAATACATATAAAATGTTCTGGTTAAACCATAAAAATGGTTTCATGACCAGATCTGAAGGTATAAATGGAAGAAGAAAGCATGTCGTTCTTGAAGATGAAAAATTAACACCTCACGAACAATGTCCTCTTTAATAAAATAAAAGGAAGAGGGAAATTGGGTTGGATTATATAATATACAATTAGCATCATAAAATTACATTAGATTTATAATACTAGAGTTACAATACAATTAAGATGAAGATAGGTTGGGAGAGATCAATAAATGAATTTGAACTTCAAAGGAAATTAAAGGAGAAGAGGGAGAGAAATTACATCTTGAATCCTCCTCTTGAGATCCTCCTTAACGAGCCTAATATTGGTCTTTTTATGAGATCGGAAACTCTTGGACGTGGGGGAGAGGCTAGGGAATGTGGTTGGGAAGAGTATATAGAAGGCTTGGAGCTTGAGAGGTGTGAGGAAATGAGGGTGTGAAGGGTGGCTTTTATAGTGGAGGGGAGAGGGGTTTACTTAATATAAAATTCATTAGTTTATTAATTTTCCCTAAGACAAGGAATAGTGAGTCTTGGATGACCAAGAATAGTAATTTTATCATGTGATATAGAACCAAGTGGTCTTATATCTACAGAGCATCATAGATGACTCAATTAATCCATTATTTAGCATTTATTGTGAATTATTGGATTCTACTATTCATCAAAAATTCAAGTATTTCAGAAAAATATCAAAAATTTACCCCAACCATTTTTTGACATGTAGAATCCAAAAATGAATTCCATGTTTAAAAAATAATTTTCTAAATATGATTAATTTAGTATTTAATTAAAATCATACTTTACATAAAAACAGTTTTTAAAATTAAAACTGATTTTATAGAACTTTCAAAAATTACGTAGGGTCTTATAAAATTACCTAAAAACTATAAGACATTGATTCATTGATTTATGAATACATTTTAGGGAATTGAATTTTATTTTAAATTAATTATTTATTTATTTATTTATGACTTATAAAATACCAAAACGTTTACTAAATTCAAATTGTCACTTTCTAAGATGTCTAAATTTTATTTAATTATCCATGTGTAAGGTTACTATTATATTGGATGATTTAATATTCATAAGGGTCATATTACTATTCATAAGGGTATGTTACTATTCCTAAGGGTATGTTACTATTCACTGTAAATTATTTGTGTTTCATTAGACTCCAAGAATCATCTTGAACACAACCATGTATGTCGGATTTTCAAAATTCCCAACACAGAAGTGACAAACTTATGTTTGAAGGTCACTTATAACTTAGTAGTTCTTTATGTTGTGTTTTCATGTTATTTTATGGCATAATTATAAGAAGGTAATTTCCATTGAAAAACTTTGGGTTGTTATATGCTACTACCATGTCTGATAAATTTTTCATCTTCTTGGTAGGTTATCAAAGGTTTTAAATCATTGGATAAAACATTCTTGGATCTGTAATCTATCTTATTCTAATAAATTTAAATCCAATCCATTCCAAGAATAACATAAAATCCATATGTATAGTTTAACTATATTTGAATGTAGTACCATCCCACTAATAATAATTAAAAGGTCCCTATAAATATTTATTGTTTTAATACTTCAACCTAGAGTTTTCACCAAATGTTCAATCTTATTTTCATGTGGTGATAATCCCATATTACTTGAAAATTTCTCAAAAATGAATGAATTAAAATATTTATAGTCAAATTGGATATTGTCATAGTTTAAATAAATAATTAATAAACTTCTCACCACTACATTGGATTCCCTAACAAAAATTGTGGTAGAAGAAAATGATTTTTCAGGCCATTTCATTTTGGTTATGATGATTTCGACCTTGAGTAAGTAATTTCAAACACTCGTTGGTATAATGTCTCAAATCATTGCATCTAAAAAATATATCCTTGATTAGATATATGTAATATCATTATTGGAATGTTTAAGACTCTTTTCATTTAATTCATGATCTTTGTGACCAAACTTAACACACTAGAATCACTTTCCAAATCCTAAAAACCATTTTTAAAAATGTATTTTACCACACTTTGGACATGTTAGGAGATTACCTTCAGACATCATAGTTGGTTGATTCTATTCTATTTTCCACATTAACCATTTCTTACTCTTTTTAACTTGAGGAACATAAGTTTCAGAAAACTCAATCTCAACTTTATTAGTATAATGAAAATTTTCTCATAAATTTTAAATTCTTAGCAGGTAAAATATCTTTATAAACATGAATTCAATTTAGATTGAAACTGATAAATTATACTATCATGATCTCGGATAAAATCTAGTATATACATGGTAAATCTTGTAAACTTTTCTTCACATATAACCACTAAATGTTCATCCCATTTATTTAATTCCAATAATTATTTTTCCATACTAATATAAACAAACTTAGTAAAATATTTCTCAAGGAAAATATTCTTAAAATTTTCCCATTACATGGCCTCAATATCATCTTTCTCTATAGTATTCTTTACCAAATACCCCTATTGACTAGTTTCAAATTCAAAATGATAAATGGAAAGGGTTTCCTTTTAATGTTCTGAACATCCCATGACTTCAAATATATTCACCGAGGCATTGATCTATCCTTCAGATACTATAGGGTCAGATGATCCACTGAATTATGGAGGACATTATATCATAAAATGATCCACTACTAACATGTTCCCCCATCGTAGATCTGGATGCTCCCTAGAATGGATACCAAATCTGTTTATTGATTGTTTCAATTGATCCATCACTACAAAAAACTAATCTACTCCAATTATAACCATTTCAGGATGCTTATTTAGAAGGATATTTTCCTCTCGATTCCTTCCCACTACAACTTCCTTGTTTCCTCTATGGAAAACCATTCTGAACGGATGTATTTTAGATGAATCAATATGGTAATCTTAAAATTCTATATCATTTCAGCTTAAAAATAAAGTAAAATATTTTAAGGGATGGAAATTAAAAAAATCCCAACCTCTAAAGTTATTTAACCATTGATCTGATACCAACTATATGGACATGAACTTAAATATTATATATTATAGTGTCTTTAAACTATAATTCAATTTCATTAAATCTCAAATATATTTTAGGTTTATTTTTTTATAGAGTTAGATTATAACTATTACATATAAAACCTATATATATAAAAATTTGATACTTATGATCAGTACCCATTTTTCCATAATATAAAATCATTAAAATATAACATGATTTCATTTAGTGACAAATTACCATGACTTGAACTTGAATTATTCCTTTTCTTTACCCATCCTTAAACCCAGAGAAAAAAATTATAAAACATGTGATGAGCACAAAAATATTAGTAAGTGGCATAAAAAAAGAATAATTTTTTATTTCTAGTGAAAAAAATGAAAAACCATGTTATGTTTACCTTTATCTTTGAAGTTATTTAATCATATGAAACAAAACATTTCCACATGGAAGACACATAAACTTTTTCCTCAAATAAAACTTTTAATACCCATGGTAAGAAAATAAAAAACCTTTTTGGTAACTTAGAGCATAATATTCCTAAACCCTTTGAAAGCCCTTTAAAATTGAATTAGGATACAACCTACTTTCAATATAATTCTCTAGGGAACATAATAATTACCCCATCCATTGGAGCGCTATTTGGGTTCACCCATCATATAAGATATATAGGGCTCACCCAATGTTATCTGGACTTACCCATTATATAAGCTATATCGAGATCATAGGTGAGTTATAATGGGGCTCAAACCTTCATATAATTTGTATTAGTATTTCTCTATTATTATAAATAATTTCAAAGTACCGTTATAGAATAAAAAATTTAGATTCATTTACTCTTCAATATTAACAATAATTATTGTTATTTTATATCTTTATTAACCCATGGAAAATAAATGAGTTCCATGAAAATCTCATAATCTTTACAAATAATGAATAAGGATGGTTTCAATACAATATATACCAAGTGGATTGTTAGTAACATCATGGTTTGTCTACATTGATGAATGGAAATAACATTAAAATATAATTAAATACATTCTTGAGGAAAATAACATTTTCACTTTTTTTAACATAATTTTATATCAGCTTATATGAAAAATGATTTTGAACTATCACTTTGAACATTTCTTGAGGAAAATATATTTTCGATTTAAAAAATACTTATTGAAAATATAAAATTTTATCAAGAATTATTCAAAACGTTTTCTTTGAAAATAAACTTTGAAACATTAAAATGAATCACTAAAACAGTTGGTGATCATGATGGTAGAAAGTTTTGTTCATGTCAAATATGTTAAAAAATATTTCTTTCACATTTTTATAAGAAAAGTCAAAATGTTCCTTGTTCATCAAAATATTGGATGTTTCCTTTTAATTTTTTTAAAAATAAAATTATTTTTTAAAATTAATTAAAATAATCATAGTAAAATATTTTTTTAGCTTTTTTTTAAAAAATATGGATTATGGAGAAAAATTATTTTTGATCGAAGAGAGAAAAAAATTCAGGTTTTCTTAGAAACAATTTATCAATACTTGTAAGTACCAGAAAGAGGAAAATGGTTCTATTAATTGAAAATTTTATGAGTAAAAAGTTTAGAAGAAAATATGTATGGTTTAAAAAAATAATATCATATTATTTCCTCTCAAATAACCTTCAATATAAACCATCTTGAAAAGAAAATATATTGTATCATAAAGCGTTTTCCACTGTACTAACTCCTCAATCGTATTAATTATGAAATAATAAAATCATATGAACTTTAAAAATAATAAAAATAAGTAGATTCATGATATAATATATCAAATCATAAGTAGTGACAAATTATAATGTAAGATATGTTTATTAAATAACATATGTCCAAAAGAATACAATTTGAAATAAGAAACCCTCACATTGATCATAACATTGATGTGAAAATCAATCAATGAATTGATTATGTGTATAAAATTTAAATCCATAAAAAATAATTTTAAATTAAACATAAGATAATCAAAATTCATTTCACACATAGTCTTATAATATCAAAAAAAAAGTAATATAACCTAATGAAAATAAATTGAGTTATGAAATTTTTTACCACTTGGTAACATTCAATTAAAATCCCATTAGATGATGTAATTAAAATTGAAACATAAAATAAAATTATGTATGAATGATTCAATATTTACATTTAAAATAGGCATTATACACACCATATACAATAAATTATTTTAATAACATTAAAATACACTTTAATGAAGGAAAAATGAGATGAAGCCCCTTACCACTTTGGAAAAATTTGAAACATAAACCCTTTGAAAGAATAAAATTAATAAAAAAATTATATATAAATTAAATAGATAAATTCATGATAAAACATGTAAAATGTGGATATATATACACCTCATAAAATAAAATACGTGTATAAAATTGAAATATGCCTCAATGAAAGTAAATTGAGATAAAGACCCTTACCTTAAGTCTGACTCATCACATACGTTACTTATCTTCTAAAAAATAAGATTATTTTAATTATTTACTTTCTTAATAACCTTTATCAAATTTATTATTCCTTTTATTTCACTAATTACCATATTATATATGATTACTTAATCAATTAATTTTACATTGGATGTTTGGATGATATTCAGATTCTGTGTGAAAAAGGCTTCAGTAGGTTAACTATGGTCAAATAGATCGTTATTTAAACATATAAAGAATAATAATCCTAGAATAATTTAAATTTTTATATAAAAATTATAATTTTAAAACCAATCATGAATGATTATTATGAAAAATGAACTATGTTACAATCATGGAGACGGTTGGTCATACATACACTTGAGTAATGTTTCCATTTTTCAATGATCATTACGGAAAGAAGGTAAGTATTATTTTATATTTATATAATAATAATTAAATCATAAATAAAATATTATTTCTTTAAATATAATTATATATATCATCAATGTGTTTTGGTGATAAAAAATAATTGCGTCGTTTTGTGGATGTGGTAGTATGCACATATTCACGAACGATGTAATCATTTTTTAATGAATGGAAAGGTAAAAACATAATAATATATTATCCTTTATGACTGATAAATATTTTTTGAATATAATATTAATTTAATATATATCACATATTTTCATTAAATGTATTATTATTTCCTTCCATGTAAAGCATTAGTGAAAAATGAATCACATCGCTTCGTGAGGCGGTAGTCCGCCGTAAACATGAGTGTTATTATTATAACCCCCACAAAATGTAATGTAAGAAGGTATATGTGATATAATAACTAAATAAGTATAATTATGTTAAAATTTTTATATATATATATCTGTGTACTTTCAATCAATCATTATAATAATCAATGATAGGAGATGATGAAAAACAAATTGCATTGGTCGTGAGATTGTAGTACGTCGTACACACGAATGGTTGTTTTGATCCACATATGATAGAAGTGGAGATGGATATTGGTTATTTCATTAACTTAATAAAATTTCATTATATGGGAGATAATGATGTTATTATTTAATCATAATTGAGTCAGGTTTTAAGCAAGTGGATCAATAAATAAAATAAAAACATTTAGTTAAGCACAATACCTCTTCTTCAAACAACCTCCTTAGGTTTGCACCAAAATCCTTCTAAGGATGGATTTAGGATTAAACAAGTGGATATAGGTCATAGGGAGGGAATTATTAAAGGTATTTGGTAATTTTATGAACCAAAATGGTATTAATGTTTGAAGAGGAAAGGGTAGGGGTGGCCTTTTATAAGTGTGAAGAGTGGCATGCTTGTAATTTTTAAAAATAAAAAATCATACCCAATTTTTCACATGGAAAAAGGATTCAAAATAGACCATTTTCAGGAATTATGAAATATAATATTTAAATATATACATAAAATATATATTATACAGGTTGTTATTACATTTTATCCTATATATTTTTTGTTTAACTCCCTATTAAATCTGTTTTTACCTTAACTATAGTAAATTATTTTTACTATTTTTACAATCCATTATCCCCAAAAATTAATTTGAACTTATTATATAATATATATTATTATAATTAAAAATATATAACACATTTTACCAAATTACATTCTAAAAAGGGTAAAAATTTAATTTAAGATAAAACCCATAGACGCGTCAAAAAATATGTTTTTTATGAAATGTATTTTTTAAGAATAAAATTATTTTATATTAAATATATAACTAGTAATAATTATTATATTAATTTAAATTAATATTTATTTATATAAAATATATAAATTTCATTTAAATTATTCTTCATTAGAGGTTTTTGAAATTAATCAAAATTTATAAACATTATACACATTAAAATAGTTTTCTATCAAAAAACATGTTTCAAAACCCAAAAAACGTATTCTAAGATCAAATATAAAGATGATTCAAATCTAATTAATTGGATTGAATATAAATAATAAAAATATATATTACTTTAAATCATATTTAAAACATAATGGGACTTTTTAATTTCTAATTTATTTAAAATATTTGATATTTTTATAAAAAAATTATTTTTAACTATTCACTAAAATGTCAACATTTTCCCAAAAAGTCAATATTTCACCCTAAATTATTTTTGATATTCTAACTTAAAAAATTGAATTAATTTTATAAAATAAAAATTCTATAATTTATAAACTAAAATTTTAAATAAAAATCATATAATAAAAGAGTTATGTTAAATCTATTTCAATTTTTATTTAAAAATTACTTACTATTTTTATAATAAATATATCTATCTAATTCATATTAATAAACATGAAAAATATTTTTTCTATCAATACTTGGGTTTTTATAGGTATTATTGTAAATTCATTTACCTTTCAATGCACTTATATGTATGATAAATTTTTATAAAGTTATTAATATTGGTTAAATGAAATTATATTTTATTAAAATTAAATATAATGATTTAAAAATATTGATCTATTAAAACATGAAAAAGTTACAGACTCTATATCCCTAATTTTGAGAATGAAATTATAAATGTCGAAAAAAATATTTATTTTATCCTAAGTCATGTTTGCAATACATGTAATAAATAAAAATTCATAAAAGAATTAAGTTTTCATGTAAAAATTAAGTATTTATATAATAATTTATCAGCTTTCTAAGAATTAACTGGGGACCTACCTATTTTTTGTTCCATAGTGAGAACATAAGTGGTCATGATGAAATTTTTTAGCATGAATATAGTTTTCAGTCAGATGGCAGTGACCCATTATGGATGTACAGATCATATATGACCCATACCCTATTTGAATCCCAAACTCTGAGTAACTTATAGTCACGCCCATTTTTTGTGATATAAACATCATTTTATAAAAAATAGATTTTATATGCTTGTTCATATTTTATTTAGTTTTATCATTGTTTGTGGTTTAATAGTGGGAATCTAATACAGTCATTTGTATTCTATGTGGCTGAATCTCTCTTGATTGTAGTCAAGGAAATTTTTATTGGATTGAATCCTTTCTCTCTTATTATTTTTTATGTTGATAATTATAAAACTTATCTACTCATTATTTTTTGATTTTTTAACTTTGATATGATTTATTTTCTATGTTATTATTTTTTTTTTATTTTTTTTATAGTCTCATTAACATTACATATTCTATAGTTTTTGAAATTCTAATTTTTTTTATAAAGTAAATATGACATACAAAAAAATCATACGAAGTGGGAAAATTTATTCATAGAAATTTTAATGTTTGATACATAAATGTTTCCTTTATAAAAAATCATAGTGCCTAATACAAATTTTATTTACTCAAAACATTTATAAGTTTCAAATTCACTCATTCAAGTTTTCAAAATTAATCATTCTCATTATATGAAATAATAATTACATAGATTTTAAAATTATTTGTATACATATATAGATAGACACATAAGTAAACTTCTACATGACACATTCAAACTTACAAAATAACACATATAGAAATATTAAATGACTTATAGTTTTTATATACATAAATCTTATGATGTATTTGAGTGTTTTTTATTTTAGTTAAGTGTTAAACTGAAATAATATATTTATTTAGTCTATATATTAATTTATATTTATGGAAAGTTTTTTTTTTCTCAGGTAGTTCTTATGTCTAGTTTTAATATGTGAGATATAGAAACTCATCTGAAGTATCTACAGGTGGATAAAAATTTGGAAAAATCCATGTGGTAATGAAAATCATGGAGGTGTTTTAAAGATAAATATTTCTTACTAATTTTTATTGAAATTAAAACTAAATAACTATATTATTAGGTTGGAATTATAGGCTTCTAATGTTCTACAATGTCAAAAGGTGAATTATTCCACTGATGATTTAAATAGTTCTACTAGTTTTTCTGAAACATTCAATGCTAAAACATAAAATATAATGGGATGAAGATTCTATCCTTAACACTGTAATTATATTCATTATCTATCTTTGGATTAATTTTTTACAGAATTTTATATTCTATATTTTTCAACTATGTAATATTATTATCAGTTTATCACCCAACTCCAAATATTTTGTACATATAATCAAAATGAGGTGTCTCATTAATTCTAACCCAATAAAAATAGAATAAATTGGTTGTTCTTGAACATGAAAACACTATAGGTAAGGTATGGTCCCTTGAAATATGAGGTTTTACTTATAACCAAGTAGAAAACAAAAGTTGTGTATGCTCCTTATAAAATACTAGTTTCTATTTTTACCTTTTTAAAAGACATTACTTTATTGTATTCCATATATCTTAGTGATTTACTATATTTTTTAAGTGTAAATATAGGATCAGAATACTATTAAAATAATTTTATTAATCTTCTATTTATTCTTTATCTTTTCACACTAGTTTCAGTATATTTTTATGGTTGAATTTTTTTTATTCCTTATCTATCAAATTCAGTAATCTATTTTACACTCCAATAATTTTTAAGGAAATGAAATTCACCTCCCCCATGTGTATTTTTATACTCATTGTTGCACCTAATAATTGGTACCATAAAATGACCTTAAAAGAACATGTTTTTGTCTGAATTATTTTTTTAGTGATTACCTTATTATTTTTATACTAACATGTTTATCCTAGACATAACCATATAAGGTAAGATCTATTTTTAGTTATATAAATTCTGGAAGATGATTTTTCTAAACATCATGGACCACTTAATTTTAATAGAAATTATTAATTTATAGTTTAAGTATATAATGGAGGAATTTAAATAAATAGGTATTTAATATTGGACTATTATAAAAAATACCAAAAAAATTACCAAATTTTTATATCAGTAATTTATTCGGTGATGATGTAAATAAATATGTATTAAATTATAATGTTATGAATTTTATTTATTGTTTATTTCATAAAAAAATTTATAGATGTTATTTATTTTGTAAAACTAGTGGTAAGATATGAAGGAATTTAAAATTCGCTAATAAAGGAATAGAAAAACAAAATAGAACATTCCTTGACATCCATGTTGCTAATTTTATAATATTGGAATGAATTATTATGAAATTGTAATTGAAATGTAAAAAAAGTTTACAAATATTTTTAATAGAATGGTTTCTCTCATAGAAATGATTAGTAATGATGTCTTAATCAAAATAATAGTTAAGTCCATACCCAAATTTAGAACTATAAGAACTTGTAAAATGCATAAAATTAATTTTTAAAAGAATTTAGAATTATAGGAATTAATGGATGAAAACGTACATGGGGAATTCACAAGGAAATGTAGGAAAGGTAATATAAATACTAATATTATATTTTATGTATGCATGAAGTAGGGTCGTATAAAGTATGAATGCCCAAGGATGAAAAATAAAGGAGAATAAATATAGTTCCATAGACTAAACATACATGGATATTAAATCATTTTAGTTGAATATTCAGAACATTACAAAGTACATTCCCAATGACCATAATAGTTTAGTGTCTTTGGAAACTTAGAAATATAATCTTCTATCATGGTTAAATATCTTCAACATCTCACTTAAATATCATCACCTTTATTAATCCTACTTAAAAACTTTATTTATAAATTGGGGAAAGGAAATAAAATTAATTGGTGATATTATATGCTCAATAAGGGTAAAAAAGGTAGATATATTAGCATAACATTATAATAAGGGTATGAGATCATGATCAAAACATTATAAGATCATAACTTACAAATCAAAGATCATAATCAAGAGTAATGGCATAAATATTAGTAGTTTATAAGAAATTAATCATAAGGTAATCAAGAGAATAAGTCGTTAATGCATATCATATGAGTAATATATGGAATTTTTGGAAGACACATAAGCATATAAAATCATTTCCTATAAGTTAATGATCATTTACAAATCATATCAGGGCACTTCATGGGGGTTTCACCTACAAGCTAGGACACACCACCATCCCTAGTCATAGTCTTTTCCATATAGTGGATTAGGTTTCACCTTATTCCCATAGTTGATTGGGTTACCCTTCTTCCCATATTGAATCATGTTTACCCTTCTTCCCATAGTGGATCAGGTTTCCCCTTCTTCCCATAGTGGATTGGGTTTTCCTATATTCCCATAGTGGATTAGGTTCCCCCTTCTTACCATAGAGGATCAATCCCATAAAATTGTTTCCCATCATTATATAATAAGATACAAATCTTTACTAAATTAATTGGATGGAGATATAGGTCCCACCCATCACCTAATGAAATAATATATACATGTTCCATAAGATCATAAACAATCATATCATAACCCGTGATTTGAAATGTGTATCATAAACATATCATCAAATCATAACCTGTGTAAAAGAGACAGGTTTCATAGTAATTTCATCAAACAATAAACCATTAAAAGAGGTTGTTTTCATAATAATATAACCCATGAAAGATATATGGATCATAATATTTCATAAATGGAATCATAATCATAAATAATCTTGATAAACGATGAGATTGTGGTAATAAAATATTACTACTTTGTTAACATTGAATCAAAGTATCCATGAAATAATAACATTACCTAAAGAAAAAAATATCATAAAAACAAGTATATTCTTTATATAAAATTCCAAATGGTAGTATATATACCTCATAAAAGAATATAAGTTCTTAAAAAACATGTGTCTCAAAGAAGGAAAATTGAGACCAAATTACCATACTAATTTGGTAAATTTTGAACCATAAAAGCCCATGAAATAAATATCATAAAATGGATATGTAAATAACTATAAATTTAAGTATAATAATAATAAAATAAATTCATGGGAAGTATATACACCTCACAAATGAAACGATTGAAGAATAAGGCAAAAGTCTCGCAGAAGTAAAAGTGTGACTAAAAATCCCCTTACTAATTGATTAACTTTTGAATCATGAGATCTATGAAATAGTAACATCAATTGAAACTTTTCATAATATAAAGTAAATTAAATTCATGATAAAACATTTCATATGTAATTATATACCCTAAACAACAAGAATATGTGGAGAACATAACATATATCTCACTGAAATAAAGTGAGATGAGAAAACCCTTACCTTAAGTATTGACATTATTCATACACATTCTAAAATCATGTATAATAAATATAAGTTTATTATAAATCTACCATAAAACCATATTACTATATATCATTCCATATATGATTTTATTATGACTTTATATTAAACTCTAATTAACAATTTCATGTTAGAGTTACGTTTCGGTAATAACCGTTTTGTTTATTTGTATATGTTTTAACTTGTTATTCTTGACCCTCTTACTTAGATCATGATTTAATTATTTAAAAAATCAAAAAAATTAAATAAATTTCATATATATTCATTATATAATTATTTATAATAATCTATAAAATATTTAAATATGAAATGAAATAGGTCGTCCATGGAGACGGAAGGCCATAGGTATGCATTAATCTTGTTTTCATTTTCTTACTACGTCAAAAGAAAAAAAGTAAATGAAATATATGTATATATATATATATATTATCATTATATTATAATTTTTTTGTCATATATAACAATTTTTTTTACTAAACCCACCCTTAATACATTCCATTCAAAGTGTGAATTAATCAAATCGCTTTGAGGAGATGATAGTCCACACATCCACAAACGATGTTATCGTATTCCCAAAAAATGGAAAGCATGAATTTATGTTTTATATAATATTAAAAAAGAATAAATACATAATAAATATAATATATATCATATAAAAATATGAATTCTATCATTATATCCAACCTTTAGTGGTGGTAATAGATGAACGAATGACATCTGTTCGGGAGGCGGTACTATGTCGTACATAAGAATGATGATTTTGTATCCCATTTGATGGAAGTGTGAGTGAGTTTAGGTATTAACCTTATAATAAAAACATCAAAAGTACATTTATTTTGCTGATTTTATTATATAATCATGCAATAATAATAATTTATGGGGTGTAGAAATAAATAAATAAATTTTTTTATTGAAGTATGTCACCTCTTATTTGGGTAACTTCTTTGGTTAGCATTAAATGTTTTCCATGGTTCAATTTATGACCAAAGTGAGGACTCTATATTTAATTGATCAAATTTTTTAGGATATTGGTTCAGTTTTTGTCCCATCCAAAAGTCTTTATAGGTGTGAAGATAGGGGAATATGTGGTGTCCTTTTATAAGTGGGGAAAAGGGCACACTTGGAATTTTTGGAAATAATTGTGTGCTCTCAACATTTTAGTTGTCCCCCAAGGGTTAAAAATGTACAATTATAGATAATTATAGGTTTAATGGTTCAAATATGTCCCAAAAATAATTTTTATACATGTGTAGTGTCATTTTTACATCGTATATTATAAGTTTAGTCATTAATTAATCTTGTTTTTTCCTTAATCAATGTAATTTATTTTAATTACATTAACTAATATTTTTGGTCAAATATTAAGTTAACATTACTATAAATTATAAACTATTCTAGTTCTAAATATTGAATCCATTTTTTCCAAATTATGATCACAGAAGTGCCTAAAATTAATTTAAAATTAATCATGTAGACGTGTCGCGAAGGCGGGTTTTTAAAAGTAAAAATGTTCAAAAGTTTGGATTATTTTTATATTCAATTTCAAAATAAAATTTATTAAAATGACTAAAATTGTATTAATATATTTATAATTTTTCTAAATATACTTTAAAACCAATTTCAAATATAATTTAACTACATAAATAAATTATATGAAAAATAATTTTTTAATTAAAATTCAATGTTTTCACTATTCATCAAAAAATGAAACTTCTTAAAAAAATACCAAAACATCACCAAAATAAAATTTGGATATTATGATTTAAAAAATGAAGTATATTTTTTCAAAATAAAAATTATAAAAGTTTCGAAAATTATATTTCAAAATAGGTTCTCCATTAAAAGATGGTAAAATTACCTTTTAGAAAAATAAATCGTATTATTAATATAATTGGATTTATTCTTTTATTATACCTATAAAATCAATTGGATGAGTGTCCAAAATTTGATTGAATATATAATATATAAATTTTATAAAAAATATTCAAAATTGGTTTGTTTGATATATTGATATAAAATGGTGTTTGAACATAAAGAAATAGTTTTCTTAGAAAAGAAATTTCTTTATTTTCAAATAGTTCTTACTTTCATTTCTTACTAATTGATAATTGAAAGAATCATTTTATATAAATTTTAAAAAATATTTCCACACTTTAGTTAATCTTATTTTTAATATACATTCTAATGTCTATGTGGTAACTATAATAATATTTTAATAACAGTATTAATATAATGTTTAAAATTGGTAAAACATAGCCTTGTGTGTAACGCAAGCTATCGAAGGAACTCAGCATTATGTGTATCAAAAACTAGCATAGTTTTTCATGTAACCAAAACTAATCTAAGTTTTTTTAGTCCAAGATTAACTTGGTGTTGTATGTACCTCAATACAAACTTTTTTCTTTCATATAACACAAGCTATGTTTAGTGTTGCGTGAAATGAAAAATATCAAAAAGTTTAAATTAATTAAAAAAAATATTTTAAAAAATATAAAAGTTTTTTAATAAAGGAAATATAATAAAAATTATAAATCATTTTTTAGAGGATAGATCAATAGAAAAGACTCTACCTCAAATGAGGGTTCAATAAGTGAGATGGAAAATAAAAACCTTTGTTAGATGGATATATATTTTAGTAATTTTAGTGAAAATTCAAGTTCTAACTCATATTCTTACTTGGATTCCCATTTTTATGAACCAAATATTTAATAACAAGATGAAATATATTAGAAATATCATGAAGAAATAAATAAAATTCTAAAAATATGTATAAAATTAAGTAATGATTATAAGAAAGTTACAAGATAAAAGAATAACATCATTCTAGAAAGTAAGAACGTTAACAGATACAATTTCAATATTTGATGACGAAAAAGAAAAAAATGTTATGAGAGATAATATTTCTAAGTAAGAAAAATATATAAATAGAATTAAAGATTATACTTGAATTAATAGATACAAAATATATGTTGACATTGAGACTAAAAAAGGAAAATGGAAAACATAATGTAGTGAACCCGACCCCTGCAGCCCAGATTCGGTGTCTGCTTTATTATTTTGGTATAAGATAAAAGGAATCACATCATGAAGTAATAAATATTATATTAGTATTGGTACACTAGATATATACTTTAATTCAAATTTTATTTTAAAACATAAAATAAACAAAGTATATTCTTTGAGAATATTATTATTCCACAAACATATTACTGCATGACAGTCATAAAACACTTCTTGGTATCCTTGGGGTGAGATAAAATGCTCATTAATGGTAATTTTATAGTGAAATATATAAATAAATAATACATAATCATAATGTTAAGGTAAATAACTAAAACTCGTTCCATTTAATCAATTAATTTAACATAAAATGGAAGAAATAAATTGTGATCCAATAATACCATACAAATAATCACATGATCTTGAAAACTTAACCAAAAATATTGTAACTAATTTAATAATAACATTGAATATAAATAATTAAATTTAAAATTATTTAATTCATAATTCTAGACATCTAAAACATACTGTCAATGCCTTTTTCCAAGATATCTAAATAAATGGGTAAGGCCTCAGCAAAGACTCTAGTTTGTCTCATGAGACCAACTGATGCATCGAGGGGATATAGAGGGATCCTTATATCACTTACTGAGTCTAATTCATTATTCATATTAAATGGGTGAAGCATAATCAACATAAAAATTTATATTGAAAAACTAACATATGAAATTTTAATATTTACCCCAACAAAATCAACATAATCATAAGCCATCTAGAGTAAAGCGGTGAATGGTAAAAAAATTGAACATCTTTAACCAAAATGATTATAAACCATAAAAATAAATAATAAGGATGATATCAATACAAAATATCCCTAGTTAATCATATTTACAATAAAGGTTTGATTTCTTTGATAAATAAAAATACCATAAAAATATCATTAAAAACATATTTCGTGGAAAATAATCTTTTCATTTTTAAAATATATTTAAATATAAAAGCTCACAAAATATTTTGAAACTAATTTCTCTTCAAATTACCGTTAAAACTTATAAATTAATAATTTAAATTTTTAGTGTTCGTGATGGTAGGAAATTTCATACATAGTGAGTACATTAAAACAAAGACTCCTTTTACATTTTCTATTAAATCCAAATGGATATTGTTTTTAAAATGACATGAGGATTTCATTAAAATTATTATTTAAAAAGTAAAAAATGGAAAAAATTTCTATAATAAAATATTTTTATAATATTAAAAACATTTATGAATTTTTTTGTAGAAAACATGGGTTTGGATAGAAAGGGATTTCCACTTTAGAGAGAAATAAATTCGGATTCTCTTAAAAATATTTTCTCATTAAATTTAAGTAAAAAAGAGTATAAAATTGTACTATTACTTTAAAAAGTTCATAAATAATAATATTTGAAGAAAATATATTTATTTTAATATATAAATATAAAATAATTTTCCTAATGGAGATGTAAACATAAACAATCTTGAATAATGATGAGATTGTGAAATAAAATCTTAGTACTTTGGTAACTTCTCAATCGTAAGCCCCATAAAACAAATGATATAAAATGAAATTTTAAATACCTAGAAGATAAATATATTAATGATTAAAAATATCAAAGGGGTATTATATACACCCCACAAAGGAAATAAGTGGTGAATATGGCATATGTCTCATGGAAGTAAAAGTGAGATGAAAAACCCTTACCTCATGTTTGATTTCCTTCATACGTGTCTGTAGATCCTATAGAGTGGTTTTAATCATTTTATTAATTTATAATATATCCATAATAATATTTATAATATTATATATGATACTATTATAACATTTTACCACCCTTTTGTTAATAATATTTCATTGTTTGCATTGTTTTAAGTGTTAATTGCCTTGTTTTTTCATGCATGTTTTATCATGAATGTTCAAGTTCTTATTCATATTATATATATATATATATATATCATATCCAGAATTATAATAATTTTATAAATATCATATTTACTCATTAAAAATATTTTTATAACCATTTATGAATATTGGACCTGGAAAATGAATTGTACCACTTCATATAGACGGTTTGTCGTACGTATGCACAAGCAACGATATCATTCCCTTAACAAGTGAAATGGTAAGTAAGTGGGTGATATATTAATTTTAAAAAACTAATAAAATTACATATATTCATTAATTTTATCCTTATTAATTTCCATGTAAATTTTATGTGAAAAAAATCACACCTCTTCGTGAGGTGATAGTCCACCGTAAACACGAGTGGCGTTATCATATAAGAAAAAGAATGGAACATAAAAAGGTAATGTGATATTAAAATTTCATAATTCTAATAATATCATAAATATAATATATGTTTGGTATATTCATAATTATATCCATCATTGAAATGTGGTTAGGGAAAAACAAACTATATCGGTTCGTAAGGCGATAGTTCGTCGTATACACGATCGATGATTTTGTTTCTCATTTGATGGAAGTGGTAATGGATAAATATTATTTTGTTCACATAATAAAATATAAGTATATGTTATATAATATTTTTATTATATTTTATTTTTTTAATACATTATTGATGTTTGAAAATAAAAAAGAGAATTAAATAGCATTGTTAAGATAATTACCTTCTCTAAGGGAATCCTCTTTTGGATCTCCTCTTAAGGACCCTATGTATCGTCTTTTGGGAGGACCATAAACTATAGATTATGTATAAGGATTTTCTAAATATAATTTTTTCAGGATTTTGTTGAGACAATGGGCTTTAGGGGTGTGAATAAGTGAGAGGAGGGAATGACCTTTGATAAGTGGGGAAAGGGAACACTCTTGGAAATTTCTTAGAAAATCTCAATAAGAAACCAAAATGATATCAATTCACAAGAAAAATTCATCCAAATAACTATAGGATATAATTTGGGATGTTATAATGGGAAATATGGCCATAAAATAAGATTTTTATAAATTAGTATGTCATTTTAACCCTTATCTTCTTAGTTTAATCCCATAGTAAACCCATTTTACCCTAACTTCGATAATTAATTTTTCACTATTTTTAATATTCATTATGGTACAAAAATTAAGTTGACATTATTAGATAATATAAATTATTATTATTCCGAATATGGGATCCACTTTTAAAAAATTTGTTAATAAAAGTATCATAATTTAATTTCAAATTATACTCGTAGACTTGATGAAAAATGATGTTTTCAAAGTGAAAATTCTCATAAGTAAAGAGAGATTTAATATCAAAATTAAATATGAAATTTAATAAAATTATATAAATTAATTAAATTATAATATAATTAGATTAATTTTTATTTATAATCATTTTATAATATAATTTAACTTTGTGAATAATTTAAATAAAATGACAGTTTTTAGTCAAAATCAATATTTTTCAATATTTATCAAAAAATGATGCATTTCAGAAAAATCCTTAAAAATAACCCTACAATAATGTTTATATGATGATTTAAAAATTTATTTTAATTTTTTAAATAAATTTTATAAAATTGGAAAAAATAATTATAAATTATGTGCATAAAGTGTGACAAAACTGCCTTTTGGAAAAATACAGTTTTTTTAAAAAAATATTTACTGTACTTTTAAATGATTAATATTTCATTTCTAATCAATATATAACCATTTAATTTATTTTATAGATATTTGAAACATTAATGTTTTATAATTTATTTATTACTTTTCATACCCATAAACTTAACAACTAGGTTATAACGGTTATGTTTAAAGAATAATATTTGAATAGAGTATCATGTTTTCTTACATGGTGTTGTGTGCATCACAAGCTATTAAAGAGATAGAATTAATTTAAAACCAAACATATTGTAAAGCCTTTTTGTGTTACATTATCTTCTAATATTGGTAATGTGTGTCATATATTCTGTCAAACATGATGTTTCTCTTTTAAAATCTTGGGGAATTACATTCCCCCTCAATAAATTGTGTCCTCGCAATTTAATATTATTCTTGGTAGAAAAGGGTTTCAAATTTGAAAATAACTTCATTTAAAACCCACGTTGTAAAAAGAGTTAATAATAATCCTATTAACAATAGAAAAATATAAGTATAAAGGTCATATGTAATAACAAAAAATGAGGTTTCTAAGTAAGAGAGTGTTAGAGGAAAGTCAATATATAGACATGAAAGAAAAGATTAAGTAATTATAAAATGTGATAATGTTAATTGTTCACAAGAATTTTCATTATAAATGGAAAGTTAAGGACCTTGAAACTGTAATTGTTTATTGATTTAAAAGACCATTAGTTCAACATAAATTAAGGTATAATGATAAATTTTATGTTTCAATATCCTTTTTTAGGAATTATTCAATGATCTAGACTAATAACATATGGAAATATTATTATTTTATATATTTTTATTCTAAAATAACAATTTCATCTTTTGGTTGTACTTTGATCATTTTTCACTTCTTTTCTTACTATAAAAAATTAATATCCAAGATTTTTGTTTATGCCTAATGCAATAAAATTAACTTGTAAAAAATCATAAGATCCATAAAACAGTAACAAGTTATTCCTCATATATTTATTGAAACCAAAATGGTTTGAAATATTTAACCAATAACACCCCAAGTTTAAGGTAATCCATTTTATAAATAGTTAACCTTAAAGCTCATCCAAAATATATCTAAACAATTTTTTAAGTAATGTAACTAAATCAATATTATTTTCCCAAGAAAATATAAAATTGATATTAATGTCACATTATAAATATGTGAATACCTTTATCGCCATAAAAAATTAATGAAAACATGAATTATTCCAAATATAAAATATTATGATGTAAAATATATTCCATAAATCAACAATTACAGTGAACTCTAGAAAAGATAACATAAACCATCAACTCACTAAAAATTTTCATGGTCACCAACACTATGTCATAAACATATCACTATTATCCCTACCTTAGGAACAAATTAAGGGTATCCTCCCATAAACATGTGTTTTCCAAGATATTAAACTTGTCACTCAATCAGTTTTATTGGTCATCGGTACCATTAATCATATACTCTCAAATCATTTAGGAGATAGTACTACTATACAATCCTTATACATTTCATAATTAATATAAACATAATATCACTAATAAAAATAATCCTACAAAATAATTATCAAATCCAATCACAATAAAATTAATCATTCCAATTTATTTATAGTAATAACATATGATTGACCTTGACACCTTATCATATTTTGAGGTATATTCCCTTGATGCTTGGGGAATTAATTTTCATAGTACCCAATATCTTTATAGATGAAGAAATTAACATTGAAAATTTATTTCATCCCATAGAAATAATGAGTATAGTGGCATTTCTCTCCACACTTATATAAAACTCTCATTCCCTTTAAGAAAGTACTAGGGTGTTTCTTTCAAAATAGTCACATGTGGGAAATCCATTCTTTCCCTTATTCCCTTTATCCATTTTTTTCTCTACTGACCTCTTCTTATTTATATTCCTTCTAATCCATAATACTTAGATAATTATTTCTCGATATTGATAGCATGTGTTATTATGTCCTTGTATGATGATAATTTATGGGATACTAGTTTCCTTTGAAAGAATTTATTACGCCCATCCAATATATGATCATTCTTACTCTTTGGATTATGTGAATTGATAGGGTTCTCATTACTTCTACTAGGAACAATTTATAAATGATGGAATACATTATATTAGATAAAATAATTATAAATAATCAGGTATAATTACAAAACTAGTGAAACACTTAACATAAATTGAAAATTTTATGCATAGATAATATCATAATCATAAACATAGTTTCTTTGGCTATATCATTATTTTCAAATCTTTCATAGTGGTTGGTGAAAAAGTTTGTGTTATCTTAAGAATATCTCCTGGTAGTGTCAAAATAGTTGCATAGAAAGTCCCATTTTCATGCAACAGATAATGATTGAGTGAAGCCCGATGCTCCCTTTTTGGAGTTATTAACCCTAAGTACATTTGTACTATAACCAAGTCCACTTGTAGTGTCTAAAAATGGATGTATTGCTCAGAAATACAACATAATCTCTACCTTAAGAAAAGTTTAGGATGTTCATATATACTTATAAACAATGTATATCATTGGGTTTTGTTCCCTATTATATTTTTTCCTAAATCTAGTTCATAATTTTTCTACTAAACTTCCTCTGATACAAACTCTAGCGACCCCAGTCCCAATATCCTAGAGTCAGTGTATACTTTATTACATTTTCATAACATGCAAGTAATCATATCTTGAAGGACTAAATAGTTTAGAAGTCTTGGTAAACTTAATACATACTTGAATTCATATTAAATTTTAAAAAATAAAATAAAAAATTTTTTTGTTTGAGAATACCATTAATACTCTTAGCTTATTCCTATATATCAATCATAAAACACATCATGGTATCTTGGGGAAAATGAAACATAAGAAAGGGGTTATATTAAATTCTTAGTAAGGGTAAGTCTATAAAATTATCTATGAATAAATAAGTAATAATCATTATAGATTGGTAAATAATGGAAACACTTATCATTTAATCAATAACATGAGCCTAATATGACAAGAATAAATGATGATCAAATAATTCCATATAAATAATCACATGAACTTCAAAACATAACCATGGATATTTTAACTAATCAAATAGTCACATATAATATCAATAACTGAATTCATAATGATGGAATTCATAATTTCACTCATCTAAAACATATTATCAAGGCTCTGTGCCAAAACATCTAAATAAATGGGTAAGTATACAGCCAAAACCCAATCTAGTTTGTCTTATGAAACCTACTGATTCATTGAGGGGATATAGAAGGCCCCACCCATCCCATTTTAAGTTAAATTAATTACTCATATAAGATTGTTGAAACATAATCATCAAAAACATATTCATTGAAAAACTAACATACAAAATTTTAATAATCACCATAATAAAATAAACATAATCATAAACCATCAAGAGTAATATGGTGAATGGTAATAAAATTATACATCCTCGATCAAACTGATCATAAACCATCCAAATAAACAATAATGATGATATAAATAAAACATATCCACAGTGTATCATAAGTATAATAAAGGGATGATGTCATTAATGAATAGAAATACCATAAAAATGTAATCAAAAAGATCATTTTCTGAAAATTACCTTTTCACATTGAAAATATTTTAAAAACAAAAAGTTCACAAAATATTTTGAAAAAAAAAATCTTTAAAATATCATTTTAAACTTATAAAGTAATATTTAAAATATTTATTGGTCAGGACTGTAGGAAATTTCATACATTCTAAGTACTTTAAAACAAATATCACTTTCACATTTTCAGTAAAATCTAAGCAAGCCTTGTTTTGAAAATGAAATGAAGATTAAATTCATAAAAAGATAGTAAAAAGTAAAAAATGGGAAAAAGTATTTTAATAAATCATTTTGAAATTTTTAAAATCATTTTTAAAATCATTTTTATAAAACATAGGTTTTGAGGAAAAAATATTTTTAACCGTAGAGAGAAACATGGTGAGATTTTTTTAAAAACATTTTCTCAATCATTTTAAGTGCCAAAGAGTAGAAAAATGATATAATTTATTGAAAAAGTAAATGAATAAATTGATTTTAAGAAAAAAATTATTTTATGAAATAAATATCAAATAATTACCCCAATGGAGATGTAAACATAAAGAATGACAAATAGTGATGAGATTATGAAATAAACCCTTACCACTTCGGTTACTTCTGAATCGTAATCCCCATAAAATAAATGAAAAAAAATAAAACTTTAAATACCATGAAGGTAAATAGATTCATGATATAAAATATAAAAGTTTTAGTTTATACACCACCCAAATTAAATAAGTAGTGAATATGACATATGTATCATAGAAGTAAAAGTGATATGAGAAACCCTTACCTCATGTACGATTTCCTTTATATGTGTCCATACCTACTGTATAATGGTTTTATGAAAGTTATTAATTTATACCAAATTCATAATAATATTAATAATATCATATATGATCCTATTATAATATTGTACCACCTATTTATTAATAATATTTCATTATTCTGATTGCTTTGGGTGTTAATTGCCTTGTTTTCTCATGCACATTTTGTCATGAAATTTTCAATTTTATTGAATTTAATATATATATAAATATAATATAAATAATTATATTAATTTTATAAATATAATATTTACTCAGTATAAACACTTTTATAATCATTTATGAAATTTGGATAGGGAAAATTAATTTCATCGATACGTGGATACGGTAGTCTATACGTAGGTATAAGAGACGATAACATTCCCCTAACGAGTGAAAGAGTAATGAATTTGGTGATATATTTAAGTTTATGGAATAAAAACAATCTATAATATATCATATATATTAAAAAAATTATCCTTATTACATTCCATGTAAATCATAAGTAAAAGATGAATCACATCACTTTGCGAGGTGCTAGTCTGATGTACACACGAGTGGAATTATTATATTTGAAACAGAACGGAACATAAAAAAGGTATATGTGATATTAAAAGTATATAAGTATAATAATATACTAAATATAATATATTTCTGGTAAATTTATCATTATATTCATCTTTAAAGGTGGTTATGGAATGCTATCTATATCAGTTCGTGAGGCGGTAGTCCGCCGTACACACAATCGATGATTTTATTTTTCATTTTATGGAAGTGGAAAAGGTTAAATATTATTACATAAACATTATAACGTATTATTATATGTTATATACTAGTTTTATTATATTTAAAGTGTTAATACATAATTTAATATGAAAAAAAAGATAATGAATGATATTTGTTAAGATAATTATCTTCTCTAAGAGAAACCTCCTTTAGATATCCTCTTAACAACCCTTGGGATGGTATTTTAGGAGGAAAAGAATATATAGAATAAATATGTATATTTTGGGGAAATATTTTTTCATGTATTGTTAGAGAATAATTTCTTTATGGGTGTGAATAAGTGAGGGAGGAAGTTCCCTTTTACAAGTGGGGAAAGGGAACCCTCTTTGAAAATTACTTGGAAATTTCCCAAACAAATCCAAGATGATATTCATTCACATAAAAAAGATTAAAAATAACCTTATTATATAATTTTAGATAGGATAAAGTGAAAATATTCCCATATAATAAGATTTTTACATGTTGGTAGGTCATTTTAACCCTTATCTTCTTAGTTTAACCCCCAGGAAAACCCATTTTACCTAAACCGTAATAATTAATTTTGTTACTATTTTCACTATTCTTTATGGGAAAAAAATAATTTTATGATATTAGATAATATAAATTAAGTTGAATAAAAATATTAAATCCATTTTTTCAAATTAAATTCACATAAGTGGAATAATTCAATTTAAAATTTTGCCCACATACCTGATCAAAAAGCGGGTTTTAAAAGTGAAAATTCTCAAAAGTATAGAAGGTTTTAATATCAAAATTCAACATGAAATTGATTTAAAATAACTAAATTATTTTAATTTATATATAATTTTACTAATTTAAATTTAAAAATAATTTCAAATATAATTTAACTTTGTAAATATTTAAAATGAAAAGACTATTTTTAATAAAAATCAGTATTTTTACTATTTATCGAATAATGAAACATTTCAAAAAAATCCCAAAAATTTACCCTAAGATAATTTTAATATGGAGATTTAAAAAATTAATTTTATTTTTTCAAATACATGTTATAAAGGTGTTTAAAATTAAATATAAATTATGTGTCTAAAGTGCGACTAAACGGACTTTTATAAAAATATAGTTTTTCTTAAAAAAATTAACTTACTTTCAAATTATTATTATTTCATTTATAATCAATAGATAACCATTGAATTTATTTTATACATGCTTAAAAAATAAAAGTTTCATAATTTATTTATTATTATTCATACTCACCAACTTAACGTTTAGGTTATAATGGCCATGTTTAAATAATAATATTTCAATAGAGTATCATGTTCCATTTAAACGTAGTTTTTCATGCATAGTAAACTATTGAATAGATTGAATTTATTTAAAATGACATATATTTTAATGTCTTAGGGTGTTAAATTCTATTCTAGATATGGTGTTTCTTTTTATATACACTATTGAATATGATGTTCCACTTTTAAAATCCTGGTAAGTTACACTTAAAGTTTATTTTAAAATCTTGAAAGAATCACAATCTATGTTAACTATTATGAGTCAAATTCTATATGAATTTATGATATTACAAGAGATAAATGGAAATAAAAAAATTGTAATTGTATTATATTTGATGATATATTACGTGATATTTTTATGAATAAATTTGTAAAATTAAAAATTGCAGGTATTTCAAATGTTACTTATTTTTTGTATATAAAATTAAGTCATTTCACATTATATTATTCTTTGTAATATGATTAATGTATTTTTCATAAAAATCCTTCTCTATCTAGTTCTTTTTTAATGTTACACGGGCTAAAAATTATATGGAATGGGTACCTAAAGGATCTTTCATGAATATGATTATACCTAAGATGTTCTACATACCCTAGTATATTTCATTTGGATAACATGCATACCTATTTTAGTATATGGGTGTCATCATAAATATATAAGTTTTTAATGTCCATTTAGCATGATTTTAAAATTTATATACAAGTTTACAAGGATATGATTTAAATTTTAATCATTTAAATTATTTTAAAACATATAAATAATTATAAGAATATTATCTAACATGTTTTTGTGGATTATAGTGTTTTATTTGTTTTTACAAGATGATTTATCACTATTTTATATGATAATTTTTTGGAGTCTACATGAAGTTATTCATTCTAGAATTTCAGTTGAAATAAAAGGGGAGATTTAATATTTTTTTATTTAATTTTAGTTGGTATTAATATTAATATTTCATGAATTAATGGGGATATAATTGATTTAAATATATTAATATTTTTAATTTGCTTAAATATGGCTGAAACCCTCTTTAATTATTAATTCTCCGTGACTATGAAGATGTGATTTTGGATTTATATTTTTCTAAGAAAGAAATTTTTACTCTCAGATTATTTTTAAAATTTAGGTGAAGATTTACATTATTTATTTGATAGTTTTTATATATCTTCCTAGAAATTATATTTTTTCAGGGAGTCAATCATGTTTTTTTAACTTTCTAGAATTACAGTTTTCTTTCAAACTGCATGTGGTTCTTCGGTTTTATATTTTTTAATGTAAAATTTTTGTAAGTTAATTTTTTTTCAAATGTTAAAAAAAAGAGTAAATACTTTATTGAAGGATGTTTTCCTTATAATTTTTATATTCCAATAGAATTTTAATATTTTTTTTCTAGTTTGTTTATATTTTTTCAATTTTTATTTTTACCCCAAGGGGAGAATTTTTATTTTTTTGAACTATTTTACATATTTAATATTTATAGTTTTAATTTTTGAATATATTTTTTCTTAAAAAATTGGTGGAGAAACGTTTTTCCAGTTTGATCATTTGGACTCTAATAAAAAGGGGGAGAATTTTTATAATTGATGTGTGATATTCGAATTTTCAAAATAGGGGATTGTTGGAGTTACTCCTTACTCTATGATTCTTTTTTATTTTGATTTTTAAAAAACTTATTTATTTCATGTTCTATGATTTCTTTTTTATATTTAATGAAATTTTTATATTCATTATTATTCTAGTTATTTTGGTTTTTATAATTTTATTTAGTTAAATATTCTATGGTTTTTTGTATTTTCGATATTTTTTTTCAAAAAGTAAGTATTTTATACATAATGTAAACCATTTATATGAAGTGGAAAACTTCATTTATATGAATATATGATTTTTAATATTTAAATTTTTCATTATTATGAAATATTAATGTCTCATATGACATTTTTTAACTTGAAAATTTTCTATATTTTAAATACACTCATACACATTTTTAATAATGACTCATGCGTATTTTTAAAAATAATACTTATGTAGAATTAAAAACTAAACATACAAACATATTTATTAGAACATATGAATACATATACATAACACATAAAAACTTAGAATATGACTCATACACAAATATTAAATAACCCATAAATTATATGTAAATTACTCTTTTTAATTCTTTGAGTGTTTATGATTTTACTGATGTGTTAAACTAAAAATGTATATATTATTTGTTATATATGAATATATAATTTTTTCAAGGAATTTTTTTTCATAGGTATTTAGTGGTGTTTTAAGATGTGAGATATGGAAACGCATTTTAAGTATCAATGGGTGGATCAGTATTTAGAATTACATATGTGGTTATGAGGATTGTGGAGATTTTGTAAAGATAATTTGATATTATTAATTTATCATTAAATAAAAGATAAAGAAATAAAGAAGTATGTAGTAATTATGTGTTACTAAAGTGATAAAACATCGAGAAGTAAATTTTTCCACTAATTAATAAAAAAATTCATTGGTTCACTATAAGGATTTAATGGTCAAAAATCAAATCAAATGAGCCAAATCTACTTATCTTGACACCGTCATTCTCTTATTTCTATATATCTAGTTTAATTAATTTAATATTTAATTTTGTTTTATTGTTCTTATGTGTTTTGTTTTCATCAAGTTATAACAAAACCCCAACATGGTTGTGCCTCTAATAATATGGAAGTGTCTCGATTATACTAACATTATTAGAAATCAGGAACACATAGGTTGTTCTTGAACCTGTGAAAGTCATTGGTTAGTTCTAAACCTTATAATAAATAGGTTTTTCTTATACCTAAGTAAAAAACTATAGGTTGGGTTTTCTCCTTGAAAATAATAGTTTCAATTTGTACCTTTATAAAAGTATTTATTTAAATTCATTCCATAACTCGTGCTAAGATATATTGTTTCTGAAGAGTAAATTTTAGATAACTTTTATTTAAACTATTATAAAAAATATTTTTGTTCATGTTTTATTTCTACTTTATCCATTCACACTCACTATATTATATTTTTATATATGAAATATTTTTTCCCATTTCTACTAAATTTCATAATCTATTTTGCACAAAGATAATTTTTAAGGAAAAAAATTCAACCCCTTTGTACTATTTCCATAATCTTTATGGGACTGAATTTTTATACCAATAAATTAAACCCTAAAACATATTACACGATACTTAGTATTTTTGAAGGTGCATTCTTTGAGAAATTTCTTATATTGCATCTAAAACCTTTGAGAGAATTTCTTTTATGGTGAGCTCCCTCAAGTAAATATAAAATCAATGTCAAAAAATGGAGGGGACCACTATGTCATAATTTCATAGCCCTTTATCCTCCATATAAAACCCTTTCAGTCATGTATGTATAAACCCATTATGAAGGCCCAACATAAATATTTTTTAGAGGGATGAGTCCATATATTACATAAGTGATGGATATCCTTAAATATATTTACCCCCATATGTACCCCATCTGTTTTCATAAAGAAAAATATTATGATAGGTAAGGTAATCATAATGTATATGTTTTACTCTTCACAATGGTCTATTATTGAGTTATATTTTAATAAGTGTAATCCTATTTACAAAATATCATTTTTATGATTATAAATAATAGAACCCAAGACTCCCTAAGATGTATCTTGCCAGATGATTTAATTCCATACTTAGAAACCTTATTTCTCTTGGTCATAAATAAGTTCTAAACATAACATTTTCTCTCTGGTTGTCTAAAAGTATTTGATAACACTTTTTCACTCTTGTAAAAACCTCAAAAATTATTTCTTGGTAAGGATTATGTTAGTAATAGTTAATCATGATCATGTTATGATTATTTGACTAGAAGAAGTATCTTTAGAAGATATCCTAATAATTAGGTTTACTGTAGTGGCTATGAAAATATTTAGTAGAGGTAATATTTTTTGAAAAATGATTTATTTTGATGGGTTTGTATAGTGTTTTTTTGGGATATTTTTTAAGAATAATTTATGAAGTGGTCATTATGGTTTTGTGGGAAAGGATATGGTGACTTTCATTATTCACTGAAAGTCAATGATGGACTTAATTTACTATTTGTGGTCAACAATCACCGAGGTTCAATGGTGGGATTTCTATAAAGATTAGATATTAGTAAAACCTTTATTACCATCTGATACCTATAATAAGTCGGTAGGACCACTTGAAAAAGTGTAATGATTTAATAAGTATATTATTAGTAATCAGTTATCTAATTAGATTACATGGATAAAGTGATTATAATTCCTTGTACATTTTTAATATAACGAGAAATGGAGACTATGTTCTCCCATGGATATAGGACTCATGTTAAAAATTGTAAACACTAAATTATTCATTTATTACTCTGTTTAATTTTCACTTTTCTTAAGGTATATTATTCTTTTTGTGAGTTTGAGTGTATAGGTTGACTTGGTGTTGTTATTTATGGTGTGTCCTTGTTATCCTATGTTTAGTTACATAAGTTGGGGGATACTTTTCAATTAAATAAGTTATAAAGGCTCTATTTCCAATATGTGTAACTTCTTGTGGATAGCTTTTGGTGATCATAAAATCAAATTATTCTGAAAATTTGTATCAAATCTTGTGTTTTAGGGATCAGAAACTCTAACTTAGTGGACTTTGGTAACACTCTATTTCCTTAGTGATTTTTTAATTTTAATGGGATTACACTTTTATAAAAAGGTACAGTGAAAAAACAAGGTAAGATCAACATATAAAAGTTATATATAAAATATTTATGTTTTTGAAGAATATATTTATATTAATCTAATATTTAGAAGGATTTTTATTTTCTATTGGTTCTAGTAAAACTAAATAAAATAGGAAAAGAATAATTTAGATGGTTTGATAGAAATTCACATAGTATAATTAAGATTTCACTATCTCGTAATATATACTTTATGTAACACCCCAGGTAAATAAAGAATATGACATTTTCATATTTATCCATATTTGTGAATAAAGTATTAATATTACTTTAAAGGGTTGCTATGCTCGATGGCGTACCCAACATGCAACAATGAGTTTCTTGGGAATCTTACGTTGCACTCTAATAATAAAATAATATTATTTTAAATGGTAGTTAACATGTAGCCGTTGTAATGGCGGGAATGCATAGAAATAACTAAAATATTATTATATATGTTTTTAAATGCTTTTACATTTATCCAATAAAGGATAGAGACTTAAAATACGGAAAGAATTCAATTTTAGGCGTATATGCCCTAGTTTTCACTAAAGGTTCACTTATCACCTTTTGATGGTGAACCGTCATTAAATATAGTTTTGTTCACTCTTAAACATTATTTTGGACCAAATAAAACTCTTATTAAGAATCGGGACATCAAAATTTACTTTTTGTAAATTTTTGGTATCTTTCCGATAAAGTTCATTTTTTTAATGAATAGTGTAAAATGTTGTATTTTAATTCAAAACCTCTTTTTAATCTAATTTATTTATATGATTAGATTATCTTTTTAATTGGTTTTAAAGTGAAATTAGAATATATTTTTACCATTAAATCCAATAGTGGTCGTTGGAATTAATTTCACTTTGAAATCGGACTTAAACTTGTGCCAATCTTTTGATACTTATTGTTTCATAAAAACACGCTATTTGCTCTGACAGCGGGAATTAATTATTAAATTAATTAATGTGACTTATATGTTTTGAATTTTTTAAAATAGACTTCATTTTTGAATTCGGAATATCAAATATAGCTTAGGGTGAATTTTTGGGATTTTTCTAAAAAACTTCAATTTTTGATGAATAGTGAAACCACTAAGTGGTACTTATAAAAGCTGATTTTTCGTTTAAATGAAATTTTACCACTTATGTGTTTTGAATTTCAAAAATCCGACCTACATGGTTGTCATTAAGAAGAAAAATGTGGTTCAATGGGATAAAAATAATTTTTTGGTGAATAGTAACTTATTAAGTTTTTAATCGCGATTAGTGGTAATTAGTGTAATTTAAGGTAAAAATGATATTATAAGAATGTGAAAACACAATGACACTTGTCCTAAACCTATTGGGTGAGTCATGGCCGACCAAGACAAGCCATGGGACAACTTGGGGACCCCATGGATCCACTTTGGTTGGGAAATGACATAAATAACGTTTTATTTAATGTAAAAGTAAAACTGACAGAAACATGATATGTTTTACTAAAACAATTGTTAAGTGGGGTTATACAATTCATCTTTTTGATTATAAATAGTCATTGAAAATCTAAAAAGATTTCCTACATCATAGTATTTTTTTTATAATTTTTAGACATTAAATAAATTAAATTATTTATGACATAATAATGATACAGCGATGACATCATTATTTGACGATTTAAATAAAATGGAAAGATAATGTAAAATCTATGAACTACACATGTCCAAAACTTATTGGATGAGTGGATTTCGAAGCCTTATCACCTTATCCACAAATTATATCAATTTGGGACCTTTTAAAACCGAAACACATTTTCAAATAAAGTAATATTTTTTACTTTCCAAAAGTGCCCCTCCTCTCCTCTTATAAAAGGCCCCACCTCTACCTCATTTCACACACTCCTCAAGCCTTTGGCTCGGACAAACCCTGCCCATTTACTCTCTCCACATCCCTCTCTTAATCCTAGAGTATTCCCTTTGGGAATAATCCTTTCAAAGTAAGCCTTTAGGCTCAAATCAAAAGGAGTTAAACTTTTAAAGGTAATTCATTCTCTCATGTTCATTTGTTTTATTTTGCTTATCCAACCCCCTAAACTCTTTTTATTTATTTATTTTGTAACAACACCAGTATCTTCAATATACTATGATGTTTTTATAAGATTTATCTGAGCTACACTCTCACACAACTACATCAAATGGTTAAAGAACATACGGTTTCCGTGGATGGCGAAATTCTGCCTCCTGAAATGATGATTGTTCAATACTCATTTAACACCTTCAAAGGTGGCCATTATGATGTCACTATTTTTATATATGATATATAATATGTTTATGTTTTACTTATGCTTCTGTATTTTTCATTTGTGTCTTACCTTTATGGCTTCCATTATGGGTATACGCGATATCTTCATTTTAGGAAGTACGGACTACCGCCCCCTCAAAGTGATGTGATTCGTTAATGCCATACGTGGGACGTATAAAGGATGGATTTAATGTTATTATATATTATGTTATAATGAAATTATTATTTACCTCTATATCATCATTATTTCTTTCCATTAAAGTATGAGATTGAAATGAAAGTAGCGTTCATGCGTACGTACGGCTTACCGTCTCCATGAACGGTGCATTTCATTTCTTATCCCCAAATGTAATGTACTATTATAAGTACATGTATATAATGGATATATATGATGAATGATACATCTAAATGAAGAATATAATTCTTTAATTAAAATATACATACCTATCATTTAGTTTTAATTCCATTAATATGAAAAAGAAATGAAAGTAGCGTTCATGCGTACGTACGGCTTACCATCTCCATGAACGGTGCATTTCATTTCTTACCTCTAAATGATTATGTAATGTTATAAATGCATGCATGTACTGGATATATATGAAATATATGATATCTACATCATGAATACAATTATGGATATAATAAACATTTGGCCACACGAACAACATGTAATTGTAAGAAGTCAACTTTCGACTTAAGAACCAAATATCGACAAAACAAACATTATTAACTTAAATGATTACATAATGTTTATAACATGTAAATAAGTGATATAAAAGGAATAATGATCTTGAAAAATTCTCTTAAGGAAGTATAAATTAACTCAAGTTTATTATTCAGGATATTAAAGAACGATCGAGTCAAGATGGATCCGAGTTAAGGGATCCTACTCCTCTCTTTCTTTTTAAGTACACACTTTTATGTCATTCCTTTTAAAGCTCATATTTCTTGTTATTGGGATGATATTTTATATTAAACTTACTGTAATTTTTATGTTCATGTGATGAGAGACCCTATTCTCTCTCATCAATCCATTTTGGAAGTTTTGAGTGGCGCCGTTAGGCTCTCGAACTTTCGTAAGAGATCTAACCTCTCTCTTTCCTTTTAAGTACTCTCATTTATGTCACTTCTTTTAAGCTCCTATTTGTAATGTAGGGAGATGTTCTTTTATATTCCTCTTTCTGTACATTTTATTGTAATGTGATGAGATACCCTATTTGATCTCATCAATCCATATTCGGAGGTTTTATGTGGCGTCGTTAGGCTGCCGAGTTTTCGTAAGGGATTTTTCATCTCACTTTTATTCCCGTGAGATTTATGCTACATTTGCCACAAATTCCATTGAGTGGTGTATGTACGGCCCATTATTCTACTCTTTGTGTAATATAATTTCGTTTATGAGTATTTACATCAATGATCTATTGTCCTTCTTTCATGGGGTGTATGTTTTGAAAGATACCCAAGTCGGTAAGGGAACCTTTCACCCTCCTCTTTTTTAAAAGACTTATTTTGTTGGGTCTTTTAATTTACATATTGTTATGTTGGGATATGTTCTAATATATCCTTATTGATGTAAATTTTATGTCCAAGTGATGAGATACACTTTTTATCTCTCATCAACTCATTTTGATGTGATGCCGTTAGGCTGTCAAGAGAACTTTTTAACCCAATTTCGAATTCTTTGGGTTCAACATGTAGTCATTGAATATGTCATCCATTGAATATGTGTGAATGACATTTTATTGTTTTACACTTAATATCCACTTATATTGGGTGTATTTATATTTGTCACACATATTTTTGAGATTGATTTTTCCTTAATTTAAGGATACCTTCTTTATAAGGGATTTCATTACATTTGACATTTCTATTGAGGGTTCAATGTTGTTATGCACCAATTCGCTCTTATATGGTGTATATACTGTCCTTTGGAGTATTATATCATGAATACATTTATTCTCATGATATTACAAAGTTCTGACTAAATGTTATTCCTCAATTATTGTATTCAAGTGTCTCTAATTTTGGTAAAACCTCTTTAACCAAAATATCGCTTTAAATGTTTTAATTATTTGTTATTATTAATATCCATGTTTTCAAAATGGTTTTAAGGATTTATTTATATGGATATTAATGGTTTAACATTTTAAAAGCTTCAAGGTGGTATGGGACACTTTGATTCAAAATTCTCTTTATTAAATGTTTTAAATGGTTTTTGGAAATGGTTTCTTTTTGAATGGATTCATTATTTCAATATAATAAAATGTTATATTGTGATTGAAATGTGGAAATGTTATGTTTACTTTATGCATGTTTTATGTGATATGTTTATGTTATGTTTCTTGGGAATTGTTATGAAAACGGGTGGTTCTATGATAAACTAAGGGCGGGTGAGCCCGATATAGCTCTCCAATGCATTGGGTAACACGAAGGAGTGAAACGTTAAGGTTTCTCCGAAGATATTTAGGGAATATACTGTGATGGGTATTCCAAACGTAACCAAGAGGGTTACTCCCTACGTAAGAATGTTATGAATGCCTCAAGTTACCTTTATGTCTTATGTTTTCTATGATTTATTCATGATTTGATGAGGTATGTTAAAGTGCCTTTGTTTTATGGGTAAAGTATGATTTCATTCTTATGTATATATGAACTCATGTTTCCTTTCCATATTTTTATAACCCTTACTGAGCTTTTTATGCTCATCCCAAGTTTTTGAAATGTTTTTCACAGGTCAAAGGGAAAGGTACATGATGTGATGATAGTGTCAAGGATGTGTCAAGAAAGAATCCATGTTTTATTTTAAATATGTTTCCGTTGATGGGAATAATGAATACTGTCTTTTATGTAACCACTTTGTTTAAATGTGGAATGTAATGAAAGTTTCATGATATAATTCTCTAAAACTCTAAACCTGAAAATATCCTCAACGTGTAATCTTTTAATAACTCAAGATTAATTAAGGTTTAAGGCTGGGGCCTTATAGTTGGTATCAGAGGTCGGTTTAGATAACTTTAGAGGTTAGGGTATTCTCTAAGCACAAGTGACATTACCATAATGGTTAGGATTTTAGAAAGAGTCCTAGTTTTAGATAAAGTGAATGAGTAAGTATATCTTAGTGTTTATCTTCCTCATTAGTACATGATGGTTATGTTGATATACTCACACTGACCTTTTTGGTTTTAGTAAATGGCTGGATCTAGCAGGCACCAAAGTGACAATGGGTTTGAAGGAGACTGTGGTGGTTCTCTGATTAAGATACTGGATGAGATGGGGGATTCAATGAGGAATCTCATGGTTATTCCAAACCAAATATCAAGGAGTCATGATCAACCACTTCAAACTTGGTGAGTTCCCTAATGCATCATGCACGAGATGGCCAACTCGATGTAGAAATTCAGGTAATAATTATAAAGGTAACCATTAGAGTTTATATGATCCTTACTTTTGAGGTAATTATGGGTTATTATATGATATGCTGGAAAATGAAAGGCATGAGATAAACTTGAGGTTAAAATATGAAGATTTTATCTCATTTTGGGGAATGTTTTAAGAATTATATAGTTTTGGAAGAAGGACAACATGCAGACCGTGTGACATCCCGTCGCGTCGGACAAAGCTGCGGGAATCGAGCCCACAACCAAAGTGCGACTGGTATTTATCGCCTACCACTGGACTACGTAAAATCCCTGGTTAGTTTGACTCATTATTTTTAGTTATATGATATTATGAATTAAGAGTAAGTTGATTTTGGGTTATTTATGAAAATGATTAACCTATCATGGAGGATATGTGATTAGGTTAATTACTTTTCAATACGAGACTTTAGGAGCAACTGATGTTGTTTGGAGATAAATGTTACGATTTAACTTGGAAGACTATGTGACTAAAACCTTAAAATATTTGGGTTTCAATATTAGTTTGGTTTACTTTGAATAATTTTATGGACAAATTGTTTATCGGATGGTCCTCGTTGAACTTTGGGTTTTGTTGGACAAATTTTGGAGATTAAGCATAGATTTTCTTTTTAAAGGGTTATCCTTTTCTGGATTATCTGACCTTGTACTAACCTTTTTGGTTTTAGTTTTGGTTAAAGCCTAAAGACATGGGAAGTATATAGTTCTCTTTTGTGGATTAGGTGATTCTCTAGAAGTTGATTATAGTACTCTTAATGTGAACAAGTCTCCCTAAATACTCATCTTTTGGAAAAAATATGAGTTTGATTAAGGAATCTAGTAAAAGTTGAAAGTCAACATGATAAGTGATTAAGTTTCCTTATGAATAAATTCCTCAATAAAAAGTAACTTAAAACAAAAATTTTGTCTATTAACTTTTCCTACTGGGGAATTGAATACCGTTTAACCCATCACAAGTTTGTGATTTTCTCATTGTTAACATTCTCCTAGACATGTTTACTATCACTCTCCCTCAAGAACATGACCCTTTTCTTTTTCTTCTATGTCCATGTTTTTCTACATGGAATCCTAGTATGGGTTAACTCGGGTGACCTCTGTACTTATCTTTCTTTATTTTAAAGTAATTTTTTTACCGACTCTTGTTCCGATGTGGGACTTTCAAGGATGTTTCCAAGCTCAATTTTAAAAATTGCGAGGACGCAATTCCCAAAAGGGGGGAAGGATGTAACACCCCAGGTAAATAAAGAATATGACATTTTCATATTTATCCATATTTGTGAATAAAGTATTAATATTACTTTAAAGGGTTGCTATGCTCGATGGCGTACCCAACACGCAACAACGAGTTTCTTGGGAATCTTACGTTGCACTCTAATAATAAAATAATATTATTTTAAATGGTAGTTAACATGTAGCCGTTGTAATGGTGGGAATGGATATAAATAACTAAAATATGATTATATATGTTTTTAAATGTTTTTACATTTATCCAATAAATGATAGAGGCTTAAAATACGGAAAGAATTCAATTTTAGGCGTATATGCCCTAGTTTTCACTAAAGGTTCACTTATCACCTTTTGATGGAGAACCGTCATTAAATATAGTTTTTTTTCACTATTAAACATTATTTTGGACCAAATAAAACTCTTATTAAGAATCGGTACATCAAAATTTACTTTGTGTAAATTTTTGGTATCTTTCCGATAAAGTTCATTTTTTTAATGAATAGTGTAAAATGTTGTATTTTAATTCAAAACCTCTTTTTAATCTAATTTATTTATATGATTAGATTATCTTTTTAATTGGTTTTAAAGTGAAATTAGAATATACTTTTACCATTAAATCCAATAGTGGTCGTTGGAATTAATTTCACTTTGAAATCGGACTTAAACTTGTGTCAATCTTTTGATACTTATTGTTTCATAAAAACACGCTATTTGCTCTGACAGCGGGAATTAATTATTAAATTAATTAATGTGACTTATATGTTTTGAATTTTGTAAAATAGACTTAATTTTTGAATTCGGAATATCAAATATAGCTTAGGGTGAATTTTTGGGATTTTTCTAAAAAACTTCAATTTTTGATGAATAGTGAAACCACTAAGTGGTACTTATAAAAGCTGATTTTTCGTTTAAATGAAATTTTACCACTTATGTGTTTTGAATTTCAAAAATACAACATACATGGTTGTCATTAAGAAGAAAAATGTGGTTCAATGGGATAAAAATAATTTTTTGGTGAATAGTAACTTATTAAGTTTTTAATCGCGATTAGTGGTAATTAGTGTAATTTAAGGTAAAAATGATATTATAAGAATGTGAAAACACCATGAAACTTGTCCTAAACCTATTGGGTGAGTCTTGGCCGACCAATAAAAGCCATGGGCCAACTTGGGGACCCCATGGATCCACTTTGGTTGGGAAATGACATAAATAACTTTTTATTTAATGTAAAAGTAAAAATGACACAAACATGATATGTTTTACTAAAACAATTTTTAAGTGGGGTTATACAAGTCATTTTTTTATTATAAATAGTAATTGGAAAGATAAAAAGATTTCCTAAATCATAGTAGTTTTTTTATAATTTTTAGACATTAAATAAATTAAATTATTTATGACATAATAATGATGCAGCGATGACATCATTATTTGACGATTTAAATAAAATGGAAAGATAATGTAAAATCTATGAACTACACATGTCCAAAACTTATTGGATGAGTGGATTTAGAAGCCTTATCACATTATCCACGAATTATATCAATGTGGGACCTTTTAAAACCGAAACACATTTTCAAATAAAGTAATATTTCTTACTTTCCAAAAGTGCCCCTCCTCTCCTCTTATAAAAGTCCCCCACCTCTACCTCATTTCACACACTCCTCAAGCCTTTGGCTCAGCCAAACCCTGCCCATTTACTCTCTCCACATCCCTCTCCTCATCCTAGAGGATTCCCTTTGGGCATAATCCTTTCAAAGGAAGCCTTTAGGCTCAAATCAAAAGGAGATAAACTTTTAAAGGTAATTCATTCTCTCATGTTCATTTGTTTTATTTTGCTTCTCCAACCCCCTAAACTCTTTTTTATTTATTTATTTTGTAACAACACGAGTATCTTAAATATACTAGGATGTTTCTATAAGATTTATTCGAGCTAAACTCTCACACAACTACATCAAATGGTCAAAGAACATACGGTTTCCGTGGATGGCGAAATTCTACCTCCAGAAATGATGATTGTTCAATACTCATTTAACACATTCAAAGGTGGCCATTATGATGTCACTATTTTTATATATGATATATAATATGTTTATGTTTTACTTATTCTTCTGTATTTTTCATTTTTGTCTTACCTTTATGGCTTCCATTATGGGTATACGCGATATCTTCATTTAAGGAAGTGCGGACTACCGCCCCCTCAAAGTGATGTGATTCGTTAATGCCATACGTGGGACGTATAAAGGATGGATTTAATGTTATTATATATGATTTTATACTGGAATTATTATTTACCTCTATATCGTCATTATTTCTTTCCATTAAAGTATGAGATAGAAATGAAAGTAGCGTTCATGCGTACGTACGGCTTACCGTCTCCATGAACGGTGAATTTCATTTCTTATCCCCAAATGTAATGTACTATTATAAGTACATGTATATAATGGATATATATGATGAATGATACATCTAAATGATGAATATAATTCTGTAATTAAAATATACATACCTCTCATTTAGTTTTAATTCCATTAATATGACAAAGAAATGAAAGTAGCGTTCATGCGTACGTACGGCTTACCGTCTCCATGAACGGTGCATTTCATTTCTTACCTCTAAATGATTATGTAATGTTATAAATGCATGCATGTACTGGATATATATTACATATATGATATCTACATAATGAATACAATTATGGATATAATAAACATTTGGCCACACGAACAACATGTAATTGTAAGAAGTCAACTTTCGACTTAAGAACCAAATATCGAAAAAACAAACATTATTAACTTAAATGATTACATAATGTTTAGTACATGGAAATAAGTGATATAAAAGGAATAATGATCTTGAAAAAGGCTTTTAAGGAAGTATAAATTAACTCAAGTTTATTATTCAGGAGATTAAAGAACGATCGAGTCAAGATGGACCCAAGGTAAGGGATCCTACTCCTCTCTTTCTTTTTAAGTACACGCTTTTATGTCATTCCTTTTAAAGATCATATTTATTGTTATTGGGATGATATTTTATATTAAACTTACTGTAATTTTTATGTTCATGTGATGAGAGACCCTATTCTCTCTCATCAATCCATTTTGGAAGTTTTGAGTGGCGCCGTTAGGCTGTCGAACTTTCGTAAGAGATCTAACCTCTCTCTTTCTTTTTAAGTACTCTCCTTTATGTCACTTCTTTTAAGCTCCTATTTGTAATGTTGGGGGATGTTATTTTATATTCCTCTTTCTGTAAATTTTATTGTAATGTGATGAGATACCCTATTTGATCTCATCAATCCATATTCGGAGGTTTTATGTGGCGCCGTTAGGCTGCCGAGTTTTCGTAAGGGATTTTTCATCTCACTTTTATTCCCGTGAGATTTATGCTACATTTGCCACAAATTCCATTGAGTGGTGTATGTACTGCCCATTATTCTAATCTTTGTGTAATATACTTTCGTTTATGAGTATTTACATCAATGATCTATTGTCCTTCTTTCATGGGGTGTATGTTTTGAAAGATACCCAAGTCGGTAAGGGAACCTTTCACCCTCCTCTTTTTTAAAATACTTCTTTTGTTGGGTCTTTTAATTTACATATTGTTATGTTGGGATATGTTCTCATATATCCTTATTTATGTAAATTTTATGTCCAAGTGATGAGATACACTTTTTATCTCTCATCAACTCATTTTGATGTGATGCCGTTAGGCTGTCAAGGGAACTTTTTAACCCAATTTCGATTTCTTTGGGTTCAACATGTAGTCATTGAATATGTCATCCATTTAATATGTGTGAATGACCTTTTATTGTTTTACACTTAATATACACTTATATTGGGTGTATTTATATTTGTCACACATATTTTTGAGATTGATTTGTCCTTAATTTAAGGATACCTTCTTTATAAGGGATTTCATTACATTTGACATTTCTATTGAGGGTTCATTGTTGTTATGCACCAATTCACTCTTATATGGTGTATATACTTTCCTTTGGAGTATTATATCATGAATCCATTTATTCTCATGATATTACAAAGTTCTGACTAAATGTTATTCCTCAATTATTGTATTCAAGTGTCTCTAATTTTGGTAAAACCTCTTTAACCAAAATATCAATTTAAATGTTTTAATTATTTGTTATTATTAATATCCATGTTTTCAAAATGGTTTTAAGGATTTATTTATATGGATATTAATGGTTTAACATTTTAAAAGCTTCAAGGTGGTATGGGACACTTTGATTCAAAATTCTCCTTATTAAATGTTTTAAATGGTTTTAGAAATGGTTTCTTTTTGAATGGATTCATTATTTCAATATAATAAAATGTTATATTGTGATTGAAATGTGGAAATGTTATGTTTCCTTTATGCATGTTTTATGTGATACGTTTATGTTATGTTTCTTGGGCATTGTTATGAAAATGGGTGGTTCTGTGATAAACTAAGGGCGGGTGAGCCCGATATAGCTCTCCAATGCATTGGGTAACGCGAAGGAGTGAAACGTTAAGGTTTATCCGAAGAGATTTAGGGAATATACTGTGATGGGTATTCCAAATGTAACCAAGAGGGTTACTCCCTACGTAAGAATGTTATGAATGCCTCAAGTTACCTTTATGTCTTATGTTTTCTATGATTTATTCATGATTTGATGAGGTATGTTAAAGTACCTATGTTTTATGGGTAAAGTATGATTTCATTATTATGTATATATGAACTCATGTTTCCTTTCCATATTTTTATAACCCTTACTGAGCTTTTTATGCTCATCCCAAGTTTTTGAAATGTTTTTCACAGGTCAAAGGGAAAGGTACATGATGTGATTATAGTGTCAAGGATGTGTCAAGAAAGAATCCATGTTTTATTTTAAATATGTTTCCGTTGATGGGAATAATGAATACTATCTTTTATGTAACCACTTTGTTTAAATGTGGAATGTAATGCAAGTTTCATGATCTAATTCTCTAAAAATCTAAACGTGAAAAGATCCTCAACGTCTAATCTTGTAATAACTCAAGATTAAGTAAGTTTTAAGGCTGGGGCCTTATACTTTACATCCATGAATTGAAAACCATGAGGTTTATTATGGCCCTAAAATAAATTTATGATAAGTCTATCACATTTAACAAAGCGTTCATAATTTAATAGTTGTTTTGTTTGAGATTATTTGAAGGCTGACTTGTAAATGATCATTTGAACAACATCAAAAAAAATTGAGTGAAGCTCGGATAAGTCAATGTCATGTTTTTAGATGATATATGGTAACTTTTAATTATGTATTTGTTATTGGATTCAAAGGATGTGATAATAATTGCAGTTGGAAATTTATTTGGAAATCCTTAATTAGCCTTTGAGAATTTAAGGAATTTAATCCTGATTAGAGAACACTAATGCAGCGATGTCAAAGATCCATCAAAAAACATGGTATATTTTAGTGCAATATGAAGATAACCTATCCAAAGAATTTAGAGAAAATTAAGAGATAATTATAGATAAAGGATTTAGGGAAAATCAACTAGTCAACTTACTATATATTGGTTGTGTGGGAAGATATGACATCTCAAGGATGACTAAAGTAGTAGGGAATATTTTGGAAAGGAAGAATTTGGATGTTTGGTTTCTAGAAATTCAGATAATGGGGATGAAAATATGTATCTTAGTGTAAACATATCGGTGGGGTCACCAGTGATGGACTTGGGTGAATAATTTCACTTCGTAGAAGAGAAATGACACATAGTGTATTTCATATGTAGAATATTTGGAAAAGTTAATTTGGAAGATGATTAAGATTTGGAATTCATGGGAAGGGTGATGTTATAATTTTTATAGAAAATAGTTTCTAATTCAAATTAAATGTTTTGAGACATATCCCAGCAAAATATAATATTATAATTTCTATAAGCTATATTTCTAAGGAAGGTATTGGTACAAGATTTTATAAATGAGTTTTGAAGATCACTCTAGGTGACTTGGTAGTGGAAAGAGGTGTAATGGAAAATACACTATATATATCCAAAATGTTATATGGATTGATATTTTATATTTTATTAACTTCTAAACATATGAAGTTTTGGTGTTGTAAATGAATAAATCTCAATGAGAATAAAATTCATGTTCTAACGACATAATCCTTGTCTAGTATTGATTAAAATGAAATCATAATTTGTTAGAGATTATTTCTAGGGAATAAGAGGAGGTTTTTGTTCAACTTAATTGGTTAAAAGCATAAAACATGTAAATTAGAGTGTATTAACTCAAGTTTTTTAGGGGATTTTCCCAATATAATCTCTTAGAGGATCCATTTACTTCATAACATTCATTAATGAATCAAAAATTAATTTTTGGGTTCAATTTATAATAACATAATTCCATTGTATTTATATTATTTTCTCAGTAAAATGCCATGGTAGATGGGGAAACTATTTAGGATTTAAAATTCCTAACATTTGAAAAAGGAAAAGAGTATAATATAAGGTTCTTCCATAAATAATTTTTGAAGAAGGGGATATGGATTGAGAAGATTATTCTTAGTACACCTTAGTAGAATGGTATGGTAGAGATAATGAATAAGACATTATTTAAGAAGGATCAGAGCATGAGGTTATATTAGTTAATCCCTAAGGTAATTTGGACAGAAGTAATGAATAAGATAGTGTACTTTGTTAAGATAAGTACATCTTATCTACTGGGATATGAGATTCCATAGCATCTATACTCTAATAAACATATAGAAGTTAGTCACCTCAAAAAAAATTTAAGTATAACATATGTTCTTGTTAATGAAAAGGATAGTGAAAAAGTTGAGGAAAATTATAATAAAAGTTTATTTATGGTATATGGTGATGAAAATATTTTATTTCAACTATGGTATGATGATCATCAAAATATAATAGGGAGACAAGATTTTATCTTCAATGAAAAGGTCTTATGGAAAGATATGAACCTATTTGAGAAAGTGGATGTCAAAGAATAATTAATTAACCATATTCATATTAACCTAAATGGGAGTAACAAAAGTATATCAATTTTATAAAATTTAAATAAAGGATGTTTGTATGTTAGAAAAAATATTGATTTGGATAAATTCTATAGACTTTTTGAAGCATGATTTAGAGATCTGAAATTTGGATATCCAGAAGGTAAAGAACTAGAAGATATAATAATGGAAAGTTTCGAGCTAAGTGTTGAATTATATATATTTACTAGATTCACAAATATATCACCTTGAATCTAGTAAATATTATTTAGTGGTTATCTTAATATATTATTATAAGATATAAGATATCACATCCCAAAGGATATAATGGTTTAGAATTATTTGGAAACTACATACATGCATGATTATCAAATTACATTTGAAATCATGAAATACAAATTAAAATTATAGAGGGAACAACATTATTTCACCTATTATATTGATAAAATAATTCATATAAACCTTATTGGTATCATGGTGCAATTGAAACATAAAAAAGGGTGATATCTGATGCCTAGTAAGGGAAAATGTACAATATAATTTATCATACAATAAGTAAAGCATGAATAATATGATAGAGAAAAACAATAATATAATATTCCATATAACCAATATTTTAAAAGTGTAATATATAAATGGATGACATGAACAAATAAATAATCACATGGACAATAATAAATTGTTTCATAATGATAGAATATATAATTAATAATATCATAATCTTACCATCAAGGAATTTTTCCGATACATCTTACAAAAATAGTTAGGGTGTACACCAAATACCCAAGATAGTTTGTCTCATGATACTTATTGATGCATCTAGTTTCTATAATAGTCCATAACCATCACTTACTATGTGAAAGGAATTCATTATATGGAAGAAATAAATTATGACTCAACACATAATCAATATAAGAATTCATATATGAAAAACTAGCAAATCAAATGTTAATATTTTCCCCAATAAATCACTACAACAACATGATCAAAGTCCATATAGGGTAATATGGTGTATGATATCATTATATTATATCCCTATTAAAGATAATATGTCTCAAATGATGTTGATATATATGAAAATACATTTAAAAGATCACTTGAACATTTCTTGATTAAAATAATCGTTCCATATTGAAATCACTCATTTAAAATTAAATAATTTTCAGAATATGAGGAAAAAATTACATTGAAAACAGGCATGGAAACTTATAAAGGAATATTTAAAAAAATTAATATTCATGATGATGATAAAAAAAAATTTACAGTAAACGTTAGAACAAAAATTCTGTTCACCCCTTTGGTAAAAAGTTCCACTTTTTGAAAATGACAAGAAATATACTTTTGAAAAACAATATAGAAATTAAAACATGGATTAAAAATTTAATAAATCCTTATAGAATATTTTAAAACTTTATTGAAATTTTTTTAATAAAATATGGACATATAAGAAAAAATATTTCCCACCAAATAGAAAAACAAATTCAATTTTCCATAAAAACATAATTTTTGGCTTTTGAAAACTTAGATAGAGGAAACTAAAATATAAACTTATAATTTATAGAAAAAAATATAGGAATATAAAATATATGGGGTTTAAGAGAAAAATATCATATAATTCCTCTAAAAGAGACATAAATATAAATAATTGTGAATAAGGATGTGATTTTATCCTAAACCCTTACCTCAGGTTCGACATCCTTCACAAGTACATTTAACCTATTGTATAAAAATTTAAAGTTATTATAATTCTATAACAGAATCATATTCAAAATTATAATATCATATGTATATTACTTTTAAAATATTATCACCCATTCATTGTCAATCACTATTGGAAGAATGTTTTCTCACATCGGTTTTTTATATTTTGACATCAGTTTTTAACAGAAATTTATAAAGGGGATATTAAATATTGAAGCTTAAACATCAGTTTTTATAAACTGATGTCTGAATATAAATTAAAAAGTGGTTATCGTCATTTTTCAATGTTGGTATTTAAAAAAACTGACATCAAAACTCATCCCCCAGGGGTTTTCAGTGTCAGTTTTCATATAAATAGACGTCAAAAGTCATGCATCATCAGTCTTCAGCACAAATTTATATAAAAATAGATGTTTAATATTAGGATCTATCAGTATTCGACATCAGTTTTTTAAAAAAAAATTAAAAGTTAAAATATTGAGATTTCAACATTAGTTTTTTAGAAAACCAATGTCTATATTCTGATTCTACATGGTTTTAACATCGATTTTTGATAAAAACCGACCTGAAAAGTACATTTTCAAAAAAATGATTTCACATAAATTTTGTAAAAAATTGGCATTAAATTATTGAAACTGTTAATATTGTAATATATTAGGTTTCTCGAGCTTCGATTTGATTGGTCATGAAGCTAAAATAGACATACAAATCAAAAGTTATGGTCACTATAAGTTATACCTCTTTAAGATTCAGTAGATACAACTCGATTCAATGAAAAAATGAGAATCAAAAGCCAAAAAATATACACCAAATGAAAAAAAAATAAACATAAAGATTCAACCTAATTGTAATTCTTTTGTTGTTTTCCTTTGAATCGATGGGTTGTTTTTCATTATTTCATTTCTTTTTCAGAAAGAACTCAGGCTGTAATGAAGATGGTGATCAATAAAGAATTTCACACCTCTGTTGATGAATCCTCAAGTGTATGTTTTATCTTTGTATCTTGATCATAATAATTCATCATCTTAATAATAAAAATTATTAATATTTTTATCAATAAGGAAAAAATAATAATGGAATTAAATGATTAGAATATGAACCATATGCAAATCGTTGATTGAAGAATTTTTGAAATTTTGATTGTATCGAAGATGTCCAAAATATTGAAATAAATAGAATGAGGAGGTATATATTTTTAATGAAAATATTTATAGTGGTTATGCATTAAAATTTTTTCAGTATTTTGTAAATATAAACACATGTTTTGAAAAAATTGTAATACTGAATCTGTATATTTGAAATTTACTTTTAAAATTAAATAAATATATAACCAATTTTAAAAATATTCACATATTGGGGGTTTAACATTATTTAATGAAAAAATAATTCCAAACAGTGACTTTTAAAGTAATTTATTTGAAAAATTCGTGCCAAAATACGACTTTTAACGTCGGTTATTGAAAAGAACCGATGTTAAAAATCAAGTCTTATAATGTTCAATTTCCGACATTCATACCTTTTTATCCATAAGTATTTTTTAGCTCCATGACCTATAAAATCATTGTTTGATAAATTATCTAAAACTTGGATTTTATTTTTAAAGTATATTATTTAAAAAAATTATTCCAAAATGTTACTTTTAACATCGGTTATTGAAAACAACTGACATTAAAAGTTGAGCCTTATAATGTTCAACTTATGACATCCATAACTTTTGATCCGTAAGTCTGTTTTAGCACTATGAACAGTAAAATCAAAGTTTGAGAAATGATATAAAAATTATATTTTATTTCATATGTTGTTTATTTGAAAAAACGATGCCAAAATATTTCTTTTAAAAGCTTTTACTGAAAAACTTGATGTTAAAAATAAAGTCTTATAATTTTCAACTTCTGACATCCGTAACTTTTGAACTGTATGTATTTCTTAGCTCCACGACCTGTAAAATAAAGGATTGAAAAATTCTATACAACTTGTATTTTATTTTTAAGGTTAATTATTTGAAAAATATATTAAAAAGGTGACTTTTGATGTTGGTTATTGAAAAAAACCAACATTAAAAATCAAGTCTTATAATTTTCAAATTTCAACATCCATAACTTTTGATCCGTAAGTCTTTTTTAGCTCCACGACCTATCAAAAAAAGTCTTTTAAAATTATCTACAAGTTTTAAATTATTTTTAATGTCAATTATTTGAAAAAAAAAATTCCAAAAAAGTGACTTTTAAAGTTGGTTATTGAAAAAAACAATGTTGAAAATCAATTCTTATAATGTTTAACTTATGACATCCATAACTTTTAATCCATAAGTTCATTTTAGATCCAAAACCTATCAAATTGAAGCTTGAGAAATTATCGACAACTTGGATATGATTTTTAAAAATTTTTATTTGAAAAAATGATTCCAAAAAGTGACTTTTAATGTCATTCTTAAAGAACCGACATTAAAATTCTGACATTAAAGACCATTTTTTTACTAGTAAATATTTCATTATCATCATCATTTTGGGTGTTAAATACTTAGTTTTCCATGTTTGTTGTGATTCAGAAATTATGTTCATTGTATTTTAATCATGGCTTCATAATATTTATAATGTTAATAATAATAAAATTATTATATATATATATATATTCATTATATTATATTACGTACTTGGGGGTACAGTTACATCAAACACACATAGATCGCACACACATAGGCCTGAAAGGCTGGTCATAGACCCCCCCCCCCCCAAGAGATAACTCGCCCCACTACCTGCTTTATTACATCATATATATTTGACCCGAAGGCCTAGTGGGAAATTTTTGTCCCATAATCATAATAACATCTCAATATATATATTATATTAGATTAATTAAGTTAGTATTGATATAATAGATTTAGACTAAGTATAAGAAGAAATAAACTTTAAAATAGTTAGGTAATATGCTTACCTCTTCATTGAGAGACCTTATTTTTTTACACCTTTAGCCTTATAGGATTGGTTTTTTGGTGAGACCAGGACCTCTCGTAAGTTTATAGAATTTTTAGGAGGTATTTGGACATCTATTTTTTAAGATAAAGTTATTAGGAAGTCATTTTAAAACATAAAAGATAAGGGATTTTATATTTGAGGATATGGGTATTTTAAGATTAAAATATTGATTAATTTATCATTTAGGATTATAAATTTTGAGGAGTTAGGATTCATATGAATTTTAGGGTTTATTAATAAAAAATTAAGGTTATTTGACATTAAAACCATTCTTAAAACTGAACAGAATCCTTGAAATTCCTTATTAAAAGTAAAGAATAAAAACAAATATTTGAATAAAATATAACTTAGGCTTCAAAATTTTAAACATATGTCTATAGATTCAAATTAATAGTTTTAAACTCATTATTTCACTCATTAAATAATTTTTTTTTAGAAAATGTTTTTATAATTTTGTAAGTCATTTTTACATCATAATGACTTCATAAAAGTTTTGTTATATGTAAAATCATTTTTCACTATGCATAAAAAATAACTTTTTTTAAAAAATACCCAAAATTTACAGTAAGATAAATTCAACCTAATAAATTAAAAAGTTATATCCATTTTATCAAATTAATATTCATAATTTAGAAAAATTACTTTTAAATATAATTGTGAAGTATTTCTATTATAATGATAAAAGTATAGGATGTGCATTGGGAAATAGTCGAGTGATGTAAAGTTAACTTGTTATAGGAAGATCTCAGGTATTACATTCTCCCAACCTTAAATAATTTTTTCCACAAAATTTTTATTAAAAATTTTTATTAAAAAATGTGGGTAATTTTTCCTCATAGCTTCTTCAAGCTTCTATATTTCCTCTTCTAGTTTGTGATTTCTCTGAAGAAACATCATCGTCCAAGTTGTTTAATTCTACAACACTTTATTTCTAGTGTTAAGAATATAGATATAATATTCATAGTATGATAAATAAGGTTTTAATACTATATACTTAGAGTTAAGCACTTACATTAGGTCTGGTATGTACTTCCTCAATAATGAGATATGTACACATTGTGTACTTTAGAGAGGCATGGTGGAATTTACAAATAGTAATACATGGATGCAATTATTTATAAAATTTAAAAAGACTCTATATAACATGGACTTAGTTTCCCTTTCTTTAAAACCATTATAACACCCTTACATAGAGATACCTTCAATAAAATTTTATCCCCCACAAATTCTAAATCCTTCCATTAGTTATAGAAATAGGTTTTTATGTACTTTAAACTACCTTAATATGATACTTAATAGCATTCACTTTAAATGTTGTCTATTCCATGATATATATTCATACAAACTTACTATATCTAACTTCGTCATAACATGTTGGACTATGAAACCACTTTCTATACAATTTTTCATATAATTTCATTTGAATGCTAGAATGGAAGCTGTTATTATTTGAAAATTACACCTAAGGTAAATTCAGATCCCACATACCTTGAAAGGTAATTGAACATGACTTCAAAATATCTTATAATTTTTGAATATTTCTTTCATACTAACCATCAATTTTGGGATGATATGAATTTCTCAAATGTAGCATGGTGTCGAGATCATTCTAAAAAATCTTCCAAAAATTTTATGTAAACCACTGATCATGATTGGATTCACTAAAAAGATTTTCACTATGAATTCTCAAAAATTCATTAATATAGAGCTAAGTTAGGTGATAAACTGGTATATCTTCCCTTATAGTGAGGAAATGTGAAAACTTGGTAATATGATTAACAATAACCCATATAGAATCATTTTTCTAGGATTATTTAGAAATACAGTGATAATTTTCATAATAATATCATCCCATTTCCACATAGGAATAGTTAGAGGTTGCATGAATCCTTTTGGATGTTGTCTATTGATCTTTACCTACTAGAAAACCAAGAATCTTGAAAAATATTTTTTAATTTTCCATTTTAAATTATCCCACTAAAAAATTATTCAAATCCCAATACATTTTGATTTTACCATGGTATATAGAGAAATTTGAGTTAGTTCTTCATTTAATAATTTTATTTTCATCTTAGGAATGCATATAACACATAACCTTTTTCTAAATTTCAATAAAACAATATCATATATGAATTTTAACAACTTCTCATCATTCAAAACATTGGTTTTTTTAATATTCTTATCATCATGTTGGGGAATTTTTATTTTCTCTAACAAGGATGGTTTGTATATCACATGGAATATATGTGATGTTTATCCTTTATTAATGATTACCTATCACAAAGCAACCTAAGTCAACCCTAAACTGGTCACCTAATCCAGTCTGCGGCATGGACATATGGGAGATCTTGATCCCAGGCTGGAAACTGGTGCCTAGAATCATTAGAGTACATGAGGGAATGATTTCTCCCAATAAAAAAAACAATAAACTAAATAGAGAAAAGAAAATAATAGCCCAATATACATATATAAAATTGAACTAAACATCATTTATACAGGAAAATGAAAGTTCAATTGAATAATACAACTAAACTGACTAAACTGGAAAACCAAACTAACTCCATGTGACCCTGATGGTCACTCTCCAAAAAACGATCACACGTCCCTCTAGGCAATCGAAATTGATCTGAATCCTACACAGGGGCTAAAAATAAAAAATAACTGAGTATGAGTATTAAAACCCTGTAGGCTATCCTGATAATATTTTACCAATGTAATTCTTTTAAAATAAATAGAACATTGTTTTCAAGTTTGATCTAAAATATATAAAACTAGTCCCTTTTCAAATGATTACTCAAAACCAAAGTACAACCCATTGCCCTTATTCATTTCCAAAAACCAAGTTCAATCTCTTAGTTATACATTTTCATTTTTAAGGGTAAAGTGATGTTTACATTTTCAACTTGCAAAAAAAGGATAAAAGACTTTTCTTTGAAAATAGTTTTCATAATACATATTAAAACAACACATCACCTTCCAATAAAAACATTACACAGGAAATCACTACAGCAGTTACAAAATAATGTCAATGCAAAATATACATACAATCGTCAAATTCAACACTACAATAAACTAAGAACGATTAGACATAGGTGAACCTAGTAAATCAAGAACAATCAAAAACATACTAATGCATGACACTCCATCCCCATTGACATGTCACACACAATGAATATAAAAACTCCCAAATGCTCGGCCACCCTAACTCAGGACAGACTGAGGGGCCCAATCCTATAATAATAAACCCAAATATATCCACATACTATGGGACACTGGTCAGTACGTGAACTAATAGTGTAGAAATCGTTCTAGAAAATTCTCTCAATATACCAAGTTCCCATGTCTCATGTATAAAGGGTGTGATCCAATCGATTCCAACTGAGCATCCAAACACATGTGTATATAATAATAATTCAAAAACACGTATCACCCTGAGCCACCCCAAAGATAGATATCATACCCTAAAATAAACTAAAACTAAATAGTCCATCCTAAAAAACTATAATAATGGATCATAACGATTCCACATTAAGTGAATCCCATCCACTATATAGATAAAATTTCATGAGGAACTTCCATGATAATTTTTCATAATAAACATTATTACCATTTTTACAAAGTTGCCAAATAGGCCTTTAATCATTTCACAAAAATATGCATTTATCAAAGATACAATTTCCACATTTTAAAAAGAGGTGTGAGAACATAATTTTCATCATCAAAACATTTATATAATCCCAATAAAACACTCCGGTTTTACATTCAAAGCACAACCATTTATTAAAAATTTCAAATGAGCCATTTGTTGGGAACTCATTCCAAAACATGCTAAAAACCAAAACCCATTTCATTATAAAACCATACCATTTTTGAAACCATATAAGGAGACTAAAAATACTATTTAAAACACTACCAATATTTTTATTTAACCAAACCAATCATTTTATATCCCAAATTAACCATAATATAAAATCGAGCAATTTTTCCAACACAAGGGATGCAATTTTTAACAAAACAACTTCTATTCAACACTCCAAATGGTTTAAACCTAAATTTTCATACCAAAATTTTTATTAAAATTTCAAAACATATACTAAACATCACAAAACACTTGATAAAACTAACGAAACATTTTTACAAGTACTTGGTGTGCCCATTTTAACAAAAATAACACTATTCATCAAGAAACAAGTCATAAACCCCACTTTTCACACCAAGTAAATTAACCAAAGGTTGAAAAATAATAATTAGAATATATATAAAGTCAGAATAGTAATAAAAGTATGAAACTCAAATTATAAAGGCATTTGAAATGGGAAACTTACCTCAAATCCAAGGCATAATGGAAACACACACCTGAAAACACCACCAAGGGTTCAAAACCCTAAATCAAGGAAGACCCTACCTAAAAGAACAAAAAACCCCATCAAAAACCTTGTAAACCCATAACCCTAGGTCATTCATCACCAGGTGATATGAGATACCCAAGAATAAATGAGATTAGAAGGAATATGTAAGAGGAGGGATAAATATTTGATGACGAAATTAAGAAGAACCACTAACATTTAGTGAGAAATCACCAAAAATGTGGCCCAAAAGGAAGTAGAACTAAGGGGGGTCCACTCTGGTCGATATACAACACATATGGTTTAAAATTGGATGTTTAATCACTCAAATTTTATTTTTAGGTTAAAATTTATTAATCCTTCAATGTGCTACATGGTTTTGCAGCATGGTTTTGTATACCGTGTGCAAACTGGGCGAATGATACTGGAAAAATATGTAACTTTGCAACTTTAAGTTGCATAGTTTGGGAAAACCATTCTCAAACTGTGATACCCCAAAAAATATCCAAAACCCCTCAAATGACACCCCGAACACTAGGAAATCCCACCCAATGATCCTTAAATGGTTTAAACACAATATAATGACACTGTAGGTGTTACAAACTCTTAAACACACAACTTTATCCAAACACGAACTAAGGGATAAAATGGGACACAACCTAGATAAGGTAAAAATTCAAAACTCAACACCCTTCACACCAAAAACCCTATAGAATTTCAGGATTCCCATCGAACCGGAATATAAACCAAAACTTGAAAAACTGGGTGTGACAATTCTCTCCATCATTAAACATTTTCGCCTCCGGAAATCCATAACACATCCAATTGATTCATCAATGCCTAAGGATTACTTATCAACATGACAAAACATATTAATCCTTGAATAATTCTCTCACCAAAAACAAATCTTGAACCTCTTTCCCAAAACAAGAAAACAACTCACAACCACTTCCCAAGAATCGATGGAAGGATCATGCCATTACATCCACAATCAAGCCAAGAACCAGATTATTGGGCCTTCTCCCAAAGATCCCAATGATCACACAAACCAAAGAGCACTCATGTTAGTATACTATTTCAATGGAGGATAGAATGGACTCTCCACCATTAGAAAAAAACTAGCACTCAACAACTTCTTAATAGAAAACTCCATTAGACCCACGGTGGGTCTCCCCACCATTAAAAACCAACGATCAAACGTGAATTCCACATGATATATATTTCAGTCTCTCTAACATAGTTCTAGAAAAACCCTACCACAATAACCTACCAACCCAAGATAAGAGGAACACAACATGAAAGTTTAAACCACCCACTCCCATATAGAGGGGACAAGAAATGGGCCAAGACTTTCTGCACTGATCAAAAACCCCTCCCACTTGGGGAGGGAAGGTAAGGGGTCCAATTCATGGACCATTAAACCCACAACTAAAAACTACCCAACACTCGACTCCTACGAATGGATAAAACCGATACGACACGCAAATCACATGGGTGGTCTACACAAGGACACTGATCGGAAACATGTATTTAAGAAGGTATATTTACAAACATTATGTGAGGGGTAAGTCCACCATGCTTGTTGAAACCAGAGGGAATCATTCATTGATTGAGTACCCACAATAAGAATACTGAAACTACATCACCGCAATGGTAGAGGCACAAACTTAACAAGGCTTCTCAAACCTCCCGAATTCATAACTACATGCCAGCTTCTCTCCAAGACGTATAGATGGGGATATAATGTGTGAATCATCTAATTCCTCATAATCCGTAACTATTAATCCATAACTGGAACTCTTTCCCTTAGTTCCACATGGTTCCACATAACACTCCTAGATAGAAACAAAAAATCAAGATACACCATGAAACTCTCTTCCTCAAACAACACACTTTTACCCAAACAATAACTTGGAGATACACAACACTATTTTCCCTCACTCTGAACAAAGGGAAGAATAAACATGGCACACAACAACACCCATTAAACAACACCAGGTGTAACTCTTACAACCAAGAGAATCGCCATAATGGAAAGGCACTTTAAATCGACCCCAAATATCTCTCTATTCCAACAAACGGGATGAGGCATCATTAAAAGAGTTTGATTTAACATTTAAAAAGAATAATTTAGTTGATCAACTAGAAATATTACCAATGGAGAACTATCCATAGCCAAATCATAACATCTGAAAAATCTTTAAAAACCCACTAAACATTGCTCTAACACTAATCCACAAAAAAGTTTCTAGCTCAAGTCACAACAACAGTATCACTTCCAGATCACGAGGAAGCATACTGAATAAACAACACTTATAATAAATAGAAAATCAAGCCACACAACCATAAATTTACAAAAACACCACAATTTTTCAGCTATTTTTTTTGAAAAACAAACTAACTTGGTGGATTTTCACAGTCACCAATGGTGCTTCATCAGGTCTCACTCACATGCACATTTTCGTGCCACCCTGATCACCCAACCACCAGGCCATACTAACCATCTATCCACATATCCATATAAAACCATGCATGTGAGCACCCATGAAAACACCAAAGGATAAATAAAAACAACCTCATTTAAAAAATCATGCACCTTCTAAAGGTTCACTAACCACCATGTCAAAAAACACTTTTATATTCTACACATCAATCCATTTTATCATGCTTGAAAAATAATTCCCATGTGTTTCCATCAAAAATCCTTTCCACTTCTATCAAAACATTTTCCAATAATTCCATAAACAACACTACACCAAAACCATTTAATAAAAAACCCAATCATTTAAATTTTAAACAAGTTCTAAAACAAATATATTCTTTAAAAAAACACCAAGTTTTCATTAATAAATCTCAATTCCATTAAACCATTTCAATTTTACCCCTAAAAATCCATTTTAGAAGAACACATTTTACCAAATCCTGTAACAAAATTAATTCTGAAAATCATTTTCCCACTTCCCAAAATCCAACCATCGCCAAAAAAACCCTATTTTCACAAATCCAGTACAAGAGATTTAATAAAATTTCTATAATTCTAGAATACTCAAAACAACTCATAAAAGGGAAGTAGTTTCAGTGGGTTCTTTGACCATATGGTTGGAGGCTATATGCCCAAAACACCACCCACAAGGAGAGACTTCTAGGACCATGCCCCAACTCCACATGGATTTCCAGGACCAGCGAGCTTATAGAGACCATTGGACCAACTCCTTTTGTCATATCCCAATCAATAAACAAACCCTAAAGAACAAATAACTAATAAAATTGGACTTCCCATGGACACCTGAGAATTGGAATGAGAAATAGTTCACGACGCTCTTCCCATACCTACCCCTCAAGTCCTGAAAATCCTACTCCATCTACCTTTACATCCCAAAAAAAAGGGTTCTCTGAAAAACAAAGTTCCACTAAGTACCAACCTCGTTTGATACCATTTTGTCATGAACCAGCCTGATTCATCCCTGAACTGATCACCCGAGCTGGTCTGCAGCATGGACCGAAGGGCATTCTCAATCCCCATGGGCTAGAAACTAGTGCTGAAAATAATCAGAGTACATAACGGAATGATTTATCCTAGTGAAAAAACAATAAACTAAATACCAGAAAGAAACAAAGAGCCCAATATACATATATAGAATTGAACTAAACATCATTTATACAAGAAATTGAATGTTCAACTGAATAATACAACAAACCCGATTGAACCAGATGACCAAACTAACTCTATGTGACCCTAATGGTCACTCTCTAAACACAAATATCATACATCGCTCAAGGAAATCAAACTTAATATGAATCATGCATGAGGGATAAAAACAATAAATAACTATAGGTATGAGTATGAAAACTCAGTATGCTAGCCTGATAATCTATTCCCAATGCACATCCTTTAAAATAAATGAAACATCTATTTTCATGTTTGAACTAAAATATATAAAAGTAATCCCTTTTTCATAGGATTACTCAAAAAAATTACAACTCATTTCCTTTATTCATTTCCAAAAACCAAGTTCAATATATTAGTGATACATTTTCATTTTTAATGGAAAATTAATGTTTACATTTTCAACTTGCACAAAGAGGATAAAACACTTTTCTTTGAAAATAGTTTTCATAAGAAATATTAAAACCACACATCACATTACAATAAAAAAGTTACATAGGAAATCACAATAACAATTACAAAACAATAGAAATGAAAAATATACGCACAAGCGTCACATTCAACACTACAAGTAACTAAGAACGAGTAGACATAAGTAAATCAAGAACAATACAAAACATACTAATATATAACACTCCATCCCCATTGACATGTCCCACATGATGAAAATCAGAACTCCCAAATTCCCTTCCGTCCTAACTCAGGATGGACCAAGGGGCACAATCCCAAAGTAAGAAACCCAAATATATCCACCTATAATGGAACATGGGTTAGTACGTGAACTACTAGTGAAAAAATCATTCTAGAAAATTATATAAATATTACAGGTTCCCATGTATCATTTATAAAAGGGGTGATCCAACTGATTCCAACTGATTATCCAATCACATGTGTATATAAAAATAATTCAAAAACACACCTCACCCCTAGCCACCCCAAGGACAGATCTCATGTCATAAAATATACTGAACATAAAGAGTCCAACATGAAGAACTCTAGTAATGCATATTAAAGATTAAAAAAAAGTAAATCCCATACATTATATACATAAACATGGTATGAGAAACGTCCATGGGAAGTTTTCATAAAAAACATTATCACCATTTTTACAAAGTTTCTAACCGGACCTTTAAGAATTTCACAAAAACTAGTATTAATCAAAGATACAATTTACACCTTTCAAAAAGAGGTGTGAGCACAAAATTTGTAGCATAAAAAATTATATAAAACCCATAAAACAATCAAGTTTCACATTCAAAGCACAACCATTTCATTAAAAATGCTGAACGAGCCATTTTTCGACAACTTGTGCCAAAATATGCTAAAACTAAAAACTCATTTCTTCATAAAACCAAAACCAGCTTTGAAACCAAATAAGGATCCTCAAAATACTATTTAAAATAATTATAATATTTTTATAAAACCAAACCAATCATTTTATATCCCAAATAAACCATAATATCCAATCGGGCAATTTTTCCAACATAAGGAATGTTATATTTAATACAAACTACTTCTATTTAACACTCCAAAGTGTATAAACCCAAATTTTCATGCCATAAATTTATTTAAATTTCCATATCATATTATAAACATCACAACCCACTTGATAAAACTAACATAACATTTTTACAAGTACTTGGTGTGCCCATTTTAACCAAAATAACACTATTCATCAAGAAACAAGTCATAAACACCACTTTGCACACCAAGTAAATTAACCAAAGGTTTCAAAATAATAACAAGAAAATATATAAATTTTGAAACAAAATATAATGATGAAAATCAAATTATAAAGGCTTGTTAAATGTGAAACATACCTCAAATCCAATGAGGAATGGAAACTCACACCAAAAAACACCACCCAAGGGTTCAAAACCGTAAATCGAGAAAGACCAGCCCTAATCGAACAAAACCCCCAATAACAAACCATTGAAAACTAGAACCATAGGTCTTGAATGACTATGGGATAAGATATACCAAATAATAAATGAGAGGATAAGGAATAGGGGAGAGTAAGAAGAAAAGTTTTATGAAGAAATTAAAAATAACCACTAACATTTGGTGAGAAATCTCCCAAAAAGTGGCCCAAAACAAAGGAAAATGAAGGAGGAGAACTATGGTTGTTATAAAACACATATGGATTAAAATGGGATGTGGGATCACTCAAATTGTATTTTTAGGGTAAATATTATTATGCCTTCAATGGGATGCATGGTTTTCCTACACAATTTTGTTAACCGTGAGAAAACCAAGCGAATGCTACTGGAAAAATATTTAAATTTGATGGTTTAACTTGAACAGTTTGGGAAAACCATGATCAAATAATGTGACCCCAAAAATTGTCCAAAATCCCTCAAATGACACCCCAAACACGAGGAAATCCCACTTAATGATCCTTGAATGGTTTAAACACAATATAGGGACACCACGGGTGTCATAATCTCTCCACCATGCAACTTTATCCTAATCTAAACCAAGGGACAAACATGGTACACTACCTATAAAATGGAAAACTTTAAATCTCAACACCCATCATACCCAAAACCCTAAAAATGATCAGTATTCCCATCTAACAAGAATATAAACCAAAACTCGAAAACCTGGTGTGGCATTCCCATATCAAAATTTACTCAATACATGAATGTAGGATCTTTCTTAATCCTAATTTTAGTCAACACTCTATGATATTTCTTATTAAACACATCAACCACCTTATTTTACTTCCTATGGTGGTAGTTTATTGAGAAATCATAATCTTTGAGTAGTTAAATCCATCAACATTTCCTCATTTTAAGATCTTTATATGAGAAGATATATTTAAAAAAAATATCCATATATATTTTACATATTTATCCATAAAAAAATTCCACCATATCTTCAATGAAAATATTATGATTTCTAACTCAAGATCATGGGTTGAATAATTATATTCATGACTATTCAATTTCCTTGAGGCATGTGCAATAACTCTATCATTCTAAACAAATACACATCCAAGTACCTTTTTTGATTCATCACTATATATCACAAATACATACCTTCCTAATGATAAAGTCAATATACAAGCATTTACTAATCTTTTATTTAATACTTAAAATATTTCTTTACATTATTCAGACCATATTAACTTAACCCATTTATGTTTCAAATTATTTAATGGGTTAGATAATTAAGAAAAATATTGAATAAATAATTGATAGAAACTTATTATTTCAAGGACATACCTTAGTTATATTCATTATTTTTTACCATTCCATAAATGAATTTTTCATTAAAGGATCAAGTGATATTATATACCTAGAGAAAACATGGTATAGAAATGAAACTTCCTAAATCCATAATTCACATTTCATAAATTTTATATATAAATCCTTTTCTCTAAGAGTATTACGAATAATCCAAAAATGAATATTATTATCATCATATTGTTTATATTATACCAAGACTTCATAAATAAATAACACAATTAAATTATTCAGATAATCCTTTAATACTCTGTTTATAAGATCTATAAAAATAGAGGTCATATTAGTCAATTAAAAATGAATTACAGTAAATTAATTCTTTCTATAAATCATATGAAATTTATTCTTTGGAATATCCTATTTCATTACTTTCAATTTATGAAACCCAAAAATAATATCATTCCTTGAAAAATATTGATCTCCTCAAAGTTGATCAAACAAGTCATAAATGTGTAGAATATGATACTTATTCTTTATAGTAAGAGCATTTATTTCTCTATAATTGATACATAACATCATAGACCCATATTTCTTATTAAAAATATAATATGGGATCCCTATAGTGAAACACTATGGTGTATAAATATCTTATCACGCAACTCTTATATTTTTTTTTCTTTAGTTCCCTTAATTATATTATATCCATCTCATAAGGAGTCTTATATATAGGCTTTAAATCACGGATGAGATCAATGGGAAACTCAATGTCATGCATAGGTTTATGTCTATGTAGTTCTTCAGGAAACACATCAATGTGTTCTTGTATGATTAGTATGTCCTCTATTATAAGGATACATTTAATGTTCACAAGTTTATCCTTATCTTGTATAATAAAATAATTTATATTATTATCATAATGTAAAAAATTATGGATATCCTAAAATGAGTAAAATATGGAGATCTGTAATAATGGAGATGCAGAGAATTAGCTTTACAAAAATGTTTCCCTTCATAAGGGAAGGAAACAGGACTAAAAAAGAACAGAAATACTTTATTTCAAGTTGATTTATATTCCAAAAATTCTTCCACTTCCTTTACTTCATGTTATGTATGGGGGATGGTCATTTTGTATTTAAAAAACCCATTGTATCTTTTTATGAAGTATTTGATGGACCAAGGGATGGGTCCATTACCTATTAATACTTCGAAAACATCTAATGAATTAGTCTCAAATTATCTGAGAGGAATGTTTCCTTGGTTTCCTAGAATAAGGCATATGAGGATAGCAAGGGATTCTATATGAAGAGAGTCACCACTTTAAAAGAAGGATGAGAAGGTTTCAACAACCTATCCCCTTGAATCTCAGATCACTCTTTCATCTTGCATATATACAATGAAATAGGAACCATCGATATTGATTTTTCTCCCCTAAGTGGGAGGATACCATTTGATCCATATCCCTTGAACCTCAAAAAAATTGATATTGGATGAGTGCAGGGGGATCAAGCCCTTGAGGTAAGGAGTATTCATCGATACTTTTCACAACCTGACCATATCTAGAATGATATTTTGGGTTTTGATAGTGATACCTGTGATGGTCCCTATTTAATACTGGTATAATTTCTCATTTCTATTATACTAGAGGATTGAAAATCCAATAGTGAATATCAGGGCCCTATCCTACTTCTCTACATCAGGTTTTTCCTCTCTATAAAACCACCATTGGCGGAATAACTCCATGGAGAAAGCCTAGTTTTTTTAACCTGTGAACTTCCTGAACGTTCCCCAAATAGAATTTTCCTATTCACCATTGAATAATAAATGATTAGTAGGCTCAGTTATTGGATCTATGTAATAAAAAATTGAAGGATAAACTGATCCCTCTCCATTTTATGCACTCCTCAATTAGCAGGGATTTATAATGAACAAAAAAAGTTAAGAAGTTGATCTTTTAAGGGAGTTCTTTTCAGTAAAAATAATCTCCCTAAGTGTCCTGAGAAGAAGACACTGCTAAAGTTCTATAAAAATATCTTATAGTGAATTTAAAAGATGTAGACCTAGTGAAAACACATTTATCAGGAACATTATTCTTCACAATATTATCAAATAGATCCCTTTGGTTATCATCCAAGGTGGAACAGATGAAGAGGGGATTATTACTGTCCTACTTGAAGATAATATCCATAGTGGGGAATCTTTAGAATAAAATAATTTCAATAAAGAGATATATTGTAGGTGGATCTATAGTTCATTCAGATAATGTAGTCTCCCCTCTGAAGACAATGGATTATACATCTCCATCAAAAATATTATTCTCATACTCTAGTAAATTAATTATTGAATTATATTTTGAAAAAAATACATATCAAGGATTTCAAAAAAGTAAACCATATTTTTAATAATAAAATTTTGAATTAGGTTATGTCCATGTGTCATAATGGGAACTAACTAACATATCTTTATTGTAATAATATTTTAATTATGAATCTGGATTAGAAACTCCCTTATCAAGGTACTGGTTAAATTCTAATTTTCTTAGAAAACATATAAGATATAAATGGGTGAAAATATATATAATCAAATAAAGAATTATCTAAATTTTTTGTTATGATGAAATTACATGTCACCACATATTTTTAAAACTCAAAATAAGATGTAGTGATCACATAGTATGTACTTACTCCCTAGTCCTTTTATAAGGATAATTACCTTAACACTTGGAGAATTCCACCAAATAGTGACCCATCTCCTCATAGTCGAATTAATAAAAATTAGTGACTTATTTCTCACCCTTTCAATTACAATCCTAATGGCCTTTCTCTATATACAAGAATAAAATTATTATTAACATAAAATATATTCAATGGTGTTTCTTAATAAAATTATTACAATTTGGAAATTACATCATTACTTTATTCCCTTTTGTTGTACTTATTTTTTCAGAGTACTCATCCATACACGTGATTTCTTATTTTCCTTGTAAAAAAACTTGCAGAATTATTTTTATATCCTAATTGAACTTGATATTTTATCTTCATATAATTCAAATCTTATAGAGAAAAATTCCCTTTGAAGGCATGGTTTTATCCCATCAAAGAATAGATCAATATTACTTCTTGTATTGATTATGTAATACATAACATGATTTGCTAAAATTATAAAGTTAGCCTCACATTTGGAAATATTTTATCCTTCCTTTTTCATTATCTTTAGGAATTTCCTCTATATATCATCTCATTTTTCATGAGGAATTTATTTTTCAAATAATATCTCATTGAAATCCTTCAAATCCATACTGTATATTTCTTCCAACTACTTAGTGTTCTTATTAAATAACCATAATTTCTAAATGTCTCCATTAAGATGATAAAATTCCTAGATTACTTTCTCTATTTCACAACTTCCCAAAGAAAAAAATATATTCTCTAGGGACTTGATCCATTTCCCAGATACTAAAGGATTAGTAGCCCCATTTAATAGCGGGGGTTACTATTACATGAAGTGTCCCAATATTTTTGTACCAAGTTTGGGATCAATGGGTTTCTCTATAAAGGAAAAAATATTATTCATTACCTAAGTTAACTACCCCAACATAGTTATAATTTATTAATCTCCATATCTAGATTTCTTATCTTTAATAGGAGGGAAAACCCATTATAGAATATGTGTATTGTTATAGTTTTCATTCCTTCCTCTAGGGACCATTTAAAAACAATGGTATATATTTAATTAGGTCATAGTATTATAAATTTTAAATCACAGTGTATAATTATAAATCTCATGTAAAACATAATATAAAATTATTTATGAATAACTAATCTTAGAATTATAATCTCAATATCTTTGGGAATATCTTCAATTTATAAAAAAATTAAAATCTTTCATAATTTTTTAGAACTGGTGAATCAAGGAAATAATAACCTTCAGGAGTGTCTATCCAGGTGTTTAGTCTTAGTCCCACTCATCATGAACTGAGTGAATGTCGAGTTGAAACTCATCGAGACATTTTTAGGGTGTTTACCCTTAGAGAATCTATGACACTCCTCCACCCACTTTCCAATATCCATATTGGGATTTTATTTCTATGAAACCATACATTATCTACCTTAATAATTATTTATGATATTATCATATACTTATACTTATCCCTAAATTCTATCCTATGGTTATGTTCTATAATATATGTTTTCCTAAATATAGTTCCCAAGGTTTATAATAAACTTTATCTAATTCCAACTATAACACTTCAACTCCATTTACCCAGATCTAGTGGTTATATTACTAAATTACCACATGATACAAGAGATATCATCCTAAAGGATCAAATAGTTTAGTATTATTGGGAGACTATATACATATATAACTCTCACATTACAGTTGAAAACAAGAAATGAAACATAAAATTTGAGTGAGAAAATTCTTATTTCTTCTATAATAACCCTGAAGTCATTCATATAACCCTTCCTATTAACTTGGGGGAAGGAAAACACAAATATGGGTGATATCAAATGCCCAGTAATTGTAAGTTTACAACATTATCTATCATATAAAATTTATAGCATGAATAATCTGGAAGAGATTAAAAGTAATAAAATATTACTTTTAACTAATATCATAAAAGGGGAATATATCCAAGGATGACATAACAACATAAATAATCACATCTATAACAATAACTAGTTTCATAATGATAGGATAAATAATGTCATTCACTATAATCTTACCATTTAGGTCTTATTCCAAGACATCATACATAAATAGGTAAGGAATAAATTAAATATCAAGGTAAGATTATCTCATGAGACTTACCAATGTATTTAGGGGCCATTATGGTAAATTATATTCACTTACTAATTCTAATTCATTCATCATGTTGAATAAATGAATAACAATTCAATACATAATCAATATAAACATTCATATTTGAAAAACTATCATAATAAATGTTAATATTTTTTTGTTAATCACTAGAGAAACATGATCATATAAAATCTAAAGTAATATAGTTTATTTTATTATTAGGTTATATCCACATCAAATAAAATTATTCATTAATTTATGTTGACATAGATGAAAATACTTTTAAAATATCACTGGAACATTTCTTGTGGAAAATACGCTTTCATTTTGAAATCACTTATTTAAATTTCAAAAAACATCCAAAATATCAGGGAAAAAATTATTTAAAAATAATCATGTGAAATTTTAAAGGAATGTTCAAGGAAAAGAATAGTCATTGATGTGGAAAAACCATTGGTGTAGTAAAATTTTAAACAGATATTTTTTTCACACCATTGGTAAGTAATACCTCATTCAAATAATTATAAGAAGATTCATTTTATAACTTTTAATAGAAAATAAAACATATGTAAAATGACTTTAATATATAATTTTATAATATTAATAAAATTATTTAAAACATTTTAAAGAAAATATGTACATGGAAGAAAAATATTCTTGACTGAAAAAAAAAACAAATTCATTTTTCCTTAAAACATTCTTTTAGTATTTTGATTACATAGAGAGAAGAAAGTGACAGGAAACATCTTAATTTATATAAATAAAAAAATTCGAATAAAATTTATGTTTTTTAAGATAAAAACATCATATAATTCCTCTAATGGGATCTTAAATAAAAACATACCCAAATAAGAATGAGATTGTGAAAAAAAACCCTTACCTCATGTCTGAATTTCTTCGTAAGTGATTTTAAAATCCTATATAATAAATTTAAATTTATTATAATTGTATACCAGAATAATATTAATACTTATAATACAATAAATTTATTAATTATAATATCTTATCACTTGTTCATTAATAATCATTCATTGTCATCATCATTCCAGGTGTTAAATGCTTCATTTTTTATATATGTTTCGATTCAACAAGTATGGTCCTTACATGTTGATCATGGTTCAAAAATATCCAGAATTTTAATAATGATATAAATATCAAATATAATTCTTATATATATATATATAGATCCATTTAAAATTGGGATATATAGAAAAATTAATTACACCATTCAAGGTGACGGTAGTCCGTACATACGTTAGAATGGTGTTTTCATTTTCTAATGAAAAAGAAGAAAATAAAGATGAATAATATTTTATAATTTTAGATTAATAATTCTAGCATAAATATTACATATATTTGATAAATCCCTCATTATATCCATCAATTTTAGAAGGTGATAAAAAAATAATCATATCGTTGTGTGGAGGTGGTAGTCCACTCGTACGCACAAGCAATACTTTCATTTATCATTTGATGTAAAGGAGGAGGAAAATGGTTTTACAATAATAATAATAAAATATAATAATTTTTATGATACTGAATTCATTTTTTAAAGACATATAAAATAGATTTAGTAGAAGTATAAGAAAATATATGATTTAAAAGAGTCTTTTAAGATGATTTTCAGTTCCTTGAGAAAACTCCATTATATTACACCTTAATACTTCTATGATTTGACTTTTGTTGATAAAAAATCTTTAGGATATTTCTTGGGATATTAGGGAGGTATGTTTCATGATATTTATCAATATAATGTGATTGGGAAGTGGTTTTCTATGAGAAAAGGGAGTGGTATTTATACATGAGGAGATGGATATTTAGGGTTAACATATTGATTATTTTATCATTTAGGCCTATAATTGTTGAGTTTTAGTACAACAACAAAAAATTAAGTTGATGTGGACTATTTTAGAATATGATATATTCTGATGGGTGTGTGAAATAGTTATTTATTCTGGTGGTTATTTAAGTGAAATATAAAAATTGGTTCCTCATGGCCTTGAGACAAGAGGATGGGTAATATTTATAGTTCACTAGATGTTAGTAGCAAAGTTAATTTTCTATAGTAAATTGGTAGTGATTATGGTTAAATGGTGGTACATTTTCAATGATTGGAAGACAATTAATCCTAGATTGCATTTTGAGACATACTATAAGAGGGTGGGTCCACTTGTACACATATTATGATGTCACATTTGGATTACTTATAATCAGATATCAAATTATCTTACTTGTATAATGTTTTTGTAATTCATTATAACTTCCAATTATAATGGAAAATAATATTAGAGTTCTCCCATGGATATAAGACTTGTCTCGAACCATGTATATCCAGAAATATTCATTTCTTACATTATCAAATATCCCCTTATCTAAATGTTCATAAGGAATATTGTTCCAGTGTATGGTGAGGTTTACAAGGTGTAGTGATTTAGAGTGTGACCTTGTCTTCCTATCTTATGGTGTATCAAGTTTGTGAAGTCCTTTTGATAAAAAAATTATTATGGTTTTTTTCCACTACGTGGATCTTCTAGTGGATATATTTTGAGGAACTATGCATTGAATGATTCTAAATAACCTTCCCCATAACCTATTTTTATACATGATTTGGTCATTTTTTTACACTCTCATGGACACCTTTGATCATGTGGTCCTTTGATAATGGAAAATAAATGGGGTTTTCTCCTTAGTGGTTAGAGTTATATGAATGAAATCAATCATGTATTCATTTCATAATGTGGATCAATATGCATGGATAACTAGTGAAACTGTGTGTGTCTTAAGATTCTCATCTTAGATTCATTAAACTAGGTTTAATACCTCTCAAGTATATGATTTAATCTTTATGTCCAACCAATGATACCAAGATTTAAATTTTATATCGATATGGTTTATATAATATACTTCCTTCTACTAAATCACCCAACAAATATGTATCAAATCCAATGTGAAAATTATATTATTTTAGTACAGTATCCAAGAGTATGGGTATGGGGTACCTCAATTGATATTAGAGTAGGGTTTAGATAATTTTATATATTATGTTGTTATCGATTGAAGATAAATTAAGATTCATAGATCCCATTAAGTATTGATAGTTTGCTAATAATTATTTCAATGGTATAGATAAACCATTAAGTTAGTCATACTAAATATTTTTTATTGATTTGGAATTTGGAAGAGAGAACATTAGAGAAAACTCTAAGAATAAGTATAAGTATAGGATAACATCCTAAATTTTTGGTAAGGTATTAGTTGTGTGGTTATCCTAGAAATAAAATCACTATTTGGATATTGGAAATTGGATTTGGTTGTGGAAAATAATCACCAAGGGGTAATAACCCAGAAAAGAATGTGTTGGGATTTAATTCAATAATTTCATAGTGCATTACAAATATGCCTAACAGAACACTTGGTTTATCACACCTGGGGGTATTCTTTTGTTAATCACATTCTCTTTACAATCCATTATAAAGGATTTATCATGTCAATATAATAGGTTAAGAAATATGAGATAACCCAACCTAAAAACCTAGATTAAAAAAATATGATTTAGGTTGAATATTAATCTAATGTAATAATTTCCAAGAGTAAGACATTATGAGCTTGAATTTTCAAATATTCCTACAATTATCTTATGTTTTTATTCATTCAACACTCATGATTAAATCTTTTTAGTTTTATTAATGGTTGATTCCATAAGGAACCAAGTTAAAAATTTATTCCATGGACAATGCATAGATTTCCCCAATAAGTAACCTAACAGAATAAGCACTTAAGGGATAAATCTTGTTACTATTCCAAACTAGTTATCATGAATTATGATTAACTTCTTAGACATTTTTTAATTTCCAAACATACTAAAGAATAGTAGGTTAGAGTCTTATGGGATTTCGTGTTACAAAGATGATGAATGAAAGAAAATTAAATTACCTAAGTGTCAAGACTGTGGGAGGAAACACCTAGGGGTTGTCTAAAAATAACTGTATTATGTTTTATAAATGTTAAAGTAGTGAATAGTGTAACTAATATTTGAGGAAAACATAAGAACTTAGTTGATATGAATAAATGAAAAATATTTTATCTAAAATTACTATTGAAAATTCACTATCTTAAATGTTGGAAACATGGATATTACCTATTCAATCACTTAATCCATGTTCTATCAAGGATGATAGGCACCCATAAATTTTGATAAAATAAGATTTATATGGAACTAAAACTATGTAATTGAGTCTTAAAGATTATGTGGAGTGAGAAAAATTTATCACACTCCAAATAACAATGAATATTTCATTAAAAATATCTTGTAGTACAACTATTTCATCTCAAGTATATGCCTCCTATCTAATAAATGTTTATGCGTTACTTGAAAATTATATAACACTTCATTTATTCAAATATAATGTGATATTAATCATGGATTGACAATCTTAACATATAGGACATGATAATTGATAATATATGAAATTTTCATTAAAAAAATCAACCCATGATCACCTATTAAGACAAGGATAACTATAAACTTCCTATAAAAAATTACCCCCGTTATATTCATTTATTTAGTATAAATGGTAAAAGAAAAAAACTCTACATTAGTTATGTTATAATAATGAGAGAAAAGATGAGTTCACTAGTCATAATAGGGACAGTGAGGAATAAATATCATTTTAAATTAAATCTATATTCATGTCTATATTATAAACACCCTTTACTATTTTAATAGTAGGTAATAAATAAAATTATGAGGTCATAATTTATTTAAAAGGGGGTGTAACTACCCAAGATTTAACTTTATAATTTTTCTTAAATAAAAATTATGAACAATAAATTTTTCTTCATGAAATAAACAATCAAAAACCATGATATATTAAAATAAATTTTTTTATTATAATTTTTTCAACAAATAACCAGGTATAAAAGGAAGTAACCGTATTATGAAATCTATAAAAATGGAATAGAATGACATCGGGTAGTGTAATACTCTATTATGAATATCATTTATCTGAATTTGGAATGGTTGTAGTTTCCCTGTGATTTTCTCTAGATTAAGACCAAGATGAACTCAAACAATTACTATATTTTTAAAATCATGTTCAATAGAAATTCATGATTATGTAAATTCCCATGAGATCTATGAAAAGCAGAATTACCACCCTTGATTGCTACTAGAGCATACCATATATTTAGATATTATGAATAGGTATTAAGGGGAGATGTAACTATATATTAGGATGATATTATCATTTTTTTCATCAATTTAATAAATTATTTTTTACATTTATTTAACATATTTTTCATTTTTACTTTTAAAGGAAAACATGAAAGTTAATATTTTATATAAAAATAGTTTTTCTTTATATTAAATATTTTAATATATATATATATATTATAATATTAATTAGATGAAAATATTTTCATTTTTGGATGTATAATTTCAAAATTACGTTAGAAATGTTTTTGGGGGGTTTTCTGAAATAATTGATTTTTATGCGAATAGGGAAAATAGAGTTTTTACCAAAATTGTAAATTTTATGAATTTACCAATATATAAGAAAGAACAATAAGAATATAAAACAAATTAATTGTTTCAATATTTTCTAAAGAGTGAAAATAGTTATTTTAAAATATTATTATGAACTTATAAAACTTTTGGTCTACAATTTAAGAGATAAGTAACATTTAATTATAATTTAAAAATATTTTTTAGTCTTTTATTTTAATTAAACTTTTTAATGGTAATATTCAGTTATGGATTGATTTTTAAGTCACATAAATATTATTTTTCTATAATATACCAATTATATCATGAAAATTAAATACAAGGTTAATTTTACCCTAAACATAAATTTTAACCTTAAAAATACACTTATCTAAAAATGGGTTTTTACGTATTACATGCGCAAATATTAAAATAAATTTTTCTTACACATGTAAATTTTATCTGATAAATTTAATATAATATTTTGAATAATTACTTCCAAATTATTCAATAATAGAAATTTTATTTTTAAACATTAAAAGTAAATTACTGAGATAAAAAATTAGTTCAAGTGGAAAAATATAAAATAATAAAAACAATAAATCTTGGGGTAAAGGGATTAAAACATGTTAAAAAAATATTTCTAATTGGTTGGTTGGTATATTATAGACCTTATATCACCCACAAACCCACCCCCATGAGCTCAATTATTTTCCTTTTTAGATTAAATTGACATGTTTAATATGTTCTCTCTTTATATAAAGTGGTTGTATTTACAAAATTGTCATTCTCACCACTTATAAAAGGGGCCTCTCACCACTATTTCTATACCACTCAAAAAAAATCAGTTTCCTAATGAAAATCAGACCATTTTCTTCACATATAATCTTATTTCACCCTCTTAATCTTATGTTCATAATATATTCGCCAAATTATTCCTTTTCAAAAAAGTACTTCAAGAGAAAGTTAAAAATATCAAAGTACTTCTCAATATCTAATATTATTCCTTCTCTATCATTTTACTTTAAACATGTATTAACAATTTTTAAATTATAAAACCATTATTACATATATATATACATGATTTTTTTATGTTTTTGGGATATATATTATCTACCATTTTACCTCTTATCTTAAGTAAAGAAAAAAAACCTCACTTGTGCACATGTGCGGACTACTACCTCCACGATATAATGTGTTTCATTTTACTTCACTACATTAAAATGATGGTACTAATATGGAATTTAATATATAATTATGATATTTATGAAATGTTTTAGTTACTAAAAAAATATACCACATTACTCCTTTATCCTATTAAATGAGAAAAAAATCATCATCCATGCATATGTGCAGACAATCATATCCACAGAACAGTGTATCCCGTATTTTACTACCTCCATCTATGTTTGGTTATAATATTGATTTGAAGATATAAATATGGTTTTTAATAAATTATTAATGTTCTGGTGATTCTAATTGAAAAAAATAACAATATGAGTAATAAAAAACCATTGTAAATTCAACCGTCCAAAAGAGCCTACTAAGAGAAAAATTATTTCTATATACTATATAATAACTTTTTTTAGGTTATATTATTCTTATAATTATTTCCAATTATGATATATCACACTAATAAATAATATATGTGGTCATTATTATTATGGTATAATTATATTACAAAAAAATCACTTCATAATAATCCATTAATTATGGTAAGTTCTTGTTTGGATTAGTTTAACCAATTACATGTACAATATAATTTACTTTTCCATGGATTCTTATAGGATTTTAACTTCTATTAATATATTTTAAAAATAAGTAAATATTGAGTTTTTTCTATAATGGTAATATAAATATTTAACCCGTTATTTAAGAAAGCATCCATCATTTGCTAAGAATCATCGAAACATGATTCTCATTGAATTCATCGTTAAATATCATAACCAAAACACTCATAGAATTTAATATTTAAATTATAAATAATTATAAATCATCAATTCCATTATATTTTATGTTGGTAAAAAATCCCTGAAGATAACTTGGCAGCAGTTTTTGGTTGCTTGTGTTTATTGACAATGCAGGTTTCAAGGGTGAATTATCAAGTTCTAGAGATGTTGTTAACAATCCATGTTGACAAAGAACCACGACAAAGGAATGGACGATATGGAGGCGGTACAAAAGAACAGACACAAGGTGGCGTCGTTTCCTAGTGTTTTCCAAATTTTTGGGGTCCAAAATTTGGAGTTCGGTGAGCATCATGAAATGTTGATTTTTTTGAATATCTAATTCAAACATGGAAAAAGCATGAGTTATGCAAAGATAGGCTTCATTGATTAGATTTCATGAAGACATGAAAAATGTTGATGGTGATTCTTCGCAATTACGATGAGTTTCACGAATGGAAATGATGAAGATCATTGTGATTATTAAGGGCATTGCGAGTGGAGCTTCACGAAGATGGCGTGAAGGTATTGATGGAATTCTCTGTGATTATGAGGAGCTCTGTAATCAGAAATTTTCCGTGGTGCTTCGTGATTTTGAAATAATTTCGGCGGAAATTTTGGAGCTTCGCGATTTGAGATGACATGGCGCTCACTTGGCGTGGAAGGTTTGAGGGTCAGTGGAATCACCTATAAATAGGCATCGACTCCCTCGAGAGAAGGAGAGAGTTTTTGAATAAAATATTTTTATCTTGTCTCGCGAAGGTGGTTCGTGAAGGCAGTGTAATTTGTAAAAGGAAGGGGCTTCGCAGAAGCTAATCTAGACCTGCGAAAGTTGTGTTCTCCACGTTAGCTCATTGAGCTTCATGAAGGAAGTCACTCTGCGATGACTTTAGCTCCGCGATGGCCTGAGCTCTATGAAGTCGTGATCTTTGCGAAAAGGCAGGGACTTCACGAAGGCTTCTTTGAGCTTCGTGAAATTGGGAGCCTTGAGAAGTAGGGTCCTTTGTGAAGGTTTTTGCAAAGTAATTTCCCAGTGTTCAGGGGCGAAGGGGTATTCATCAGTGGATAAAATTTGGACTTCAATAGAGCATCTACATACAGTGAAGGATGCATTAATTAGTGGTAATGAAGAGACCTATAGGTCTATAAACTGTGAGTGGATATTTTGAAGAAGTAGTAAACTCACTTCAGTTGAGAGAGCAGTGAGTTCACAAATTATGAGTGGTTGTTAACCAGGTGGGACAGTGAGTCTTCTCCGAACTTGTAAACAGTAGTGCACTTATAGTGGAATTGGTACATCGGCACACCGTTGGTGTATGCTCCTTGGACATAGCCCAGTGAGGGGTAACCAAGTAAAAATTATTGTGTCATGTGCATGCTTTAAGATTTATTCACACTCTGCAATGGGAATGAGAGAGAATAGGTTTTTCTCTAATAGCAAAACAAGATCATAAGGGGCAGTTGTTTTAATCTTTCATACCCTAATTCACCCCCCCTCAGGGTATCTAGCCTAGTGGACCTACAATTGGTATCAGAGGAAAAGGGTGATATCAGTGTTTCTCTTTCAAATGGAGGTCGCCAATCACAAAGGGATTCTGATCTTCGATGGGAATAATCTCCAGCTATGGAAGAATCAGATGCAACACTACTTCGGATCTTTAGGAATGAATGTGTTCAGAGTAGAAATGCATGGCATAACAGCCGATATTAATAGTGGTGCACTATCAGAAGCTGAGCATAGAGAATTGGATACTGATGCCAAATGAGTTAATGCTTTTTGGGGAGCCCTATCCAATGCTATATATATGAAGGTGATTTCCTGCAAAATACCACATGACTTTTAGGAAAACCTATTGAATATATATGAATAGGATACAAAGGTTAGAGAGTAAAAGATGCAAGTGTTGTGGAACAACTATGAAGATATGAGAATGAACCTGAATGAGTCTGTTGATGCATTCTTCGACTGGGTAAATGTTGTATTATAATGCATGCGGGGTCTTGGAGAAGTTATTGAATACATAAAGATTGTGAAGCACGTCTTGAGGAATATTCCACCTCGGTTCAATCTGAAAGTTTCAGTTTTGTAAGATAAATACTTAAAAGAGCTAACATTTGATAACCTACAGAGCACCCTTGTTGCGTATGAAATGAAAAATGATGATAACGATGCTTTGGAAAAGGGTAAATACAAAGAGGTGGAATTTAAGGCCCTGAAGAAGTTCGCCATTGAAGATTCTCAAGAAGAAGAAGAGATAGATGAGGTGATGTCATTCCTCTCCTCAAACCTTCAAAGAGGAAAAGGAAAGTTTAAAGGGAAAATTTCACTTTCTTGTTTTTGATGTGGAAATGTTGGACATTTTGTGGCAAGATGCCCCAAAAATTTTTAAGAGGATGATGATGTAAATGAAATTTAAATTCCCAAGAAGAAGTCTTTAGCCTATGGGAAAGGCAAGAAACAGTTCATGAGAAATGTCTTTATGAAAAAGAACATTCTTTAAAAAGAATATGATAGTTCATATGAGTCTGAGGTTGAGGAAGTTGAAGAGATAGAGAACTACAGAGATTGTAGAGAAAATGTTATGGTGGTAGTTATCAGTTGTTCTTAGAAGATGAATGAAACTAAAGCTGATGAAGAAGAATAAAAAGTTGAAAGAATGGTTGATATTCAAGTTGAGTTAGAGGTTGCTCTTTAATAGATAGATGTTTGGAGAGACAAAACAAAGAAAGCCAATAAAGTAGTTCATGATGCCAAACTCTATATGCAGCAGCAGGAAAAAGAGAAGTCTTAGTTGATGGAAGAAATTGAGAAACTCAAGTCATCAACACTAGAGGACTCAGAATCAGTTAGTGAATATAAATTCAAGATTGAAGAATATAAAATTGAGATCGATAGCTTGAATGACACAAGGAAATACCAAATCAAGTGTATTGAAGAACTGGAAGGACAAGTTGTCAGTTTGCGGAAAAAGGTTGAGGATCAAAAAAACTATTGACTTTTACTGGGGAAACAGGAAATCATATCACTCAGAAAACTGAGAAGCTGAATGCGTAGAATAGTGGTTCAGCAAAAAGGAAGCATCAATTTTGTTCATATTCTAAGACTGGTGGTGGGATTGATCGAAAACATAATTAAATCGATGAAAACTGAAGTCAAACCACAAGCACCCATTCTGTGATTGAAGTTAGATTTTGTCACAAAGCAGAATTAGAATATTCTAAGATCCTAGGAAGAAACTAGAATTACATAAGTGACACGAAGGAATGAACCTTATATCAGGTGTTATTGTTGTGGAAATATGGGACATTCACAGTATGTGTGTTCCATAGCCAAGAGATATCGAAGGGCCCAAGAACAGAGGTGGCATCCAAATAGAGAACATTTCTCAAGAACATACTTTGAAGGACACTATGTTTGGTGTGGACTATTTGGGAACATGGCTAGGTACTGTACTTCAACCCTACATAGGAATGTGCCAAATCAGAGTCAAAATGTTTGCTAGTAGCAGATCAATGAACCAATAGCTGGTTTGAAAATGCAAAATAGATTTTCAGCTTTTCAAGATGAAGTTGGTCTATCAATTTCTGAGAAATATCAAAAGTCTCAATCAATACAGAGTGAGAAGGAAAAAATATGGACCAAGAAGATAAATGATGAGAAGGCAGTATTGGTAGAAATTTCTCTTAAAGCATTAGATCGCTTCAGTGTGTGGATCCTTGACAGTAGCTGCACATCTCCAATGACAGGTATTAAGTATCTTGTTATAGGTGTAAAATATGACAAAGAAGGGGTTTTCAAGTTTGGAAATGATGAAGGCCTGGAGATTATTGGCTTAGGAAAGGCCAAGTTTGGGTGAAAACAGTTAAGAAATTCTGATGTCTTAGTAGTATAAGGCCTCAATCACAATTTTCTCAGAGTCAGTAAACTATGTGACTCAAGACATTCTATAAGGTTTACTAAGAAGATTTGTATCATCAAAGGAAGAGACAGGACATCAGTTCTATAGGGAAAAAGGACAAAGGGGAATCTCTACCTAGTAAGTGGAGAAGAATTTATGTGATTTTTTTCCAGAGAGGAAGAAAAAAAGTTGTGGAATAAATGAATTGGTCATCTATGACAACCATCCCCATAAGATCTGGTAAATTGTGATGTAGAAAGAGACCTCCCTAAGATATCACGTGATTATACTCATACGTGTGATGCATGCCAACAAGGGAATATCATCAGAAATACATATAAGGAAAAGGAGAAGACGTTAACAAGAGTGCTCAAATTAGTGCATGCTGATGTTTGCAGTCTTATCACACCAAGAGAAATTGTCAGAAAGAGGTACTATGTTCTTTAATTGATGAATATAGCAGAATGGCATGGGTATTTGTTATTTCCTATAAGGCTGGTGAGTTCAGCTGCTTAAAATTGTACCGAAGGGAGTGCAAAAGGATGCTTGGACAGAAAATTATGAAGTTTCATACTGATAATGGTATAAAATTCACAAACAGTTGGGTGGAAGACTATCTCGAGAAACATGGTATAAGGAATCGAGTTTCCTCAGTAAGAACTACCCAACAGAATGGCATGGTTTAAAGGAGAAATTGGATCATCAAAAACATGGCCAAAACGATGCTCATAGGAAAATCCCTACTAGGGAAATTTTGGAAGGAAATCATTTTGACATCGGTCTACATTTCTAATAAGGCTTTGTTGTGTCCGAAGGAAGGAAAGACTCTATACGAGATGTGGTATGGAAAGAAGCCAGAAGTGAAATACTTATGAATATTTGGAAGTAAGTTCTTTATCCTCAACAAGGAAAAACATAGAAAATATGAATCCTGAGGAGATGAGGGGATATCCCTTGGATACTCAGGAAAAATAAAATCATACAAATGCTTTAACAAAAGGCTGGGAAAAGTAGTTGAGAACAATGATGTCACTGTAGTGGAGAATGAGGAGATCATTCAACAACACAGTAAACAATTTCCTAATGAAATTGATGAGGAGAAAAGAAACACTGGGGGAGAAGAAGTGGCTAATGTTGATTCACGAGAAGATACTAATGATGAGAAAGAGGAAGTAAAATCTATATCTGCACAAAAGCCAAGGAGTCGAGATGAAATTGACAGGTAGAATATCATTGGTGATCAGTCAGCTCCAGTTCAGACAAGGAGAATGAAATCACTGCAACATACATCTTTCCTATCTCAAGTTGAGCCGAAGTGCTTTGCTGATGCAGCTGAAGATGAAAACTGGATTTAGGCAATGAATGAAGAGCTGGATCAGATTGGGAAAAATCAGACGCGGGAGATTGTTTCGAGGCCAGCAAATAAGAATCTCATCAGGATTAAATGGGTCTATCAAAACAATATGAATGAAGATGGAACAGTGATTCGAAACAAAGCACGACTAGTATACAAAGGATACTCCCAGATGTAAGGAACAGATGTTGATGAGACATTTGCAGTGGTTGCGAGACTAGAGACAATCAGATTATTCCTATCCATTACAGTGAAACAGAAGTTCAATGTTTTCCAGATGGATTTCAAATATTAATTTTTGAATGGGGTTCTAGAGGAAAAAGTGTATATCGAGAAGCCGGATGGTTTTCTCATTCATGAGGATGAGAACAAGGTTTTCAGATTGAAGAAGGCATTGTATAGTCTGAAACAAGCACCAAGAGCATGGTACTCGAGGCTTGATTAGTACTTGAAGAATCTTGGTTTCCCGTGTGTGGGATTTAATTACAATATCTATTTCAACAACAACAGTAATCAAAGGATGATGGTCGTCGTTTATGTTGATGACATAATATTTGGTAGATCTGGTGAAGCTTAGTGCAGACAGTTCTCTGAATTCATGAAAAGTGAGTTCAAAATGTCTATGATTGGAGAGATAATGTTTTTTCTTGGCCTACAGGTGACACAAGGATGGAATGGAACATTAATTTCTCAATCCAAATATTCCAAGGAGGTTTTGAGAATATTTGGAATGGAAAATTCCAAGGATATGAAGACTCTGGTTCCTACCCGAATGAAACTATCTAAAGATGAGGATATAAAGGTAGTTAATATCACATAATATAGGTAAATCATTGGAACTTTGCTATACTTGACTTCGATAAGGCCTCACATTGTATTCGCCACATGCCAAGAAGCGAGATATCAGAGTAATCCCAAGGAAGGACACATGCTTGTAGTGAAAATAATACTTCGGTATATCAAAGGCACTGTGGATTTTGGATTTATGTATAGTGAAAAATCTCAGTCATAATTACTGAGATATACTAATGCAGATTGGTTCAGTTCAGTGGTTTACAAGAAATCAATTTTAGGAGGTGCTTTCTATCTTGACAGATTGTGTGTTTCTTGTCTTAGAAAGATGCATGATTTCATTTCATTGAGCACCATAGAAGCTGAGTATATTGCCTCTACTAAAGCTTGCACACAGTTATTGTGGATGAAGCAACAACTTGATGATATGGGCATTGAATCGAAATCTATGATCAGAATCTAGTGCGATAACTCAGGTGCTATAAATCTCAACAAAAATATCGTCCATCACTCAAGGACAAAGCACATTGAGATAAAGTATCATTTTATCAAGAAGAAGGTTGAGTAGAGAATCGTGAAGTTGGAGTATGTGTCTACTAAACTACAGGTTGCAGACATTCTGACAAAGGCCTTACCCAAGAAAGATTTAGAGAGACATCTACTAGCTCTGGGAGTTCAGTCAACTCCCCGCACTTGAAAGAGTGTGACTGAGCCCCCCCCCCCCCCTCCTTAAGGAATGGGGTGTTTTTCTCTACTGTGCTGATATGTCTTCTTTCCAATGTCTCAGACCACATAGGATTGCCCTTTGGGTTCATTGAAAAAGGGGGATAAATAGTGACTTCTCAAGGGGGAGAAACTGTGGTTACTAAAGGGAGAAAATTTCTTTGTCAAAGACACGGGGAGAAGCTGATAGGTGGAGCAGTGAGATAGGCAGAGAGAAATGAGATAGGGGGAGTTTTTTAATCCGATGATGCTAGAAGTGATCGATCAAATCATAGATATCATGATAGATGAGGATCGTGATAAAAGCAGAACGGTGATGTTGGAATGGTGTGAGAAGGTTTCCAACTATCACCAATTTGTATCAGTGTGGTATCAACAATTGGAATTAGTTTGGAAATTTGTATCAGTTGGGTGTCAATAGTTGGTGGCAGAAATGAATTGATTCATTGATGATATTTTCATTTACTCTTGTTTCTCACAATGAGAATTGTTCATGTGGGATTAGAGTATGTGGTGAGTGAATCTCTAGTCACTATCTAACTCACAAGAGGCGAAGGATGATTGATTATGGAAGGAGCTTTAGAGAGGTATCAAATTGCAGAAAATCATTCTGAGAAAAGTTTTCAACAAACCCAAAGGGGGAGATTGTTGGGAAAAAATCCCTGAAGGTAACTTTGCAGCATTTTTGGGTTTCTTTTGTTTGTTGAAAATGAAGGTTTTGAGGGTGAATTGTCGAGTTCCATAGATGTTGTTAACAATCCATGTTGACAAAGAACCATGACAAAGGAATGGATGATATGGAGGCGGTACAAAAGAACATATATAAGGTGGCGTCGTTTTCCAGTGTTTGCCAAATTTTTGGGGTCCAAATTTTGGAGTTTGGTGAGCATTGCAAAATGTGGATTTACTTGAAGATCTAATTTAAATATGGAAAAATCTTGAGTTTCCCAAAGATAGGATTAATTGATTGGATTTCGTGAAGACATGAAAAATGTTGACGGTTATTCTTCGCGATTACGACGAGCTTCTCAAATGGAATCAATGAATATCATTTCAGAGATGAAGGGCATTGCGAGTGGATCTTCACAGCGATCGCGTGAAGGTATTGAAAGAACGCTTTGTGATTTCGATGAGCTCCGCGATCAGAAATTTTTCGTGGTGCTACACTATTTTGACAGAATTTCAGGGGAAATTTCGAAGCTTCGTGATTTAAGATTACATGGTGTTAACTTAGCACGTAAGGGTTGAGGGTCGGTGGAATCGCCTATAAATAGGCCTCGACCCCCTCGAGAGAATAAGAGAGTTTTTGAAGAAAATATTTTTCTCTCAGATCACAGAGTTGGTTCGCGAAGGCAGTATACTTGGCGAAATTAAGGGGCTTCGTAGCTGTTAATATAGCCCTGTGAAAGTTGTGTGCTCCATGTTCGCCTAGTGAGCTTTGTAAAGGAAGAATCTATGCGATGACTTGAGCTTCGCGATGGTCTAATCTCTGCAAAGACATGAGCTTCACAAAAAGGCAGGGACTTCACGAAGTCTTGTTTGAGCTTCATGAAATCAGGAGCCTTGCGAAGTAGGGTGCTTTTTGAAGGTTTTTCCAAAGGAATTCCCTTGTGTTTAGGGGAAAATGGGTATTCATCAGTGGATGAAATTTGGACTTCAATAGAGCATCTACATACAGTGAAAGATGCATCATTAGTGGTAATGAAGAGACCTATAGGTCTATAAACTGTGAGTGGGTCTTCTGAAGAAGCAGTGATCTCACTTCAGTTGAGAGAGCAGTGAGTTCTAAAATTGTGAGTGGTTGTTAACCAAGAGGGATAGTGAGTCCGCTCTGAACTTGTAAACTACAGTGCACTTATAGTGGAATTTTTGTATTGGCACACCACTGGTGTATTCTCCTTGGATGTATCCCTATAAGGGTGAACCAAGTAAAAATTTATGTGTCTTGTGCATGCTTTAAGGTTTATTCATACTCTATAATGGGAAGGAGAGAGAATAGGGTTTTTTCTAATCGCAAAACAAGATCATAAGAGGAAGTTGTTTTAATCTGTCATACCCTAATTCACCCCCCCCCCCTCTCAGAGTATCTAGCCTAGTGGACCTAAAATTTTATGATTTGGTAATTGTTTTAATTTTTATAATAATAAATAACCACGTCACTTTTAGGAAACTAGTTCAAATTGATCAAGATTACTCATGTTTGATATTAAAAATATATAATAACCAAATAATATATTGATAGAGAATGATTATAAATGAGTCTGATAATGGGTTTTGGATATGAATAATATTATGGAATAAGTGATTACGGTATTTTTGTTTTTAATACATAAGTTTAGAGTGTATTAAACTAAGAGAGAATATAATGTAAAGGGTTTCTTTTCTCAAATTTAATTTCTTAAGACATATTTCATATTATGCACCATGATATCTTTGATATGGTGTGATTTATGACTAATTAATATATTTTACCATTTTAATGTAATTCAATGCATTTGAAGATCCATGTCATGCACTTTCTTTAAATTTCCTTTGATTCAAAAGATATAAATTTTTAAACGAGTTTTGATTAAAATGTTACCCAAAACATAAGGGTTTAAATTGTGAATATTATTTCACATTAGGATTATTTCAAAAAGATAATAAATTTGGGGAATTTTTTTTCCTAAAATACATCATCATTTTAATTGGATATTCATGGGGTTCTATATGTCCCCCCAAAATTTCATTTCCCCTTAACACATATTTTACCTAAAGTGTTTCATGTAAGTGAAACTGACCCCATCTCTTATTCTCATTAAAGAAACTTCCTTTTTCCATATTTGTATTCACCATATGCCTTTTCAAGTTCTTTATCTTGGATTCAAAAATATATCAAGTTCATTTTATACTACATGGCCTTATTTTAAATGTATATAATAAATTTTTAACATTTTTTGAATGGTCATTTTCACCCAAATATAGATATCTTATCTTTTTAATGTTTATATAATTTTACAAACTTTTCTATTTTATATGAGTCTCTATATCTAAAATTTCTTGTTTTTGAAAAGAAATTTTTTCTCCAAGTTTTATAAAATATTTGTTTTAAAACTATTTCAAAATATAGATAATATTTCTTATTTCCAAAGTGGTTTTTCAAAAACATCAAAAAAGGTATTTTTCATCTATGTCATTATACTTTTATGTATATTATGCTTGATCAATGATATTATTCAACTGATATAATACAAATTTTTTCTCCTGATAGATTATAAAATGTTTCTTTATATCATGGAAATGATTCATCACTGAATTTTTCTTTCCTAGTAATTAAATGTTTATAAACCTAGTTTTTCTTCCAATAATTTCCCTCTATGAATACCCTATTTTGACTCCTTTTATTTGAGGATGTTCAGATAGATTACATAAATCAATTGATTGGGAAATTATTAATTTAACCATATACCCTTTATCTAATAATATAAATACCATATTATTTGTCTAGATTGAATGGTATTTACCTAGAATATAACATGATGTAATTATATGCCCATTTATTTTCTATATGTTCATCATGTAATGATTATTAATGGATTTACCATTAAACCCTTATGTGAATCCTTTTTTAAAATCATATGAATCCCATTTTTATTACATGTGTTCTTTGGGATATGATCAATGAAATCATTTTGAGTGGAACTCATATGTGTGGATGATGGTAAGTGGGTACCTATATCTCCCTCTAATGCATTGGTTAATGTTTTATATCTCATGTGATAATGTATCACGTGACTTCTTGGATATGATAAAAAACTAATGGTTTATCCTTCTTAGATATACTCATGATCTAAAGGGTGATCCTTCTTGGATATTCTCATAAAATATAGGGTGACCCTTCTTGTATATGTTCACAGTCTGAAGGGTGATCCTTCTTGGATATGATCACAAACTAAAGTGTGGTCCTTCTTGTATATTCTCACAATATGATAACAACCTATGATTATATTTGTAAAATAGTATTTTTCTAATTATAGTGATTATATTATACTCTCATTGATTATATTTATTGACTTATGTTTCCACACTCTTTGGATTCATATCTTATGGAATGACAAGCCTTATTCCATGTTTTCTGATTTGAGTTTTGTTGGGTATAATTTTATTAAGTATCTTTATTATTCCCATTTTTTTATCTTATACTCAGTTATGATCATTGATTTATATTACTTATGTATACCCTTACTGAGTGTTTGAACTCACCTTTTATTATGTTTTTGTTTCCCTAATTTATGAATAAAATTAATATATAATATGTGTTTAGAATATAATATTATGTGTATAATTTATAGAAGGTATTAAAGACTTATTATGGATTAAATAGTTGGACAAATCTCCATTTGATACAAATAACATGATTTATTTTAGTTAAATATTTGTCCTATATCTCAAAACACTAATCCAAAATGGTCCTTGGAATGTAAATGTTACATTATTTGTGAAAGATATTATAATTAAGGATGTTTATCACATATAATGTGTAAGTATGTTGTTTTTTACATTGGAACTAGGAGTGTGGATATAGGTAACCTTAATTATGTTTAAAATTCCCTTATTGATTCCTCTAAGGCTCAGTATATTAAAAATGTTAGGGTAAACAATTACAGGTCAATAGAGTAACAAATATCACTACTCCCAAAGGTTTAGAAGCTTCAAAAATCAACCACTAGAGTGAATTGAAAGGAAATTTCTTTCTTCCTATGATCCATATTAAATTGATGATCTTAGTGTTAGGGAAACATAGGTTTATACCAACTAAAGTAAAACATCCACAAATTACATTAAATTAATATGATATGGAATAATATATTTTTTTAATAAACTTCATCATTCAATGGGGAGATCCATATGCTCTATATGTATATTAATATGATATTTTTTTATCAATAAAAAAATGTAGGATTTAGTAATATATGGTCCATATAATTTTTTTTTTGATCAATTGAGAATGAACCATCAAATTGGAGCACTTGGATTGTGAAATGTTTTCTCCATTCATATGGTTTCTATCAAACCCATTGAATCTCTATAGAGGTGTAATGGATACAATTTTGATGAGACATGGATGGATGACCCACCTTCCCCTTTGATTATGATAATGAATTATTCATCAAGGAAGCCCCAGTGTCTTTCAAGGAGGGAATTTCTGCCATTATATATAAGTTATTGTGGGTAAATTTAAGTATACTAAAATAAATGTGGCCTAAACTAATAAATATATCCATTACTCATGAATAACATGATAAATATATTTAATTTTTGAAATATCACTGAGATTTATTCACATAGAATTAAATATAAACTCAATGGAAAGATCCTCAAGTGTTTATCCATCACTTAGGTCTAACAGTTAACCATCATAGACCTAAACAGGTACCAGGATGCATTCGTTTGACCCATGGTGTTAATTTGGAATTAAACATGGATAAATTAATCATAGATGATTTCATTTAAGGTGTATAGTATTCTATGTAGATAACTAGTAATGTCCCCATATAAAAATAATAATGGAAAAATTAGATTAGACATTGAAATTAGGGTATTGAACCATTATTTTCTAATAGATGACTTCTATGTCCCGGTCATAGAACTACTAAATGACGCAACAATCAATTTTCTAATCATATCCCTCATATATAATAATTTATACTACAAAAAAATCATGATTTACCATAAAGTAAAATAAGAAATAATCTTTAAATCACATTAGGGTGTATATTTCCATAAAGTGATTCCCTTTGGCCTAAAAATGATGGATCAACTTATTAAAGGGAACCACATTGTATTTTCAAACCACTCCTCAAATAAACCCCATAATAGTACATGGATGATGCTTTTTTACAAATAATGCTTGTGACAAATCATTTTACTGACCTGGAAGTAGTTTTCACTAAACTTTGTCCGAATAATTTAAAGATGAATCCACTAAAGTTTATATTTAGGTAACATCAATAAATTTTCTTGGCATTTTAGACCATTGTCATTCCATTAAAATTGATCTCTAGAATGCTATGGTGATACTGGAGATTATCCCTTTTATGGAATCTCAAATATTTGAGGGGACTTTAATATTTCCTTACATAAATTAGTAATTTTATTTGAAATCTCATAGGAAAGTGTTTTCCCTTCAGAAAATTGATAATGAAAAGGGTAACCTTTTAATGGTATTAAGACTAGTAGCACACTTTCTATATTATAAAGAAATATCTTTTTCAACCATAGTACTAATTCCATGTGTGGAAGGAAATTCTTTATTCCAATATATATCAACATTAAAGTAGTATCTTAGTTCCCTTATTATATAGAAAAATGATACAAGCAACAAAAATATCATATATTATCCTAGTTTTACAATACTATATGATAAATGTTTATAGAACACAATTAAAAATGATTTCCTTGAATTGAAATTTTCATTATCAAAGCTTCACCTCTATCTAAAACATCCTAATATCCACCTAGACTCATTTATAGATCCTCTAAAGTATATCCTTTGTGGTACTATGTTTACTTGATGTTTGGAAATATATAATATAATAACTTATAAATGTAACATCAATTTCATCTCCAATATGTTTTATAAATGAGAGTTTTTTTTATATTTTCTAGTAGCTCACCCCTATCGGAATGAAGAACCTATTAACATATAAATTTCTGATGAGGATTTCATCTCCATCAGTTGATCCTATAGAGCATGAGAGATGGAATTTGACAGTGCATCCTAGATCCAAACTATAAAGAATATATATAACCCTAATCTAAATAGTGTTGGAATACGAGTTGTATTTTTTCCATAAAAATGGACCTATTGTGATAATATTTTCTCATTTTAGAAGTGTATACCAATATTTATGTAGATTTTAAAGCCCTTATCATAGATTTAGAGTAATATTTGACATACTAGTAAACATGGACTAATATTAAAAGTGACTTGGATCTAATGATAAAATAAATCCACATAGAATACACTAATAAAAATGAAGTGTTAAACCCCTTATTGACTATAATCAAATTTTGATTTTACATTTTTCCTTTAAACTAGTGTTGACTCGCATTCCATGTCCACAAATTGACTAAGAAGATTCACTATCTAATTTATTCATTACTCTATAAGATCTAGATCAGGATGAGATAATCATCCATATCGTGTACCAAATATTTTTTTATTTGTTTGTTAGAAAATATATAGATAAAATCACTGATTTTTTATATGACATTGGATAAGTGTGATCCCTCGTATTTATCGATTGATATGAAAACAAACTAGATTTCTCTCATAGTAATGTATCTCTAGAATTTTTATCTTCCAAAGAGTGATCAAGGAAATAGTTGATTCATAGATGTGTACAAAAATTAATTTTTTATAATGATCCAAATTCTTAGAAATTACTTTATAAATGACAGTTTTATGGGGTACTTATAAAGTGCATTGATAGAGAATAAACCATTAATGTTATATAAGAATTGCATGATGAAACTTATAACACACAATAAATAGTAACTAATCACTTTCAAAAAATCTGGAGATTTGTATATTTATGGGCCTTTATCATGAATGACTACATGGAGTTCACTAAGAAGTTCCATGCATGTGAGATACATGATAACAAAATCCATCAACCCCTGGTGTTATTAAAAATAAAAAAAATATTCATGGATGTTTTCCATATGGGGAATAGATATGAGGGCCCCATATCCTTTGACCAACATTAGGAAATTAAAATTCATCTATAATACTATAGACTGCAACTCTGTATGGGTTAAATTTATTCCCTTAAAGGAAGTTAGAACAAAATATCTAATAAATTTCGTGAAGTTAAACATCATTACCATAATTAGAGTGCTCTCATAATCCTCGTAGATAATAACACCAATATTTCCATATCTAAGATAAAGAATAAAAATTTGGATTATAATATCATGTCTAATCATTCATCTCACATTCATGTTGTAGAAAATGGACTAATATAGTCATTCAACTAGGCTATCTCAAATATCATTAAAAAAATGGACGACATGGATAATATTGCATGTCATGTCAAAATCCATAACAATTTATAGTACTACTACACCACTACCTATAATTTTACACAAGAGGCCCCATATATTATTATGTACCAGAAATTGTTAGTCTTTCTTATTCGAGTTTAATTACCATCACTCTTGATAGTCATATATGACCACCAGAAAAAGCATGAAAGATCACTAAATCAGTTTCATGATTTAGAAGAGATTGATGGGAAATGATAACATCCATTACACAACCTTGATGTTTATCAAAATCAAGTACCATGAGTGTCTAACTATATGGTTCACATACATTATTATATCGATGGAGAGTTGGTGTTGGCCTTAAGAACATCGATGATACATGGAAAGAGACCTCTAAAATTATATACTAAATCAGAAGGACCTTACAACATACATAAGTTTTACTCTAATAAAGAATACTCCCTATACATGATGGATATAGGGTTTATCATTCCAATCTTTAATGTTTGATTTATTAATAAATACTACACCAAAATTAATGTGGGTTTCACAAATTTTTTTCTACATGACTTTAAATTACATAGTGTAATGCCCTTGTCACATGACTCTGTACTATAAGATATATGTTTCTTGTCTCATGATTTTTAATCTTATGGTACATAGTTCATCCCTAAATTTAATAAAACTATTAGGTTTATAGTCATCATTGTAATAATATAAATTATATAACATAATAGTCTATCTTATATGACCCTAAACTATATATATTGGGATATTTAAAATGACCCCATCCTCCCTTCCGCATGAGCTAAATTGTAGAAGATATATTCAAGTAAATATAATTAATATAAATCAATTAACCCATCTATATTAGTCTCCCTTATTTAACCCATATTATGATACCTAAACATTTCAATTTTATAAGTAATACATTTGGTTTAATTCTGGTTTCTATGAGATATATAGTAATTCATAGATTCCCAATATTGGGCCTATCCATGATATTCATATTAATTCTATCCCCCATTCCTCTTAAGTGTTAAGAATCACTATTTATATTGGGTTTTGAGACAGTTTTCCTATCACCAAGTTTCTCAATTAATCCATTTTTATATTTTCGTGTGCTCATAAGTAAGATCTATATAGAGATAAAATTACCATGAACTATGTGTGGCTTGATTTCTATTAGCATATGATATATGGTGATATTCATATCTCAAATTTTAGACCCAACCATAATCTCCACTATCAACAAGTCTATCACTTCATCCTAGTTTGGGATCTCCTATTTAGATTAGGTTTCTTACACTATCCCTGTAGGGGGATAGTAAACATAGAACTATGGGTTGATTGATAATTTTTATACAAGATATGTAAGTTGTCAAAATCTATTATCTTAGACCTATCCATGAGTTCCCATACATTCCCATACCATCTATATTAGTTCATTACAATTTAATTTCATGAGTCTTGAGTTATAAAATTCTAACCATATTTTAATGTTTTTTTCCCATATGCCTACTTGATTCCTAGAGTATGTAAATTACCAAAAAAAATCATGTCCATTATTAAAGAGTTAAAATAATCAAAAGGGACAAATTTGTTATAGTAATGTAAAATGTGTTTCATATCCAACAAATATAAACCCATTTAGAGGAATTCCTTTTTTAAAAGGGATAGATCCTATAATTATATACACCTTGACAACATTAAAGTATATCCTTCCTTCCAAACATGTTTGATGGTCATCCCCAATATGAATGTTCAATGGTGCAGTAATAGACCCATCATTAAAATGTCATCAAAATTTGACATAGATTATATTTTTTTTCATATCATATACCCCATTAACTAATATACCTCAAATTTTGATTTATATCAATCGTTATTCCGTTATTTAGAGCTATGAAAACAAATTGGTTCCCAATATTCCATCGATTATGAAAAAAAATATCCCACTTTAATTCCTTAGATGTTATCAATGATGTCGCCAATTTACATTGTTTAAATAAAGTTCTTTGAGTAAATTAAATTCATTACTCTTTCTCATTAATCTCACACAAGCATAAACAACATGAAACTTTGGACTATGTACTATGAACTTGGTCTATGTGCCTATTTTCCCCAAGGTTGTACATACTAAAATAACTTCAATTTACTTTGGTTTAGTTGGAAAATTATCATTAGATATGAGACCCTATTTTTTATTGAGTAGTATGACCATAAAATGAATGTGTATTCTACCCCTCTAGGTTTCCTATATCAGCATTTAACTAACTTATTGATGTTTTTTACACCAATTATTTTTCTAGATAATAAACCTCACTTTTATTTAGTCAAAGTTATATAACCTTAAACTTCATCCATTATTTTGTCTCTACTTTTTTAACTTAAACCTAAGTACCCTTTGGTCAAATATATATAGAATTAAACCCCATTTATCCAATATAGGTCTGATTTCAAAGAACTTAAACTTCAAATAGAAAGATACATTGAACTTCTTAGATTGATAACTTATAAAGTGAGGCCTAGGAAAATTTTGATTCTTTGGTAACTAAGACTCTTCTCTAAAAGATTAGGAAAATGTTATAGAATTTATTTATCCCCCTTACATATTGGTTAAAACCCAATAAAGAACATAATTATGTAATTCAGATCACTCAAAACCCTCCCTGAATGTTAAATCTTTTATATCAATATCCCCCTTCATAGTTTCATTTACCTTGCTTCTCACACAACATTAGAAAAAATTGAAAAACATTACTACGATGATGGACCATGTTATGTATAAATAGAACACTTATTCTTATATAAGATTTTATTTCCTAGATAAAACAAATCATCTTCTATCATTTTCTTAATGATATAACATCAACCAATAATGATGGAACTTGAGTTGTGTAACCTGGTCACCTATACTTATTAAATAGAACATTCCTTAGAAGATAATGGATTTATTAAAAAATCCTTAACTAAAATGTTTTTAAATTTTTTTTTGAATAATTTTTATTTCAATTTATCATTTAGATATATTCTTCTTCTATTTTATTACTCATTATGGTTATTCATAAATTATTAAGAACTGGTATTTGAAATGATAGAGACTCTAGAAATTTTCAATTACATGGGAGGTTGAAATATTTATCATTAATATAGAAGAGATGGTGAAGAAAATAGATCTTGGATTCTCTAAAAATTATCATTAAAAATATTGATGAATTATAATTAAATGAAAGTTTATTAAAATTAATTTTCATTTAGATATCAAAGTTGAATCATTGATCACTTTTATCCATTGATAACATAATGAGGTTAGTCAAATCTTATAGATTCATCCTCTTTATTAGGTCATTACATTTCTTCCATTATATAAACAAACTTCTCTATTTTCTTTTCCTCTTAAACCAGCATATCAACCTCTACCACATCATTATCCACTATAGACAGTTCAAGGGTATTATGATTTTTGAGGTTTATTCCATCATTGATAATAAATATTTTCTATATTATCACTTCTATACTATGATTTTATTTTTGAAATGTTTATTCCTTTAGTAATAATAAATGAGCTACAAATTCCTTATTTGAAAGATATAGTTATAACACCCTTGATAAATCTTACACCCTAACTATTATATTCACACTAGATTAGATGTCATAGTAATAAAATCCACCATATCCAAGGGTGATGAACATGTGTTCGAGACTGTGTAGTTTTCTATAATTATCAACAAGTGGGGTCTCATTGATCAAACTCTAGATATTCTACCTTACTCATTTCTATAAATTTCATGTAATTATGACTAACCTTGAGTGTGATTTAGAAACCATCATATAGAATATAACATATTCTATAACTATATTACATAAGGGATGGAATAATTCATAACTACATAAAAAAATATAGCACCTGACTATTCCTTTCTCCTATGGGCTCTGGTGACTGAGACTCTAAAGAAAATGCATTATATACTTTCATTATTTTCAAAGGGGATATTGTGATTCAAATCAAAATTCCATTTCAATAAAAAAAATGAAATCCAAGGGTGTGTAGTATTTATATTTATCATCACTAATTAAAATTTTGAATTATCTTAAAACTACTAGTATATTAGTTGGTTTCGATAGAAATTATTCTTTGTGTGACCCTTGTGTAGGATATTTGGGATTCACATCTATTCCTAAATGAATAATTAGATATAGTTGAACCATGGAACTAGAGCCCAATCCTTTATCTAATACACTTTGGTCAATATCATGTATTTTTACATCCATGACATCTTTTAAAGGTATTTTCCATTTAATTTCTATTCTTGATTTTTTTTGGTTCCCCATGAATTTTGTTGGTAATGGTGAGTCTTCAAAATTTGGGCCAAACCATGATCCCATTTCCAGATTTAAAAATAATTTTATTTTATTTTATGAATACATAATTTTTCAACATTTTACACCCATTCCACTTTCCAATTGGCATCCAATGTTATACTAAAACCACCATATCAATTTAGACCTCATAGTAATCCATAATAATGATGGATTTAGGTTTTTTATTAAGGTATTGGGCCATCCTTTAATCATATTTCCTACTTTAAATTACATTTTTAATTTTTCAATATCTCATTCATATTTTACATTTTTTTCTTACACCTCCCAATCGAATCCAAACATCATAAGCTCACCCCCATTAGCTATTTTTCCTTCTCATAGCTCATCTCCCCCACATATTAGGTCAATATTTATTAGTCTTTCTCAAATCGCCTAGATTTGAAGAGGTAAAATGTTTATTTCATAACTCCTTAAATTTTCACTCTTTCTCCCCCATTTCAGTCCCCAATTCACCTATTAAGACTTATTAAAGCCTCTCTAACAATTTTTTTGGATTCAAGATTTAACTATTGTTGGTTTGGGGCCGATTTATTCAAGATCTCTTAAGTAAGTGGGTTTCCTTCCATCCTCCTTCCATTTGCATAGGGTTTCTTTATTTTTCTTAGGGTTTCATCCATGTTTTCTTCAACTTTATATTTTCCAGCAGCTAGTGTTCATACCTAGGGTTTAAAATTTTGTATTTTTTGTGAAATATTGTGGATTGGGGATCTATTTCACTCCCTTGTGGTGCGGCAGTGGTGCAGTTGAAGTTCCGCACAACGGTTTGGGGTTTTGGAACAAATGGTAAGTGATTCCTTGTGTAAGAATATTTTGGATGAGTTATTTTTACTTGATTTATATTTTCAGCATGATTATCTTCCATTATGTTTAGTGAAAAAAAAATATTTTTTAACATTTGTTATGCGGTTGGTTTTTATGTGGCATTTTTGTGCAAAAATGAATATTTTTTGTGTGTATTCAATGTTGAATTCATTGGGGTTGTTTTATGATTCATGGAGTAGTTTTAATAAATGATGTTATGGATTCCAATTCTAGTTTTATGTGATATTGGTATGATTTTGTTCTTCAAATAGGGTTTTTAGAAGTATTTTATGTGCAAAACATGGTTACACTCCTTGGAATTGTTTCATGGAGGTTTTAAATGGTTTATTGATTTATATAAGAGGTGAAATTATGTTTCCAAACTATTTTCGTAGGAGGGTACTTTTGAAATGGTCTATTTTAATGTGAAATGGTTGTTATGTGATGTGTAATATCTTTGAAAGGTTTTATAAAATTGTCTAATGGATTTTTTGATGTGTTAAAGAGAGGTGAAATGTGTTGTGGGCTATTTCAGTGTGAGTTTGTTTTCCAAAATGAATTTGAATGAAAAGAGGGGATCATGTGACATGTGTGTGGGATGTTTGGTGTGTTTGACTTTGAAGTGTTATTTTTATGTGAAAATTTTATTTCATGTATTGTGGAACTTGTTTGAGCATAAGAGGGAATACCCGGGTATCTAGTTGGGTGGATGTGTACTAGTATGCTAGTGATCCCGTGAGGTTTGGCCCATGTTTCATGTAGCAAGTTAGAATATAAAAATAATAACTAAACTATGATGATGATGATGATGATGATGATGATTATGATTATGGGGAACCACTAGTTTATGGGTATAATCCCTACTAGTGGATCGTGTGCACGGGAACGGATATTTGTATGGTTACTTTCACCGAGTACGAGGTACCTGGGACCCACAACGAGCTACTATCTATGGTTGTTTCATGTTTCCAGTGCTTATTAGATATTTTATTCTTTCCATCAGCATATAGAATTTTTTTATGGATAAATTCAGTATCTTTTTTATTTTATTGAAAAGTGTTGATTTCGTTTAAAGTAGCCCATTTGAAAGATGTTTTTATTTAAATTTGCATCTTTTAGAAATTGTTACTAGTATTTCTTGTTTACAAAACTTGCAAGATTTTTTCTTATAATGATTATCACATGGAATATTTTGTTTTTGAATCCATACTGGGATTTTGATCAAACCCTACTTACATATTTTGTGTAAGTATACTTGGTTATTTTTTCGCAGGTTTGGGTTAATCTTTTAGTGCCAATGGTTCAGGTTTCTAGTGGTCCTTCTTGGTGTTGTGTCATGGAGATAGATTGAATTCGGTGCCTCTTGACATGATGAGGTTCTTGGGATGTCCTTTTGTTTTTGTTTTTTTTTATATTCTTTAAGTATTATTTTAAATTGTGTAACTCAATTCTAAAATTTTGTAAAAGATAATTTGGTTTGAAGTATCCAGATTTGTTTTATTGGATTTGTTTGTTGTTTTATGGTTATAAACTCAGGTAAATCATTCCAAAATTTCATTTTATGATACCTGGAAACTTGTGCCAGCCTGTGGGGATCAGGAACACCCTTTGGGACTTACCACGGGTCAGGTCGGGTTCCGGTTTTGATGGTGACCAGATTTGGTTCATGACAAAATAGTATCAATGGAGGTTCACTCTTTGGGTCATGTTATTTGGGAATGATTCAGGATAGACTAGAGTTAGGATTTTCGAGGCTTGACATTCCGATTATGATTAGGGTGCTTGGATAGTACACCTTGTGATGTGATTCAAGTCTCGAGGGGAAGTCGGGTTTTATCTGAGTCCTTTGGTTTTCTTAGTTCGATGATGATTAGGGGAAATGAAAAGAGAGTTGGGTTAATGGTCTTAGTGAGCTTGCAGGGCCAAGAAATCCATGTGGAGCAGGGGATATTTCCCAAGAACACTCTCCATGATGGTGAATTTATTTCCATATGGCTGACAACCATATGTCAAAGTCACCCACCGAAACTTGTTTCCTCTCATATTATCTTGTGTCCTTTAGTTTTAGAATCTTGGAAGTTTGGTTTTAAAGAAAAAATGACTTCGTTTTAAGAAGTGTAAAGTTTTTGTGAAATAATTTTCTAATAAAGAGGGAATGGTTTGATTTTTGAAATGGTGGAACTGAATTTTCAGAATTTTTTTAAAATGGTAAATAGTGTATTTAAACTCTTTTGAAATTATAAATTATGTCAAAATTGAGTTTGAAAATCTATTTAAAATGGAACTTTCTGAATTATTGAAAAAGTTTTTTGAATGGAATAAAGTGTTTTTGAATTTGTGTGAGGAGTTTTGAAATGGATTTTTTATTTTCTAACTAGTGAGAATTTAAAAATTTTTACGAATCATTGGAACCTTGTTTTAAATAAGAAGAGATGAGTTTTTCAATTAGTGGGTGTTGATCAAATGGTGTTTTCCATAAAACTGGAAGTGTTTTAAAATGGGTTTAGATGTTTTGAAATTTATTTTAATATCTTGTAAGTGGGTTTTAATTTGAATAATTGTGCCTTTCTGAAAAGTTTTTTATGCTGTAAATTGGGTTTGATTTTTTGGTTAGCGGGTTTGAGAAAAAGGAAGTGTAAATTGAATGTTTTGGTTCTGAAAAGTGGAAAGAATTTTTGTTTTAACCTTTGGTATTTCTATTGGAAACCACATGCATGGGTTCATATGTGATGATATGTGGCTAATGGAATGGATGGATGTGTGCAGATATGGATATGAGGAGGTTACCCGGTGTGGCACGGAAACATGCATATGTGAGGTCCATGGGGTACCATTGGTGGATACGCAAAACGCCGAACCATTTATTTTCAAAGAGACGATGTTAATGGAAAACTTGATGTATTGATAACTGGTTTTGGGTGGTGTGTATTATTTGTTTTTGTAAATTTTTTTATTGTAGGATGTTATGAGTCCAAGAACCCCTCTTGTTTGAAGGGTGTTTTGGGTTTGTGTTTCTTTGGTTAGTTGGGTTGAAGGGTTGTTTGGTGGTATCTTCTAAGAAAAGTTCTGGTACCCTTTATGATAGTTCCCCACATGTGTTTGGTTCAGGTTTTTGGCACGTTTTGACCAATAGACCCTGTTAACACTCTTTTTTCGTCACAGAGTCCAAAGGAATGTAAAGGGAAATGACTTAGCACAAATTGATTCATCATTTGAAGAAAACATAAAAAATAGACAAAGGCATGAACAAGAGATCAAAAGCACATGTGTCGTGAAAGTTCTATCAATGTCGCGCAAGTCCACTTGCGCGACGCATGATAGTCGCGCAAGTAACTTGCGCGACCTAAGTGATAATCGCCCGGGGTCTTCTCTTGCCTATAAATAGACCCTATGGGCCCCCCATTTGGAGGAGGATTTTTTCCAGAAACATAGAATTGAGCTCCTGGTGCCCTAGTCTCTTCTCAAAGCTTCTGAAACACTTCTAAGGTAATTTCTTACCAAGAACGGAAGATCTAAAGAGGGGGAGGAAGGCCTAAGTGTTGAAACTCATCAACAATTGTGTGCCTGAGTGGCCAACCCTTAAGGGAAAAGGCCACACTTGTGTGCTACCTTACTCCTTCAATAGAACTTGTGCACCCCTCTTATGGAAGAACCTCAAGAGGATTATAAAGGCTTTAATCAAGAGTCGCTCAAGTATTACCCTGCTGGTTAACCATCGCGCAAGTACCTCATATGTCGGGCAGGCATACCTGCACGACTAAAACTTGTGCACCCATGCAGTACCTGTGTGCCTACCAGGACTTAAGTGCCCCTACCTTTTTGGGTGCCCTTCATGCCAATTTCACCCCTCCTAAACCATTCCACATTTCCTATTCATGATTCAGTCTTCAAGACACTCTTCAAATCCATTTATGGCATGATTTCTTGATTTTACTTCCTTATCTGAAAGGAATTCTATGGAATATCTCTCAAAACCTAGTGATTTACACATCTTTATGTCACTAAAGATTGAGATTTCATTCATTCAACCTCATCCTTTAAGATGAGAGAATCCTTAACCTGGGTCTCCTTTTCAGGATTAATCCACAGTCATAAGTCCTCCAATTTGGGCATCCTCTTTAGGAGTAAGCCCCAAGTCCTCTAATTTGGGCATCCTCATTAGGAGTAATCATCAGATCCCCTAACCTGGGCCTCCTTTTCAGGAGTAAGCCCCATTCATAATTCCCCAAAATATGGGAATCCTCCTCAGGAGTAAGCCCCAAACCTTAATTATTTTTAACACGGGCCTCCTTTTCAGGAGTAAACCCCAGTCCAAACATGGGAATCTTCTTCAGGAGTAAGCCTCAAGTCCCTTAATTTTTCAAATCTCTTAACCTGGGCCTCCTTTTCAAGAGTAAGCCCCAGTCTTAATTTCTCTTAACCAGTCCTAATTTACCTTTGTTCTGGGATTCCTTTTCAGGAGTAAAACCCAATCATAAGTCCTCTCCTAATTTGGTCCTCCTTTTCAGGAGTAAGCCCCAAATTAGAGTATTCAAAATCTCCATGAAGCACATATTCCTTTATGGACCCTGCTCCTGGATTTCTTCCCTAAAGTAAATCCTAATCATCATTTATCCGGGCAGTCATACATACATAAGACCCACATTATTTCTTATGATTGCATCTTTCATGGAACAATTTTCTAATTTTTACCAATACCTCTTGTTTCTCACACTGAGCATGACTCACGTTAGCTTAGAGTGTAAAAGTAATTATGACATCCTTCTTTGAGCCATCAATCATAAACATCATACTCCTTTACTCGAACTACGTGGGTTCTGATTCCTTTTTAAAAAAAAGGATACGTAGGTAGCCCATATACGGGTTCGATCCCAACTCTGAAATAATTAATATCCTTCTGAATGACAATAAACTTCAAGTGCCCCACTGAGTGGCTTTAAAACCAGCATGGTCATCATAATGACCAAGAGACTTCTATATAAATGTTTCGAAGGGTACCATTGACCCAGAATCTCTAATAAATACAGATGATTCTCTATCGATGAAGAACCTCGAATACATATAAAAGATTCTCTAAATTTCCTACATATCGATCATTGATTGTCAGATCTAAAGAAAAACTCATTTTATATTTGGTAATGTAATAAGGATTCATGAACATAACTTAAATCTATAAAGAGAGTCCCAGAGTAGACAATAATTCCCCTCAAAAAGGTGTGATGAGTGCGACCTCCCATCCTCTTGACCAATGAAAATTCCTAAGCCTCATCAGTCCATAAACTAATGAGCACCTACCTTTGGAAAGTACGTCCGAACGGATGTGGAATCATTGGATGTTTCTGGTTCTATGAACAAACCCGTTATAAACCGATCAGAATATTTGAACCTCCCATCAGGGCGGTCATCCCCGAAATCCGAGGGAAACAAAAAATGGTGAACCCGACGTGAATCCTTAACCAAATTAAAATGATGTTTTACCTATTTTGTTAGGCCCCTATTTAAAACTCAATGAGAGGGACAACAGAAAAAACCATTGACATATGTGCTCATACAAAAGATGTAGTGGCTGAATTTATCTTGATTACGTTTGTTATATCAAACAGGAACTCTTTTCCAAGATCTTTTGCATTTCTAGAATAGTTTCTCTCAAGTTCACACCTATGAATACTGCTGCTGTAAATGCCATTGCTGCTACTCCTGCTGGATCGTCGTCTGCTCTAAGGATGATATCACCTACTCGGCATCTTCAACGCTGGGTATCAAACGCACTGGTTAAGGAGTATCGTCAACATGGTACCATCCCAACTCTGGAGGCTGCCCAATAAGCCCTCCAAGTGAACAACTCACACCGATCGTCCAAACAACGACGACCAGTGATCAAGAAGCAGGCGGTGCTGACTACCGTCTCCAACTATTTCAGGTCGTTATCCCCAGAATGCAATCACCATTCTCTCCCTTATTTTGGGGAGGTGAATGAGAAGGTCCCTCAGGGCCTTAATTCAAACAGACAGGAGTCCTTCCTGAGGGCGCCCACCAACAATCGCCACCAGACTCGTGCGGCAGTGCGCCCTCAACATGATGAGGGTACCGACTCTAGGCGTTCGGCTCAGGTTCCTCGAACCCAAGCAAGCAAGACGAACCACCAGAGGCGGAATCCGGTCAACAGTGAGCAAGTTCTCATCTCTTCTATCTCTAGAGAAGTCCACCAACCTAACTTGGTGGCAAGCAACGAGAAAGCACACACACCTACCCGTTTTAATTCCACTGTCCCGCAGACTCGTCTGGCAGCATCACGCCAATCCCGCCAGGCAATTTCGGCAGAGTACTATTGGTAGGAACATACACCTGTTTATACATCATCAACTAGTCAGAAGGCTCATCTGACTACATGTGATGGATCTCGTCAACCACATTTGGCGAAGTGCAATCATCAGGCACATACACCTGCTAGTATTAATCAAGCCTACCAACAGTCTCGCTTGGTAGCATTCGGAGAAGTCAGTTGGAAAGCCCCGGTGACAAACATGAGGCATACTCAACTCTCTTCCCCCACACTTGAGTACTGTCAGGATTCACTGACAGGAAAAGGAGGAAAGGAGCAGGCACATACACCTACTCCAAGCTCGGAATGGACGTATATTCTCATTCCGGTAGCAGAAGTCACCAAGAATATTCTATCAATGGTGAAAGAGCAGAAGCAAATCCCTACTCATATTCTGGATGCCTGTCAAGATATTATAACAACTTTAGCGGCATCTCAGGGAAATACACATAAATCTATCCCTACCAGTGGAGTGACACATCAATAATTCACTCCGGAACAGACACACACATCTGTTCCAGTCCAAGAGTGTTGTGGGGCATACTCCTCCATATCATATGGACAACCAAGTTAGGCACATACACCTGGTTTGAGTGGAGATCGTCAGCCTAACCTAGCCATCTTTCCTGATCAGGCATATACACCTGCTCAGAGCAGCCACTTTCGTCAACAAGTGGTTTCCAAGGAGAGTAAGAAGGCGTCTAAGAAAAAGACCTTCCCAACATAGTCAGGAGATCAAGAGACAATCTGTAACAAGGCCTTGCTCGATGTTGGAGTTCTTGAAGCCCTTAGACAATTATCTGTTGAAATTCAAGATTCAACTCCCTCATTTCCCAATAGTGGGAACATTAATTCCGAAGGTCTTCAACAGACACTTCCTCATGAAGGCTTGCTTCATGAAAATTCGGTCGATCTCGAAGTTTCATCTTCAGATGAGAGCCACAGGAACACTCTGTGTGGTCAGAAGACTAAGGAGCAAGAGATCTCATCTTTTGATATAACCCATTATGGTGGTCCTCTCCATGATGATGAATTTTGCTGTGAAAGTCCTCTCCACAGTAGTGATGCACATTGCCCGGAAAATGCTCTAGTGGATAATGTAGTGTCGAGAAATCCCTCTTATCTTGAGGCACTTGCAAATGTGAAACCAGTCATGTCTGAAGCTTTATCGCTAGCAGGTGAAATACTTTCTCAATCAGAAGATAGCCCAGGGTGTAGGTCATTCTCCGAACCACCCCTAAGTCATGCATCTTCTAGTTTGATCAATGATTTCTCTACCAATCTTGTTGAATCCAATGAAGCAACAAGAAAACACCAATTCTGGTCAAATCAGGTAGAATAATCTTCATCAAATGATAAAGAGGAAATGTTGAACATGAGAAAACAACTGGAAAAAGATGAAGTGCCAGTCATGTTTTGGCCTCTGGCTGACTCTCAGTATAACATTCCAGAAATTTTGACGGAAGATGAAATTCATGATATTCATCTCAACATATGGAAAACTCTTTGTCAGTTGAAAAAGAAAGTATTATCTTATGATGAATATGAAAATCATCTTAAGATAATAGAAGGATTACAACGTCAGATTGATGTGGCGTCTCTATCAGTCTCTCGATATCCGAAGGCTGAAAAACAACAGAGAGCCCTTCAACGTTCATGCCTTGGCGCACTAAGAAGATTGCGTCAGTTAATTGCCAATGCCCCATCTGGTATTCATGTCAGAGGATGGGGTGTTCATGGAGCACTGCATTTCACGGTGCTCTCCAGTCAGCAAAGACCGCCGAAAATGGTATCATGCAATGTTATTGCCCATGGTTGGCCACAGTCAATGGGCTTTATTTGTAATCAAAAGCTTTCCTAAGAACATGCTTCAACTAGTTCCTCTCAAAATCAAGAATACAGAGAACAAGTTGTTGAATTACTCTGGCATCAAGCAAACTAGAATATTGAACAGGCCTCTCGTTTGGAGCAAGCACGTCACCAAGTGACAGAAGTTTCAGAAATCATCCAACGGTCTTTTGAACCGGGTGATAAAAGTGGATATAGGTTAATGCATCCAGATAATTTCTGGACTAAGGTTCTCAAGATCAGGAGGACTTTTAAGAAAGTATCAAAAATAGCATGTCAAGAGCCACCCCAGCTCAGCAGACTAGGGACTCTTTTAAACCAACCCTCAGAATCAACAAATAGGATTCGAGGAGTCGAGCGAGAACAGCAGGAATAACCCCAGTCCACCAGACTGGGGACTTTTTCAAATCATCAATCCCCTCCTCAGAGAAAGTCGATCTTTTCTCGATTGGGAAAGAAACCTCAAGAGGAACGAGGAGCCAAATTATCAGGAGATTCCCTCCAAATTATGGTTGGTCGAGAAATTTATGAGGGATCGAATCAACAAAAAGCAATGTCTCATCAAAGACATGGAAGAAGACAATATCAGAAAAATGCTGATAGAAGGGATGCAATGAGTTATGCATCAATCAATGTCATCAATGTCGTTGTTGTTGATCTACCAGATGCGTCTCACTCAGGGGACTCAGATGAAGAGGTTCCTGCTCAAGAAGATGTACGCACCGACACAAATGAAGAAGGTGTGCGTACACGAAGTCAAAGGATTACTCAGAACCTAGGTAATCCTTTGAGTAACCCACTTCCCCTCTCTGAAAAGGATCCAAAAAAAGGAATGGAAAGAACCAGGTTACATATCCTTCCTCTGGGGAAGGTCAATCGCTCTCACTAGAGTAAAGGTTTGCACAACAGGAGGAAGAAATGAAGGAATTAAGAAGTTTGAATACAGAACTACTTTAGAGTAGTCTTATTCTTAAGCATGCTGGAGTCAATCGGCCAAAGGAATTTGTTGCAGCTACTGAGATGGATCAAGAATATCCTCCTCTATTAGTACACCCTCACAGGTCTAATCCTACGGGTCAAGTGCAACAACAGTCGGCAGTGCTACCATCAGTTGCAGCACCAATCACCACATCTGTCCAAGCTTCAGTCATTGCACCTACCCAAGTCCAAGTTCAACCGGATTTTTCTCAAAAGTTAATAACTAATATTGAGTCATTAACATCTTGGTTAGAAACTATGGAAGGGAAACGTGCACAAGTTCAACCAGAAAAGAAAGTTTACCCTGAATGGATAGATTCAATCTCTCCTTCATCCAGTTTTGGGAACCCCGTATTCCCTATTTTCAATGGATCAGGTGATCCTGAACAGCATTTGACGCATTATGTGTCTTTTTGTGATCATATGATGGGAACTTCAGAGAAGCAAGAAGCAGTGAAACTCAGATTCTTTGTGCGAACCTTACAAGGACTAGCTTTTGTCTGGTATACAAGCTTGAAATCTCATTCAATTACCGAATGGGAGGATCTTTGCCAAAAATTCCTCCTTCAGATCATCTCAACTTTGCCAAAGACAATAGTTTTTTATCTTACAAACTGTAAGCAAAGGGAGAATGAAAGGGTCTCTGATTTCATTGCTCGATTGAAGGGATTAACATATTCCTTGAGTTTAGCACTCCCTCAAGAAGAATTGTTGCCAATCATTGTGGCAAATCTGTGTGACGAATTATGCACGTCGTTAATCTCTGTGAAATACAAAGGAGGGTTTCGAGACCTTACTTCAATTTCTTAGTAGATTGAAGATTCCATTATACAGGCTAAGGCTAAATCTCGTGTAATTCCATCAGCTCCAAGAAGGAGAATGGGTAAAGCAGAAACTGCTATAGTTATGCTTAAACAAGCACCTGTACCTGTTTCTACCTCAAAAACTTCATCTTCTCGAAGGGATCCACCTTCTGAGAGCCAACAACAAAGGTTGTTTCGTCCAGATGATCAAAGAGATTAAAGACAAAAACAATTTGACGATCTAAAGAGAAAAACATTCTCTTTCCGAAATGAACAAGTTACTGGTTATTTCATTTCGGATCTGGAAAACAATTTGTTTCAATTACCAATGCCCAAGAGGCCAAACAAGAAAGGAGATGAAGACCTTCCCAATTATTTCCCCTTTCATCAAATTTTGGGGCATCCCATCCAGGAGTGTTTTGTCTTCAAAGACCTCCTGCAAAAGATGGTTAACTCGGGGCAGGTCACATTGAAAGGCTCCTCATCCCAGGTAGCATGTGTCACTGCTACAGTTCTAAAGAAGGAACGTGAATGGCAAGAAGTAAAAAAGCAAAAATGTAGATAATTATAATGATTGGATGGTCAGAAAGACAATCAATCGAACTCATGATATTTTGCGAACACAATTAAAGAAACCAATTGTGTCTTTAGCCATGAATGTTGTGGAAAACCCCTCTTCATTAGAGGGAAAGTCCTCAAAGAAATGGCATGATTCAAAGAAAGAAAAAGAATCAGAATAAGATGAGTATGTGTCAAAGCCTAAGTTGTCTTTGACTTTGGCGGACTTCATGCCATCTACTTCAAAGCCACAGGTATCGCCCCACCAAACGGCACAGCCTAAATAGGCTAATCAGGCAGAGTCTTCATCAAACAAAGAGTTAATCTTTGGTTATGTTAATATGATTCAATTAACAGATCTATATGCCAGTCGCAGTTTCGATTTCCATGAGCCTAAATTCCCTGTATCAAACAGGGGACTCAGAGGAAGTTCTAGGGGCTCAGGATACAGAATGAGACGTGGATCTTTCCGAAGCCACTATTCCAATTCTACCCCTACTAGAACTGTGTACGCAGCAGAAACTCATGGTAGATCCCTTCAGCGAGCTCAGCAAGAATAAGAAAGTTCTTCTACCAATAGAAAATTCAGTCCTGACACAGCTATTTTGGAAGACCAGTTGAAGGTTCCATCTTCTTCCTCTCAGAAAGTAAATGGATCTAATCGGTCTAATCTTTCAAAACCAAGAATATTTCCATCTCCTATCCCAATAAAAGATGCGTCAACTTAAAAAGCATCTGCTTCCAAGGTACCTGCTAAAACACATATTCCTATTGGGAAACACAGACCTATGGAACAAAAGTATGATATATTCAAACACTTGTCCCAAGTACCATCCAAGTTATCAATTCTGGATGCTCTGAATCTGTCAAAAGATCTTCGGGAAGCACTCATTGAGGCTTTGTCAAGTCCTCAGAAGTTCGAAACTGAAATTGCTGCAGCTTAAGTCTATCACATAGAGAATAATCCTGTAGAATGCCATGCAATAATATCTTTTACTGATGAAGATGATATTGTGCATGGACATATTAGACCATTGTACTTGTCTGGCAAGGTCAATGGCGTAGATGTTAGAAGAGCTTTCATTGACAATGGTTCAGGAGTCAACCTCATGCCCATTCATACACTTCATCGATTAGGCCTCACAGAATCTGATTTATCTCCTTCTACCATGATGTTACAAGGCTATGATAAAAATGAACAAGAACCACTGGGAAAAGTTACACTCAGAACTCAGTTTGGAGATCTTGTATCCAATTCAGATTTCATGGTTGTTGATCAAGACTCAGCCTTCAACATCTTGCTTGGAAGACCATGGCTACATCAACATGCAGATATCCCTTTATCATACCATCAATGTCTCAAATATTGTTTCGATGATCAAGTTGGGACATTGTATGGTGATAAGGCCTCGTTCAAGACATGTGAGTCTCAATACATTGAGGTGGAATTCTATCACATGAAGGGAAGGGAGAAATCCACAAAAAAGGAGATTACCAAAGTTAATGCTCCATATGGTTTGGAGAAAATTCTAGTAAATCCATTTACACATGTGAGTACAGATTATGTGTTGCCTATCAGTAAAATTGAAAAGATAGACCCAAATCAAAATACTCTTATGGAAATATCGATAATGTCAATTACGGCAATCGAGCCAGAAAACATGGGAGAAATTGGTAATGAGATTACCAAAGTTAATGCTCCATATGGTTTGGAGAAAATTCCAGTAAATCCATTTACACATGTGAGTACAGATTATGTGTTTCCTATCAGTCAAATTGACAAGATAGACCAAAATCAAAATACTCTTATGGAAAGATCCATAATTTCAATTAAAGAAATCGATCCAGACAACATGGGAGAAATTGGTAATCTACCAAGCAGTGATAAAAGCACAAATGGTGACGTCTTCATTTCATCTACTGAAATCCAACAAGTCTATGCTTCACCAATTAGGCCAGAAGAAGTTATAGCAGCATCAGAGGTGAACAATGATGTCGATTCTCAATCCATCATCTTCTCTTTATTACCCAAAGAAGACCCTTCATCATCAATCAGGTCGGAAATGGAAGCTTCTTCTTTAAGATATGAAAATTTTGACATCTCTTTGGATCATGAAAATTCTACTTTATCATATACTATGCAAGTAGAAATGGAAGAAATAATACATGATGAAGAGGAAGAGGAAAATCTCGGAGATGCTCCTCCAGCATTTGAAGAGGGTATCTCTACCACTGTGGATGAACTCAGAGAAATAAATCTGGGTACAAAAGAATATCCACACCCCACTTTAATAAGTGCGGCCATGACTCTTGAAGATCAATAAATAAGAACGTCGAGGATTTAAGAAATCTGTGAGAAGAACACACCCAACTTATGCTTCCAAAATTGAATCTAAAGTGGATAATATTATCAAAGATAACTTCATCAGAGAAGTTCAGTATCCCAAATGGTTGGCTAATATTGTCCCTGTAAAGAAAAATAATGGACAAGTTAGAGTTTGCATCGATTTCAGAGATCTTAATCAGCATTGTCCTAAGGATGATTTCCCAGTTCTGATTACAGAACTTCTAATTGATGCAACAGCTGGCTATGAAGCACTTTCCTTCATGGATGGATATTCCAGATATAATTAGATCCAAATGGCCCCATAAGATGAGGAATCTACAGCCTTCAGAGCCCCTCAAGGTGTGTTTTGCTACCGGGTAATTCCCTTTGGCTTAAATAATGTAGGTGCAACTTATCACCGTTCCATGCATCGTATCTTCAAACCCTTCTTAGGGAAGTTTGTTGAATTCTATGTAGACGATTTGGTAGTTAAATCCAAACAACGTTCTAATCACTTGGATGATTTGGAAGTCATATTCCATAATCTTCGACAACATAATTTGAAGATGAACCCCTTAAAATGCGCTTTTGGGGTAACCTCAGGAAAATTTCTCAGCTTTGTTGTATGCCATCATGGTATTTAAGTCGATCCTGAGAAGACCAAGTCAATCCTTGGTATGTCACCTACTTGAAATTTGAAATAATTAAGAGGAATTCAAGGACACTTAGCCTATATTTGGCGTTTCATCGCCAATTTGGCAGGCAAAAGTTTGCCCTTCACCAAATTGATAAAGAAGGGAGTCACTTACCAGTGGACTGAAGAATGTCAAGAAGCATTCAATATTCTCAAGAAATACCTCTTGATTCCACCAATACTCATGCCACCTGTTAAAGGAAGACCACTTATCCTCTACGTGATAGCTCTAGAGCGATCATTATGTTCCTTTCTTGCTCAAAAGAATGATGCTGGGAATGAAAATAGCCTCTACTATCTCAGTCAAACAATGCTTGAAGCAGAAACCCAGTATTCAAGTATTGAGAAGTGCTGCCTGGCATTAATCTTTGCAGTTCAGAAGTTGAGACACTACCTGCAACATCATGAGGTCCAATTAGTATCTCGCAATAACCCGCTCAAATTTATCCTTAGTCGTCCAATGCTTACAGGACGTCTGGAAAGGTGGGTAGTTATTTTGCAGCAATTTGACATTCAGTATGTGTCTCAAAAGGCGATAAAGGGCCAAGCTCTGGCTGATTTCCTAGCTGAACACCCTTCAGTGGAAGACACATCTTCAGATATTGAACTCCCTGATGAGGAAGTCTTCTCTATTCAAGAAAGTCCTCAGGCATGGGAAATGTATTTTGATGGTGCTTCCAGAAGTCCAACAGGGAGGAAAATGGAAAATCCTAAATTCAACAAAGTTGGCTAAGGAATTGTGCTCATTTCTCCAGAAAAGGCAGTGCTACCTTATTCCTTCTTATTGTGGGAATGTGGTACCAATAATGAAGCAGAATACCAAGCTCTGATCATAGGCTTGGAATTAGCACTTCAAGCACAAGTAAATCACTTAAAGGTGAAAGGTGATTCAGACCTGGTAATCAAAAAAGTCAATGGGGATTATGCCATCAGAAAATAAGAACTAATCCCTTTGTATGATTACGTCAGAGAGTTAATGGCAGAATTCCCTTTGGAACCGACATTTTATTATGTCCCAAGATCACAAAATGCTCAAGCTGATGCACTGGCTAATATAGCCACAGCTCTGGAAGATCCAAATCGGGACGAGACAGCCATCATTATTTCCCACTGTTGTGCAATTTCACCTTATGTTCGAATCAGAATAGAGTATTTTTCGTCCCATTCCCGAACCGTATGGTCATACTACAGGATGGATGTCACCTATTAGGGAATACCTTCAAAATGGAACACTTTCACATGATAGAGCTGAGAAAGAACAAATCCGGCAATGTGTGGCCAATTTTACTCTTTATGATATCCCAGATCACCTAGAGAAAATTCTCTACAAATGTGGCTTTGATGGAGTTCTCTTCATATGCATTGATGGTGAAGAGACAATAGATGTCATGAAAGAAGTGCATGCAGGATTCTGTGGTGCCCACCAGTCTGGACATAGACTGTCTGATTAGATTCGAAGGCTTGGATACATTGGGCCTTCAATGATACGAGATTGTGTCGATTTCACAAAGAAGTTTCATTCATGCCAAGTACATGCCAACTTCATTCATCAATCTCCAGATTTTCTTCATACAGCTAAATACTCATGGTCATTTTCCACATGTGGAATGGATGTGGTGGGATCTTACCCTTCGGCTATGGCCAAGCAGTTTAAGTACATTCTTACTGCTACTGACTTCTTTTCCAAATGGGCAGAGGCAATACCTCTCAAGGAAGTCAGTTCTAAATGAATTGTTATCTTCATCAAGTCTAACATCATTACCAGATTTGGTGTCCCTCATACCATATTGATGGACAATGGCACCAATTTCTGTTTATCCGAGGTGAAGAAGTTGTATTGAGAATACAACATCAAATCCTACCATTCATCTCGGTATCATTCAGTGTCTAACAGCCAGATAGAAGCCTTTAACAAGACTCTTTCAAATATACTGCAAAATATGGTGGATAAAGATAATAGTTCATGTCCTGATAAACTCTTTCATGCTTTATGGGCTTATCGGACTACCACCCGCACTGCAACTCGGTCAACTCCATATTCATTGGTATATGGAACGGAAGTCGTCTTGCCCATTGAAGTTCAACTAACCTCACTCAGAGTTTCCATTTGTGATCAATCATTTACAGATGAACAATATCAAAAGCAATTGAATGAATCAGAATGGTTAGATGAGAAAAGATTGTGCACTTTTCACCACTTGGAAGTCTATTAGAATCGAATAGCACGAGATTTTAACAAAAAAGTCTGTCTTCGTTCATTCACTCAGGGAGAATTGGTATTAGTTCTCAGAACTCCAATGATACTAGGAAAGAAACCTCCCAAGCTTGAGCCAAAATGGGAAGGACCTTATTCAATACATAGTGTCTACTATAATGGAGCTTATTCATTAATCTCTATGGATGGAGAACTCATCACTACTCCAACAAATGCCAGATTTTTGAAGAAGTATTTTGTATAAACAAAAAATACATCGCACCTTGGTCCAACATGACAATAAACTGTGTCCCCCTTGGTCCAACATGACGTTAAACTGTGTCCCCCTTGGTCCAACATGATGTTAAACTGTGTCCCCCATGGTCCAACATGATGTTAAACTGTGTCCCCCTTGGTCCAACATGACGTTAAACTGTGTCTCCAAAATGGTCCAGTATAACCTTAAACTGCAACTTGGTCCACCATGACGTTAAACTGTAATTTCCTCACTGCGTGACATTAAACTGAAAATTCCCTCTTTCGTCCTTGCTATATGACGTTAAACTATACAGCAACGGTCCATACATATGACCTTAAACTATTTGTATTAATTTCGTCCCACACGACGTTAAACTGTGAAAAAGTTACCTAAATGGTCCAGTATGACCTTAAACTGCAACTAGGTCATATATGACCTTAAACTGCATCATCAAAGGTCCATGCATATGACCCTAAACTATTTTCAAGTCCCTTACATCCAGCAAGACGTTAAACTATGACGTCCTAACTACATGACGCTAAACTGTATAAAAGTCCCTTACGTCCGGAAAGACGTTAAACTACATAATCATCAAAGGTCCTGTATGACCTTAAACTACAATTTTTTCCAGCATGACATTAAACTGCACCATCCACGGTCCATGCATATGACCTTAAACTATTCGCACTTTCATCCAACATGACGCTAAACTGTGGAAAAAAATCCCCAATGCGTCCAACATGACATTAAATGGTGTACTCTTTTGTCCTCACTGCATGACATTAAACTGCACAGTCCCCCTTTCGTCCAACATGATGTTAAACTCTATTGTCCCCATCGTCCTAACAACATGTCGCTAAACTGTGCAGCACCTATAGTCCTAACTACAATACATTAAACTGCATAGTCCCTTTATATGTCCTACATGACATTAAACTATGCATCGTTAAGGTTGTTGTTACCTCTTCTTTCTCACACCGAGTATGAATCACGTGAGCTTAGAGAAAACCTCAACCATAACACTCTCTTTGGGCCACTAACCATGTGTAAGTCCCAACAACATTTTTTTAGGTCATTGTCCCCAAGAACAACTTGATCATTAATTCATTCTTTAATTGAACTACACGGACTTTGATTCTTTCCTTCTAGGCTGGGTATGTAGGAAACCTCCCAAGGTTCAAGCCCAAAACCAATCTCTTCACATCGGTTCATCTCCATCTCATATGATGTTGATTCTTGAAACCGCCCCTAGAATCAATATCTTTACATTGGTTCCCTTTCGTCCTCATTATACGACGTTAAAATATACAACACTTTTTTCCAGTATGACAATAAACTAAAATATTCTTTGATACCCATACTTGAGAGGTAACCATTATTTACATTGATTTTTCAATCATGTTTCATTTCAAAGACTACGTGCATACATGGCAATGGCCAAACATTTTATCTTGGATTAAACCATCATTGTACTAAAGTCCCCTTTCACCCTTCACATGTACGAACCAAATTTGTACAAAGGGTAATTCTAGAACTATGTGGGCTTGATTCCCATCCTTATGGGATACATAGGAACATTTGAGTGTCCCTTGAATCTAGCCCCAAGTCTTTGGGCCTAACCCCAAATTCCATTTTCAGTCCCTTGGCTGAAAAGTCCCCATGAAAACACACACTGTGTATTTCTTATAATGGTCCAAGATCTATGACCCTAAACTAAGATATCTAATCCTTTTGTCCCACACGACATTAAACTATAGTTTAATAACTACGTATGGCTTGATTCTCATCTTTATGGGATACGTAGTGAAGTCCAAAATTTCAATTCAGGACCCAACCACAACATGATTATGGTTAGAATTGATCTGTATATCTCTGTATACATTGAACAATACCCATATTTATGTGTCATAATCCTAACCTTAAATATTTTCAGATCCTCATAACCCTTTTCATGACTTATAGTCACAAAAATGTCAAACTTCTTAGAGTTCTTTTGCCTGACTCTGTAGCACATTCCCATAGGCGGCCTTGCATAAATAGTTTACATAATAGACTTGGTAGCCAAAAGATACTATTATTGGACTATGTAGCCAATGCCCTTAGGTGTCCCTGTATAATTCAACCCCCTAACGGGTTTTTCGGATAGTGGTAACTTCATTCTTAGGAAGAATGCCTCTTTTTTCCTTATTTGTCTTAAATGACAGTATGTAGGGATCCGTAAAAATAGCCATCCCTAACATATTTCTCCCATATCCTTTTTCATGATCTGAAAGTATTCAAGTATATGGTTTATATTCTCCTTCCCTACGTTTGGGTCAGACCTTCGTAGGAGTGATATTCATCCAGTTCTTCGATAATATTGTTTGAAAATATCTTCTCCATATTCAAGTACCTCTTTCCATACAACAAACTCTATAATTTGGAAGATTTGAATCTCCATAAACATTCACTGGCTTTTAGCACTAGGAATTGAAATTTCTGAGAGTTATTTTGCCTGACTATGCAGCACGTGCTCATAGGCGGCCTTGCATAAATAGTCTACATAACAGACTTGTTAGCCAAAAGATACTATTTTATTTAACTATGCAGCCAATGCCCTTAGGTGGCCCTGCATAATTCAACCCCCTAACGGGTTTGTTAAATAATGGTAACTTAATTCTTGGAAACTATTTCTTCTAATGCCTTTTAGTTCTTTTTCATATCATTCCTCAGATTCAAATATTCTTAAGTCATAGCTTACATATTTTCCCTCATACTTGAGTATGGTAATATGTTTTCAAATGAATTTTCAAGTAATTGAGTCAATTCTAATCCATTTCGGTCAAAGCTTTTTCGAACTTAAACATTAGCCTTTTTATGTCCGACGTGCATGACTTTAAACTGCCCACAAAAGACAAGGGAATTCTGAATAAAAGTCAAGTTCCCAGCTCACTAAACATACATTTTGTATGATTTAGGTAACATTGAAAAATTAAAAGGTTTGAAGTTTGTAGGGTTATTTACATCAATCCTAGTAAAAATCAAACTATGCTTTCTAGGACCATTGGCTTAGGTAAAATCTAAATCATATATCAAAAGAATGCAGGTACAAATGATTGAATATGAAAGTGTTCTTTTTCATTGATACATAGGACATAGAAGGACATCCACAGACTGGAGTCTCTTCTCTTTTTGTCAATAATTACAAGAGGCTTTCAACATAACTCTTAATTTGATTTACGGCATCCTGAGCTTCATCAGCAGCCACCTGGAATTCATTCATTCAACTGGATACAATAATAGATGAATTGATACCAACTCTTCTTGGAACAATTGTAAAAGGATGTTCTTGAGTGCGGTTTGAGAAAATTTTCTGCTGATCAAACAGTGACTCTGTTTCTGTCCAAGAGACTTGGAAGATGGATACATGGATTTTAGAATGGAGAATTATAAGTAAAGAGCCATTTGGAGAGAGTACTCTTTTCAGATATTGCTCTAATTCCATGTTTGTCTTCTCTCCACCAATCGGCAGCGGAAAACATTTCAGCCCATGGGTTTTCCATTTTCATATCTGCAAGGAAATTACATGAAGGAATAATTTGAAAGTTCACACCATTGTTGTTTCTCTTAATGCACAACATAACCGAAATAGAGGAGTAGTAGTGCAGCTGCATTTCAGGTGTATAGTTCTTTGCATTTGGAACATTGACTCCTTGTAGATGACCATGACCATATAGAGGCAGGTAGATTCTCTGTGGCAAATTAAGATGATATTTCTTCAAGTAATTATCCAAATCTGGGAAAGTGTTGTCGCAGATATCATAGTAATCATGGCCAACAATGTTTATCATGTCATCAATCTGCTTTCTATCCAGTTCATCAGTCGTTCCGATTCTCCTGGGAGACATTGAATCTAAAAAAAAGCTGAATAAACTAACTCTTCAATGGGAATATTTTTCATAAAATTTGTGAAAGAATTCAGAAAAATGGAAAAGGCATTAAGGCGCGCAAGTTTAAAACTTAGCGCGCAAGTATGGATGTGACGCGCAAGTATTTGACGCGCAAGTATCACCGCGTAGGCCCAGATACCTTGACAGTAGCGCAACATCAAGGAAACAGTGGGAAACATAGCAACTTGTGCGGCAAATGAAACTTGTGCGGCGAGAGATCAAGAGTTTCAAATCCATGTGCTTGTACGGAAGTGAGGCCCTCTATTTATAGACAAGGTCGTAACCCTCTGAGACCAAAGGCCCTACCCTGTGCGCCAAATCCTGCGTGCCTGAAGCTCATTTGCACGCCTTAACTTGCACGCCGCCTTTCCACTGGTTTTATTCTTTTCCTCAAAGTCAAATCCTCTTTTTTCTTCAGATCCAACTCTGAGGGGGGACTTTTGTTGATGCTCTGTTTTCATCACAGAGTCCAAAGGAATGTAAAGGGAAATTACTTAGCACAAATTGATTCATCCTTTGAAGAAAACATCAAAAATCGACAAAGGAATTAACAAGGGATCAAAAGCACATGTGCCACGCAAGTTCTATCACTGTCGCGCAAGTCCACTTGCATGACGCATGATGGTCGCGCAAGTGACTTGCGCGACCTAAGTGATAACCGCCCGGGGTCTTCTCCTGACTATAAATAGACCATGTGGGCCCCCCATTTGGAGGAGTATTTTTTCCAGAAACTCAGAATTGAGCTCCCAACACCCTAATCTCTTATTAAAGCTTTGAAAACACTTCTAAGGTAATTTCTTACCTAGAAATGAAGATCTAAAGAGGGGGAGGAAGGCCTAAGTGTTGAAACTCATCAACACTTGCATGCTTGAGTGGCCAGCCCTTAAGGGAAAAGGCCACACTTGCGTGCCACCTTACTCCTTCAATAGAACTTGTGTGCCCCTCTTCTGGAAGAACCTCAAGAGGATTCTAAAGGCTTTAATCAAGAGTCTCTCAAGTATTACCCTTCTGGTTAACTGTCGTGCAAGTACCCCATATGTTGCGCAGGCATACCTACGCAACCAAGACTTGCGCACCCATGCAGTACCTGCGTGCCTGCCAGGACTTGCATGCCCCTACCTTTTTGGGTGCCCTTCTTTCCCATTTCACCCCTCTTAAGCCATTCCACCTTTCCCATTCATGATTCAGTCTTCAAGACACTCTTCAAAGCCATTTATGGCATGATTTCTTGATTTGAATTCCTTATCTGAAAGGAATTCTGTGGAATATCTCTCAAAATCTAGTGATTTACACATCTTTATGTCACTAAAGATTGAGATTTCATTCATTCAACCTCATCCTTTAAGATGAGAGAATCCTTAACCTGGGTCTCCTTTTCAAGAATAATCCCATGTCATAAGTCCTCTAATTTGGGCATCCTCTTTAGTAGTAAGCCCCAAGTACTCTAATTTGGGCATCCTTCTTAAGAGTAAGCCCCAGATCCCCTAACATGGGCCTCCTTTTAAGGAGTAATCCCCAGTCATAATTCTCCAAAATATGGGCATCCTCCTCAGGAGTAAGCCCCAAGCCTTAATTATTTTTAACCTGAGCCTCCTTTTTAGGAGTAAACCCTAGTCCAAACATGGGCATCCTCTTCAGGAGTAAGCCCCAAGTCCATTAATTTTTCAAATCTCTTAACCTAGGCCTCCTTTTCAAGAGTAAGCTCCAGTCTTAATTTCTCTTAACCAGTCCTAATTTACCTTTTATCTGGGATTCCTTTTCAGGAGTAAAACCCAATCATAAGTCCTCTCCTAATTTGGGCCTCCTTTTCAGAAGTAAGCCCCAAGTTAGAGTATTCAAAATCTCCATGAAGCACATATACCTTTATGGACCCTGCCCCTGGATTTCTTCCCTAAAGTAAATCCTAACCTTCATTTATCTGGGCATTCATACATACATAAGCCCCACATTATTTCTTATGATTGCATCTTTCATGGCACAATTGTCTAATTTTTACCAATACCTCTTGTTTCTCACACCGAGCATGACTCACATGAGCTTAGAGTGTAAAAGTAATTATGACATCCTTCTTTGAGCCATCAATCAAAAACATCATACTCCTTTACTCGAACTATGTGGGTTCTAATTCCTTTTTAAAAAAAAGGATACGTAGGTATCCCATCTTTGGGTTCGATCCCAACTCTGAAATAATTCATATCCTTCTGAATGACAATAAACTTCAAGTGCCCCACTGAGTGGCTTTAAAACCAGCATGATCATCATAATGACCAAGAGACTTCTATATAAATGTGTCGAAGGGTACCATTGACCAAGAATCTCTAATAAATACAGATGATTCTCTATCAATGAAGAACCTCGAATACATATAAAAGATTCTCTAAATTTTTTATATATCGATCATTGATTGTCAGATCTAAAGGAAAACTCATTTTATATTTGGTAAGGTAATAAGGATTCACGAACATAACTTAAATCTATAAAGAGAGTCCCGGAGTAGACAATAATTCCCCTCAAAATGGTGTGATGAGTCCGACCTCCCATCCTCTCGACCAATGCAAATTCCTAAGCCTCATCAGTCTATAAACTAATGATCACCTACCTTTGGAAAGTAGGTCCGAACAGATGTGGAATCATTGGATGTTTCCAGTTCTACGAACAAACCCATTAGAAACCGATTGGAATGTTTGAACCTCCCATCAAGGTGGTCATCCCCGAAATCCGAGGGAAACAGACCCGCTTTATTAGGTACTTGGGTTCTCTTGTTGTATAAGTTATGCCCCCATTAAGAGTTAATGCATGACTAAAGTGAATCCCAGATTGTGTAACCATTGGAAGATCCTCCAGTTGATCAATATAAGGAATCCTTTTCTTGATCTTTGGAGATTGAGTCTACACCATTTCTTATCTTGGTTTTTGGATCCTCTTGTAGTGAGAGAGTTCTCTTGGAAGGTTGAAAGATGACATAGTTTCTTAAGTTACCTGATTTTTCAAAGGTGAAAGTAGTCTAGGGTTTTTAGTGTGGATGGTTTCTAAGAGGGCCTCTGGGTCCTTCGTAGTCTCTTCAAAGTAGGGGTTCATGTTAAACCACCAACATAGGAAATCCAGTCATGATAGGATGTTATGGACACTTGCTGGAATTGTGTGTTTTTTGGTTACTTGGCATAAGTTACCTTTCCATGTATTGTTTCTATCATTCACAATGGTCATGTTCGATGACGCCTTGTGATGTAATGTTCCCATTTTACTGTAAAGGTGAAGTTGTACAATCTTCTATGAGTCTTTGTTTTGTCAGAAGTGTGTCTCCTTTAGGGAAATCTTGACATCCTTTATTTAGAGGAATTTGTTTCCATATATCCTTTCCTCTTTCTGTTTCTCATCTGAAGAAACAAGGGGTGATGTGTGTGCTTCTTCTACACACTTGTTTTAGTGAAATGTCGGGTTATGGTAAAGTGAGTTTGGAATGTGTTATGTCTTTGTGAACCAATCTGGGATTAGGGTATAGTTATCAAGGAACTGAAAGGAAAAGTTCCTTTTAGGGGGTTTCTGAAGCCTAACTACAAGGACGAAGATGCTTCAATCATTTGAGATCTAGCCATAGGTCCCAAAGTGAAGTTGGCGCATAGTTAGGGGAAATCCCAGGGTCATTCAAACCCTTGTACAAAGTTATGTTCTTTGTATGAAATATGGGAATAGTTTAAACCTCTGGTGTCATCATCTTTCTTCTGTTGTTCTCATTCGATGGATGGAGGTGGGAGGACCTCATGTCCATGTTATCTACCAATTTCATTATTTCCCCCCTTCGGTTTCCATTGAGTTTTTAGAAGAAAGTTTGAAATTAAGTTAAACAAGTTGAGCCTATGGTTTTCAAATGGTTAGTAGTAACTGTGCCCCAAAAAACCATGCACATAGAAGGATCCACACGGTTAGCACACGGTTTCCCATCCTGTGTGGACTAACTGTGTGGTCATACCAACTCATTAAATTTTGGGGTCTTTTTTGCTAGCATGTGTTGGTCGATTAAGATGGTTGGTTCTTATAGTGGGGAGACCCACTATGAGTCTCATGTAATTTATATTGGAAAATCCTAATGGAATTCTAACCCTTGTATCGGGGAGTCCATTTGGGCCTCCCCCTGTTAGTGTCCAGGCTCTATCTCAGAAAAATTTATGTTGTCTCTTGTGGTGGGGAGCCCATTTGTGTCTCCCTATACTAGTAACTCATATCTTTCTATGGTCTTGGATTTTTGATAGATAGACTCATTTGGAGCTATCTAACTACCAATATCTTCCTTATGTAAACTATGGAATTGGAGAACACCCAACGGTTTAATTAAATAAAGGTAGTGGTAACCCTGTTCCATGTTGTTGCTCGTTCAGGTAAGTTTCTTGAGTCTAGTTTGGATAGTGTTTGAGGTGTATTTTATGGGATATAGTTTGAATATGATTGATAGTTTTATTAAGTGGTGTATGTTTTGGTTGGTGAGATTATTCCTTACTTGATTTACTAATTGGAGGTGTTTTGGGTCTTTTGGGGGTGGGTGAAACATGGAAAAGGAGTCCATTTTGGCCTTTTGGTTGGGTTTGGTTTTTTCTTTTGGCCTTGTTGTGGCTTTCCGAAAGCGGAAATTTTCATGGTGGGGAGAATCATAACATCCATGACTTATTTTAGAGGTATTTTTCATTTAATTTCCATTATTTATTTGTTTTGGGGGTTTCCCATGCATTTTTGTGAAAATGGTCGGTTTTCAAAATTTGGGCCAAACCGTGAGCCCATTCCCAGATTTAAAAAAATTGTTTCTTTTATGATTTCTTCATTTCTAAAAATCTTACACCCATTAAACTTCCCAATTGGCGTCACCTGGAATATTAAAACCACCATATAAATTTTTACCTCATATGAATCTATAATAATGATGGATTTTTATTTTTTATTAAGGTATCGGTCCATCCTGCAAGCCCATTTCTTTCTTTAAATTATTTTTTAAATTTTTCAATATCTCATTCATGTTTTACTTTTTTCGGTTATTCCACCTCCCACTAGAAGACAAACACCAATGGCTCACCCCCATTAGATATTTTTCCTCTTTGGATCTCATCTACCCCACGGATTAGGTCAATCTTTCTTAGTATTTCTCAAATCGCTCGGATTTGAAGAGGTAAAATGTTTCTTTCATAAATCCTCCAATTTTCACTCTTTTCCCCCATTTCAGTCCCCAAATAACCTATTAAGACTTATTATAGCCTCTCTACCAATTTTGGCTGATTCAAGATTCAACTATTGGTGTTTTGGTCCAATTTCTTCAAGATATCTTAAGTAGGTGGGTTTCCTTCCTTCCTCCTCCCATTTGTTTATGGTTTCTTCCTTTTTCATAGAGTTTTATCCATGTTTTCTTGAAGTTACTATTTTCCAGCTTCTAGGGTTAGTACCTAGGGTTTAACCTCTTGTCTTTTTTGTTAAAGATTGTGTATTAGGGCTCAATTTCACTCCCTTGTGGTGTGGCGGTGGTGCGGTTGAAGTTCTGCACAATGGTTTGGGTTTTTGGCCAAAATGGTAGGTGATTCCATGTGTAAGAATTATTAGATGAGTTAGTTTTTCTTGATTTATATTTTTACAATTCTTATCTTCCATTGTGTTTGGTGTGAAAATTATATTTGGTATCATTTGTTAAGAAGTTGGTTCTTATATGGTATTTTTGTGAACAAATGAATATTCTTTGTGTGTATTCCATGTTGTGATCATTGGGGTTGTTTTATGATTCATGGAATAGTTTTATTAAATGATGTTATGGCTGCCAATTTTGGTTTGATGTGATATTGGAATGATTTTGGTCTTCAAAGAGGGTTTTTAGAAGGAATTTTATTTAAAAACATGGTTACACTCCTTGGAATTATTTTTTGAAGGTTTTAAATAGTTTCTTGATTTATTTAAGAGGTGCAACTATGTTTCCAAACTATTTTGGTAGGTGTGTACTTTTGAAATGGTATATTTTAATGTGAAAGGGTTGTTATGTTATGTGTACTATCTTAGAAAGGTTTTATAAAAAATTTAAAGGAATTTTTGAATTGTGAAAGATAGGTGAAACTTGTTGTGGGATGTTTTAGTGTGAGTATGTTTTCCAAAATCGATTTGAATGAAAAAGGGGATCATGTGACATGTGTGTGAGATGTTTGGTCTGTGTGACTTAGAATTGGAATTTTCATGTGCAAATTTTATTTCATGGCTTGTGTAACTTGTTTAGGCATAATAGGGAGCACTCAGGTATCTAGGTGGGTGGATGTGTACTAGTTTTCTAGTGATCCTGTGGGGTTTGGCCCCTGTTTCACTTAGAAAGTTTGAATATGACAACAGTAACTAAACTATGATGATGATGATAATGTTGGGAAACCACTAGGTTATGGGTATGATCTCTACTAGGGGATTGTGTTCACAAGAAAGGATATTTGTATGGTTACTTTCTCCGAGTACGAGGTACCTGGGACCCATAGCAAGCTAGTGCTTATTGGTGTTTCCTGTTGCTAGTGCTCATTAGATATTGTATGCTTACCGTCAGCATATAATATGTTTGGTTTGAGAAATTCAGTATCTTTTTAATTCTATTTAAAAGTGTTTATTTCTTTTAAAGTATCCCACTTTAAAGCTATTTTTATTTAAATTTTCATCTCGTAGAAATTTTTATTAGCATTTATTTTTTTTAAAACATGTAATATTTTTTTCTTATAATGATTATAACATGGAATATTTTGTGGTGGAATCCTACTAGGATTTGGATCACACCCTATTTACTCATTTTTTGTAAGTAGACATGGTTATTTTGTCACAGTTTTGGGTAAATATTTTAGAACAAATGGTTCAGGTTTCTAGCAGTCCTTCTCAGTGTAGTGTCGTGGACATGGCTTGAGGGTGGTGCCTCTTCTCATGAGGAGGTTCTTGGGATATCCTTTTGGTTTTTTCCCTATTGATAGTCTTTGAGTATTATTTTAAATTTTCTAACTAAATTATGACATTTTGTAAAAGTCAATTTGGTTTGAAAAATGTATATTTGTTTTATTGGATTCGTTTGCTTTTTTATGGTTATAAACTCAGGTAAATCATTCCCAAATTTCATTTATGATACCCGGACACTTGTTCCAGCCCATGGGGATCAAGAATTCCCTTCGTGCCTCGCCACGTCCTAGGTCGGGTGCCGGTTTTGATGGAGACCATATTCGGTTCATGAAAACATGGTATCAATGGTGGTTCACTCTTTTGGTCATGTTATTTGGGGAAGAGTCTGGATAGACCAGATTTAGGATTACTGAGGCTTGAAATTCTGATTACAAGTAGGGTTCATGGACATCACACCTTGTGATTTGATTCAAGTCTTGAGGGGATGTTAGTTTTTATCTGAGTACTTTGGTTTTCTTGGTTCAATGATGATTAGGGGAAATGAAAATAGAGTTGGGTTAATGGTCTCAATGAGCTCGTAGGGCCTTGCAAGTCATGTTGAGATGGGGATATTGCCCTAGAAAACTCTCTATGATGGTGAAGTTATTGGAATATGGAAACCAACCATATATCCAAGTCACCCACTGAATCTATTTTCCTCTCACATTTTATTATGTCGTTTAGTTTTGGAATCTTGGAAGTTTGGTTTTAAAGCAAAAATGACTTGGTTTTAAGAAGTGTAAAGTTTTTGTGAAATGATTTTCTAATAAAGAGGGAATGTTTTGATTTGTGAAATGGTGGAAATGAATTTTCATAATTGTTTAGAAATGGTAAATGGTGTATTTAAACTCTTTTGAAAGTATAAATTATATCAAAGTGGATTTTGAAAATATGTTTCAAATGGAACATTCTGAACTATTGAAAAAGTGTTTTGAATGGAATAAAGTGTTTTTTAATTTCTGTGTAGAGTTTAGAAATGGATTTTTGATTTTCTAACTAGTGAGAATTTGAAAAGTTTTACGAATCATTTGAACCTTGTTTTAAATAAGAAGAGATGATATTTTCAATGAATAGGTATTGATCAAATGATTTTTGTCATAAAACTAGAAGTGTTTTTAAAGGGGTTGAGATGTTTTGAAATTGATGTGAATAGCTTGGAAGTGAGTTTTCATTTGAATGATTTTACCTTTCTGAAAAATTTTCTAAGCTATAAATTGGGTTTGATTTTGTGGTTAGTGGGTTTGAGAAAAAGTGTTGGTTGAATGTTTTGGTTCTGAAAATTGGAAAGAATTTTTGTTTTAACATTTGGTATTTCAATGGAAAACCACAACAAAGGGGTTATATGGGATGATTAATGACTAATGGAATGGATGGATGAGTCATGAGATAGAAATGAGGATGTTACCTAGTGTGGCATGGAAACATTCATGTGTGAGACCCATGGGTTACCATGGGTAGATACGCTAACTTTCGAACCATTTATTTTCAAAGAGGTGATTTTAAAGAAAAACTTGATCTCTTGATAACTGATTTGGGGTGGTGTGTCTTATGTGTTTTTTGAAATGTTGTTATTGTGGTATGTTTTAAGTCCAAGAACCCCTCTTGTTTGAATGGTGTTTTGGGTTTGTGTTTCTTTGGTAAGTTAGGTTGAAGGACTTATTAGTGGTATCTTCTGAGAAATGTTTAGGAAGCCTTTATGGTGGTTACCTTCATGTGTTTGTTTCTAGTTTGTGTCATGTTTTGACCAATGGACTAGCTTAGTTAGGTCTTTGGGTTCTCTCATTCGATAAGTTATTCCCACATTAAGAGTTAATGCATGACTGAAGTGCATCCCAGATTGTTTCGCCATTGGAAGATCCTCCAGTCGATCAATATAAGTAATCCTTTTCTTAAGATTAATAGATTGAGTCTACAGCATTTCATTTCTTGGTTTTTTAGATCCTCTTGTAGCGGTAGAGTGCTTGTGGAATGTTGAAAGAGACCTTAGTTTATTAAGTTTCCTGATTTGTCAAAGGTGAAAGTAGTTTGGGGATATTAGTATGGCTGGTGTCTAAGAGGACCTCTGGGTCCTTCGTAGTCTCTTCAAAGCAGGGGTTCATGTTAAAAAACCAGTGTAGGAAATCTGGTCATGAGAGGTTGTTATGACCACTTTCTCGAATTGTGTGTTTTTTTGGGGACTTGCTTAAGGTCCCTTTCCATGTATTGTTTCTATCAGTCACAATGGTCATGTTCAGGGATTCCTTGTGATGTCATGTGATCATTTGATTATAAAGTTGAAGTTGTACAATATTCTATGGGTCTTTGTTTTTTTAGAAGTGTGTCTCCTTTCAGGAAATATTTACATCATTTTTTTATAAGAAGTTGTTTCCATATATCCTTTCCTCTTTCCGTTTCTCATCCGAAGAAACAAGGGGTCATGTAGCGTCTTCTACGCACTTGTTTTGGTGAAATGTCAGGTTATGGTTAAGTGAGTTTGGAATGTGTTATGTCTTGGTGAACCCATCTAGGATCAGGGTACAGTTTTCATGGAACTGAAAGGAAAATTTGTGTTCAGGGGGTTTCCAAAGCCTAACGGTGAGGTCAAAGGTGCTTCAATCATTTGAGCTCCAGCCATAGGTCCCAGACTGAAGCTGGAGCATAGTCAAGGGAAATCCCAGGGTTATTCAAACCCTTGTAAAAATTCATATTCTCAGTATGAAATATGAAAATAGTTAAAACCTCTAGTGTTGTCACATTGCTTCTGTTTTTACCATTCAGTGGAAAGAGGTGGCATGACCTCGTGTCCATGTTATAACCCAATGTTATTATTTCCCCCCTACGGCTTCAATTGAGTTTTTGGAGAAAAGTTAGAAATTTTGTTAGATAGGTTGAGCACATGTTTATTAGTAACCATTCCATAGAAAACTATGAATATAGAAGGATCTCCATGCTTAGCGCATGGTTTCCCAAACTGTGTGGTAATCCCAACTCTTTAAATTTTGGGGTATTTTTGTGCCAACATGTGTTGGTTTGTTAAGATGGTTAGTTTTTATGGTGGGGAGACCCACTATCAGACTCATGTAATTTCTTTTGTAAAATTATAATGGAATTGTACCCCTTGTATTGGGAAGTCTGTTCGGGGCTCCCCGGTTAGTGTCCTGAATCTGTCTAAAAAAATTAAGTTGTCTCTTGTGGTGGGGAGCCCATTTATGTCTCCTCGTACTGGTAACTTGGATCTATCCATGGTCTTGGATTGGTGATATTTAGACACTTTCATAGATATATAACTACCAAAATTTTCCTTGGGTAAATGTTGGGATTGGATAGTTCCCAATGGTTTAATTAAAGTAAGGTAGTGGTAACCCTGTTTGATGTTGTTTCTCATTCGAGTAAGTTTCTTAAGTCTTGTTCGAATAGTGTTTGAGGTGTTTTGTTTGGGGATATAGTTTGAATATGCTTGATCATTTTAGGAAGTGGTGTATGTTTTTTTTGGTGAGAGTATTCCTTCCTTGATTTATCAATTGGAGGTGTTTTGGGCCTTTTGGGGGTGGGAGAAACTTGCAAAAGGAGTCCATTTTGGCCTTTCTGTTGGGTTTGGTTTTTTGCTTATGGACTTTCTATGGTTTTCCAAGAGCAGAAAGATTTATGGTGGGGAGAATAATCACATCCATGACTTATTTTAATGTTATTTTTCATTTAATTTCCTTTATTTCTTTGTTTTGGGGGTTTCCTATGCATTTTGGTGGAAATGGTGGGTTTTCAGAATTTGGGCTAAACCGTGAGCCCATTTCTAGATTTAAAAATAAATTTTGTTTCTTTTATGACTCCTTCATTTTTCAAAATTTTACACCCATTCAACTTTCCAATTGTTTTACCCAAGTATATAAAAATCACCATATCAATTTTTACCTCAAAGGAATTCATAATAATGATGGATTTTGGTTTTTTATTAAGGTATTGGGTCATCCTGTAACCCATTTCCTACTTTAAATTATTTTTTTAATTTTTCAATATCTCATTCATGTTTCACTATTTTTTAGTGATTTCACCTCCCACTCGATTCCAAACACCAAAGGCTCGCCCCAATTAGAGATTTTTTCTCTTTGGAGTCATCTACCTGGTAGACTAGGTCAATCTTCTGCTCAAATCTCCCAAATTTGAAATGATAAAATGTTTCTTTCATAACTCCGTCAATTTTATCTCTTTTTCCCCCATTTTAGTTTCCACATGACCAATTAATACTTATTAGAGCCTCCATACCAGTTTTGTCTGATTCAAGATTCAACTATTGGTGGTTTTGGGAGGCTTTCATCAAGATCCCTTAAGTAAGTGGGTTTTCTTCCTTCCTCCACCCATTTTCTTAGGGTTTCGTCCTTTTTCTTAGGGTTACATCCATGTTTTCTTCAAGTTACTATTTTTCAGTATCTAAGGTTCGTACCTATGGTTTAATATTTTATCTTTTTGGTGAAATATTATGGATTAGGGATTTATTTCACTCCTTTGTGGTGCAGCAGTGGTGCGGTTGAAGTTCTGCACAACGGTTTGGGGTTTTTGGCATAAATCGTAGGTGATTCCTTGTGTAAGAATTATTGGATGAGTTAGTTTTGATTAATTTATATTTTTAGAATTATTCTATTCCATTTTTTTGGTGAAAAAATTATATTTGGTAGCATTTGTTAAGCGGTTGGTTTTTATGTGGAATTTTTGTGGAAAAATAAATATTTTTTGTGTGTATTCTATGTTGTGTTCATGGGGTTGTTTTATGATTCATGGAATAGTTTTATTAAATGATGTTATGGATGATAATTCTAGTTTTTTGTGATATTGGTATGATTTTGGTCTTCAAAGAGGGTTTTTATAAGTATTTTATGTGGAAAACATGGTCACACTCCTTGGATTTGTTTTGTGAAGGTTTTGAATGGTTTCTTGATTTATATAAGAGGTGAAACTATGTTTCCAAACTGTTTTGGTTGGAGTTTATTTTTGAACTGGTATATTTTAATGTGAAATGGATTTTATGTGATGTGTACTATCTTTTAAAGGTTTTATAAAACTGTTTAAAGGATTTTTGAAGTGTGAAAGAGAGGTGAAATGTGTTATGGGCTATTTTGGTGTGAGTATGTTTTCCAAAATGAATTTGAATGAAAAGAGGGGATCATGTGACATGTGTGTTGGATGTTTTGTGTGTGTGACTTGGAATTGGTATTTTCATGTGAAAATTGTATTTCATGGCTTGTGGAACTTGTTTGAGCACAAGAGGGAACACTCGCGCATCTAGGTGGGTGGACGTGTACTAGTATGCTTGTGATCCCATGGGGTTTGGCCCCAGTTTCACATAGAAAGTTTGAAGATAAAAATACTAACTAAACTATGATGATGATGATGTTTTTGTGGAACCACAAGGTTATGTTTATGATCCATATTAGTGGATCGTGTGCATAAGAACAGATATTTGTTTGGTTACTTTCACCGAGTACAAGGTATCTGGGACCCACAGCGAGCTAGTGCATATTGTTGTTTCCCATTGCTAGTGCTCATTAGATATTTTATTCTTACAGTAATCATATAGTATTCTTGGCTGTAGAAATTCAGTAGATTTTTCAATCAATTTAAAAATTATGATTTCTTTTAAAGTAATCCACTTGAAATCTGTTTTTATTTAAAGTTTCATCTTTTAGAAATGTTACTAGCATTTCTTGTTTAAAAGACTTGAAATATCATTATCTTATAATGATTATCACATGGAATATTTTGTAGTTCCATCATTCTAGGATTTATCTTACACCCTACTTAAACCTTGGTTGTGAGTATACTTTGTTATTTTTTCATGGATTTGGGTAAATCTTTTAGAGCCAATGGTTCGGGTTTCTAGCAGTCCTTCTTGGTGCAGTGTTATAGAGATGGATTGAGGGCAGTGCCTATTACCATGATGAGGTTCTTGGGATGTCCTTTGGGTTTTTTTCCCTTTTGATAGTCTTTGAGTAATATTTTAAATTTTTTAACACAATTATAAAATTTTGTAAAAGAGAATTTTGCTTGAAATATCCATATTTGTTTTATAGGATTTTTTTGTCGTTTAATGGTTATAAACTCAGGTAAATCATTACAAAATTTTATTTTATGATACATGGGAACTTTTTCTAACCTGTGGGGATTGGTAATGACCTTTGGGCCTCACCACGGGATAGGTTGGGTGCCAGTTTTGATGGCAAACAGATTTAGTTCATGACAGGTATCATTGATAATGTAAAAGAAAATGTGTGTTGGTTACTATAATTAATAGGGGTACATATATCAACCATAATAAATTTTTGAGATATATATCTTCTTCTAATAATTCATTTAAAGTATTTATGACTTATTTGATATTATATAACAATTATTCAACTTTAAAAATTATTTGTTCCAATTATATTGGTTTTATTATCATATTTACTAGAGCATTGAGGTCTAGACTAGGTTTTGAATATTCATAGGCATAAATATCCATGTTAATAGATAATAGATCCTCTTGAAGGGTAGGTTTTTATTTTGGTCTTGTAGAGAGAGGTTACACTACTAAATGATTAAGCCTAGTGTCTGAGAAAGTAAATGTGTTATCTTGTAGAGTTAAAATAATCTTGTAAAAATGAATATATATGATTTTGATTCAACTAAAATACCTAAGTGAATGTGATTTTCTTATGACTTTTCCATATCTATCTCACTAAACTTTTATAATGAAATATCTATGCATGGATTTAGTGTATAGGGATGCAGGAATGCTTATATTGGATAAAAAGTCATGGAATTTAACTACACCATATGAGAAAGTGTGGTTTTATCCATGGCCTTACCACTTGATCTTTCATCTGACATGATCATTATTTACCCTCACTAAATACTTTTAATACCTAATATGTGAGATATTTTTATCAAGATTCTATAAAATAAACAAATATCAATAGAATAATCGATAGAAATAGGCTATGTGTGTATGAAAATTGATTTTACCTCCCCCAAAGAAGATCTTTGTTCAGTTTCTGCTAGGTTGGTTATAACCCTTGCCTATTGGAACTCATAATCATCATCATCTTCATTATCATAATTTTCATTATCACAATTTTTATTATTATTTGACTCAAATCCCTTAAAATTTAGTAATCAATAAATATAAAAGTATTAATGATTAATATCATTATCTAAAGCCTTTAATTCTTTAACATAAGATCTTACTTTATCTAGATGGCCTCATATGGAAATGTTGGATGGTGCAATGACCTGTACAAGATCATTATAAAATATCTCCTACATATTTAGATTATCACATGTATCCTTTATGAAATAAAATTTCATCTATGCATCTCAGTCCTCTAACACTCTTGGGAATTGTAAATTATTATGGATAGTTGATTGAAGAGATACACTACTAATAGAGGAATATGAGTCCACATTCTTCATTTGCTTCATATACATTCCACTATGCCTAATATTTCTTGGTGTAAGCCTCTTATGTGGGGTCTTTACTACCAGGTTATCCTACTCTTCTTAATCATCATATGATGTTTATCCTATAAACAAGTTTGTCATCAAATTCATTATCAATAAATAATAACTAAAATAATTATGAAATGAAATAAAAACATTATAAATAATCAAAAATAACCAACTTGGGTACCTTGTATGATTTTGGAATGATGAAAATTGGTAGAATAATAAATAACAATATTGTGATTATGAAACAAGATAAAAATAATAATGATTACTCATACTCAATGTTGAAAATAGATAATAACTCAAAAATATAAATATAGAGAATAATTGTAAATTATTACTATAAAACATTATTGATATGAATAAGGATCTAAAATATGTGATTACAATAATATTTTTTTATACTAGAGGTTAAACCAATTTCTTGGAAATCAGGAGTAAAGGTAATGAAACCGGAAACTAAGACTTATCTCTTTGAGTTATATGAATTTTTCCTGAATTTATTTCCAATATTTTCACTACATTAATTGATTTTTCTTTTAAAATGATTATATATATTATATCTCTAGTGGAATGGTGTTATTAATACAAATCCACTTCCATTAAGTGTTCTCTTTTCACTTGTTTCTAATAAAAATAATCAGATGTTTTGAAAAGGGACTTGTGACTATGAAATGTACATTGATGATTACAAAATATTATAAGAATATTTTGTGATTTGGTTTTAATTTTACACTCTCCCTTTAAAGATATCAATCCTAAATTAAGATATGATTCAATTTTAACAATCCATTTTTCTTCTATTTTGTAATTATTTTTGGGTGATCATATTTTTTATGCCAATAGATTTAATTCATGTCATTATACTATTTTGAAATACTATAAAACCCACTTTTATTTTCATGGGTTTTTTATTCTATAAAAGGTGAATGTTTTACCTTTTAATTTTCTATAAAACCCATTTTTATTTCAATGGGTTCTTTTTCAAAAGATAATTATTCTCATTTAAAAATTTTAGGAAAACCATTTTATTTCCAAGGGTTCATTAATATGTGATAAGTGAGAGATTTTAAAGTGGCACTCATAAGTATGTATGATAATAGATAGAGTCCTATATCTATCTCCAATGAATTTTTTTAATAGTTTAAATATAATGAGATATGTATACATTAGAAAAACTTAAATGTTTCCAAGAATGGTTGTAAGTGTATAACTGAAGAAGGTGATTTATAATTAGGTGTAATTATGTTGTTTAGAAAGTATGGATGAAAATGTATAACTCATGAATGAAATTTTTCCCTATTTTAATTTTTTCCATAGTTGAATCATATTATGAATTTTGATCTTATTCTCTCATGATTAAAGGTTTGTGTTAAATTTTTTTAATCTATGTTATGAATATTATGTTTCCCTGATTATTTTTTGTGGAGTTGAGTTCTTATAATACATCCTTTGAAGGTCACTTATTTATTATGATTATCACTCATGATGATATAATATTTATTTTATGATTATGATGTTTTAATTTAATTATGATCTCATCCTTGATGAAATATTTATTTATCCCTTACTTAACATTGATCTCGCTTCTTTCTTATGTTTTCATTCCTCAGGTTATGAGGATGAGTATAACACCCAAAAAAATTATAGAAGGGAGTTTAATTTTAATAAATTATGGATAATGTTTCACATGGGTTTTCAAATAATCTTCTTATTTAACTTGTACTCAAATACACAAAACCTTCCATTCTGGGGATTGTGTAATTATTTTTGAGATATAATGTTTACCTTATGGAAATTTTTTATAATAGTTATGTTTTTATCCTGGGTCTCTATATTGACTATGTCATTTTTACTTTCATAGTAGAGACTATTTGTGGCTATATAGATATTAAATGGCCCAAGACTTCTAGGAATAGAAAATATTGAGACTCTAATAATCATGAACATCAATTTTATTATGGCCATTATTTATGATGAAACAAGAAGATTTTATGTTCCCTATGTGATATTATGAAAGTGTGACATTCATTGTAGTGTGATGGACAGAAAATACTTAGTTTCACATCTTCTATGTAATATAAGCTCTACAGTTTATATCTTGACTAGTTTTTTATATAAATAGGAACCTAATTTGAATATCAAGACACTTGGTTTTTTTAGATCCATTAACATTAATAAAAGATATTTTTTGGGGCCATAAAATTTTTGATAATATATTTAAAAGTGATCTCCCTCAAGTAGACTTAAAATCAAAATCTAAAAAGGTAGGGGTACTCCCATTTAAGTATTTCATGAATATGTCTTCTTTATATGAAAACCTCATAGTTTTTTCTATATAAACACTTTTCAAAGTACCTCTGTAAATCTTTTATAAAGATATTCAACCATGTATAAATTATGTGGTAACTAACCTTAAACATTCCTACACCCATGTAGACCCCATCTGTTCAAATAAATCCAAATATTTTAAAAAATAAGGTTATATTAAATTACATAATTCAATCATGATAATATTTTATCTTTATATAATATTTGAATGGGGGTAATTCTATTTGAGAAATATATATTCTAGTATTGTTAATAATGAAATTCAATAATGATGTTGATCAAGTCACACCTAGGATTCAATGATCTATAAAGAAACCTTATTTTCCTTAGTATACAACTAGGTCAAAACTCAAACCGTTATCCCTAGTAGTCTAAAGGACCTTTATTACACTATTTATATCTATTATAAAAATTGAAAACCCTATTTTATCAAGACCTCCACTGTGGAATCTAAATAGAAAAAATAGGTCCCTTGTTCACACTCATGTTCCACTTTCTGCTCATGTATTACATTGATAATGAGAATTCCATATCTCATCCTTCCCAACTATTATGGTCCTTAAGAAATAGTTAATTGTGTTTTATGTTTATAATGAGGATAAATCTCCTTATAGAACTATTTAAACATTACATGTATCAAAATACTCATCCTAGTTTCTCTAAATTGGTTTCAATAGAATTAAATAATCCATTTAGGCTTCTTATGTCTAACAAATGATCCAGATACATAATTGGGATTCTGGTCTGGAATAAGTGCTATCCATTCCTCTACTAATTCACAATACCCATCCATATAGTCTTAATTATAACATGTTTAGCCACCAATAAGAAATAGATAAAAATAAATGGTCCTCTAGCCCTATTAATCCATAATAATAAAAGAGATAATCATGAATAATTTCCACACCAAATTACTTCTAGGTACCTTTCTCCATGTTTTCACTTTATTATGGATTAAAAATACTTATAATAGGTTTTATTAATATCACCTTAAACTAAAATAAATAATGATCCTAGGAACATAACCATAAAAGGTGCATCATTGGCCGTAAATATGTGAACTTAGAAAACAACTACATTTTTCCTTTTCACACAACCTTAAAATGTGGAATGAATCTCATTAAATGGCCTCAAACAACATGTGTTTTGATTGACTTCATTGGGATACAAATAAAACCCCACTCATGGACTCAATCCTAACTCCAAAACACCATCTACCTTTTAGGATGGTGATAAATTCTATTATACCAAACTATATGGATTCAACCCATATAGGAATTAATAAACTGGAGAAAGATAGATATCCTCCTATATATATAGTGTTCTTATATGTTCATGGATTTTAGTAGTATCTTTCATGATAAGGGTAACTAGTATTATTACATGGAAGGATTCAATGAACTTGGCCTAAATATAAAAATGTTTCATAGACTAGGTAATCAACTTAATGATATCAATTGAATAATCATATTTTTATCTAATATAAGGTTCCATTGTCAACACATGAAGTGATCAAGAGGCCACCCCCTCTATAATGTTAGAGAATCAAGTGGGCTCCATGTAACCAAAATATGCCTATGGAGACAAAATCATTAGAAACATGACCATACAATTATTTAGAGATTTTTTAATTATAGGTTTATAGTGGTTTAATGATTTTTTATATTTTAAAAATTAAGTATTTTTAAATTCATAATAGTTTAAATAAAATAATAAATTAATATTTATGAAAAATGATGTGAATATTTGGTAGATAGTGACACTATAATAAATCCTCCCATCTCTGGTAAGATCACGACATACATAAAACAGGCCATACTGCTATAAAAATTACACCTATAATTCACTTGAATGTCATCAAGTTCGACCCATGAGGTTATTAAAACATATTTCAAGTGAAATTGAAAAAAAAACATGAAGGAGAGTGTGAGATATATATATATATAAAGATCTTGTGTGATATTTTTCTATTAAAGGTTTTTATTTTTTAAAAAATAACTTTTTTAAAAAAATGTTTTTTTAATAGGAAAAGAAGAGTTGTTGGAGAAAAACAATGTTTGAAAGTTAGAAAAGTTTTAAAGTTGAAAAAAAAATTATAGAAGAAGAATGTTAAAAAGCCAGAAAATTTAGAAAGTTAGAAAGTTGTTGGATAAGAAGAAAGTTGAAAGTTGGAAAAGTTAGAAATTATGAAAATTTATAAAGTCATAAAGTTGTAAGAGTTTATGAATGTTAGAAAAGTAAAAAATTAAAAAAATAGAGAAGAATAATGTTATAAAGTCAGAAAAGTTAGAATGTTAAAAAGTTTCTGGATATGAAGAACGTTTGAAATGTTAGAATTTTATAAAGTTATTGGAGAAGAATAAAGTTAGAAAGTTAGAAAATTTTGAAATTCTGAAAGTTATGAAATTTTATAATATGGATAAATTTAGTCTAGAGGTTAATAATTTTACTAAGATGAAGAAATTTATAAATTATGGAAGTTAATAATGTTTCTAAGATGAATAAAGTGAGAAACTTTGGAAGTTAAGAAAGTTGTTGATGTGAAGAAAGTTAGAATTTCTATAAGTTAAGAAAGTTGATGAGAAAAATAAAATTAGATGGAATGGAAGTTAATAAATTTGTTAAGATAAAGATATTAAGAATGTCAAGAATCTACATAGTAAACATAACATAATTAAGAAACATTATTTCAAAATAAAATGATGTTATACAGATCTTTCAAAGTTCCTGACATCATTATGTAGCACATGATATAATCTAAAGTTCTTTGTAAAGAAGAAATAGTTCAACTGAAGTTTTTTAAAACAATTGGTGTTTTATTAGATGGATAGACTTTTTAAAAATAGGATGTAATTTTTGAAATAATATGAACTTTTTTCTAGCGTATGAACAGTGAAATTGTGTGGAGAATATGATGAATAATAGAATCGAATGGAGAAAGTGTATGAATAGTTGAATAAGATGAAAAATTGATGAATAGTTAAAACAAACAAAGTGGTTGAATAGTGAAAATGGATGGAAAAAGTAAATGAACTCTGAAAATAGATTTACAACCTTTTTGTTATAAGATGTACAGAGTTTATGTAAAAAAGTTGAAGTTTCAAGTTGTAAAAAGTTGAAAATACAAATTCTAAGTTTCAATATTTACAAAGTAATTATTTCTAAGATTGAATAAATTCATTGAAGTTGTGTTAACATAAATTCAAAGAATTATTGGTGATGTTGAGTTTGTAACAATATTCTAGAATAATCTAGAAGTATTGAGAAGTATCCAATGAAATTGAGTATAGCAAGAGTCTTGAAATTTTAATTTTAGTGGGTGGGAAAATGAATTTAGTTTCCCGAATTTAATATTTTGGGAGAAATGTATAAAGGGTTGAAAAGTAAAATATTCATACGATTATTCACCCCATAAAAAATTGCAAAGCAGATAAGATTTGGCATCTGAAGTGATTTTCTAACCAAATTCTTTCACATGGAAGAATAATTCTGGATAAAAGGGGTTTTAATAGAATAATTGGACAAAGGTTAGTTTAGATTTCCAAACAGAGTTTCCCTAGAGAAATTTTTTGAGATGCTGAGTTTTGTTAAATTATACAAAATAGAAGTTTGTATGAATTGTAGTTTCAGGAGAGATTCATTGGAAGGATATTACCAGTGGTAGGCACACTAGATAGAGAAATCTGAGAGTGGAATTGGATAGATATTATTGATGAACATTACTTGAGAAAACTTCACAAAGTTACATTTTTTTTGTGTCTCGTGTTTTGTAAAAAAACATTAAATGATGGGAGTCAGTATAATCATATCTACCATGAGATAGAAAAAGTCTAACAGGATTTTTCTCAAAGTTTTATTCATATATTTATCATAGTGAATTTCCATGGACCCACAGGAGTGGTCATGACAAGGGTGTTGGTTCTCGCACAGAGTCTAAAACTCATAAATCATGTGTGCCTTATTTAATTTCATCCATTTTCATGTTTGTGGGTTTATTATAAAAAAATTATAAATAAGACAACTCTAATATGTTTCAAGGGTTAAATTTCATAGTGTTGGAAATTTTTTAAAAAGTAAACCACTGATTCAACCCCCCTAGTGTTTCAACAATCCTTTGGAACTACAATTTATATCAGATCCAATGATTCCCTATTAAATACTTATCATGAAAATATAAATTCTATCAACATCAGAGGTATTCTTACCTTTAACATAAAAATTATCATGGTTGGAAAAATATAATGATTCATATCTTCTATCTCTTGCCCTATATTTTTTTATTCTACTAAAACTAGGTTTCCACCCATTGATAAAGAAACTTATATAACTTTTTATTACAATATAAAAATTTCAATTAATAAAAAAGATAGAAATTAAATTATTATGTATCTGTCGGAAAATGGTTTCATGGATCTGATGTGTCACAAAATAGCCAAAAAAATTGTGAAAGTATTTATTGTATCTTTAAAGGAAACTCCAAAGAGAAGTAGGTTAAGTTATAAATATGGTGAAGAAATTTTGAAGATATCATAATGAGAGATGAAGAAACTTTTGATGAGTATTTCACTTGAGTTAATGAAGTTGTGTGAAATATCCAAGGTTTTTGGGATGTCTTTGAAGATTTTAAAATTTAAAATAAACCTATGAGAAACTTCCCTAATGGGTTTGATTCTAAACTATCATCTATAGAAGATAAATATTATTTATCTTTTTATGAACAGAATAAATTTATTTTTCTTTATGAACTGAGAAAAGCTCCAGCATTCAAAAATAATATCACGGATGAAGTGGATTTTAAATCTATGAGAAAGTTTAAAATCCAAGATTCTAATAATTTTAGTATTAATGATTCAAAATATAAATAAGATGATGAAATGAATGAAAATATCTTGTCTCTTATCTCTAAGAACTATCAGAGACGTAGAGGAAAGTGTGGAAGGAAACTTCCACTCAAATGTTTCGAGTGTGGAGGTATTGGAAATTTTTGCATAAATTTATCCAAGAATAAATTTGGTGAATTTTAAGATCAATATAAAATAAAATCTTAGTAAAATAAGAATGAAAACACTTTTATAGTTGAAAAGAAGTAAACTAGTGGTAAGAAAAAAATCACTGTAAACACAAGAAGCATATTGAGTAAGAAATTTTAATCTAACCTAAATGATAAATATTCTTTAGAAGATGAAAGTTTATAAAATTCCAGAACCTTCTTGGAAAATATTGATAAAAAAATAAGATTTTTCAACTAATAAAGAAGAAGAATAAGGGGAAGATTCTTACAGAGAATACCAACTCAGATATGAACTTGTTTCATGTATTAAGAAAAAGAAAAAACATAAAAAATAAATTATAATGATGATGAATAAAATTGTTAAGGATTATAAAGAAAGAATATATATTCTTAAATAGTTAGATAAGTATATTTATAAAGCTCTAAATGAAAAAATGGGAGTTGGTGAATAGGGAAATTTGGTGTAATAACTCATTAAGAAACTTACAAATAATGAGGAAAAAGATTGTACAACTCAATTGAAAATTCTTGAGTTCAAAAATTTATTAATAAAAATGAATTAAAATTTCAATAAATCCTCATTGGTAAATGATAAATCATCTCAAGCTATAGAAAAGGATCACTCTAGGAATCAGGGGAAATCACTACCCTGAAAATGTAAAACGTCATTTGATTTATAATTTAGGTGTAAATAATAATATTAGGAAATATTTGGTTGAGAAGGGATGTGGAAAAAAATTACATCAAAAAAAGTTGAAAAATTTCCTCATAAGAAAGTGGCCCCATATCCTATGGAAATAAATATAGAATAATGTTTTGAAAATGAAAAGACCTTCTATAGAGAAAGGCCCTACTTCTACAGAAAATTGATATTTTATGGTTTTTGTTGGTGTTGTGGAATTTATGGACACAAAGCTTACAAATTTTATAAAAACATGCCACTTATAAGAAATATTCATCAAAAAAATTGGGATCAATATTGGAATAAAGATGATAAATATCCCTAGGGCACATAAATATAGAAAAACAAAGTCTAAGGATGTAGGTAAACTTCCAACGTAAAATAAAATTTTTTGTTTGGCGGAAGTGTGTAGAAAATTTGATTGGTTTGTCCAGTTTTTTTAATAATTTATGACTAATATTATAAAAAAAATTATTATCAAAAAATGGAAAAGAATGATGGAAAGAAGAAAATTGAAGAAAGAGTTTTTATTGTTGAAATAGAACTTTAAGAAATTAATGATAATAAACCATGAATTCATGATAGTGGTAGTTAATAACATATGGAAAGTGATTTAAAAATACTAAGAGATGTTAAAAATAATAAAGGAGGAGAAGTTACATTTGGAAATCATAGTTCCTTAAAAATAAAAGGAATAAGAATTTCTAGGGATAAATCAGAGAAACTGAAATCTAATTATGTTTTATATGTTTATGGACTCAACCACAACTTAGTGTGAACCAAATTTATTATGATGGAAAATAAGTAATTTTTAGAAAATATTCATGTTTCATTAGAAGTATGGATGATGTTAAAGTTATTACCATGGGAGAAACAACCATCAGAAATCCATGTCTGAAGGGAGGACTTTGTAACATCTTTTATTTGGGTTTGCAAGATGAGAACAATTTATGGAATCATAGGCTTTCTAAATCTTGTATAGAAATGTATGAACAAAATTTCCAAAGAATAATCTACAATAAACATTCCAACATTGAAAATAATGGAACATGATGTCTGTATAACATGTCAGAAAGGGAAGATGTTTGGTAAAGTCTGTAAGGAAGTTAATATTAAATCTACCAGACCTATCCAGCTTATTCACTCAGATCTCAATGGAATGATGAGACATCAATAAAAAAATGGGGTGTGTACTTTATCACTTTTATTGATGATTTCACTCAAATGAAAAAAATAAATTTAATTAAGCACAAATTGGAATATGTATAAATATTTATATTTTTTATAAGGGATGTTGAGAGAGAAATGGGTGTTTATATAAAGAAGCTGACAACTCATTATGAAATAGAATATACATTAAATTCTATAGAATCATATCTAAAGAATCATGGAATTAAACATTAGTACAATGCTTCATACACCCCTCAACAAAATGAATTTGCATAAAGTAAAAAATAGAATCTTGGTAGAAATGGGACGAAGTATATAGACCGAGTATAAACATTATATTTTTCACTGGAGAGAAGTTATTAGTAATATTGTTCATATATAGAATAAATGTTTTATAAGGATGGAATCCAACATGACTTCCTATAAAATAGGGTATAACAGACAACCTTCAGTGAAATAATTTAGGGTTTTTGGAAGTCATTAATTACTAAAGATCAAAAATATGGATCATGGAAAATTTGATAAGAAAGGTGCATAAGGTATTTTTATAGGATATTCACCCAAGGGAAAAAAATTATAAATATTAGAACAAATTATTAAAAAAAATTAGATTCTTGTGATGTAAAATTATTGAAAGTCTAACTTCTTTAATAATGTTTTTTGAAAATGTTATTTTAAATAAATAAAAGACTTCCAAATAAAGAAAAATGACACCTAGGAACTTGTTCCTCGACCAGTATAAATAAAATATAATTGGGAAAAGTGGGTGCATAGAAATTAGTTGAATGAAGATGGAGAGGTTACATGAAAAAAATCAAGACTTGTTTATTTAGGATATTCACATATGATTGAAGTTAATTTTGAAGAAACATATTATTCTATTGCAAGATTAGAAACAATAATTATTTTCTTAATTTTGGCTACACATTTATGTCACAAAGTTTATAAGGTAAATTTGATGTTATATTTCCTAAAAGATAATATTGATGAAGAAGTTTTTATTGAGAAACCATGAAGGTTCTTACTTAATGAATATGAAACCAAGGTTTGTATGTTTAAGAAATCCTTGTATGATTTGAAATAAGATCCATGATCCTAGTACTCAAAACTTGATAATTTCTTAATAAAATTGAATTATTCTAAAGGGAAAGTTCATAACAACTTATATATGAAGGAGTTAAACTCAGGTACCCTAATTTTTACTTCATATGTTGATAACATAATTTTTATAGGGGATGGAGAAAATACTTGTAAAGAGTTTGTAGAAGAAATGATGATAAACTTTGAAATTCCAATGCTTTGAGAATTATCATTATTTCTGGTCTTACAAGTGAAATATAGGGAATGTTATATTTTTCAATCATAAGAAAATTACACTAGGGAGTTTTTACAATTGTTTGGTATGAGAGATTCCAAAGAATTTTCTAATCCTATTTCAGTCAGCATGAATATGAGTAAATAGGAATTTGGGAAAAGTTTGAATCCTAATGATTTCATAAAGTTATAGGTAGTTTGATATATCTTATAGCTTTAAGCCCTGACATTGTACATACTATTACTTTTTGTGCCAAATATCAAAGTGATTTAAAGGAATCTAACATGTTGAAATTAAAGATAATTATAATATATGTTAAAGGAATATATTCCTATGGTGTTTTGTATAAAAGAAGTTATGGTATGAACTTTCATGGTTATACTGATGTTGATTGGGCTGGTGATTTCAATTATATAAAATCAACTTCAGGAGGAACATTTTTCTTGGAAGAATGTTGTGTGAGTTATCATAGTAAGAAATAGAGTCCAGTGACTTTTAGCATAATTGAAGCAGAGTATGGTACTTTCATCCAAGATTGTACAGAAATGATTTGGATGAATTTTTAGTTAGAATACTTTAGGGTAAAATTTTATAAACAATTGAAGATACCTTTTCATAATTAGAGTGAAATTTATTCTTCCAAAAAAAAACTTGTACAACATTCAAGATAAAAGAACATTGGTACTAATTGTCCTTTAATTAAGAAGAAGGTTTTTGGTGGAGATATTATGCTGAATTATATTTCTAAAAAATATAAAATTACTAATGTTTTCATGAAATCTATACCAAGGGAGATATTGGAAGAACTCAGGATCCAAGATCATTTTCATCCTCCACCGAATACTTTCTAAATCTCTTAATGAAGTCTCTCACTGTGCTTTAGATAATATTGAAAATGGGGGAGATAAAGAATCAACATTATAGGATGTTTTTTACATTTATTTATTGTAATTTATATGAAGATATGTTTATCATAAAAATGGGGAAGAGAACAAATATGGGAGATTGAAAAAAATTAAGATAAAAAACATAAAATAAAATAAAAAGAGACGGGGATTTTATATTAACATAGACAAAAATTTTATTTTCCCTAATGTATGGAGTTCCTTAAAAAAATTGTTTAATCTAGTATTGAGGTGTTAGGACACTCTCTTTTGAGAAAGTATATTTTTGGTAAATGTTTAAAATTTTGATTTGTTACAAAAATGATTTGTGAAAAATTATAAATAATGAAAAATGATAAGTGTTAAAAGTTGTTAATTAATGTTGTAAACAAATAAAAATGGAGAGGTTTAAGTTCCTTTATGATGTTTTTTAAAAAAATTATTTTTTAAAAACTAAATTGTGTTGAAGAATATTATTTTTAAAATAAGAAAATATGAGTTATTGGAGAAGAAGAAATTCAGAAACTCCGAAAAGTTAAAAATTCATAAATTTACTTGAGAAGAATAAAGTAATAAATTTAAAAAAAGTTATAAAGTCAGAAATTTTATAGATAAAAATAAAGTTATAAAGTCAAACAAATCATAAATTCATCAATTTTATAGATTTGGAGAAATTCAGAAATTTTATAAAGTAAGAAAGTTGTCTGAGAAGAATAATTTTAGAAATTAAGAAAAAGTTATAACTTCAGAATGTTTCTAGAGATATAGAAATTAAGAAATGTTTGAAAGTTAGATATTTTCTAGATAATAATATATGAAATTCATCAAAGTTATAATTTCTAGACGTTAAGAAAGTTTACAAGATGAATAATGTTAGTTTTGAATTTAATAAAGCTGTTGAGATGAATGAAGTTAGAATGCCTGGAAGTTAATAAAGTTATTAAGATGAGGAAATTTTGGAAATATAGAATTTAATAAAGTTTATGAGATGAATAAAATTAGAAAATATGAAAGTTAATAAAGTTTTTGAGATGATTATATTTATAAAGTATGAATATTAATAATGTTTTTGAGATTAATAAATTAAGAAATTCAAGAAGTTAGAAAGTTTACTTAACTTTGTTAAGAAACTTTCTTACAAAATCATATGTTGTTATACTAATCTTTCAGAGTTTCCAATATTGTGATTAATCTCGTAATACAAGATGAATTTGTTTTTTGAGTAGAAACAATGCAACTGATGTTTTTTCAATTGGATGTACTTTTGTTAAATAAATTGGATTTTATAAATCGGATGGAATTTTTCAATCGGATAAACTTTTTTCCAGAGTATGAATAGATAAATTGGATGGACAAAGATTATGAATAGTAGAATAGGATGGAGAAAGTAGATGAATAGTATTTTCATATAGACAAAGTTGATGAATAGTGAAAAAATATTGACAAAGTGAATTAACCATGAAAACGAAAGGACTTAGTAAATGAATAGTAAAAATAGTCATACAATATTTTTATTACAATACGTAAAAATTTTATGTAACAAATTTGAAGTTGAAAGTTGTTCAAAGTTTAAGATATGTGGTCGAAGTTGAAACTTGTACAAAGTTATTGTTACAAATATTGAGGAAGTTATATGAAGCCGTGTTTAAGGAAATTAAAAGAAATGTTGGTGATATTGAGTTTGTAAAAATATTCCAGAATATTCTAGAAGGATTAAGAAGCATCCAACAAAATTGAGTTTAGCGGGAGTGTTGAAATTTTAATTTTTATGAGTGGGAAAATGAATTTAGTTTTCCACCTTTTCTATATTGGGAGAACCTATATAAAGGTTTGAAATGTATAATGTGTATACCATTATTCACCCCATATGAAAAGTTTAAACACCAAAGATTTGGTGTTAAAAGTGAGTTTCCAACCAATGTTTGTTTTTTTGTTGAATAAGAGTTTTATAAATAATGTTTTTTGAATATAAGAATTGGACATAGGTTAGTTCAGATTACCATATTGAGGATTACTCGATAGAGTGAAATGGATAGAGTTTTTGTTTAAAATATTTGTGAGGTGTGAGTTTTGTTGAATCAGAAAGAATTTTTTTTTCAGTAATGATTTATGAAAAGTTGAATCATATAGATTTTACAGGATGCAGGCATATTGGGTGGACACATACCAGATGGAGAAATAAGATGGAGGAATTGGATAGACTTTTTAGATGAACTTTCCTGGAATATATTTCACAAATTTACATTTTTTTTTGCTCATATTTTGTAAGAAAATTTTGTAAATTCGAAGGAGTCAATATAATCATACCTATCAAGAAGTAGAAGGAGTCTAATGAGAGTTGGATCAAAGTTTTATTTAATTATTTTTAATAGTGAATGTCTATATACCCATGGTAGTGGCCATAGAAAGAATCTAGGTTGTCACACTGATGTAGAAAAATCTAAATTTGGTGTGCCTTATTTTTTTCCAATATTTTAATGGTTTTTATTTTCTTAAAAAAATGTAAGGAATACAACACTAACAAGTTTCAGGGGTTAAATTTCATGAAGTTGGAATTTTTTTAAAAGAAAACCACTTATTCAGCCTCCTCTTCTCATTGTTTTAATAATCCTTTTTACCTTCAAGAGAGAGAGTAAAATAGATAGAGAGAGATGGAGGGATAGGGAGAGAGGGATCTAGTGAGTATGTGATGGTGGAATTTAGTCAAGATTTTTTATAACCCAAATAAGTAAGATGCAATACATGTTAGAGTCTTTAAGAAATTAGGTGTGGTGAGAATGGTATTTTGGTAAAGCTATGTTTGATGATATTTTAGAGTGAGGGAAATTAGTGTTGGTGTTTGGATAGTTATAGATTGTGAGACATTAAGCGGTAGTTACTATGGAGGATGGGTGGTGTTCAATGGTTTCATAATGTTGGTGGTGGGTTCCATATCTATAAGGTTTTTTTAATGATTAAGTACTATAACTTTTTAATAAAAATATAAAAATAAGGAAACTGTCCAATTTAAAATGGTGGGTTTGACTGTTATATTGGGGGAAGATAACTTTTTTGGAGTTATTTTATAAAATAATTCATGATAAGTTAGCCCCATGAATGGGTTAGCATTGAAAAGGTTGTTTGGAAACAAGTTGTATGGGTAGTGTGCATTGACAATTATGGGGAAAAGTGTATAAAAATATAAAAAATGAAGGAAAATAGAAATGGTACAATTATTGAGAGGGCATTCCTCCTAAATGTTAAGAGTTAAATATATGAAAAAAATAATACAAATGGGAAAAAATTATAATAATTTTATTGAAATGATTTTAAATTTGGGGCTACTTTATAGCTTTCAAATTTAATTCTTATCATGTCGACAATGCACTTCATTAAGAACCTTCTACATTCCTCCCCTATAGAAATGTGTCAATACTTCCTATATTTAGATCTGGTGGCCCTTTAATCTAAATTATTAATGTGTTAGTTTATGGATTGTATTTGAAGTATTCAACTTTGTTCCCCAAGATTTTGAGTATTATGTTGAATTATTGGGATCTAGATATTGTGAATGATGGTTTATTATTCTTATTTTCCAAGGATGAGTTTGGGTATGCATCTCCTTACCATCATTGGACCCTTACTGTTCAGTTTAGTTCTAATCATTCTGATCTATTAGTTTTCAAGAATTTATTTAGAAAATGAAGCTTGAAAAGGATGATAATGATCTTGATTCTTAAATATATATACTTTTGAATTTTTCTATTCTTGTAATTGGACATTATAAATTATTAGGTGAGTAAGGGTAGAGTGTATGATAAGAGGTGTTTTTACCTATATAGATAGACCTTATATGTTCACAAGGTCCATGATTCTTGTTTAGTAGTATTGGTGTGTTTATCTGGCCTTGCCCTCTCTTTTCAAAACCCATAAATATTGAGAGGCATTAGGGATTAATTTATGAGATTCTATATGATGATGTTATAACCCTCACATTGAAACACATGAGGGGTCCCAGATTTTTGTTGTGATGGACCTTTCAAATCATTTTCCATGATGCATATTATTGTAAGAATGATCCAAGATCTCTTTATATAAGATCTTATGTTACCTTCATAGGGTCTCCATTTTCTCAAAATTCCATCACCATGAGAACTTAACATTTTTTTGAAATAGATGGAACCTGGTGGACTGTGGACCCTATAATTCCCCATCCTTCTCCCATTTCTATTTTTAGTGGATACTTATAGGTGTGTCTCTTGTGATTAATGGACCCAATAGTGGTCTTGAAGAGTCTAAAATTTTGTAGTTTCATTTTTAGACTTCCCCATATAATAAAAACCTTAAGGGCCTTGGAATTGTGGGAGTGAAACCTTATTATGCATCATGGATGGAAAGTGATAGATTTTGGTGATCACATTCCTTCATGGGTGGACATGTATAAGGTTAGGCTATCCTTAAAAGGATCTCTCTAAAAGGATGGTTTGTATTATTAATGTTTAGAGTATGGCTCCCAATATTATTATAAAAATGAGGGTAAGGAGTTATCCCTATAGGTGCAGGTGATGTCTCAATGATCTTAAGGTTTATTTGGGGAAGTCAGCTTATTTATTGTATCTTTAGATGCCAAAAATCATTAATTAGTATTCTTTTATCATAGGATTACTCTAAATATAAAAGAACCCAATACCCTTTTGGTTCAATTTTTTTCTTAATTATCATATGAAGGGTAGTGTTAGGAAGAAGTCATTGCCTCATAAGTTCATAGTAAGAGTTTTATCATCAGTTTTATGACTAAGAGTAATTTAGATCTTCTTCCAGGTTCACCCAAAGGTTAGATTTTTAAGGCCATCAAGGCCTCAACCTTCTAGTTTAACATTCTCAATTATTATTTTGAATACAGGAGGGATTGTATCTCTATAAAAATGTGATTTTACCACTTTAGAAGAAAAATAAAAGCATTTTAATTTTTATATGATTCTTGAACCAAAATATAAGGTGTAGAATATCAAGGAACATGACCATTGGCCAGAGAATAATGACTCTTTGTATAGAAATCCTTGTAATGACCACATATGGATCTTATAGAATTTTGGATTATAAAATAGATACAAAAAATTATTCTCTCAAAATATTACTATCATGGCTACTTAATGTGCTTAGGTAGCCTAAAAATCTGCAGTGTCTGTGAAATGTGATATCACATAAAAGAAAGTGTTATGGAGAGACTTGGGAAATTTTAATTTAGATATGCTCTAATTATTTATGGGGGTATACTTAAAATATATGTTTGGGATCTATAGAAGAAAAATGTTTCTATGTATTCTAAAAGAAATAAATTTAGCACTTTAATAGGTTTTTAGTTACTAACCACTTAATATAATTGGGTTACTCAAGTGATTGTTTCAAGCTCCATGATGCTAAGGATTATAGTCAAAGAGTACTGAGAAGACTCACACTCGAAGAACGGAACTCACCCATACTATATTGATCAATAGTAATATGTTTAGGGATCACCTTCTATAATGAGAAACTAATGCTACATCAAACCCTCATAGTAATGGACCAAGGTAACACACTCAACCGATACTGATTAAGAGTCATTAAAATGTGAGTTTCACTTACACCACCTCATGTTGTATATCTAATTCCAAAAGAAAGGTCATCTCCATGTTCTGCACTAGAAAACTTCTTATGGTGGACTACTCAAGTGCCTGTATTTGAGTCTGGAAGTAACTTGATGAACATGTGGGGATCAGCATCATCCCGATAGGCTAAAAACATAAATCCACTAATATGTCATTATAAATAGACATGAATGAAAAAATGGATCACACCAAATATATCCTTGTGGAAAAAAACTTAGGATAATCTATTCACTTACCCAAATCAAAAACCAGGTGAAAAAAAAACATTTTTCCGTAACATGTACGTATGTTGCTTTATAGTCCTGATCCCCGAGTCTAAATTAAATATCCGTCATCGGTCTTAAATCATCCTTCTTAATATCAGGTTCATGATGTAGTAGACAATTTTTCATTCTGACACTGTATTAAGAAGGTACGTTAGATATTAGATTTCAAAACAATAATAATAATAATAATGTTATTATTATTATTATTATTGGGTGCTTCTTGAACCCAATCCATGAGTTCAATTTATATATCCAACATTGATCTCGAAATGACTGTCTCAAAGTTAGGTCCACAATTTCATTGAACGATCAACAATCTGATGTCATACAAAGAAGTTATGACTGAATTAATGTTTTAATAATAATATAAATGATAATAATATTATATTATTATTATTATTATTATAAATATTATTCATTTATCCAAGGGGAGGAAGGCAACACACAAAACCCCCATGTTCATGTGTGGTGCCACCTTTGATCATTTTCTTAAAAGAAATTATTATTGAAATATATATATGAGGAATGGGATTCATGTGGCTATACTCCACATTGGACCTTCCCCTTCATTAACCACAAACCTATTTTTAATGTTACTATCATTATTAAAAACAATAATAACACCCACCACATTGATCATGTTTGACCACATCATCAAAGATCCAATTCTGGCCACCACTATGTATACGCTAAACCCCCTCATCTATGAGACACCATGAACAAAATATGCTCAAAACCAATAATGGGATAATGCACATCATTGCCACGCATCAACTGAGAAACATAGGGATCATTGATTCTATCTCAAACCACCTCTAATCACCCTTAATTATCATCGCAAATCGATCAAATCCACGATTTCAAACTCGCACCTGTGGTAACAATCTGATCCATTCAAAGAAACCATCCCACTCGTTCATCATTATGTCCAAAAACCATTGATATGCATGTCATTCATGCTACCGTAATGAATATGGGGTTTGACCGCACTCAAACCCACCCTAATAAAGTAGAATCATGGCCCCATAGGCCAATGGTAAAGAACATGGTGAACGGAGACATGAAAGTCACAAGAAAAAAATGAATCATCATTGTTAAATAATTATTTCCTAGAAATTATATAAATGGGGTGATAACATGTGAAATAAGGGAAGAATTATAATGGATAAATGTAATCAATAAATTGTGAGGCACATATGAATAAAAAATACCATAGATAAAAATTAGATAAAATACATGCACAATATTTTAATAAAAATGGATAAAACCATAAATGATGATCCCTACCTCAATTATGGATCAATCATTGTTTAAAAAAACCATATTCTAGTGATGAAGGTGATAATCCAGCTATATTCATTGTTTGTCTCATAATTTTCTTCTATCTGATTATCTATCGTTATATGATTCTAGTCCACTAATAAAGAACATCATCCTTCTCTTCCTATATCTAGTAATAGTTATGCATCTAACCCTTGTAAAATTTTAATAAGATAGTATTTATAGAGAATTTAACTCGGTAATTTAATAAAATAAATATATAATTTATTTATTTATTTTAATTTATTGCACATGCTAATGACTGCCTCTACCGGACATCCCATGCCGAAAAACTTTAGGTTGCATCTAGGAAAACCCCCATGCTCCAGATTCAACCATGGTCTCATATTTCTGATCCATGAAATCTTTCATGATATATTCAATTATTTTTGAAAAACTGTATTTTCATGATATAAAATATTTTTAATATTTTTATAAAATTAATTTCAGGCTCACCAAACTTCATAATCACATTCCATCTTAGTTCTTGGCTCTGAAAATATTCCTAGGAATATTCCAAAGTATTATATAGAAAAAAGACTCTCTATATTATTCCCTTATTCAAATTATTTTGTCCCCAAAAAAGTAAAAAGTGAGGAAAAAGTTGGGGATACTGAGCTCTCAAATGGGTCTACCACTCCCAAGAGCTCCCCTGATGGGTTTTTTTCTGCAAAAAAAATACAAACCCATGTAAAACACTTTACCATGAAGGGTATTTCTATACTGGTTCTCAACACCACAGACTCCATGAAAAAGGAAACTCCACTCTCACAACCTAACTTACCCAAGTCAGTATTGTACAATGAGTCCTGAACATACCTTTTCAACTACGGAATGTGGGTAACAACAAGCACCCAAACTAACTACAATTATAGGTTCATGTAGTGAACCACCTTGCTAACCTGACATAGTAACTGGAAAAAAGGCCTAAAATCCTTTGAGACATCCCGTTGTCCTAGATAAATATCCATGATCTTTGACATTGTGAGATATCTCAGTATAGATGATATCCTCAATGAACTTCAAAGGCCACTTTCATTGGTCCTCAAAGGACTCTTGACATTTTTTTACAGTCCTCATACTCCCTTGGATGAACTGTACCCCTTTCGTAGCCATCACTAGAACCAACCTCTTGTGTCTCACATTCTCCAACTCAGATGCTGAGGACACAAGGGTACTGTTACAAAATGCTACCATGAATCGTCCCAAGAAAGGTTAAGGATCCAACTCATAAGTCATGAGAACTCTGCTATGGTGTTCAAAACCCAAAAGGGTATCACTGAGAATTAAAAACAACTACCAAAACTCTATGAATCCATGATTGGTACATAAACCACTAAAACCTAGAGGTGGTGATAACCCATCCCAAGGTCAAACTCTGAGAACTACTTCATCCCAAACCACTAGTTAAAGAACTCAATGATTATAGGGAGTGGATACACTTCCTCACATCACTAGTTTCAAGTGACACTAAAACATGCATAACCTCAAGCTCTCATCCACCTCTTAGGCCAACAACATAAGGATTCCTAGGAAAACACATTGGGTCTTATGAATACCCTTGTCTAAAGACTCCTCCAACTACACCTCCAACTCTCACATCTACACGGGGTTATCTAATATGCACGCATAAACATATCAATTCATCCCTAGTACAAGTCCATACATAAAAAAAACTCTCAATGGAGAGTCCAACCCAACACATCCTCAAGATGGATTTCCTCATACTCTTCCACTATCGTAGAAAACTAAAATCACTTGTAATCTACTACACCAAGGGTAATACTAGCCAATATAATAAGAAATTGGCTATAACCTCCTTTGATTGATCACATCATTCCCTTCTATGAGATCACTCTTTATCAAAGGAGGAAAACTTGATCCCAAAAAATCATAATTACTAATAAACCTATAGGTATAAATCATCTGAGCATATATGATAAATAACTAGACCATACTGAGGAGAACATCATAGGGTCCCACTACTTATATGGAAATATTTCATATGAGGATCTCTCTCTCTCTCTGTCTTCTTATAGAGTCATGTCACACTATAGGTAGAAGTGTGTGATCGTTGGTCCTATTTGTAGAAGTCTCAAACAAAAGGGTCCAAAAAAGGCTCCACTGGTATCACTTGGTATCAACAGGGGATATGATTAAGTATAAGTGGATCATAACTCTGTGTAAAATCCGCAACTGGGGTAGTGAATACACACATCATACCTCGAACCACACTCAAATATTTTATGAGGTATTACTTATTGGAACTCATTATTTCCCTTTCCCTATTATTTACCACATCCAAGGCTTTCTCAGACACCTTATCATAATCAAAACCCTTAAACACACAAGTTAAAGGAACTCATCCACCACACCATAACACTATCCACTTTGGGCAGCACTAACTCATCCACATGGTTTTAGATCGCTTCTTTGGAACATGTCTGGGTGAAGGAATTGTCCCTATTCCTTTAATGTCCAAATATATATCAAACATCACCAATAGAGGGCTATACTAACACCCTTTATCACCCTATATAAGTCTCACTTTCAGGACCACCGTCATGAGGGGTCTCATCCAAGCGTGACATTCACACCAGAGGATCATGCCAATCCTCTACAACACAAGGATGGGGTCTATACCACCATATAACCATATAAATATCAAACTTTGTAACCCATGATGCACACTTATAATAGGTCTGTCATCTTCTGGTACAACCATAGTAAACTGCTACTCCAAAAATAAAACGGGTCACAAACGCAACCATACAATCGGTTGAGGGTATGCACAAGACAAAAAACATGGATCGTCTCCTTGAGATAGAACTCCACTACCTGAGGGTCTAGATCACCAAAAAAACTATTTTTTCTTTATCTCTATAACTTTCATAACATGCCAATATTACATTAATCATCTTCTTGTCCTGCTAAATCCATCATCTTCCCAACATGTCGTCAATCAACCATCACATCTAATAAGAGATATAATCACCACTAAAAAGATGGTAGCACTACCTTGTGTCCACCAAGAGGAATCACCTCATGAGTGCATCCCTAAACTGAGACCTCATCACTCAACTGATCGTTATTACTACATTGTATTGGAAACCAAACTGGTTGTCATTGCGGAGACATCTTAAAGATTATCATGACATACCATAGTCAATGAGTCTATTTGGGGAGATAAATCAAGAATGACAAGGAAATCACAACCCATTAATTTATGACTCATGTATTATAACACGTCAAGATTTTATGGTATGTATCTTTTTAAACATAATCTCTTTGATAGCTTACGTTGCATGCAACATCGAGCTTAAACGAACCATGATATACTATAAATATTATTATTTAAAATTAAAATTATCTCCTAGACATTAAATTGGTGGTTATGATTAGGATTAACTATCTTATGAAAATATATTATTGAATTAATTGGTTACCAATTAATTAGAAATTAATATTTAACCCAAATTAATATAAAGGGAATGTTTTACTAAAAAACTATTTTTATTCTCCAAAGGTGTTTAATCTTAAGAAATTAAATAAATTAATATTTTTGAATGATATTAATGAAATATATAATATATATATATATTCAATAAAATATTTTTTACATTCATCCAATATATTTAATAAGCATAAGATAAGAACCAACCCAATATTACACATAAAAACTTATATTTTTATAGAAATAGTTTCACTATCTTTTAATGGAATGCCTATTTTAAATATGAATTTTGAAATTTTTATAAATTATATTTGAAGAAATAATATTATTATTTTAAATAATAATATTAAAATTTACAATGGTTTAAGTTTTACTATTAATCTAATAAGTTTCATGTTTTGATAAATAGTGAAAAAATACTGCATTTTAATTGAAAATTGCTTTTTCATCTAAATAATTTATAATATTAAATTATATTTTTAATAGTTTTAAAGTATAATTAGAAAAAAATCATTTAATATAATTTAGGTCATTAGAATCAATTTAACATTTAATTTTTATATAAAAACATTTCAATCTTTTGAATGTTTTCACTTTAAAAACGCATTTTTGTATTCTAACAACGAGATTAATTTTAAATCAATTATTGGAACTTATAAGTTTTTAATTTTGAAAAATGGATTCCATATTTATAATCATTGGGACTAAATTATGTAAATAGGTCCCTTTTATTTTTGGACATTATGAATAGTAATTTTTTGTAATTTTTGTTAACATAGTTAAAGGTAAATTGATTAATTAAGGGTAAAAAAATTTTATAAATGTTATAAAATTAACCTAAAACTTATTCTAATTTTATTGGACGAGTTATTATCAATAAAAATCATCCTTTGGATGATTTTATGACCACTTGGATCCACTTTTATTACTTTAATTCTTTATTAGTATTTTATTCAAAGGAAAGTCAAATATGCCAAACTCATATTTTTAATAAATATTACATTTTTTATATATGGTTATTCAAAATATTCTTTTACTATAAATATTCATTAAAAATATGAAATTTTTATATTAATAATGATAAATTATTTTTAAATTTTATGCAATAAATAATTAAATTAAAGGCTTCACAATGATGATACATTAATTGTTTAATTAATGGACATATGAAATAAATGTTATTAAAAATATTAAAATAAATATAATTTTATATAATTAATGTCATATAAGAATTTTATAGATGACCTAGACATATTAAGGATGTATTAAATGTTTTTGTTTGAAGTTATCTGGTGTATTGGTATTTTTATAAAAGGCAAGAAATGAATAGTGTCAAAATTGACAATAATGACATTTTAGAATAAATAATATCTTATAAAATGATATAAAATTTATAAAAAACTAAAATTTGGAGAAAAAATATTTTTATAAGGTTTAAAATTTCATCCATTACTAATTTAAAATTCATTTTTCATTTTATATTAACTATATTAACCCTTAAAGAGTAAAAATTCAAGTTTTCACGGTAAGAGTTAAAGGGTTTAACTAAGGGTCAAAACCATAAGATAAGGGTAATAATGTAAAATAAACTTGACTAAAAAAATTTTGTTTAAAGGATTTATATATATACGCATATTATCTTATAAATAACTCACTTTTAATAATTTTGGAATTGAAAATTAAATTATATTAATTTAATATTTATGGGGTTTCCAAAAATGCCCCTCAACTCGATTATAAAAGGGCACCTCCTCCCTCACTTCATCACACCACTATGAGCCTTCTAGATCGACCAAAACCTAAAAATATATCCTCACAACTTTCAAACCTTCATCATTGAATCCTTAAGTTGTATATAAATCCAACCAAAGAAGTTATTTTGTACAAATCAAAAGAAGATACCCAAAGAAGAGGTAATGTTCATCAATGAACATTTTTGTTTTATTTATTTCCTAAACCCATTAAATTATTTTTATTTAATGTTTATATAATAACCTAGGTTTCATAAATATACTTATATTTTTTTATATTATGGTTTATACCTACACTCACACACACTTCCATAAAATGGGATATGCAATCATCATTCGTTTATACAGTGGGTTACTGCCTCACGAACCAATATTGTTCTTTCTTCTATTTCCATATTTAATGGTTCATAATAATGATGTAATTTATATTTTTATAGAATATATGATTTATTTAGGATTTATTTATTCTTATTTAATTATTATATAACACATACCTTCATGTTTTCCATTTTTTGTTAATATGATAACTTTGTTTGTGGACGTGTGGGCTACCACCTCCTCAAAATGATGTGATTCATCCACACTTTATATGGAATTTATTAAAGATTATTTTAAGTAAAATATATTATATATATTACATAATATTTATACTTTAATTATATTATTTACTTTATTTCTTTCAATACGACAAGAAAATGGAAATATCGTTCATGTCTATGTATGGCCTATCATCCCCATGAACGGTGTATTTTATCTTCTATTTCTATATCTTATAGATTATAATAAATACATATATACTGAATATAAAGGATATTTATTTCATTTTTATCATTATTAATATGACTAAATCATTATATAAATAAGAGGATAAAAAATATAACAAATCAAAACACATGTGAAAAACAAGGCGATTATTACAAGAAACAGAACTTTAACAAGGAATTTTAAAAAATGGGTAATATAAAGTCATAAGTAAATAATATATGGTATTATAAAAATGAATATGGTTTTGTGGTAGATTTATAATAAATATATTTTTATTATACAATATTTTTTAATGAGTATTATGAGATTCAAGACATAATGTATGGGATTTTTGTTTCGCTATTATTTTTGTGTGACACATGTCTTACACACTAGTTATTTATTTTATGTGGTGTATATACTACCCATGAATGTATTTTATGACTATTATTTTGAATATTATGGTATTTTAATATCCATATAATTTTATTTATTTCATGGGGAATATGATTCTATTGATTATAATGTGGTAAGGGTTATTTCACAATCTTTTTATTATTTGGGATTGTTTAAGTTTAATTCTCCACTGGAGAACATTTTTCTTCCATGTCTATGTTTTATAAAAAAATAAAAATGATTTTTCAATTATCCTAGAAAAATTAATTTATTTTTAACCATGTTATAATTTTTATAAAATTGTTTGAATGGAATATTTTTTTCATTTTCCAAACGTGGTACTTTATGACTTTTTCAACTAAAATACAGAAGGAATGTTTTTTTTAATATATGTGGCATGAGCATATTTTTCTATCATCATGATTCATTATTATATTAAAGCTTATTTTAAAATTTTACAAGTTTATTTTCAATAATGAAAATTCTTTTAAAATTTCACAACCTTTTAAATAAATGATTTTAAGGTAAAAAAGGGGTATTTCTCTCAATAATTTTCAATGATTTTATTAGAGAATTTTTATTTATGTCAATATCATTTTTTGAATTTTATGATTCATTTAGGTTAATTTATTATGATACCATTTTCAATATTTTATTAAATTTTTTATGATCAATTTCACTGTAGATTTTCTATTTTTATACCATTAACTATATTACTCAGAATAGTTTGTGATTATATTTACTAATTGGGGAAAGTTACTTACATTTCATATGTATATGTTGTTCATGTTTCGTATTATTTATATGAGTAATGCATTGCACATAGTATGTGATGGTTGGGGCCCTCTATAGCCCCTCTATGCATCAGTAGGTCTCATTAGACAAAGAATATATGGATTTGACTGAGGCCTTTCCCATTTATTTTTAGATCTGGATTTTGTTGAGGCCTTACCCATTTATTTTGAGATATATTGGTTGAGTTCTTGCCAGTATGTTTCATATTTCCATCATTATGCATTCCATCATTATGAGATCAGCTATTGATATTACATTTTATTATTCGACTAGTAGAATATCCATGGTTATGATTCCTAGTCATGTGGTTATTTAAATGGAATGTGTTTCAGTTATTTACCTTGGCATACTATTTATGCCTTATTAACTCATACCTTCTGTTGTATACTTACCCTTACTAAGAATTTGAGATCACCCCTTTTATATGTTTCAATTTTTTACCCAAAATTCCAAGAATTATATTATAACAGATATATAGGGTTACACAAAGAGGAAATAATAGAGGTCTCAATGAAACAGTTTTTTGTATTTTATGTTTTGTAATGTATTGTGGATTTAAATTATGTGTCTAGTTTACCAATACTACTATACTATTCATTCCTTCAGAATTTGATTCCTTGTATAAAGTACCAATGTAATAATGTAACCACTGGCTCCAGGCTTCTAGGGTTGAGGCGTTATAGTTGGCATCAAAGGATGTTTAGAATAAACCTTGGAAACTAGAATTAGTAAAACATAGATTAGGGAACTAAAAATTATGACCAAATTTGGAAATATATCCAAATAATCTAAACTTATTATTTAGATATTAATTATACCTAAATTATAAATTTAAATTATGTGATTTACTAGTTTTGATATTATAAATTATGTTTTATAATTTTATGATCAAATATAGTATATTCTATTTTTTTTAGAAATGGTTCCTAGTGGAAGTAATGGAAACTGTATCAACACATGTAATTCATGTAGGGATTTTCCTCCTATTCAAGATAATGATGTTGGAGTTGGAAATTCAACCGGTTCTGAAAAACTGATAAATATATTGAACAACAGACTCATATTATTAGCAATAACCTTACCCGTAAGGAGCATTCTGATCCACAATGTGAAGGAATAATGTTAGACTACTTCATGAGAAAAAAACCAATTTCATTCAATTGGACTACTAATCAGTTCATAGTTGAGAAATGGATATGTTTTTTAGAAAAGATATTTCTCATATTGGTAAATAATGAAAGGGAGAAGGTTATCATGGCATTTTATCATCTATTGGGAGATGCAGATCAATGGTGGTCATTGATTCAAAACATTAAAGAGGAATAAGAAATAGAAAACATGGAATATAAGGATTTTAAGGAAATTTTCTTGTAAAAATATTTTCCCCTTGAACAGAACCCAAATATGGAGAGACATTTCTTGAGTCTGAGACAAAAGGAGGAAGAGGATGTTGTTAAGCATGAATATAACTTTACAAGATTAGCAAGGAATGCTATGAACTATAAACATAACCCAATGAGTAATATTGATCATTTTTTTATGGGTTAAAACCATTCCTTTGAAGGGAACTGGTCTCCTAAACTTTCTTATCATACAAGGGTATAGTCTCATGTGCTATCAAGAAAGATAAATAATTATCAAAGTCTTGTGAGTTCAAAGGGAATAAAGAGAATAAGATAATGACATAGCAGGAGTTAGATAATGGGAATAAGGTAAAGAATAGTTTTCTAACATGTGATACTAGTGGAAGGAAACACCCTGGTGTCTGCTTAAAAGGAAAAGGAGTTTACTTCATGTGTGGTGAGAAAGACCATTATGCTCATGATTACAAGGGAAAGAAAGAAGATAACAATGTTCAATTATACAATTATAAATATATGGGAAATTATACAAATGATTTTCATCAACATAAAGGAAATATAAATCATAAGAAGAATAGGGATCAAGTTCAAGATTATGTTGTTTTTATAGTTGAAGTGGAATAATTAAAGTATTTTATTCTCTAATTATAAAAATCATAAGATATATAATGATTATATTATAGTATTTTTTCTTTAATTATTTGTAATAATTTATCTTTTCCTTAAGGTTTTAAGGTGTTTAATGTATTCATATATGTGTTTTGTGATAATAAGATCTACATTATATGGTTTGGTGAATCTCATGTTAAGTTGATTTTAGAAATTTAGTAACCTTCCTTATAAATATTTGATCTTTGAATTTTGAAACATGTATTTTGGATGAGTATTAAGGTAACTACTTATGAAATGGATTAAGTTGAACTTTGGATATTATTATTTTAGGTTAAAGTATGATTTAATATATTGGGAAACCTGTTCTGAACATTTTGGTTTTTTTAAATGTTTAAAATCCAAAGTAACAACTCATGGATATTATGATTCATAGAAGTTCCTCAGGTATGAAATATTCATTTTGAACATTCATTTCCAGGTGTAAGGGATGAAGTGAAAATAGACCGAAGGATAAAAAAATTATGAGATTATGCTTATGACCTGAAAATAAATCAATCAAGTGATTATCTCTACAGTAAAAGAATCCCTCAACTCTAATAAAAGGATTTTGTAACAAAAAACAATATTTGTTTAATTTTCCCTATGAGAAATAAATAGCCTTTTAACCAGGCTCAAATTTATGGTTTTGTGATGGATAACTTTCTTATAATCATATTCTCTATCACTCTCCATCAGAACTTGATAGTTATTTTTCTCTTCCATGTCCATGTTTTCCTATATAGAACCCTGGTATGTATTATCTCAGGTGACCTTCATACTTCCCTTTCTTTATTTTAGAGTGGAATTTTTGTTAACCCTTATTTCTATATGAGGTTTCAATAAAGTTATTTTAAATATTCAAACCATAGTTAATGAAACTGAATTCAAAAATTGTAAGGATGTTGTTTATTGAAGGAGGTGATAATATAATACCCCAAGATTTTATGGTATGTGTCTTTTTAAATTTAATCTCTTTAATAGCTTACGCTGCATGTAACATCGAGCTTAAATGAACCACAATATACTATTAATATTATTATTTAAAATGAGAATTATATCCTAGCCATTAAATTGATTTTTATTAATTGGATTAACTAACTTATATAAATATATGATTGAATTCATTGGTTACCAATTAATAAGAAATTAATATCGAAACAAAATGAAAAAAAATGAATGTTTTTATAAAAAAACTATTTTTATGCTCAAAAGGCATTTTATCTTAATAAATTAAATTACTTACTATTAATGAATGATATTAATGAAATATATATAATATATATTCAATAAAAAATTACATTCATCCAATATATTTTATTAGCATAAGATAAGAATAAACCTAATATTACAAATAAAAACATATAATTTTATAGAAACATTTTTACTGCATTTTAATGAAGCACCTATTTTAAATATAAATTTTTAAAATTTTATAAATTATATTTGAAAAAATAAACATATTATTTTAAAGTGAAATATAAAAATGTGATTTTTTTTATTTTTTAGTATTTTTATGATAATTTTCATGTTTTGATGAATAGTGAAAAAATACTACATTTTAATTGAAAACAGCTTTTTCATCTAAATAATTTATAGTACTAAATTATATTTTTAAATTATTTTAAAGAATAATTTGAAAAAATTTATTAGTTAAACCAATTTAGGCCATTTTACTCAATTTTATATTCAATTTGGAAATAAAAGCATTTCATGTTTTGATGAATAGTGAAATAATAATACATTTTAATTGAAAACAGTTTTTTCATCTACATAATTTATAGTATTAAATTATATTATTAAATTATTTTAAATAATAATTAGAAAAAAAATTATCAGTTAAACCAATTTAGGTCATTTTACTCAATTTCACATTCAATTTGGAAATAAAAATATTTCAATCTTTTGAACGTTTTCACTTTAAAAACCTATTTTATCATTTCATCAACGGAATTAATTTGAAATTAATTAATACAAATTATGTGTTTTAAATTTTGAAAAATGGATTCTATATTTTTAATTAGTGGGTCTAAATTATTTAAATAGTTCCCTTTTATTTTTTTACATTATGAATGGTAATTTTAGTAATTTTTTTATTAACACGGATAAAGGTAAATCAAGTAATTAAATGTAAAAATAATATTATAAATATTATAAAATTACCCTAACACTTGATCTAATTTTATTTGATAAGTTTTTTTCAACCAAAATCTTCCTTGGGATGATTTTATGGCCTCTTGGAGCCACTTGAATGACTTTAATCTTTTATTAGTATTTTATCCTAATAAAAGTCCAATATTCTATACTCATGTTTTTAATAAGTATTATATTTTTTATATGTGGTCATTCAGAATATATATTCAATTAAAATAGTAATTAGAAATATAAAATATTTATCTTTATCAGGATATATTATTTTTAATTTTAAAGGAAAATAATTAAATTAAAGTCTTTCACAATGATGATGCATTAATTGATTAATTAATGGACATATCAAATAAATGTTATTAAAAATATTAAAACAAATAAAATTTTATATAATTAATTTCATTCAAGAATTTTATAGATAAAATATACATATTTAATTATTTATTAAAGTTTTTAGTTTGAATTTATCTTGTGTATTGATATTTTTAAAAAAGTCAGGAAATGAATAGTGTAAAAATTGACATTAATGATATTTTATAATAAATAATATTTAATTAAATTATATAAAAATCATAAAAACTAAAGTTCATAAAAATTATTGGGATAACATTTTAAATTTAATACATTCATCATTTATTATTTATTATTTTTTTTTTGGTATTTTATAGTAACTATATTAACCCTTAAAGAGTAAAAATCCAAGTTGTCATGGAAAGAGTTAAAGGGTTTAACTAAGGGTTAAATATAAAAGATAAGGGTAATAATGTGACCTAAACTTGTATAAAAATTATTGGTTGAGATTATTTCAACACATCCTAATCTTATATTATAATTAACTCACTTTGGAGCCATTTGGAATTGAAAATTAATTTATATTTAATTTTATATTTTTTGTGTTTCCAAAAGTTCCCCCCACTTACATTATAATAGGTCAACACCTCCCTCACTTAATCACAACACTTTTAGTCTTAAATATTAACCAAAACCTGACCATTTATCCTCTTAAATTCCCTAAATTCATCCTAGAATCCTTACTTTGGGCAGAAATCCAACTAAAGATGTACTTTTTTGAAAATCAATAATAGATACCCAAAGAAGAGGTAACATTCATCAACAAACATTTTTGTTTTATTTATTCCTTATACCCCTTTAATTATTTTTAATTAATGTTTATATAATAAAATAATTGTCTTAAATAAGCTTATATGGTTTTATATTAAGGGTCTTACATATACTCATACACACTTCCATCAAATGGGATATGTAATCATCGTTCGTGTGTACGGTGGACTACCGCCTCGTGAACCGATGTCATTTTCACTTCCATTTCCACATTTAATGGTTGGTAATAATGATGTAATTTTTAATTTTATATGATATATAAGTTATTTATTATGTATTTATTCTTATTTAATTATGATATAATAAAGACCTTCGTGCTATCCATTTTGTGTAAATACGATAACTTCATTTCTGGATGTGTGGGCTACCGCCTCCTCAAAAGGATGTGATTAATTTACACTTTATATGTAATGTATTAATTATTGGATTAGTGAATTTATATTATATATATTACATAATATTTCTACTGTAATTATATTATTTACTTTCTTTCTTTCAATACAACAATAAAAAGTAAACAACGTTCATGCGTACATACGGCATATCATCTCCATGAACAATGTATTTCATTTTCTATTTTTATCTTTTATATATTATAATAAATACATATATACTGAATATATATTATATTTATGTCATTTTTATCATTTTTAATATTATTAAATCATAATATAATTAAAATGATCCAAAATATAACAAATCAAAACACATGCGAAAAACAAAGCAGTTATTACCAGAAATGTAACTTTAACATGGGATTATTGAAAAAATGGTAATATAAATTCATAAGTAAATAATATATAGTATTATATAAATTACTATGGTTTAGTGATATATGTATAATAAATATATATTTATTATACAGTTGTTTTGAGTTAGTATGACGAGAGTCAACACATAAGGTATGGGATTTTTGTCTCACTTTTATTTCTCTGGGACACATTATTTATACACTACTTATTTATTTTATGTGGTTTATATACTTCCCATGAATGTATTTTATGACTATTATTATGAAGATTTTGGTATTTTAATATCTATATAATTTTATTTATTTCATTGGTCATATGATTCTATTGATTATAAAGTGGTAAGACTTATTCCAAGATCTCGTTATTATTCGATATTGTTTAAGTTTAAGTCTCCATTGGGGAAAATTTTTATTCCATGTTTATGTTTTCTAAAAAAAATTCAAATAGGTTTTTATTATTATACTAAAAAATTAAATTCATTTTACCCATGTTTGAATTTTTATAAAACATTTTGAAAAGAATATTTTTTTCATTTTCCAAACAAGGTACTTTTTTACTTTTTTGACAAAAACACGAAAGGGATTTTTTTTAACTTATGTGGAATGAGAATATTTTTCCATCGTCATCACACCTTAGTATATTAAATATTACTTTACAAGTTTACATGGTTATTTTAAATAAAAATGTTTTCTTTTAAAATTAATTGTCCATTTAAATAAATTAGTTCAAGGTAAAAAAATGGTATTTCTCTCAATAATTTTCAATGATTTTATTAGAGTATTTCATCTATGCCAACATAATCTATTTAATGTTATGATTCATTGAGGTTAATCTATTATGATATCATTTTACATATTTTATTAAATGTTTTATGATTTGTTTGACTATGGATTTTCTATTTTGATACCATTAACCATATTACTCAGAATAATTTGTGATTTATTTACTGAATAGGGAGAGTTATTTACATTTAATATGTATATGTTGTTTATGTTTCACCTCATTCATATGCTGAATGAATTAGACTTAGTATCTGATGGGTGGGCCCACTATATCCCCTCAATTCATCAATATGTCTCATGAGACAAAGAAGATATGGATTTGTCCTAGGCATTACCCATTTATTTTCATATATGGATTTGGATGAGGCCTTACCCATTTATTTTTAGATGTCTTGGATGAGGCCTCGATGGTATGTTTTAGATGTCCTCCATTATGCATTCCATAATTATGATATTATTTATTTATATTCCATATGATTATTCAACTAGCAGAATATTCATGGTTGAGTTTTCTAGATCATGTTATTATATAAATGTCATGTGTTTCAGTTATTTACCTTATAATATTGTTTATGCCTTATTTACTCATAGCTTCCATTGTATTCTTACCCTTATTGATCACTTGATCTCACCCCTTTCATATGTTTCAATTTTATCGCAGTGATACTCAATGAAACTCTTTTTTATATTTTATGTTTTAAAATGTAATGTGGATTTTAGGTATGTATCTAGTTTAATAAGAATACTAAACTATTTAGCCTTTCAGGATTTGATTCCTTGTATTAATTACCAATGTAATAAAGTAACGACTGCCTCTAGGCTTTTGGGTTCAGGGCATTACATGTTCCAATTTTCTTCCTACAACCAGTGCCTATATATATTGAGTTAATAAGTATGTTATCAGGGTCTTGGTGAATGGATACACCAACCGCCATAAAAACACTATATACCCTGTATATAGAGACAAACTCAAAATTCTTTAACATTTTTTCCTTATTTCCCAAACCAAACCTCACAACTTTACAAAAGAATCTCAAAACTCTATTCCTAAACCCAGGAAATGTCATAACACTTTTAGTTGGGTATCTACTCTGATATCATTATATAATGACCTTACTTGATGGTTACTGAGAGTTTACTACCCCAGGCCCACCTCTAATATGCCAGGGGATGGCGACTAGCTCAAATAAGTCATATCACACACATGGGAGGCATTAACCTAAAGTATTTATATTCACACACACATCTCCAAGAACATACAATAATGAAATGTAAAAAAAACCTGATAACAATGCATACATATATCTATAATCCCACAATGATATTATGACATAAAGTACTAGAAAGCATAAAAAGGAGCAAATACAAGACCACACAAAATTGGAAATAAAGTTTTTGCTTCTTAGAAGGAGGGGATTGTTGTCTAATGCAACATCATTATACACCTCAATATGTCTAGTCCAAGCTAAGTTCCACCTTATCCTAGTCCTCCAAGAACTTCATAAAAATATCCTTTGTCTGCATAATACATGACTTGTGTAGGCCGATCCCATGAATGAGTGAGTATAACAATACCTAGTAGGACACCACGAAATAACTAAGCATAAAGAATCAAGAGTAGTGATCTCGTTTTTGGATATGTAAATAATAATATGATACTTACAATAAAATATTTATATATACTCATAATAGAATCATGGTCTAATGGTAAGGTCAAAAATAAATTACTAGCCTATGATTTCTACTCGAAGGATCCATACAACACTCATCCAGGAGAACACACTCAAAGAGATATACTACCACTGATGACACTCATCCCAGAGGTTATGCTCATAAGGTCTAGACAAAAAGAATCATAAAGGATAAAGATAGGGTTTATCTGATAAATACACTCAATCAAATTGTACCTCATTGGAAAGATTAAATCTCGATACATAGATAGGGGTTCAGAACCATGGCTCGCTTGAGGGACACTAGACCCTACTGGAAACATCCTCCTAGATAGGGGATCGAAACCCATGTAAATATATGTCACATCAATTCCAAAAAAACCCTATCTCAGGAATAAATGAAGTATGTGAGGATCACTCAATGGATCTTGTAGGAATACATGCTCCAAGATTATAAGGGGTATAGTCCAAGAGGACTGAGGAAACTCACATCAGAAGAAGGGTACTCTCCCATACCACACTGATCAATGGGAATATTTCAAGGGGTCATCCTCTATGATGAGAAATGGATGTTGTATTGAACCCTCATGCGAATAGGCTAAGTTAACACACTCAAATGAAATTATTTAATTGTATCTAAAAAGTGTGTCTCACTTACACTACCTCATGTCATATATTTAACACCAAAATGAAGGTCATCACAGTATTCTATGTGGCAAAACTGCTCAGGGTGGACTACTTAAGTGCCCACATCTAAGTCTAAAAAAATACTGATGAATGTGAGGGGATCATCATTGATCTAAAGGGATAAAAAAATAAATCCACCTATATTTCATTTAAAATAGACATTAATGGAAAAATGAATCCCACAGTTATGATCCTCTTGGAAAAAGATTCGAGATGGGATATTCACTTTCCCAAATTGGAAAACAGGTGAAAAATAGAATTTCACCATAACATATACATATGTCACGTTGTGGGCCTAATCCATGATTCCAAATTAAATATTCATCATTGTTATTGAATCTTCCTTCTCAATATCAAGGTCATAATTTCACATACAGTTCCTCATTCCGACACTGTATGAAGAATGTACATCGGATAATAGATCTCATAACCATAATAATAATAATAATAAAATTATTATTATTATTAGGTGCTTCATGGACCTAAGCCATGAGTCTGAATTATAAATCCAAAATTTGTCTTGAAATGACCATCTCAAATTTAGGGCCACCATTCCACTAACGGATCACCAATACGATGTCGTACAAAGGAGTTATGATTGAATTAATGTTTTAAAAATATCATTATTATTATTATATTATTATTATTATTATATTATTATTATTATAAACATTATTAATTTTTCAAAGGGGAAGAAGGAAACACACAAAACCTTATGCTCATGCTTAGTGCACCCTTTGATAAATTTTTTAAAGAACCAATTATTCATATATATATATATATGCAATGAGATTCAAGAATCTACGCTCCACGCTGGACCTTACCCTTCATTAAGCACCTCCTATTCATTTTATTATTTTATTAAAATTAAATTTTAATTAATTATGTTAACCACACACATTTTTTAATGTTATTATTATTAATAATAATAACACTCACTACACTGACCACGTCTGACCACCTCTTTGGAGATCCAAGTCTGACCATCATAATATCCATGCTAAGTGGCCTCTTCCATGAGACCCTGTGCACAACCTACACTCATAACTGTTCCTGAAACACCTTACATCATTTCCATGTGTCAACTATGAATATGGGGATCATCGATCTAATTTTGAACCACCTCCAATCACCCATCATTATCGTTACACCTCAATAAAATCCTAAATCACAAACCTATACACATGATATTGATCTAATCCGTTCACAGAAAAACATCCTCCTCACTCATCAATACATCCAGAAAACTATTGATCTGTATGTCATTCGTTCTGCCACAATGAATCTGGGGGTTTGACCACACTCGAACCTTCCCCGGCCAAGTTGAAACATGAAATCGTCGGCCAACAGTGAAGAACTTGATGAACAGAAAGGGGGAAATGACTAGAACAAAATAAATCATCATTGGGATAGCATTATTTTCAAAAATTATATAAACTACATTATAACATGTGAAACAAGAGAATAATTATATCAGATCAATATAATCAATAAATTGTGGGTCTCGCGTGAAGAAAAAATATCACAGATCAAAATCAGATAAAATCCATGATCAATTTTTCAATAAAAAGGGAGAAACACACAAATGAATTGAACTACCTCAGTTATGGATTTATCATTGGTGAATAATGCATCAGGTAGTAATTAAGGTAATGATCTTGCTACATTTGTGGTTTGTCTCATGATTATACTCGTTCTAATAATATGTCATTCTTTGATCATGATCTTCTAATAAATAACTCTCTCCTCTTTCTCCTAGGTCTATAAAGTGTTATGCATATAACACTTATAAAACCATCATAATAGGGTATTTATAGGGGATTTAATCATTAATTTTAATAAAAAAAATAGTTTATTTATTTAGTTTCATTAAAATCACTCATCAACGGTTTCCTTTACTAGATATCTCACACTGACCTACTTTAGGTTGCACCTATGGTAAACCTCATAGTTAGTATTCAACTTTGGTCTTAGATTTATGATTCAAGACTTCATTCAGGATATATTATATTATTTCTGAAAAACTACATGCATGTGATATAAAATATATTATATATTTTTATAAAATAAATTTCAGTCTCACTAAACTTTATAATCGTTTCTTCTATCAGTTTCTATATCCAAAAATATTCTTAGGAATATTCCAAAGTCTAACATAGAAAAACTAGAGGTTCTACATTTTAGTTTAAAATAGTATTTTTAATTTTTTTGGATTTTTATGTGCGACAGAATTCATGGGAAATGTTTTTTGTGTCATCTTGAGATTTCCCATTTACGGTAAGGCCCGATGATGGTGGTATAAGTTTTGGGATGTGCTATAAGTTAATTTTTAATTGAAAAATTCAATTTAAATATGAAATTTTACTATTTGGATATTTTTAGAAGGTTTTCACATTCCAGTGTGATAATTGTAGAGAAAAAACATGGCTCGAACAAAGATAATGGTTCTAGTTTGAGGTGTTGGATGTGTCATGATTGGGTGGAAGTAAGATTTTTAAGTTTTAGGAAAGGCTTAGGTTTCTCTAGGTGAGTTTTTAAGTGGGGTATTGGATTATAGGTTTTGGGTAGAGTTTTAAAAATGGTATTCATTTTAATTTTAGGTTGTAGATATTTTAGTGGGATTAATTATTAATGTAAATTTTTATTTTACTAAATTACATTTATTGTGTTCTTTTTTGAAGTTTATAGGTGTTAGAGGATAGATTTTTCAAGATAACAGGTGTCACTACAACAAAATCACCTGATATAGGTGGTCTTTTTATTTTTAGGTGGTTTAAATAGCATCCATATAGTTCTATGATGGTTTCCAAAAACCTTCTCTAAATTTGTAGTCAGTATCCAACTCATGTTGGTTCCAATAATTTAGCTACAATTTCTAGGAACCATTATAGAATATTTATTTAACGGTGGTTTTTTTTAGAGTTGGTTTTCCCTACCAAAAAAAATCAAGGATATAATGGTGGTTTAAAATGTCATTATATATCGCTTTTAAAAAACCATCTATAGAATTTGTATCCCCGGAACAGAAAAGCATAATTCAATACATATCCAATAAATCAGTTTGGAAATTATAATAAAAGATATAATAGTGGTCCAATAACAAGAAAATTTAAATATCAATACTAGATATAGGTGATAACCCTCTATGTTGGGATGATCTATACATTTATTACTTGCATGTAAAAATTAATAGACAAGTCTAGGAATACATTACAACATGTAAGCAAGGAAAAACATTCAAGTGGATATTAATTTTCTAAGACATCTTATAAAGACATCAATGAAGGAAGTATTGAGCTCATTAAAAAAAATATAATAAGGTGTACAAAACCCAAACATGGTATTAAACTAAGGTATACTAGTGGTAATGCTCAAAACCACTTGGCCATGGCATAAATTATTCTAGAGAAACATGATTGTGAAAGGTTACTTATTACCACCATAATTTCAAAGTCTCACACCAAAAGTTTTATAATTTACACTTGATATGAGTTAACTTTTATTTAATAAATTAATTTTCAAAATGGGTAAAAGTGATTTCTAATAAAAACATATTATTGTTAAAAAAATATATAAATTAAAGAGAAAAAGGAATAGAATAATATAATCAATATAGTGTTTTCAAAATATATTTTTCCATAAAATTTTCCAAACTTTAAACTTCTATAAAAACCATATAGATTATCAAGTTTCCGGTTTATGTGAATTACTAAAACCTTTAAGATTATTATGTTGAATCACTTCTTCCCACCATGTAAACTCATCCACCACATCACCAGTTGACTTATAGGTTATTCAATATTATTTGGAATAATTTATTCCCCATATTAAATATAGGTGGGACTCATATAATTATACTTTATTTTAGTATTTAACAAACCAATTGGTCTTAGGATAAGAAAAATACTTCAAGGTTAAAATCTATCCTAAATTTGGTTTAAGACTAATGGTGTTTCAAGGATTCCCATTTTAGCTCGTAATAAAAAAACAAGTATATTTTAAATGAAATAAAATGATAGGATTTAGTGTTATGTATTAAGATAAAACTATTCAACTCACATTTCAAAGGAAACTCACCAATATGGATCCAAACTTGTAAAGGATTCAACAATAAAAAAATCTATTTAATGAGGCTTTACCACACAATAAAAAGGGGATATTTTTTGTACATAGTTCCAACCAAGACACTTAGAAAACTTTAACGAACTTTATAAAAATACCTTTAAAACCCAATAATTTATATATTTATAATATAAATTAGTTTCAGTGTTACTTTAGGAAAACTGAAGGTTGGCATCATATAGGCATAACCAAATAATAACTCGATGAGTCAACAACACCTACCAAAATTTAGGCAAGATTTATCAATACAATGATCTCTAATAAGTACTTAAGAATAAATCAACCAAAATTCATGGCCAAAGAAAACCAATACATAATCACTATAAATCAAGAAGTAAATAAAATACATTAAAAACTAACACTAAAAACCCAATAAATTAACTTAGGAAAATTGGAGCATTATATTCTACATATTCTCTAAGAAAAAAACAATTTATTTCATCCAAATCCATGGAAATCCATAAAGTAAACCTACCTTAATATCCTTCAATCAAAACCACAATTAATGATGATAAATCTTCCCATACTAGCCTTTATAGATCAAAATAAGATGAATCCCCGAGATCCTAGATGAATTCCACCATGCTCAGGTGCAATTCCTCTCAAAATACATTATTTAACAAGTAATATTATAAATAAGGGTAAGAAAAGGGAATATATGAAGTAATATAGACTTACCTTAGACTTTGGTTTGATAAAGGACCATGAATCTTACATGAATCAAGGGACAAGATGAAGGGAGAGCAGGGATCTGGAAAACCAATTCATGAATGATAGCCACATGAAATAAAACAGTAACAACATCCTAGCCTATATGACCTAAGCTCATGTAAGTTATTTAATCCATTAATCATTGATGTTCATGAATTAAACTAACCTATCACCTAGAGACATTTTAGTTAAGACATCATAACCAAATTGATCATGAATTGTCATACATAGTCATATAATTCTTTACTGATACATGGCATGAGAAGAAAGGAACGTGGATCTAGAAATAACCCAATAAGCACAGATTTTGTGATTCATTGATTTTTATAGAAGGGATACCAATAACACATTTTGAGAAAATCTTTTACACAATTTTAAATAAAGTGATATTATCGTCTACTCAACCATACCATAGAACAAAAAATGTTGTTACCTATACAAAAAAATACTCCCAAAGAACCAAGAATATATATTTTCATAAAATATATGGTAAATACATATATCTCTATTAAAAACTAGAGCATGGTTTTTGAATCACCATATTAGTGTTAGTATATCATAAGTTAAGTTAAATATAATCTCCAAATATAAAGTGAACCCTAATCACTGCCCAGTGAAATTTTATGACACCCTATCCATCCCCATATCCACTTAATTCTACCAGAACCTACATTAAAATTATGTTGAAAATCAAATAGTGTTTTATATTTAAATTTAAACTTAAAACCAATAAAAAAAATTGTACTAAATTATTTTGAAGTTCTATGATTTACCTTCTCACTACCATCTATCAATGAAATATTAGAAGGGATGGATCCAATCATCTTATGATATAATTAAATCAATCATTCATCATGTGTTCATGGGATGATAAAGAAGGGTGTTCCAGATGCTAATGGAATGTAGGGTGTGAGAGATGGTGCAAGGGGGAGACATAGGGTGTCTTAGATGTTGTAGGGAGGGAGACTAATAGATCATCATCTTTTAGTGTGGTCGAGGGAATTCTGATAAGGAGTAGACTGGGATCAGTGAAATTCTTCCTCTGTGTAATTCCTTTTATTCAATAAAATAAAATTAACATGAGAACATATATTTTAAAAAAATCTTAAAAAAATTATAATGATAACAGATGCATATTATTGAAAAACAAATATGCATATATATGATAATTAATGACTTAAAATAAAACATAAGTGGATGATAAATTAATGGATGACTGAACATATAATCATTTTTTCCTTCAATCATGTAGTTTTCCTACTCTATCATTACTTCATCTACTTCATCCACCCTTTCAAGACAAATATTTTCAATATCATGATGGATAAATAAGTTCATTTCTTTATATTTATGGGATTCAATGTAAGAGGTAATATCTTCTAATTCATCACCCATACCATACAAGTCTCATTGTTTTATGTAAAAAAATACACTCCACACATCATCCATGACATCATCTACATAATATACCATTTTATCTTGTGATTATAAGATATACGGATTTTGTAATTCACTATCACTGACACCCATCAATAAAGAGAAGATCACATAAGTAAATTTCAAGGAATCTCTTTTAATACCCCTGGTAATATCAACCCACTTGAATTTGAATAAAACAACTAAAAAATTCATGTGGTAGTTTAATTCAATAATATTAGAAAACATTCCATTGTATCCCTATTTGGAAATTGTAAATATACTACTATTCTATGTTTTCAAACCCTCTTCCTGATCAACTGTACAAAATTTAAATCCATTCACATTGTAAGTGTAAAAATTTCTAGCCATTTTTAGAGCACCTCAAGTTAGAAACTTCAAATCTTCTAAAAACTCAACCCTAGTATCGGTATTCATGATCTACAAAAAAATAATGTACATTATTAGATTTACAAGATATATATGTCAACTAAATATTGGTATTGATTGAAATATTTACGATCTTACACGATGTGTAAACCATTCTACAAGCTCTTTATTAACATCTTTTTTTATATCATTATCATTTTGTGTTCAGATACTAATTCATCTCTTTGTTTGTATCCTTATCTCTCTAATAAATGGATCTAAAATTTCACTATTCATCAACACATATTTATGTTTCTGTAATAATTCCATGTATCTCAGTGTAACATTTGATCCCCTCCCAACTGATCGGCCAATAGCATGAAAGATTTTGTATTTCCCATATAGTTAATATTGAGTAAATGTGTCTTCAACATGTAAAACTCAATTTAATCTTATTTCAATGTCATCCTAGTATCTAGAAAAAAATTTAAGACACCCCTCTACCAAATAGTATTTAGAAATAGAGCCTTCAGGTTAATATTTATTTTTCACATATTATTTCAAATGGCCAATATATCTATAAAATAAACTAATTAAAACGTAATTATAAATTTAATGAAGTTCATAATTTTTTAATTAAGATGAAAAACATAAAAATAAAGTACCTCTCAATTGGATACACCCATTGATAATATACAGGGCCACCTAATTAGTTTCCTCAACCAAATTCACATTTAAATGCATTATAGAAGTAAAAAATGATAGATGAAAGATCATATACATTTCACAATGCATCTATAAAAATATCTCTTGTATGTTTTCAAGCTCATTTGGATGTATATTTTTATCATATATTTTTCTTAATAATGTGAAAAATTAGAGTACAAGTACAGTAACATTTTCAGGTAATAATATACCCAATACCAATGGTAGTAACTGTTGTAAAAAAATTTGTGAATCATGGATTTTCAATCCACATAACCTATGATGATTTAAGTAGAAACACCTTGATATATTACTTTAATACCCATAATATACCTTCACATGCTTTAAAATTTGAAGGAATGTATCTTTACCCCTAGTTTTCATTGCAAAAATTGTCTTAGAATACTTTATATTCTCATATGGCTAGAGATCATGATTTATGATCATAGTTTATAATTATTTATGAGCATTGAGATGGACCTTAAATTTTCTATGCTCATTAATCAATGTGAAGATAAAATTGTCACAATCATTCTTCTCAATATGTATAACATCAATATTGTTCCCCAACAAATTAAATTATAAATATAAAAGTTTGAAGAATATACGTTTTTCTTCCATTTTTCCATTCCAATTTCACATGATGATGAACTTTAAACTCATTTCCTACTGTCATTCAAATGATGTTCCTTCACAAATTCTTTATCAACATTTCCGAATTGTTCCAATATTTTACAACATGTCAACAACTTTGGAGGTGTTCTATGATCAATAAAACCACTAAATTTTGACTTGTTCAACCAAAATATATTATATGCATCAAGAAATATATGATGACACAAGAAGCACCATATTTTTACTATAAGTTATCCATTTGGGATCAAAATAAAAGTTAAAACTAGGACAATATAATCCCGTGTAATTGTTCCAATGAAATAAGTTCCCAAGTCTAGGGAAGTCACTAATGGTCCACATTAGAGTAGTGTTCATTTTGAATATTGTTCTGGTATATGCATAATATGTCTCAACATCATTGCTCTATAAGTCCTATAATTCTTAAATTAAAAGCTGAATGTATACATCAAAATCATTTCCAGAAAAAAAAATCTAGTAATAAGCATTGAAATGATAAAAGATGTTTTTTCATACAAATACATATAGGTAGATTATAAGGGATCAAAACAACCGTCCAAATGCTATAACTGGTGCTCAAAGTCCCAAATGGGTTGAACCCATTGACAACCTACCCCAATCACAAATTATTAGGATTAGATGATAAATTTGGATATAATGAATCAAATTTATTCCATGATTTTGAATCTCTTGGATATCAGATGAACCCATCATTTATATTATCTATATAATTCCACTTCATGTTCTCGGTGGTTTTTGATGACATGAATAATATTTATAATCGAGGCTTTAAAGGGAAGTAACAAAAAACCTTTGTAGGTGTGTTCTTTTTCTTCATCTTTATAGTAGTATCTTGATTAATTCAACTTCCATCTAGAAGAATAACATTTTTTAAAATCATGTTTTTTTGAATCCTCTCCCAAATAAATCATACAAACACTGGGACAATTATGTATTTTTTAATAATTTAGACCATGATTGTTAACAAATTTTATCATATCATTAAAATACTTAGGGATCTTAGCTTCAATGAATGAATCACACAATAATTCCAATATCTTGGACATAACCTTATTTTTAATTCCACATAGGCATTTGATATGATACAACTTTTTTAGAAATGAAAGTTTTGAATATTTCAAACATCTACTATACATCTCTTGATTTCCATCATCAACTAAATCATGAAATTCATTTTTCTACTCAGTGAAGTTCTCCCTTACATTAGTATACATAGAATCAAGAGGATAAACTAATGATATTCTACAATCTTCATATCATTGTTCTATATTCCCAAAAACATCACTTGTCAAGTTACTATTTGGAGCACCCTCAACTGGTTATTCTGATATGTTTTGTTATTGATGTTGTAGTCTTGAAATTACTAAAGAAACATTTATTAGGTTTTTAATTTCATTTTCCATTATCAATGAAGTTGGGAGCTCATTATTTTGACTGACATCAGTGCTCAAACTTTCTGTAACATTTACTTCTCCATGTCAGGTCCAACACAAATATTAAGTGGGAAATTACTTCAATATCAGGTTTTTATAAAATTCATGTATTTTTAATCATATTATAAATTTACATTTAGTATATGTAAATCTTATTGTCCCATCAATAGATCGATTACGAATTGAAAATTCTACAAACTTTTAAAAACTCTTAGCATATTGAGGTGTGTTCCTTGGTAATGTGATCTACTTTTATCCATATATATCAAAATGTGCCTATGCTTTATTAAATAAAATTAAAACACATAATTATTACTAAGTATGAAAATAGATAAATAGAAGTGAAAAAAACACATCCAAAGTAGTTATAATAACAGTCATATAATACTAAAAAATTAAAAGTAAAAAAAAGGAAATCAATCTTGTATGGTATTATGTAAAATAAAAGTAAGATAAAAAATTTACAATCATTAAAAAAATATATTTAAAATGTTCTTTTAAAATCATTTATCAAACCAAAAATTGAATACTAATTTATAAATATAACTATTTTTAGAAAATATATTTTTAAGGAAAGACACCCATCTTTAAAGGAATTCAAATTGTGTCAATAACCCATTTTTCAATGATATGATAAACCATATATGATAGTATGAAAATAAATAAAAAATACATTTATATTTGGTAGAGAAATAAAATAAAATAAAAAATCAATTTATTATACATTTTAAAAAATAAAGATAATTTTTAAGAGGTGAAACAAATTAATTAAAAAATAAAAATTAATTATTAAACGTCATTGGATAACACTCACGATCTTAATGAGACAATCTAGTACATTACTCACACATAACCATCTCACTAGGTTATGATGAAATCCTATCATCGCACCCCATCATACACTTCCTTTTACTTATTAAGAGTGAATGTTAATAGCTATAGTGAAATCATAATTATGGGTATGATTATAATGAAATAAAACTATTATAACACTTGTACCTATAACTCCCACTTAGATACCAAATGCTTCCCATGAATTTTTTAATTCCAAACATCAAAAGTTCAAAAAAAATATTTACAATACTATCATGTCACACATGTACATCCATGTATAGAAAAAAAAAATTTATATCAATATATCACTATCTCAAATCATATGATTCAAATATTATATATATGATAAAAATTGGAACATATGAAGGGTGGAATCAAATAATATCCCATTGCTTCAAGCCAAACATGGCTAAATAAAAAATAATAATTTAAACCCATGATATCATTAACTTAAAATCTAAAATAATTCATATAATCAATTGTGGTTTTAAATGAAGGGATAACGTTTTATTTTTTAATAATTCATCCAATATTTATTCTCCCCCTCTCAATGTATGAAAAATCCCACAGTGGTCCTAACAACTTTTATTATATTATCAAGATAAACCTCTTATTGGAATATCAATAGTATAATTGTTTATTATTTTTATTTGTAGGTTAATTAATTTTAGTTTAAGAGAATATATATCTATTTATTATTAGAAAAAAAATATCCTCACAGACACTGATAACCAAAATATAAAGTAAATAAAAAAGATAAAAAATACATCTCTATTAAGGAAAGAAACTGAATACTCAGTTTTCTCATGTTGTAATTCTATTATATAGAGTTCTAGAATAGAATATGATAAAATTATTTTAGTTATATTAGCTTCTAAGGAGAATAATTTTTTTTTTGAATATGATAATATCAAAAAATTATTTTGAAACAAATGAGTAACTGATATTTCTTGCCAAAATTTCACTATATAAGAAAAAATAACAAGTGGGTAAGATCATATGTTTAATTATTCACATGATGCCTCAATCATTTATTTAAAATATATTATCTAAAATGATACAATATATATAGTCAATTTTATTTGTGGATATTTTAAATAATTGAATAAGAATATCACCCACTAGGAAAAAGATTTTTTTATGATGGAAAATATACAATCAAAAATTTTAATGACAAGAAATTGTGTCATAGAACAATGAAATAAAAGTAATACAAAAAATATTGAGCTTGATAAAATATTCTCCATTTTTTGAAAGGGTCATATTAAAAAAATTTAGTTCGATGAAAGTATTAATGGGAATTTCTATACACTTGATAAAAACTAGAAGAATGACATTGATGTTAAAAACACTCAACTTGATATCAAATAAATTATGATAAATATTTATGAAAAATAATTACAATATAAGTACAATATTAAAGATATTTCTATAAAGAATATTGAAGCAATCATAATTGAATATGAATATAGAATAAAGATAAACATCCTTATTAAAAAATGTCTATTGCATAAATTCAAAGTTTTAAATATAAAAACTATTAGTGGTACATATTTGTAATGTCTAGGAATTTCCATGTATTATATTTAAATATTATATGAAATTATTTCGAGACCGGGCGTGAAGATGGCACATCATTCCGAGTCCCTGTGATCCCGGAAGGGTGGTTTGAACTACTAAAGTTAAGTGAGTCGGCATATGTGTTCGGTTGTGGTAGTTTCCAAATGGATTCCCAGATTAAAAATCTGAGGGAACCATTGTGTCTGAGATGATGACTTTACCTAAGAATGAGTCTAACCTCGACTAGCGCGAGTCGAGGGAAAAAGTTAATTTTTAGATGTTTTTAGTAAAATAAAATAAAATAAATTCACAATGTTTATTTTATTTTATATGGAAACATCCACTGCAGCGCAGTGATGGGGTAGCAGTCTCTTTAATAAATGCCACGTCATAATGACACAGAAATGGAAATCTTGACTCATTAATGTCGCAGTGTGATGGAATGCCAAATCATGTTTCCCCTTTTTAATGGGTTAATCAAATGATGGTCTTTGACGGAAGATTGAGAGAAAACTCTGGAGAATCCATGGAGCTTTGGAGAAAACTCTCGGTGACAAACGATGACGAATCGAAGCTACGAATCGTTGCACCAACAAAGTTGAAGGATCACGATGACAACGGCAGCATGACCCTTTCTTTAGCGATCAATCCTTTCTTGAGGTAGGGGTTTGTTATTTAAATTATTTTACCCACTTTTGATTTAAACGACAAACGCAGATCAACCACGAACAAGTTTATCTGTAGAATCATGCGTTCTTGCGGGAGGGTTTCTATTGGGATGTTTTTAAGCATTGATCCATGATTACTATTTCTCGTTTTGATATTTCTCTATTTGATCCTACTAACAGGAATGGATCAACGCCGTGACGAACGATGGCAGAGGTTCATTCCTCGATTTGTTCATTAGTTTTCTTCCCCTTTCTTTTCTCTTTGCGTTTTTCGCATTCTTCACAGGGCGAGGAACAACAGATCTTTGCGCATCTATTTTGCGAGGAAACGATCCCAAATTGAAGATTAGACACCAAAATGACCTTACGGGGGTGCGACAATGATAGTGGATGAAAAATCGGACCTTATTGGGAAGGGACCTTCTTCGAGAATTCTTTGTGTGGGTGGATCGTTACACATTTTAGGAGCTGACTGGAGGTCCGAAACAATGGAATCGGCTTCGTGGTGTCGGGGTGACCAAAACGTGCAATTTTTATGGTGATCGGACCGTTAGAATGAATATTGCGGCATCATGGAGGCGCGCCGGCAAAAAGAGTCATTTCTGGAAAATTCTGGAATACACAGCGTGTACTTCCGAAGAATATGCCATGTAGTACCAGCGGCGGCGGCTAGGGTTTCGGGGGTCAAATAGGAATCACATGGCATGTGACCCTGGTCACACAGCATGTTGGACATTCCCTGAAACTCGGCGTGTATTTTATAAAGTACATGGACACGGGTTGGACTACACGGCTTGAGAAATGGTCTGTACTCTCTAAGCAGCATGGAAGAAGCGACTATGCAGGACTCGGCATATATCCAAAGGATACATGGACACGGCATGGAGTACACGACTGTGTACTCCACCACACGGCCAGGAGAGGCTAATAAATCGGGTCACCCCATGTATCAATTACACAGGATGGCATACATGGGTTGAAGTCGTGTACTGGAAAACGACCGCGTACACGGAGCCGACCCCGGATGACTCGGATACAGCATGTACTCCATATCACATGCCATGTAATGACTTTTTCTACACAACCAACCTAATGACATGGGACGTTGTACATGGGCAGTACCTGGGATCTGAAGACACGGCGTGTGACATTTCTACACGCCGTGTACTTTTTGGAAAATGGCTTGGTCTTCTTGTCCACCATATCTTTGACATGTTTCGTTTGGGTTAGTGCCCCTAAATCTCATTCCCTTGAAGGTCCGGAATTGTTTCCTTCTATAGGAAGTATGATCCCTTCAGCAGTACTTTCTATGGTAGAGTCAGGTATCCATCTGAGAGGCCCGAATCGAGATCCTCTGTCCATTCTTGACCCTAGGTAGAGTCAAGCATCGACGTGACCAAATCTACCAGGCATTGATCCTCTACCTAGCAAGTGAATCCGAATGAGTAGTGGTATATTCCATGTATTTGGAAGTGATCCTCAGCTGTGTATCGTGATCTTTCCCACTCAGGTGTGTGTCTCCCATAATGATCGCATCTATCTATCATGACCTTTCCCACTCAGGAGTGTGTCTCCCATAATGGGTGTATCTACCTCTTATGATGTTTCCCAACGTATAGTACTTCTCGGACGGATGTCATCAAAGCTACCAGACTCGTGGGGTGTCTTCTCCCAGAATGAGCGCTTCGTGGAATCTTCAAACTGAATCCCTAGAAGGGTTATGAGGTTGTGTGACTTGTCTCTAGACTACATGTATGGGTTTTGAGTATATATGTTTTGTGTTTCTCTTGCTATATGTTCTGTAGACATATATTGTGCATAGTTGATTTTACCTTTACTTCGTATAATGATTTGTGGTTTTCGGGGTCCTCTACTAAGTATTGTTATACTCACCCCTGCACGGGCTTTGCCCGCACGTGTCGTGTCTTGTGAAGATGAGCAGCCTTTTGACAGAGTCTAGGGCGGACCCGGACAGGACTGAGATTTCTGATTTCCCTATAGGCCGGGTCATTCCTACGGCTACGAGCAGCAGTCCTATTACCTCTTTGTGTTTATAGGTTGGAACTTGCAGTTTTAAGACTCTTGTTTTGGTGGGCTTGTATTATGGCCCAGTTTACTTTTAGTACTTTACCTTTTGTCGTACTTTGTTGGTTGATTTTAGTTGTATGCATGCATTTTGTTCCTTAGTGGTTTTTACATTTCAGCATTTTTGGGCTTGGAGATGTGTGTATATTTATAGGTACATAGGAAATGCCTCCCCTGTTAGTAATATGCCTACTCGGTGCTAGTCACCAGCCCATGGCCTATTGGAGGCGGGTTTGGGGATTCGCGGCATGGGCCCCACTGGGACGGGTCGTGATAGAGTGGTATCAGAGGTGGTCGATTCTACCTTAGGACCAAGAGTCTATGAGATTGGTTTGAGGAAACAGTGTTAAGTGTTTCGAGTTCGGCTTTCAGGCCAGAGACTCTAGTGTTGGTGCAGCGGTTGACGTATCCATACATCAGGACTCTGATAACCTGTTTTCAACTCGATACATTAAAACACTAGTTGCGAGGAAGTAAAAGAATGGTACATGCATCATATAAGTATGGGTTGTGTTTTCTATATCATTTTTTTCAGTTATCTAGATATACTCATTGACCATGGTACATCTTGTTTCATTACAGGATGCCTCTATGATGCATACTCACTAGGATTCTGCAGCACGATCATGAGGATGACCCCCTCAGTGACGAATCTTTGATACAGGGACCAGTCCCCCAGGTATTTCCACTAGGTGGGGCACCTGTTATGCCACCACTAGTGGAGCGGCCCATGGTGCCTTCAGTACCAACCGATGAGGGGCACATATATAGCATGCTCCATGAGTTCCAGAGATAGAGAGCCCTCACCATCCGAGGTGAGCCAAACCCTCAGGCGGATGAGGACTTCCGTGAGGCAGTGACCAGAGTTTTCTATCTAGTGAGAACACCAGCAGACTAGATGGTGATCCTAGGAGCGAGCCTTCTTTAGGGTTTGGTGGGACGATGGTGGAGTCTGACCACATAGACTCACAAAGAGGAGACTCTTTCATGGTTGGAGTTTTGAGTGACTCTTCAGGGAGGAGTTCTCTCTGGTTACGTTGAGAGCGGTACGCATCTGGGAGATTCTTCAGCTCCAATAGGGCAGTATGACGGTAGATGACTATTCCTTGAGGTTCTCCAACCTTACCAGGTACTCTATGGATATGGTCAGGGATTAGTACTTCAGATCTCAGACCTTCGAGTGAGGTCTACGATGGGACATCTGATCTAGTGTTGTGCCTCTATGCATTTCAACTTATACTAGAGTGCTCGAGAGGGCCTTGGTGATCGAGAGCTTCTTGGCGGAGCAGAGACAGCTGATGGTAGTCAGTAGTAGGTATATAGGTGTAGAGACCCCGGCAGCTGGGAGCCAACATCAAGAACAGGGATCTAGACATGGGAAACGTCATAGGAGGACCCATGACAGAGGATCGATATCCCATGGATCTCAGGCTAAATCCAATCAGCCTAGGGAGAAGCAATGTTACGCGTGCGATGGTATGCGACATCTCTCTAGAGATTTTCCGACCCGTCGAGCTGATGACAGGGAAGTGGTGGGTGGACCACCAAGGAAGAGGCAAAGGGTGGAGCAGACATACCCGCCAGAACTATGCAACCCATGATCCCGAGTTGGATGTGGTAGTCTTCACATTGAAGATGTGGTGACACTACCTTATGGGCGAGCAGTTTATCATCTACTCTGACCACAAGAACCTCAGGTACATCTTTTTGTAGAAATATCTGAATATGAGACAGAGGCATTAGATAGAGTTCCTCCAGGACTATGATTTTGAGATCGTCTATACTCCTGGTAAGGGGAACAAGGTGGAAGATGCTCTTAGAAAAAGGTCAATATCACAGTTGTTCAGTGAGGAGACAGAGCAGTTAGCCACGTTGCAATTATCTTTCATGGATAGAGAGGATGCAGCTTACCTACAGTCGATGAATGTCACCCCTACACTCTTATAACGAGTTAGGGAAGTGCAATTTGGGGATGTCGACTGTGAGGCTTTACGTGCTCAGTTATCCACTGGACATGCTCCTGATGGATATTCGCATGGTGGGGAGCACATACTTCTTTTTAGAGGATGCACTATTATAATGGTGGCATTGCAGGAAGAGGTCCTGAAGGAGTTTCATATATCCCCTATGGCGGTACATCCTGGAGTGGAAAAGATGCACCAGGATCTCTGACAATAGTTCTAGTGTTCGGGCATGAAGAAGGCAGTAGCGGAGTTCATTTCTCGATGCCTCATGTGCCAGCAGGTGAAGGCCCAGCACCAGGTTCCAACAAGATTAGCTCACCCCTGGAAGTTCCAGAGTGGAAGTGGGGTGGAATATCAATGGAATTAGTGATAGTATTACCACGGACGTCCAAGGGTCACGATTCCATCTGGGTGATCGTTGACCGACTCACCAAGTCGGTGCACTTCCTAGCGATCAGGGAGCAGAGTTCCATAGAGAGCTTGGGATGCCTCTACATGTAAGAGATAGTTAGGCTTCATGGTGTCCCCTCGACAATAGTCTCGGACCGAGATTCCCATTTCATATCCCAATTGTGGAATGGATTGCAAGAGGATTTTGGGACTCAGCTACGCTTGAGCATAGTGTTTCATCCCCAGATAGATGGTCAGATAGAGATGACCATTCTGGTTCTGTAGGATATGTTGTGAGCCTATATCTTGGACTTTGGTCGCAGTTGGGAGGACCACCTACCGCTGGTGGAGTTTGCGTACAATAATATCTACCACTCCACCATTGGTATGGCACCGTTCAAGGCCTTGTATGGGAGACCCTGCCGGTCACCGCTTTGCTGGACTGACCCCGGAGAGTCAGCACTCGTGGGTCCAGAGTTGGTTCCATCTACCTCTGAGAAGGTGAAGATCATCCAGGAGCAGATGAAGATAGCATAGATCCAGCAGAAGTCTTATGCGGACAGATGATGGAGACCCCTGCAGTTTGAAGAGGGAGACCACGTCTTTATTTGAGTCTCATCTCGACGAGGGTTACAGAGATTTGGCTGAGACAGAAATCTATCTCCGAGGTTCATAGGATCTTTCCAGATACTATGCAGAGTTGGCGAGGTGGTGTACCACCTAGCTATATTGACATAGTTGTATCAGGTACATGATGTATTCCACGTGTCGCAGCTGAGGAGGTACGTGCATGACCCATCGCACGTCATCGACTGGGGCGAGCTGGACATCGACGATGGAGTGGACTTTTCTGAGTACCAGATGGAGATCGAGGATCGGAAGGAGAGTATCCTTCATGATCGATCGATTACCCTAGTTAGAATCTGGTGGTAGCACATGAATATTCAGGAGAACACGTGGGAGCAGGAGGCTCAGATCCATGCCCAGTACCCACATCTTTTTGAGTAGCCTTGTTTTGGCTTTTCGGGGATGTTAAGCCCCAATGTTGGGAGAATTTAATGTCTCTAATTTTCTATGTATTATTTTTAAATATTATATGGAATTATTTCGAGACCGAGCATGTAGACGGAACATCATTCTGAGGCCCAGTGAGCCCAAAATGGTGGTATGGACTTTTTAAGTTATGTGGGTCAGTATATGTGTGCGGTTGTGGAAGTTTCCAAACAGATGCCCGGATTAAAAATCTGAGGCCACCGTTGCATCCGGGATTACAACTTTACCTAATAACGAGTCTAACCTCAATCAGAACAGGTCGAGGGAAAAAAGTTAATTTTTGTACATTTTTAGTAAAATAAAATAAATTAAATTTGCAACGTTTATTTTATTTTATATGGAAACATCCGTCGCTGTACGGTGATGGGGCGGCTGTTTCTTTAATAAACGTCACGTCATAGTGACTCAGAAACGGAAAGCTTGACTCATTAATGCCACAGCGTGATGGAATTCCAAATCACATTTCCCTTTTTTAATGGGTTAATCGAATGATGGTCTTTGATGGAAGATTGAGAGAAAACTCTGGAGAATCCATGGCACTTTAGAGAAAACTCTTGGTGACGAACGATGACGAATCGAAGCTGCGAATTATTGTGCTAATGAAGTTGGAGGATCTTGAAGAAGATGGTAGTGTGACCCTTTCGTCAGTGATCGGTCCCTTCATGAGTTAGGGGTTTTTAATTTAAATTCTTTTCCCCATTTTTTATTTAAACTACGAACGCGGATCAACAACAAACAAGTTGATCTGTGAATTTTTTCATTCTTGCGGGAGGGTTTCTATTGGGATGTTTTTGGGGATTGATCCATGATTATTATATCTCATTTGGATCCTACTCCATTTGATCCTAATAATGGGATCATATCAACATCATTATGAATGATGGCAGAGGTTCGTTCCTCGATTTGTTCGTTGGTTTTCTTCCCCTTTCATTTCTTTGTGTGTTCTTCGCGTTCTTCGTGGGGCGAGGAACAACGGATTATTGTGCATCTATTTTACGACGCAAAGATCCTAAATTGAAGATTTGACACCACAATGACCTTGTGGAGGTGCAACGATGATAGCGGACGACGAATCAGACCGGATCGGTAAGGGTCGTTCTTTGAGCGCTCTTCATGCTGGTGGATCATTGCACGTTTTTTGAGCCGACCGGAGGTCCGAAAACAACAGAATCGTCTTTATGGTGTCGGGGAAACCAAAACCTGGGAGTTTAATGGAAATCTTTCCATCAGAACAAAGATCATGGAATCACGGAGGTGCGCCGGTGAGAAGTGTCATTTCTAGAAAATTCTGAAATACACAGCGTGTACTTCTAAAGAACACACCGTGTAGTACCAGCGGCGACAGCTAGGGTTTTGGGGATCAGATAGGAATCACACGGTGTGTGACCCTAGTCACACGGTGTGTTGGACCTTCCCTGTAGCTCGGCATGTATTTTGGAAAGTACACAGACATGGGTTGGACTACCCAGATTGAGACACGACATGTACTCTCTAAGCAGCATGGCAGAAGCGACTACGCTGGACTCAGCGTGTATTCAGGCGATACATGGAAACGAGATAGAGTACACGACCATGTTATCCACCACACGGCCAAGAGAGGCTAGTAACGCTGGTCACCCCGTGTACCAATTACACGGGATGGCTTACATGGGTTGAATCCATTTACGGGAACACAGCCGCATACACAGAGCCAACCCCAGATGACTCAGACACGGCATGTACTCCGTACCACACGCTGTGTACTGACTTTTTCTATACGACCAACCTTATGACATGGGTTGTTGTACAAGGGTAGTACCCGGGGTCTAAAGACATGGCTTGTGACATTTCTACATGTTGTGTACTTTTTGTAAAATGGTTTGGTCCTCTTGTCCACCGTATCTTGAACATGTTTCATTTGGGTTAGTGACCCTTCTTCTCATTCCCCTGAAGGTCAGGCATCGTTTTATTCTACAGGAGTATGATCCCTTCAGTACGACTTTTTGTGATAGAGTCATACATCCATCCGAGAGGCCTGGATCGAGATCCTCTATCTATTTTTGACCCTAGGTAGAGTCAGGCATCAAAGTGACCAAATCTACCAGGCGTTGATCCTCTACCTATCAGGTGAATCCAGATGAGTCACAGAATCATCCATGGCCCTATCAGTGATCCTCATCTATGTATCGTGATCTTTCTCACTCAATAGTGTGTCTCCCATAATTAGTGCATCTATCTATCATGATCTTTCCCACTCAGAAGTGTGTCTCTCGTAATGGGTGTATCTACCTCCTGTAACGTTTCCTAATGTACAGTACTTCTCGGATAGACGTCATCAGAGCTACCAGACTCATGGAGTGTGTTCTCCCGGAATGATTGCTTCATGGAATCTTTGAACTGAATCTCTAGTGGGGTTATGAGGTTGTGCGACTTGTCTCTAGACCGCAGGTCTAGGTTTTAAGTATATCTTGTTTGTGTTTCTCTTGCTATATGTTCTGTAGACTTATATTGTGAATAGATGACTATACCTTTACTTCTTGTACCGCTTTTTGGTTTTTGGGGTCCTCTACTGATTATTTTTATACTCACTCCTACACAGGCTTTGCCCACACGTGTCGTGTCTTGTGTAGATGAGCAGCCTTTTGACAGAGTCCAGGGCGGACCAGGACAGGACCGGGATTTCTAAGTTCCCTATAGGTCGAGGTGTTCCTACTGCTACGAGCAGCAGTCCCAGTACCTCTTTGTGTTTACAAGTTGGACCTTTCAGTTTTCAGACTCTTTTTTTAGTGGGCTTGTATTCTGGACTAGTTTACTTTCAGTACTTTACCTTCTTTCGTACTATGTTGGTTGAGTTTAGTTGTATGCATGCATTTTTTTCCTTAGTGATTTTTACATTTCATCATTTGTGGGATTTGAGATGTGTGCGTGAGTACAATTACATAGGAAATGCCTCCCATGTTAGTAATATGCCTACTTGGTGCTAGTCACCAGCCCCTGGCCTATTGGAGGTAGGCTTGGGGAGTCGTGGTGTATGCCCCACTAGGACGGGTCACGACACTATTCAAAATAGGTTTAAATGAGATTTTATACCTCACATATTTCCAAGATGGTTTTATATGAAAATGTTTATTATATAGTGGAACAAGTATCTTGAGATCATACAATGGTAAATATTTAGTATCCCCAACGGAAAAAATAACTGTCAATATCAGAAAATTTAAATTATATGAATTTTGTTTTCATGTATAGTGTAATTATGAATTACAAATATATAAAAAATGGATGAAAAAAATGGATATAAATCCACCACTAAATCTATTACGGATGTGATAAAATATAGAATAACGGCCCCCAAAAAGGAATCTAACTAATGGATTAGCCCTGACCATATCCCAGGCTAATTACCCAAGAGAAAACATGAACACCATTGCTAAATTAAAACCAAAACAAGGAAAATCCATAGGAAACTCACATGGAAATCATACCTTAATGAAATAAGAGTGAACCATTGACAATCACTACCCAATGATTTCCTCTACCATGGATGAAAATAATCCCCTAGATAATTGATAGATTCTACCATGTTCTTCTAGAATCTCCAAATAAAACACTAATCAGAGGGAAAAAAAGAAAGAACCATTAAAACGGTCAAGGGAGGTGTGCTAAGGGTGATACTAACCTCTAATAACTAAAATAATTCAAAAAAATCCCTCAAACCAAGGGGTGGTGAAGGGAGTAAGGGAGAGGGTTTTTGAATGTCGAATCACGGATGACTACTCGGGCTTGGGGGATCAAGGAAAAACAGAGAACAGACGATGGCTTTAACCGGTTAGGGCAGAAATGAATGGAGTGTCTGATGAGGAGGGAACCATAGTGGAAAGGAATCAGGGTAGGAGGGTGCTCATGGGAGAGTGGTGCTCAGGGGAGAAGGGGTATCATAGGAGGAGGGGGAATTGGGGGAGAAATTGTGTTTTTTTATAATTGGATAAAATTTCATAGTGGTTTTTAAAAAAGTACCATGAAATTATTTCAAATTTTTAGTGGTGATTTAATAAAATTCCACTAAAAACCCACCACTAAACTATGAATTTGGTGTAGTTTGTGTATGGGCGTATAAACTATGAATTTGGTGTAGTGTGTGTATGGGGGTATAAACTATGAATTTGTTGTAGTGTGTGTATGGGGGTATTGTAATGATAGAGAGATGAATTACCCTTATGTATCATCCCTATGTAAAGTTAATAGATATATTACCATTATTTAGTAGACTTCATAAGGTTAACAGAGGAATTACCCTTATAGAATGAACATGTATTGGTAACTAGGAACTACCAACATGTAGTGCACCTTATATGGGTATACAACACCTTTTTTAAGGGTAACTCTATGTTACCCTCATGCATAGATACTCCCATGTGTGAGGGTAAAGGAATTTCCCAAATTTTTATAAAATGTGATTTTTTTAGTTTTTTCCAACATATCAAAAAAAATTAATTTAAGCGAAAAACATCCAAATATTTTAGGACTCGATTGACCTGTATCCAATATATTTGACCAAAAAACTCTATTGTTCTTATTACTAACTCAAGGTGATATCTCTCTCATTATTTAATGGATTCAAGTTTCATTTGATCTGGGTGATAACTAAATGTAAATCTATCACTCCATATTTGTTCTTTTTTATTTTTTATAATCTTAGTGTCTTACAAAAAATTCAAATGTTTATACTCTATTTTAAGGTTTTTGTTAGAATTTATTATTTCTATTATTTGATCTTAGATTAACCATTAGTATTCAGTGAGTATACTTTTAATAACATAAGGTAAGTGTCCATGAACTATCCTTTAAAGTCTTGAACTTTTTCTTAGTGCATGTGATGTTATATCTTACCAACTTATTATGTGTTAACCTAAAATTCTATTAAATGTCTTATAAGTTTATTTCCTTATGATAAATATTTTTTCAAATTTTGGGTATCCTGATGATGAGTTTTGAAACTAGACTAGTGGCCCTATGTGAGGAGTTCTTGGTTTTGACCCAATATGGGAATTTAATTGGTGACCCCTTGTAGTTCCAAAAATAAATTAATCACTTAATGAATGAACGTAGATGCTTAATATTTCCTTGGGATATAATAGTGATACCTTACATGTGTGGTAAATCATTTAATTAGTGATATTGGGTGTTAGGGGTTACATGCCTTGGATATAGAGATGCTTTACGGTGAGAGTGGGATGTTGGGTATTACCTCCCTAGGTTCTAGAGATGCTTTATGGTGATGGGATTTCATGTATTACCTCTCATGGATATAAATATGTTTGATGGTGATGGGATTCCAAGGATTACCTCCCATGGATCAAGAGATTCCTAATGGAGATATTATGCTAGTGATTACCTCAAATAGACTTAGATATGATTGTGATGGGATTACATGTATTAACTTTATTGAATATGGTGATTCTTAATGATGATTTGATGTCATGGATTACCTCCCTCATATCCAATTATGTTTTAATTTGAGGTAATTCTACAGATTACTTCCCTAGAATCCAAAAATGATTGATGAATTATAGGATTCTAGGATTTCCTCCCTAAAATATGAATATGATTGATAATTATGTGCTACCTAGGATTTCCTAATAGGTTCTTGAGGTATGAAATTACTTAGGTTATATTATGATTAGAGATATTTAGAACTAGATGAAGTAGGTATGGTCAATCCAAAAATCCACCTTAGAACCCAGGGATCAATGATAGTTTATTTATTATGCTCTTTATACATTATTACACACATTAACATGAAAAATTACTCTAACTATATAAGTTTATATATTTCATTGGTGGTGACCTATTGAGTTATACTCACACCCAATATGGGAACCTTGGTTACCCAAGAAAATTTCATTGTTATAAAACAAGACAAGGATAAGTGCTCCACCAAGGGTTTATGACTTTCTAGTGTGGGACATGGGGGATGGGACTAGGTCAGGACTCATGACTAATTTTATATACATTTTCCCAGTTTTATTCTTTTATTATTTTTTGATATTTTCATATGTGATCTACCCACGGTGGATCTATTTTTTATGTATGACATTTTTTGACATTTATATAGCTTCATTTTGGCATCTCATGGGTTATGTTTATTTATTGGAACTTCTCATGATTCCTTCTTCCTTTTTTAAATTATATGTATGATATTGATATTATTTTTTATTTAATTTTACTCTATTATAAAGGTAAATATTAATATAGTACCACTATAATCTGTTATTGTTATTCGATGAACTCTGGAATATGGGGAGGAGCACCTGAGGTCATGCAAGATCACTATGTTGATTATTATGTAGTCAACAATGTTGGGGGAATTAAAAAGTTGTATCCAAGTTTCTTCTCTTTTATCATACCATTTGGGTAAACTATATAGTTGATAGAACATTTTCAGAACATGGTATGGAACATGTGCATGGGATTATCCAACACATGTATGGGTAATGTCTAAGTTACCATGAATGGTATTTTTTTTGGTTTTCAACTTTACAGTTGAGATATTTCACCTTGTGTGATGCACATGGTTTTTAGTTTATGGTTTATGGGATTTTATATCTTGGTTGGAATGGAAATAAGATGTGTGTTCATGTATCAAGATAGGGATATTGGATTCACATGTGATTCACATGTTTTCTAGGATTGTTTGCATTTCTATGATGATTGTATGAGTTATTTAAAGTTTCTACATCAATCTATATAGTTTTTTCCCATATATCTTTATGTTTAAATCTTATCTAATCGATTATTGAAAGATTAAACAATTATCCACGCTTACTTATTCTCATTTTTATATGGTTCCAATTAAATAAAATTCCAATTATAACTTATAATGTAATTTTTATATAACTTATTATTGAGATTCTATATAATAGAGATATAATTGTTAAACTCTTAATCAAAATAAAATAAAAAGAAATGATGTGTAGCCTATATGTACATTATGTTGGCCCTGAGTATTGGTTTATGGGTATAGATAGAGTTCCCAAGTAATGATACCATTATGATATGGTGTTTAAATAATATATCTATGTTATACCATTTATTGGCTTCCCTAAATTTTGATATTGATAATTTTAATAGAAATGTGTTTTGATGTGTGTTTTTGGAATTCTAAAGGTATTATTTTAGAAGCTTCCACTCTAGAATCTTCTTTTTTTTACATAGTAGCATTACACACTTTTTATAGAAGCCCATGTTTTTTATGGATTATTTATATCCATATAGTATTTATACATAGTGATATCGATCGATGCACCTCAATGTAATGCCCCAATCTTCCACAGTACGCTTCTCTTTGAATAATACAATAGCATGTGTTGTACGCAACTTCGAGTTCTAACACACCACAACCAATCAAACTAGCCGTTATGAATAGTAATACCCAATTTTTAAAATTTTATAAATTTTATCTTTCAAAATGGAATTCATTTTTAGATTCATAATATCTAAATTAGCTTAGGGTGAATTTTTGGTATTTTTCTGAAAACTTTCAATTTTTGATGAATAGTGGAAAACACTGAGTTATAGTTGCAAACTGAATTTTTATTAAAATAATTATTTATTTTATTTAAATTTATTTTAGGTCAAAATAGATACATAATACCTATATAAGTTAAATGTAATTCATTGGAGTCAGTTTATAATAATTTTAGATATATAAAAATTTTATTGAACTTTTCACTGTCTTTTACCCACCTCCGAGGAGAATTTGCAAATTCACATAAAACATAATTTTACTACTTTTGTGAGTGTTATTTCAAAAATATGAGAGACACGTTTTATATCAGTAAGAAAAATTTTATTCAATAAGATGAAAATAATTTTTGGTGAATAGTAACTTTTTACTTTTATTTACCACAATTAAAAGTAAATAGGGTAATTAAGGGTAAAAATGATATTATTATTACCCTAACACATGTAAAAATTCTATTGGATAAGTGTAATTCGACCGAAAACAACCTTAGGAATAAAATATGAACCTCTTTGGTCCACTAGGATTAGATTAGGACATTTATTATTATTTAATTCAAAGAAGAGTTAAAAGTGTTAAATTCAAAGTTTAATAACTAAACCATTTTTAATATAGCATTACACATAAGATAAATTAGACTATAAATATTCATTAGAAATATAAAAAAAATTCCTACTTAATTTTATTTTATTTATATTTTTTAGACATTAAATAATGTAATTTATTTATGACACAATGATGATGCAGTAATTACCTAATTAATGAAATATTAAAATAATTGATATTATAAATATCCAAATAAATGTAATTTGAAGCTTTTTATGAATTCCACTAATTTTCCAGGTTAATATGCATGTTAGGGTTGGTTATATGAATTTTTTTAAGTAATAATGTTGTTATTAATTTAGCAAAAACAAAATACCAAATAGTGTCAAAATTGATATAAAAGGGTTTTTAAAACAAATATTATAGTATTAGTTGATATTATATTCCTAAAAATCTAAGGTTTCGAAAAAGGACTTATATAATGATATTTTTATCATTCCTGAACCACTTGGGGTTCACTTGAAAGTATATAGTATGTTTATTAACCATATAATATAAAAATAGAAAGAGACATGGTAAATGTCAAACTATTTAACTAAGAGTTAAATCTAAAAGATAAAGTTAATATAGTGACCCAAACCTGTCTAAAACCTATTGGTTGAGTGTTTTTCGACCCATCCCCACCTTAAAATTAAAATAATTCATTTTGGATCCATTAGAAACCGAAAATTAATTTCTTATAAAATAATATTTCTAGCTTTTCCTAAGGTGCCCCTCACCCCTCTTATAAAAGGGAACTCACCCTTCTCTCTAATTCACACCTTCCAAGCCATTTTTATCGGCCAACCCCTACCCAAATACCCTTTCAACTTTCTTCCCTTCATCATAGAGGCCCTACTTTAGTCATAAATCCAACCTAATGTGCCCTTTTGATCAAATCAAAAGGAAGAACCCGAAGAAGTGATAAATATTTAATCACCTCTTTCAAGTTCCATTTTTCTTCCACTTCCTCTTTCTTTGTTGTTTCCATTATAAAATAATAAATCCAGTATCTTCTATAAATTGTGATGTTATTATAAATATTGTACAACTATATTCATTATTCTATCCATCCTTTGAATGACATGTCATCATACGTACGTACGTACGGATTACCGTCTCCACGTCGTCGTGTAATTGTTGTTCAGTACATTATTATTTGGATGGTTATATTAATGATGTGTAATTCATGTAAATAATAAATATAACATTATAATTATTCTTTATATATGATATACTATCCAATTATATATTATTTTAATATCAAAATAATGATATTGTCGCTCGTGCATACGTACGGATTACCGTCTCCACGAACACGATGAGATTCATTCCCCATCGTATCCATTCAAGGCTAATTTTCATTAGATGATTAAAAATAATGTTTAAAGAAATAATATCATTCTGAATATTAATAATATAAATCCTATCCATAATAAACATTACTTACGTAACAAATCATATAAAGGAAAACGAATCATTTAACACTCGAAACGACAATAATCCTAAGATATTATTAACAAAGAAATGTTAAAAGATCATATATGATATAATATTAATGTATATGATTATTATATAATTTAATAACAATTATTTCACCATTATAAAGGAGGTTAACCTACCCTCGACCAAGGGAAAGTATAATGTAAGGGTTAATTTCACAATCTCTTCATTTTCTAAGATTGTTTATATGTAATTATCTACTGAGACCTCTCTATCATCCACATCCATGTTTCTTAAAAATGTATTTCAAAACATTATTACTATTTTATAGACTATGGGTTAAAGTCATTTATAACATTTTTTGACTTTTTATAATATTTTTATAAAGGAATCTTTCCGTTGTTTTCCAAACAAGGTCCTTTATAACCTTTTCGATAAAATTAAGGTAAGAATGTCTTTTTTTAATTTATATGGTAGATGCAGCTATTTTACACCATTATAATATCGTCGAAGCTTCCCTTACAATATTATAATAATATTTTCAAAATAAATGTTTTCTTTATAATTATGTGACTCTTAAATGATTTCAAAATAGAAAGAGATATTTCTCTAAAAAAGGATTGCCCGAATCTTCAAATTTCGAACTCGGAGTTCACGGAATCTGCCGCTCTTCTAAAGCTCACCCGAGTTGCATGGTTTAAGCAGCGAAGACCATCGATTGATTCCTTTTACAGGTTCTTCTTCGACCCTTGGGACCTCTAGGAGTGCACAACCATTGTCTTGCTCGATTATAGGAATATCATGATCCCCTTTTCTTCTAAGGAGGATATTATCCGCGCCCGGTCAAGGGCGCCCCGAAGTTGCAATGGCTGCCGCATCTTCATGTTTCGTTGGTCATTTGATTTCCACATGAACCATGACCCGCTATCTACTACGATTTGGGTTAGTTTTATACATCTACCTTTACCGTTCCAAAACCCCTCAATCATAAGGATGCTCGGAAATCTCATTGGAAGATACCTTTGTTTGGACAGCCAAACGGAAGCAGTTTTCCATCCTATTTATCTGAGGGTATGTGTTGAGATGGATGTGTCGAAGGTTCCCTTCAATTTTGTTTGGATTACTATTGGTGATGAATATAGGTTTAAACAGAAAGTTGTGTATGAGGGATGGACCGATTTCTATTCTACTTGAAGGAGGCTGGGACATGACTCGGATGTGTGCCGGCAGGGATCTTCTTCGATGGCGAGTAAGGGAGTTAGCTCCCAACCTAGGGGAGTTTGGCACAAGGGTGGGTAGGTCATGAATTTGTTGGTGGAAAATGGAAAGGGAAATGAACCAGTGGTATGCGAGGCTTTGATCTATGAACAGCAGGTCATGGGTGTCGAGAACAGAGTTGGGGGTCCTCTGCCACGGCGGCTGACCTAGGAGGAACTTCCTGCGAGAGAGGCAGGGGACTATAATGTGGTGAGGATGGGTCTCCTTACTGCATCTGAGTCTCAACGGCTTAACCCGAAGGTGTCGGATGTGTTCAAACAGTTGAAGGCGGATCTCGTGGGTCCTCTCATTTGTAGTATGCAGGATGGAGAAGGCAAATCCCAGCATGTGGAGGTTCAGGTGGAAGGCGAAGCAAATGGGGGCTAGTCCTTGGACCGCTCGTCGGGCAGTGAGAAAGTGGAGTTGCTTGGATTGGATACTGAGAAAGCATGGAAGGGAAGTGCAGATTTTAGTTAGGGGAGGCAAGGGTCTGATTGGGTTGCGCCTGTTACAACCAGAGGTGAGCAGAAGCGGGATTCGGGTTCATTTCGGTTGACAATTCCCTTGTGCAACAGGTTCGAAGGTCTCACAGAGGCCGATTTGAGTTCGGATTCCATTACTCTAGGTGAGGATGTTAGGGTCAATGGGTTGTCTACCAAAGTTTATCAACTTGTTTACTCAGCATATGAGGACTCAAACCTAAGATGTGATAGGGACTCCAGGAGAAGGAAGGGGATGAAGGACTACTTCTCTCTACCTCCTCCTCTTGAGACCCACTCTACAAAGAAAATGAGCAAGATGAAGATGGACACGGAGGCTCTGAGACACCATAATTTAGAGGTACATTATGATCATCCCAAGGTCTTGTTGTTAAGATCCGATGACCATGTGATAGAACATCCTTTATTGCTCAACGCAACTGAGGAGGAGGCAGCTAAAATGATGGGGAGGTCTCTTGAGGTGTCTCTCAATGAGAATCAATATACATGGATTGACAAACAGGATTAAATTTTGGTTTGAGGCTTCAATCAAGGTAAGATCAGTGTAGAGGAGTACATTCAGTCTTGGAACCAACTGGTCTTTGAGTTTGAGAAGCTGATATTAGAAGGAGCTAATTTACAGTTGGAATCCTTAGCGTGGAATCTATTTAGGGAAATTGATTCGGGTAACATCAATTTTATCTTTAAGATATCTGCTTAAGTTATTGGCCTCGGGTGGGTGGCTTGAGGGTAATGGTTTTGTGAGCTTTTAATTTCTGGGATCCCTTATTGTTTGGCTTGGTTATGAGTTTTTTTTCATTCCCTGCATTTGTCTTGGACCTGCTTCGGATTAGGATTAGAGAAAGAAGTCTTTATCGAGGTAGAGCTTTGGATTGGGATGTTGAGAGGGTATGTTGTTATCATCGGTTCTGTGCTCGTGCATCTGAACAAGACTATCTACTGAGGGTTCTGCATCGCTGGAGGCTTCTTATCATGACATAGTTTCGTGGGTGGGGCAGGACCGGTTGATTTCTTTGGGTGTTTTTGGATGTTCTATTAACTTTTTTGGTTTCTCAATTTCTCCTAAAAAGTGTTTTATTTATAATAAAAAATTAATTTTCAGTCAGTATTGAAGGTTTTGTGATATTTTTGACTATGGATCTGTTATTTTTACACCATTTGTGGTTTATAGATAAATTATTTACATTTCATATTCTTGTTTTAATAAGAATGTTTATGTTATGTTTAAACATTTTCATATGAGGAATGCATTGGACTTAGTATGTGATGGATGGAGCCCGCTATAGATCCTTGATGCATAGGTAGGTCTCATGAGACAAACTAGTGTCTTGGCACAAGGCCTTGACAAAAATCTTATTTGTAGTCCTGGCACAAGGCCTTGACTATGTGGTTATGAAGTCTGGCATTATGCATTCCATCATTATGAAAGTGGCTATTGATATTTCATGTGATTATTCTACTAGTAGAATATCCATGTGAGTAAGTAAATGGAATTATTTTTATTTATATTTTCCATATTATGATGAATTTTATGTTAAAAATTATTTTTTTAGTTTTATACATTGTGTTAAATTTTTATGCTTATTTATGAAAGTTTATGCTATATTCTTATCCTTACTGAGCATCTAAGCTCACCCCTTTCTATATTTTATTTTTTCCATGATGCGAATAAGTATATTATGAATAACCTGTAGGGAAAGTCTATGGGATCTCAGTGTTGTCTATGGAAACAATGTTGTTGTAGTTTTCCATTTTATGATGTAATGTAAACCTTATAAATGTATCTTGCACTTCCAAGACTACTAAACTAATTGGACTTTTGAGACTTGATCTTTTATGATCATTCCAATGTTATGTAATTGATTCTCGCTCAAATTTACCCAAGAGATGAAGGTAGAATGGTCCTTGTAGTTTAGCTTGGGTTATCGAATCCTCAGAGACCTAAGAATAAACCTATAGACACGTACATTCTATGGACTGTTTTTGGATATGAAGTGGACAACTTGGGTTGATTTTAAATGGGTTTAAAGTATAACTAACAGATTTAAGTGAATTCAATTTAAAATAATGAGTTGATCATGGTTATCACTCGGGTTGGATTGGACGTATTTCCTTTTTAATTATTTTAATTTATTATATTTGAGATGGGTTCATTTAAGGAGATAAAACAACATCATCACTTGTTGGTTTAATTCCTACACCCTTTAATACTAATCACATATACACTTTAAGGATCAAAGTTTTGAGCACTTCAAGGTAAAGGTTCGTATTAGCACTTGAAGTGTGTGGCCTTAAATTCAACAAGGACGATGGAGTTTAAAAATCATCAAATAAAAATCTCAATTAAAGAAGTGATTATACATTAATGAGGTGATAAATAACATCCAATCCAGCCCATTTCTACTCCCTTTTATCAACCCATAAGTGGGTTAGCCCACCATTGATGACGTGTCTTCAACGGAAGCGGGAAGTAGACTTACAAAGGTGGAATTGAAGAAGTAAAAACAACAACAACAAAAGATCACTCCTCCGTTGTGTGATAAATATCACAAAGTATGGTGTGAATAAATTCACACCTTGAACCAACAGTATCAACGTGATAAGTATAAGAATATAATAAGAGTAAACAAAGAACTTTTATTAAGAAACTAAGGTGAATTAAACAACTTACATGAGAAAGAAATGTGATTACAAACACAAAGCAGCAGCATAACACTACAATGAAACCAAGCACCAAATATTGATAAATCCTCCAACACCACTGCCTTAAATAGAAATTTTTGAGCCCTTGGGTTGAGCCTCCAATAGTACAAAGCATCTCAATTAATTTTGTTAGGCCATAGGTGGTGGAAATCTTGTGGAAATCTTGTGGAATTTGGACTTTTCCACATTTGACCCAAGGTGGCAGCTAGCTTTCATCCACTGAACAGACGCGTTTAGATTACCTTCTATATGGTCGAATCAGAGTGGTCCATAGAATAAGAAAATGGCTATACGGATGTATTCTAACCTCCTGTAAAATTTGGGCCCATGTGGAGTTGTGGATTCCGAGATATGATAAAATTAGTGGGCTGTTTTTCTGGGCCTCAGAATCTGGCCCAGAATTGTATCTCTAACTTGGGGAGCCTTAATGACCACCATACAGGATGAATTAGCATTATCTAATGAAGAGTTATTTGTTCCTAAACATTTCTTCTATCATACCACAAAATTTGGTATTCATTGGGCCTGTATGTTGGGATACACAGTCTCATAAGTGGGATAATGTCCAATCTGCATTCTCTATAATTGCTTCCATTCATCTCCAAATATCTCCATCATCATTTATGAATCATCCATTGATACCTGAATGAAAAATGTTCAAATTTAAGTGTATATAAAGTTAAAAAAATATCAAATTAAAATATTGATAATTACATTCCTTAGAATCAGATGACTCATTGGTCCTAAATTGGTGTATATTAGGCATGAAGTGCACAAATGATGAGAATGGATGTTCATAATGAAAATGCACTAACTCAGGACCATAAGATCAAAAATGAACATTTAATACCATTAAAATGTAATTAAAAAAATATGTTTTTATTGGATAATCACACCCCCCAACTTGAGATTTTCTAGTCTTGAGCAAATAATTCGATGATTTTATTTGAATTCCTTTCTTCAAACACATTATAACAAACAGTGCTCACAATGTAAACTGCACACAAATATATTTTTATAACCTATCAAGATAATTTAAAAAAATATTAATTTAAAAGAAGATCCCAATCCCAAGCCCATTCTTTTGATCAAATCCATCATCATACTTCATCCAACTCAATTAGGTGTAATGATGTGTTGTGAATCACAATAGATATGGGGGTTCATTTTTATTCAAGGGGAAAATCATGGAAGCGCTAGGTGGAATCACATTTAATCCTAATATGAGTATTCTTAATTCCTTTTTTTTTGATTTTTTTTTTCAATATTTCCATAGTAATTGAGATTGTAGTTAATCAAATTAACCCATGTAGCAAGACTTTGCCGATGACTCCCAGACTCAAAGGCCTTAGGGCACCAAGTGAAGCCCACATACTCAGGCATCGTCTCGAGTTAACTTAATCAAAAACAAAGCCATATTACAATAAATAGAGATATATTGAAAAACTCAGGGCTAGACAACTCTAGAGTCACGATCCCCAAGTGCCGAAAGCCTCGCATTTTATCAATCCATTGCTCTACACGCAAATTTTTTTTTTAATTTTTTTTATTAATTAATTTTTTTTTGAATACTCATATTATTCATAAAAATCAAACCAGACTATTCTATTTATTATGGGAACCCAAAAATTCAAATTAGTACCCCGCAGTCTAGAGGACATGCATTGTGGAATTTTGATTTAATGCATGAAAATAAAAATGATGAAAATTTTCATTGGACAACCAAACTTCCAAAATCAATGCTTTTAAACTTAATCATGAATTAAATTAAGATTCAATGAAATAAAAGTTATTTGCAATGTAGTTTTAATGTGAGCAAAGATGTTATTATATGAATGATAATGGAATTTTACTTCTTTTTTTTATCATTGTTTTTTTTAAACAAACATTTTGTTTCCACACCCCCCAACTTAGAATGAAACTCTCCCTAGTTTCGTAAAAATAAAATTTAGAATAGGGTAGAGGAATAAAAGGGGAGTTCAATAAGGAAATTGAAATATGAGGATCATGGAATGAAGTCACCTGGTGGTTGAAGTTTGAAGTTCTTGCCGCTCGAATTTAGTCCTTTGATATCCATGTCGCTTGCAAAGTTCCCTAGTGGAAAAAGGAAAAACAAACAAACAAAACAATATATATATATATATAAGTACAATATAAGTATATATATAAAAATTATAGAATAAGTAAGCACATTAAGCCATAGGTCAGTGGTAAGTGCGCGCCCCTGTCTCCCTTCAGTCCCGGGTTCGAGTCCCCGCGGCTTCGCCGGTTGTGACGGGGTTTTCCCCATGGCCTATGGAGTGTCCCCTTTTTTAATTATTATATTATTTTTATTATTTTTATTATTTTTATCTTAACCTATAAAATAATAAAAATACAACAAAATAAACTGATGATACATTATCTTCTTTTTAAATTTCTGGGTAAGGTATTACTCAAGGATCACACCACGTGACACGGATGAATATGGTGCTCCCCTTTCGTACCCATCCATACTCATAATAGAAGAACAGGTAAAAAGTCTATTTTTTTATTTTTAAATATAAAAATGATTAATTAATCTTATTTTAAAAATAAAGATGATTCAGAAAGATTAGAAACATAAAAACCACGGGTTGCCTCCCGTGCAGCACTTTGTTTAACATCGTTAGCCCGACATGGACCCTAAATCTATTAATTTTTTCCTGGTTCATAGGTTGGCTCAGTTAACTCAACCTCTATTTCTTGTTTATTGAATGATTCAATGAAAGTTTTTAACCTTTGACCATTTACCTTTAAAATGTAACCACTTGTGGGATCTTTAATCTCTACTGCCCCATGGGGGTATACATGATGCACTATGAAAGGACCTGACTATCAAGACCTTAACTTTCCCGGGTGTAAATGAAGTTTTGAACTATACAAGAGCACAAGTGTTCCCGGTTCAAAATGTTTGACCTTGATATTCCTAGATTGGTAGGCTTGAACTCTAGCTTTATTGATCCTTGAATTTTCATAAGCCTCCATCCTTAGTTCCTCCAGTTCATTGAGATCTAATTTCCTTTTTGTTCTGGCCAATGAGAGATCATAATCCATTTTTTTGATTTCCCAAAGGGCCTTATGTTCAATCTCCACTGGAAAATGGCATGCTTTACCATAAACCAACCTCTATGGGGACATTCCTAAAATGGTTTTATATGTGGTTCTATAGGCCCAAAGAGAATCTAAGAGTTTCTCAGACCAATCTTTCCTAGAGGGGTTGACAGTTTTTTCAAGAATTTTCTTAATCTCCCTATTAGCTAACTCAACTTGACCATTGGTTTGAGGATGGTATGCAGTGGACACTTTATGAGAAATACCATACTTGGACATGAGTGAAGATAATGGGCGGTTGCAGAAATGGGTTCCTTGATCACTGATTATAGCCCAAGGAATTCCAAATCGAGAAAATATGTTCCCTTTCAGAAATCGAATCACAACTTGATGATCATTGGACTTAGTGGGAATGGCCTCAACCCATTTTGAGACATAATCAACAGCTAAGAGTATGTATAGTTATCCCCGAGAGTTTGGGAAAGGACCCATGAAATCAATTCTCCAACAGTAAAATATTTCAACAACTAAGATGGGAGTGAGTGGCATTTGATTCCTTTTTGTGATGGACCCTACTTGTTGACACCTAGGACAGATTTGACAAAATGTGTAGGAGTCCCTTGAGAGGGTGGGCCAGAAGAGACCACATTGAAGAATCTTAGCAGATGTTTTCTTAGAGGAAAAGTGACCTCCACATGCCTCACCATGACAGAATTGAAGGATGGACTCTTGTTCAAATTCTGGAACACACCTCCTAATGACTTGGTCAGGGCAGAACTTAGAGAGGTATGGATCATCAAACACATAGTGTCTAACATCAGAAAGGAATTTCCTTCGATCTTGAGTCCCTAAGAATTTCGGAATGACTCCTGTAACTAAGAAATTGGCTATATCGGTACCAAGGGTAGTCACTCACAGAGTATAGGTGTTCATCAGGAAATGAATCAGACACAGAAAGGTGATTTGAGTTGTCTTTTAATTCCATCCTAGATAGGTGATCAGCTACAAAATTTTCAACTCCTTTTTTATCCTTGATTGTGAGGTCAAATTCTTGTAAGAGAAGGACCCACCTAATTAGTCTAGCCTTAGCATCTTGTTTTTGGAAGAGGTATTTTAGTGCAGAATGGTCAGTGAACACAGTGATGGGGGATCCTAAGAGGTAGGACCTAAACTTCTCTAAGGCAAACACAATAGCAAGTAACTCCTTTTCAGTGGTGGTGTAGTTTATTTGGGCATCATTTAAGGATTTTCTTACATAAACAATGACATAAGGATTTTTATGACAATGTTTTCCTAACACAGATCCTACAGCAAATTCACTGGAATCACACATAAGTTCAAAAGGAAGGTTCCAATTTGGAGATTTCATAATGGGAGGAGAGGTGAAAGAGGATTTTAGGGTTGATAATGAACCCTCACAGCTTTCTGTCCAAACAAATGGAGCATCCTTTACTAGGAGAGCACAAAGGGGACGAGATATTGAACTAAATTCCTTGATGAATCTTCTATAGAAACCAGCATGTCCTAAGAAAGACCTCACTTCCTTAACAGTTTTGGGTGATGGAAGGTGACGAATGATTTCAACCTTTGCTTTATCAACTTCAATCCCCCTACTCAAGACCAGATGGCCTAGAACAAGTCCCTCTTTAACCATGAAATGGCATTTTTCCCAATTTAGGACTAGATTCTTTTCTTCACATCTTGACAAGACTCTCTATGCATTCTACAGACATCCCTCAAATGTATCCCCAAACACAGAGAATTCATCCATGAAGTGTAGAGACCTGAAGCTTAACGTACATAGATATTACATTACATTTGCGGAATACTTAGTACATAACAAAAACACACACACAAGGATCGTAATAGTTTAGTGTCTTTGGAAACTCGGAACGTAATTTTCTAATCGTGGTGAAAGATCTTCAATATCTCCCATAAAGATCTTCCCTTTTTTTTTACCTAAAACCTTTCTTTATATCCTGGGGAAAAGAAAACATAAAAGGGTGAGCTCAAACGCTTAGTAAGGGTAAACAAAAGAAATATAAATCACATCAAGCACATAACTTTTGGAAATCTTAACCTGAAAAAGAGATCATAATTTCATAACATGGGATAAATCATGGAAGTGAAATGTAATCACAATAATAATAACTTAAAACATGAAAATTTGTGGCATACACACATAATCATAGAGAATCATTTCTTGTTAGTCAAGACTCATTGTCAAGACTATCTTTGTGGACAAAGTCCCTTTCTGAACCGAGTCACCCTCGTTCTAGTCCTGTTTCACTGAACCGGTATAACCTACCGTTCCAGCCATGTCTATCTCATGAGATATAAAATCTTTACCCAATGCATTGGAGGGATATATAGGTCTCACCCATCTCATAATGATACCATTCTTATGTGTGCCACGAAATCATAAATCATACATCATTGCATAACCTATGTAATAAAAATGGGAATCTTAAACATCATGACATCATAAAACAATTCATATAAGATAAAGGAATTCATAAAAATATAATTCCATCACAACATAATCAAATCAATGTAATAATAGTGATAAAAACAGAACCCTTTATTATCTTAGATGGAAAATAATTTTGATAAAACACTTGAACTCCATTCTTGAGGAAAATATCCTTTCTTCTTCAAAAACATTTTTTCTTTCATAACATGTCATACAACATTAAAATAAAAGAAGTTGATTAAAAATAAACTTGAAAACATGTAAATGAAGCTTATTGGAAATAATGTTTTTAAAATCCATTCATGCCGTATAAGATAAAAAAACATTCTTCGTACTTTTGTCGGAAAAGTCAAAAAGTACCTCGTACGAAAAATGACAAAAGATTCCTTTCATATTCTTTACTAAAAACTCACCGAAGGGTAAAATAGGATTTAAACAATTGTAGGTGTATTAAAATAATATTAAATATTGAGGAAATATGTATGTGGATGATAAAATACACCCCAGTAAATGCCAAAGTAAAAACAATCTCGGATAAAAATGAGATTGTGATATTTTCCCTTACCTTAGGTCCGACTTGCTCTGTACGTGTCCAAACCTCCTGTATAATGATTTAAATCATGTTATTGACTTATTACAGAATCATAGTCATTGTTATTATATCATATATGGTCCACTTATGACTTTATATTACCCGTTCTTTTTTAAATTCATGTTAAAGTAGCGTTTTGGGTAAAATCGTCTCATTTATCGTAGGTGTTTGGACTTGTTGTTCTTGACATTATTATTACTTATATCATGATTTAATTACTTCCAGAATATAAAGTATGATTTATATATCATATATATTCAGTATATATATATATATAATAGATAGATAAATGAAAGGAAACACACCGTTCATGGAGACGGTAGTCTGTACGTACGCATGAACGCTGCTTTCCTTTCCTTATTGTCTTGAATGGAATTAAGTAGATGACATAAATATAAATATAAATAATTCCAGTATCATTATTAGGTAATATATTTCATTAGTACTTATTATATATACTTTATAATCATTCTGGAATGGTTAACATGGATAATGAATCTCATCGCGTCGTGGAGACGGTAGTCCGTACGTACGCACGAGCGATGATATCATTCCCATGGTCGTGGAATTGTGTTGAAGTGTATGTATACTATTTCAGTATCAATATAACTTTATAATAATCATATATATTTACTCATTACACCATTATACCCATCCAATTAAGGTGGTGACGGAAAATAGATTACACCACGGCGTGGAGACGGTATTCCGTATGTACGCACGCGCGGTGATTTCCTTTTTCCGTAGGATGGATAAAAGGTTAATTAGAGTTGTTTAATATTTATAATAACATATCAGTATATAATAAATACTGATGTTATTACTTTATCATGAAACAACTAAAGAATAAGAAGTTTAAGAAGAAAGAAATTGAAAAAGATCGGTAATGGATATTACCTCTTTTTGACGCGCCTTCACTTATCCTCCACTTAAAGAACTAAGGATGGTCTTTGAAGAAGACAAGGACCTCTAGGATGATACTAGGTAAGTGGAGAAGATATTTTGGCAGGGGTTGGCCGAGCTTGAATGCTCAAATTGGTGTGAGGAGGAGAGGGAGGAGGTGCCCTTTTATAAGGGAGGAGAGGGGCACCTTTGGAATAACTAAAAATATTATTTTATTATAAAGTCAATTTCGGTTTTAAATAGCTCCAAATTAATTTATTTCGATGCTAAGGTGGTTATGGGTCGAAATCCTCTCATCCAATATAATTTAGACAAGTTTAGGTTCCTATTTTAACCTTATCATTTAGATTTAACATTGAGTTAAATAATTTTACTTTTACCGTGCCTTCTTGTGTTCTTACACTATAAGGTTAATAAACTTACTATAATAAGCCAAACGAACCCCAAGTTGTTTATTATTAATATATATAACCTTATATAAGTCATTTGGCCGAACCTTAGATTTTTAGGAATAAAATAACAATTAATAATATAATATTTATTTTAAAAACTAATTTATGTCAATTTTGAAACTATTTGGTACATGATTTTTATGAAATTTCTAACAGAATGATAAGTTCAAACAAAGTTACTTAAATCAACACTAACATGTCATATTAATCTATAAAATTAGTGTAAGTCATAAAAAGTCTCAAATTACATTTATTTGGGCATTTATAACATCAATTATGTTAATATTTTCTTAAAAAGGTAATTATTACATCATCGTTGTGTCATAAATAAATTAAATTATTTAAAGTATAAAAATTACAAATAAAATACCATTATGTAGGAAATCTTTTTAGATTTCTAATGAATATTTATAGTCGAAATTATATTATTTATAACCCTATATTAATAATATTTTAGTAAATAAACTTTGATTTTAACTCTTTTAACTCTTCTTTGAATTAAATAATAATAAATGTCCTAATCTAATCCAAGTGGGCCTAAATGATAATATTTTACACTTAAGGTTGTTTTTTGTCAAGATACACTTGTCCAATAGGATTAGGACATGTGTTAGGGTAATATTAATATCATTTTTACCCTTAATTACCCTATTTACTTTTAACCGTGGTAATTAAAAGTAAAAAGTTACTATTCACCAAAAATTATTTTCATCTCATTGAACCACATTTTACTTACTGAAATCAACTGTGTCTCTCTGATTTTTGAAATTCCATTCACAGAAGTGGTAAAATTAAGATTTATGAAGAAAAATTAATTTTTTTAACTACCACTTAGTAGTTTCACTATTCATCAAAAATTGAAGTTTTTCAGAAAAATGCCAAAATTTCACCCTAAGCTATAATTGATATTCCGAATTCAAAAATGATTTCTATTTTACAAAATTCCCAACATATAAGTTGCATTAATTAATTTTATAATTAATTTCCGCTATCACAACAAATAGCGTGTTTTTAAGATATAATAACTATCAAAAGATTAACACTTGTTTATGTCTCGTGTAAATGTGAAATTACATCCAATGACCAACATTGTATTAAATTGTAAAAATATATTCTAAATATAATTTAAAACCACTCAAATTAATAATTTATCACTATTAATTATTTTGATTAAAAAAATTGTTTTTAATTATAATTTAGTAATTTTCACTATTCATCAAAATATGAAAGTTATCCGAAAAGTACCAAAATTTCACCTTAGGCTAAATTCGATACTCCGAATCCAAAAATGAATTCCATTTTGAAAAATAAAATTTACAAAATTTCAAAAAGTGGTTATTACTATTCATAACAGCTAGTTTTAATAATATTTTAATAGCATATCGTTGTTTAGTGAAACTCGTTATTGCGTACTACACACGCTATCGAGGAAGGTCGTGATTGCGTGTAATGCAAGGCAAGTCAAGGATGCGTGTTGTGCAAGCTCCTTTTGGTGTAGCGTACAACACAAGACATTAGTGAAATTAAAAAGAATATTTTTCATAAAATCTCGGGGTGTTACATGAAGACCTCTAGAAAATCCCCTACCATGTCTGAGAAGATTCCCATCATGCACCGTTGGAAGGTTCCAGGGGCATTGCATAACCCGAAGGGCATGCGTTTGAAAGAAAAGGTTCTGAATGGACATGTGAATGTAGTATTCCCTTGATCCTCTAGGGAGACCTCAATTTGATTGTACCTCGAGTACCCATCTAAGAAATAGTAGAAGGCATGACCTGCCACTCTCTCAAGGACTTGGTCAATGAATGGTAATGGGAAATAGTCCTTCTTGGTGAATGAGTTTAGCTTCCTGTAGTCAATGCAGACCCTCCATCCACTACTCACCCTTGTTGGAAGAATCTCTCCATCCTCATTTGTTATCACTGTGATTCCAGCCTTTTTTGGAACCACTTGGATTAGACTCACCCAGTCACTCTCAGCTATGGGATATATGATACCAGCTTTTAACAAATTCAGAAGTTCGTTCCTTACTACCTCCATGATATTAGGATTGAGTCGCCGTTGAGTTTGACGACATGGCTTTGAATCAGATTCCAGAACAATCCTATGAGTCCCGATAAGTGGGATAACCCTAGGAATATCAGACAGGGTCAAACCAATGGCTTTCTTATGTTTCCTAAGGACATCTAGAAGCATCCTCTCATGATTGGCTTCAAGAGAAGAAGAAATGACAATAGGATGTGTTTTATTGTCCCTCAGGAAAGCATACTTGAGTGTAGCGGGAAGTTCCTTCAATTAAAGATCAGGTTGGTTCAGAATTTCAGCAAAAGATTGGGACATTGGATCAAGTTCAATTTCTTTTTTTAGATTTTCAGATAGGATTGATTCCCCACATGTAGAAGTTTCAGCTACTAGATTGGCTTGATCAGATTTAGGGAAGTAAGTTGGAGTGGTTGATAAAACGTTATTTTATTGAATATTTTATTAATAATAAATGATATAATTTCTTCACATTGTGTTAAATATGTTTATTTATAAAATATTTGGGACTTGATCATTCATTTGAAAATTTGGTGAAAATTCCATTTTTACCCTTAATAGTGCACTGTATTATTTCGAATATAAATATTTTTATATTTATTATTTGAATTTTAAATTTTGTAAAAGTGTTCCTAACTTAATTATCTACAACTTTTATTCAGTACACTAGATCAAAAGAATGCATTTTAATGGAGTAATTGGGCCATAAAGTCAAAGCTGGGCTGGACTCGCCAGAATGTATAAGCTTTTGTATTTCGGACATAACGCCTACATATGGGATTTTATTGAGCCCCAATTTGGAGAGGAGATATAGGACCCATATCCACACATTTTATCCTTCTGGAAGGCCGTCTAATTCACGCGTTTTGGTGGTCAAATTGGCGGTGCAATTTTCATGAAAATATTTGGCCGAATTTCCACATTCACACTTGAAACCACTTGTAACCTCTCCTCCCCTCCCCTCTATAAATTGGATTTTTTTCTCATTTGGAGGGGTTTGGACATTTATTAGGAGATTGGAGGCAGAGGAGAATTTTTTTTCACCTAAATTCTCCAACCATTGTAAGAGGGGTAGCTCTTGAAGCAAGGATCCCCTCATCGAAGCCTCCTTCTCTTCTTCATTTTGAAATGTTTTCATTTGTGTAATAAACTTCTTTGTTCCTCTTTTACTTCTTCTCTTTTATTATGTTTTGTTTAAATTTATTCTTCTATTAATCTTCATCTTTTGGCTGGAATTCTTGATTAGAAGATTTATTGGGTTATACCCATTATAAACCTTTGCACATGCAAAACGCTTCTACGATGATTACGCCACCCATGGAAGAGTAGTATTTTAGTAATCGATCTATCTTCTACCCTCTTCATTTAATTATTTTGAATCATTGAGATACTGTAATTAATTTAATATGATCCATGAATTCTATTTTTAAATTGTAAGAAACTAAGCAATCAATTGAACAATTAACACAAAAACACGCGAGGTCAGGATTTTGTGTAAATTGTGAGAGCGTGATCTTAATCGGTAATACAAGACCACACGGGATAAATTTGTAGAGTTAAAATATAATCCCTAAATACAATTCATCCTCATTTTCATAATGGATATGATCCTTAATTTACCATTTACCCTAAGCTTATCTTAGAACATCAATCAAAGCAGGGTGTTGCGATTGCATGTTCCGAAGTTAGCCTAGGGTTAAATTCACATCATCTTCGTGGTAAAGTTAATTCTCTTAGGGTTTGGGATTTAAAAAATTAAGGGATCATAATTAATTGAATGTTAATTTAAATGATAATTATTAATAATAAAGTGAAGAGGTATAGTTAGATCGATTATGCCTTTTAAATAGATTTCTAAAAAAACATCTTCTTGTTGTGTCATTTTAATCAAAATTCATTTCAAAACTAAAAACAAAAAAAATTATACAATCTTATTCCAGCAAAATTCTTCTAGATTCATAAACTACAATAAACCCTAATCCTTTAAAGTAGTGTTTTTATTCTATTCTATTTTATTTTATTTTTTAGAATACTTCTAATAAGTTGTTAAATTCACTTCCTCCTTTGAGAGACGACCTTGGTCAGCCACTCTGCTGCACCTAAGTACCCCAAATTACACTAATCATTTGAGGGTGCCCACGACAGCGCTCTTTTAGTGGTCTCCATGAAAGTGGTTTCTTTAAAGGTTTCACTGATTGTTGGACCTAAGACTTCATCATAAGATCAATTTTAAAATTATTCAATCCAAGGAGATAAACTTCCTTCATATGAACAAAGGAAATCAATCTCATCCTGACTTAAAATTTCATCAAATATTCCTTTATGTTCCATGGATTCATTATCAATGCTTCATATCATGTTTACTTCATGAATGTCCTCGGCATCCCCTATTTGTGAGCTTTCATTATAGATGTTCAAGTCTAGACTCATGTTCCCAAATGTGATGGTCATGTTCCCATTTCAGACTCGAATAACATAGTTGATTGTTGCAAGAAAAGGACGACCAAGGATGATTGGGGTTTGTTCCTTATTTCCTAAATTTGGATGGTTGTCAAGGACAATGAAGTTAGCAGGGTAGATGAAGTTTCCAACCTTTACCAGAACGTCCTTTAAAATCCCCTTTGGAACCCTAATGCTACGATTAGTAAGCTGAAGTGTGACAGATGTGGGTTGGATCTCTTCTAGGCCTAACTGGCAGTACACAGCATATGGGATGAGATTGACACCAGCACCTAGGTCACACAAGTCCTTGACAACTTTTCTTTCTCCTAGTTCAACATTGATGTAAGGGCAACCTGGGTCTTTCAACTTAGGAGGAATGGTCCCTTGAATGGTGGTACTCACATTAGCAGCTAAAAGGACTGGGTTTTTATGTGAAAATTTTATTTTAAAAGTGCACAAGTCCTTAAGGTACTTTGAGTAGGTAGGTATGGTTTAGATTGCATCGAGAAGGGGAATGTTCAGCTTGACTTGTGAGAAGATTTCCCTCAATGTTTCATTCAGTTCAGGCTTGGGTTTCCCCCTCATGCGTTGAGGAAATGGTGCAGGTTGTGGGGTTGTTTGTTCAAGAGTTGTTTCTTTCACATTGTTATTAGTTTCCTCAGTTTGATCTTGTGGTTCATTTGAATTTTCATCCAAGTTTGAATCTTCAGGTGGGTTCTGAATTAGTTGTTCAGGTTTCTCAATTGATTTCCCACTTCTTAAAACAGTCACAGCCTTTAGTTGTTCATGAGTTGTTTTAGTGCAACTTGAATCTCCCCTTGAAGTTGAGGATGGCACCACCTGAGTAGGCATGGGTGCCTTTCCAGTTTTGATGGTTTGAAGTTCTTGTTTTAGGGAAGATAATTTTGAGTTCATCCTCTCCATTTGTTTGCACAGTTGTTCTAGTAGGCTTTGTGGAACAGTTTGGGTTGGTTCTTGAGTAGATTGGTTTATCCCAGGGGGATATTTTGGAGGTGGAATGGTTTGTTGAAAATGGACTGGTGGCTGTTGGTATTAGATAGGTTGGGTTTGGAACTGGTTATGGGATTGGTAGTTCTGATGGGGGTAAGTATTTTGTCCCTGTGGTTGGCTAGGTTGTTGGTTATCTTTCCAGCGGAAGCCTGGGTGGTCATTATACCTTGGGTTGAAGTTGTTTTGGTATCAAGGATTTTAAAAGTTCAAAGAATTTACTTCCGCTGGGGGTCCTCCTAAGAGAACATCCTTGATGGATGGAATGGTTGGGAAGTTGTCTGTCTTATGGTCATGTTTGTCACAAATTGTGCAAACAGGGTCAACAGTTTGGATTTCATGGAATTTCCTAAGGTCTATCTCTTCAACCTTCCTAGAGAGTGTTGCGAGTTTAGCCCTAAGTCTTTCCTCTTCTCTAAGTGTATGAATTCCAGTAGTTCTTTGTGGCTTTTCAGAATAAGGTTAAGTTCCCCATGTTTTGTTTTGTTCAGAAAGGCTTTCTAGATACTCATAGGCATCATTTGAGGCTTTGTTTTTAAAGGTTCCATTACACATCATGTCAATGAATTGTTTGTTCCCCGGACCCAACCCTTCATAGAAAATTCTCACTTGTTCAGGAATAGAAAAAACATGGTGTGGAACCATGTTTAGAGTGTCTTTGAACCTCTCCCATGTTTCATAGAATGACTCTCCCTATTTTTCAAAAAAAAAATGGATACTCTTTTTAAGTGCAATTATTTTATGGTGGGGAAAGTATTTTTTGTAGAATTCTCTTTGTAGTTGGTCCCAAGAGTTTATGGATGATGGTCTCAAATTGTTTAGCCAATTTTTAGCTTGATCCTTTAAATAAAAATGAATTAGCCTCATCATAGCTGATTCTAGTTGATGTGGGGGACACATGGTTTCTACAATGTCATTGAACTCCTTAATGTGAAGGTAGGGCATCTCGGACTCTATTCCATGGAATGTGGGAAGATGGTTTAGGACAAGCGGTTTAAATATGTAGTTGGAATATCCTAGGGAATTGTGTCTAATTTATGAGGGGGAATTGGTCCAAGAATGTGTGAGGTATTCATTCATGGTTTGATCAATTGCATTCCCCAAGTTTGGGGCTGCCTCATTTGGGTTTCCATTTTGGTTCCCACCTGGGTTTATGAGTTGGTTTCTTTGAAGACCTTCCATTGAAATTGGCTCAATTTTGGACTCTAGAGTATTAGGAATATTAGGATCTAATGGAATGAGTTCCCTTGGTGTACTTGACTCCCCAACCCCAGGACTATCCACCCTAACAAGACGGTTTGATTGATCGCGGGTGTAGGCGGACATGCGCCAAAAGAAAAAAAAACGAGAAAGGGAAAAGATAAGAGAATTTGGATGAGTAAAGAAGAAATGGGGGAGAATAGAATGGGTGTTTAGATGACTTACTTGGGTCCCTATAAACGGTGCCAAAATTTTATTCTCGCTCAAATTTACCCAAGAGATGAAGGTAGAACAATCCTTGTAGTTTAGCTTGGGTTATCGAATCCTTAAAGACCTAAGAAGAAACCTATAGACATGTACATTCTATGGACTGTTTTTGGATATGAAGTGGCCAACTTGGGTTTATTTTATATGGTTTTAAAGGATAACTAATAGATTTAAGTGAATTCAATTTAAAATAATGAGTTGATCCTAGGTTATCACTTGGGGTGGATTGGACGTACTTCCTTTTTAATGATTTCAATTTCTTATATTTGAGATGGGTTCATTTAAGGAGATAAAACAACATCATCACTTACTGGTTTAATTCCTACACCCTTTAATACTAATCACCTATACACTAGAAGGATCAATGTTTTGATCACTTCAAGGTAAAGGTTCATATTAGCACTTGAAGTGTGTGGCCTTAAATTCAACAAAGATGATAGAGTTTAAAAATCATCAAATAAAAATCTCAATTAAAGAAGTGATTATACATTAATGAGGTGATAAATAACATCCAATCCAGCCCCTTGCTACTCCCTTGGATCAACCCATAAGTGGGTTATCCCTTCATTGATGACATGTCTTCAACAGAAGCGGGAAGTAGACTTACAAAGGTGGAATTGAAGAAGTAAAAACAACAACAACAAAAGATCACTCCTCCATTGTGTGATAAATATCACAAAGTATGGTGTGAATAAATTCACACCTTGAACCAACGGTATCAACATGATAATTATAAGAACAGAATAAGAGTAAACAAAGAACTTTTATTAAGAAACTAAGGTGAATTAAACAACTTACATGAGAAAGAAATGCGATTACAAACACAAAGCGGCAGCATAACACTACAATGAAACCAAGCACCAAAGATTGCTAAATCCTCCAACAACACTGCCTTAAATAGAAATTTTTGATCCCTTGGGTAGATCCTCCAATAGTACAAAGCATCTCAATTAATTTTGTTAGGCCATAGGTGGTGGAAAGATTGTGGAATTTGGACTTTTCCACATTTGAACCGAGGTGGAAGTCATCTTTCATCCACCGAATAGACTCATTTGGATGACCTTCTAGATGGCCGAATCAGAGTGGGCCATAGAAGAATAAAATGGATCTTCGGATGTATTATAAACTCATGTAAAATTGGGGCCCATTTTTAATTTTGGATTCTGATATATGATCAAATTAGTGGGATGTTTTTCTGGGACGCAGAATCTGGCCCAGAATTGTATCTCTAACTTGGGGCGCCTTAATGACCACCATAGAAGCCGAATTAGCATTATCTCTTGAAGATTTATTTGTTCCTAAGCATTTATTCTATCATCCCAAAAAATTTGGGATTAATTAGGTTTGTATGTTGGGCCCCACAGTCTCATAAGTGGGCTGATGTCCAATCTTTATTCTCTAGAATTGCTTCCATTCATCTCCAAATATCTCCATCATCATTTATGAATCATCCATTGATACCTGAATGAAAAATGTTCACATTTAAGTGTAAATAATGTTCCCAAAATATAAAATTAAAATATTGATAATTACATTCCTTAGAATCAGATGACTCATTGGGCCTAAATTGGTGTATATTAGGCATGAAGTGCACAAATGATGAGAATGGATGTTGATAATGAAAATGCACTAACTCAGGCCCATAAGATCAAAAATGAACATTTAATACCATTAAAATGTAATTAAAAAAATATTTTTTTATTGGATAATCAGTAATAATGCACCAACTCTGTGTAACTGGGGTCGGGGTGTTACAGTTGGTATCAGAGGAAGTTTAGTAAAAATCTTGGAAACTAGATTTAGATAAACTCTGATTAGAGCACATAACACTAAAATAGACATTGAGGATTAGTATAGAATAACTTCCTAGAATTTTGGTATTGTAGAGATTTTGTGATTTTTCCAAGCAATACATCCCAGTTTTGATATGAGCAGGCAGAGGGGGCTCTGACATAGAAGTACCTAAGGGTAAAACCTAAAAACACCACGTTGAGCTAGACTCGAACGGGAACTGGTGCACGACAATGGGCCTTACTGCACTCTTGGTTATGACACTCCTGGGGATATGCTTAGGATAATTCTCATTTTCCTTACAAACCATTATGAAGGGTTTATGAGTATATACTTCCTCAAAGAAAACATTTTTATGATTATGGATTATATCCATAAACTATTCAATTTATTTTAATTGTTTTAAAAGTTTGGATTAATGTATTGTGATTCATAAACTAATCTAATTTATGTCATTGTTTATAAATGGAGCATAGTAGAAGGAATGGAGACTGTATTAATGAATGCACTCCAAATAGGGATTTCCCTCTTGATCAAGATAATTATAGTCGAGCAGGTGATACAACTAGTGTTGATCAGCTAATCACAATACTGAGACAACTCACTCAGGCTATGAATAATAACCTTACCCGTATGGAGCACCCTGATCCGCATCATGGAGGATCAATGTTAGATCGATTCATGAGGCAACAACCACCGACATTAAATGGGAGTAAAAATTCGTTAGTGGCTGAGCAATGGATAAATTCCTTAGAGAAAATATTCCACGCCTTGGGGAGTAGCGAAAGGGAAAAAGTTGTCATGGCAGTTTACCGCCTCACTAGAGATGCTGATCAATGGTGGTTATTAATTCATAACAAAAAGGAAGATAATGAAGTATAAAATATGGAATGTATGGAGTTTAAATAATTTTTCTTAGAAAAATACTTTCCTCATGACCATCGAGTGGATATGGAAAGACAATTTCTGAGTCTGAGGAAAAAGGAGGATGAAAATATCGCAAAGTATAGAAGATAACTTTATAAGGTTAGAGAGGCATGCTGTAGATTATATACGTAACCCAATAAGTAATATTGATCATTTATTTGATGGTTTAGAACCATTTCTCCCTTTAGTATTAGTCTCAAAATCCTTCTCGTCATATGAAGATATTGTCTCATGTGCTATCAAGACAGAAAAATAATTCTCTAAGTCTTATGACTTTAAAGCAAAGCAAGAGAATAAGAGATATGATGAACACTTTGGAAATGGAAATAAGGGGAAGAAGGAAAAATTTTAATATCCATCCTGTAGTAAATGTAGGAAGAAACACCCTGGTACTTGCCTAAAGGGAATGAGAGCCTGTTACAAGTGTGGTGAAAAAGGCCACCAAGCTCGTGATTGCAAGGGGAAGAAAGAGGTTGTCATTGTTGAATGCTACAATTTTAGAGAAAGGGGGCATTATGTGAATGAATGTACTAAGCATTAGGGGAACTTACCTCAGAAAAGGACAAGGGATCAAGGCCAAGATTATGTTATCACTACTGCTGAGGTTGAAGCTCTGAAATATATGGTGGCAGGTAATTTAATGGTTTTCCTCAAGTTTAGTAAATGCTTTATTTGATTCTGGATCATCTCATTGTTTCATAGCTTCCTAATTTTCTAAGAAAATTAGATATTTCGAATTTGATATAACAAGGGAGTTTTCAGTCAAAAATCCTAAGGGAAGTATCATCGCAACAAAGTTTTGTGAATCAGTTCCCATTAAATCATATAAATGTTCATTGTCTGCTGATCTCATCTCCATACCCATGATTGAATTTGATATAATCCTTGGTATGGATTGGATTTTGGACCATGATGAAAAAAAATTATTGTAAGAATAAGGAGGTTACTATTTTTTATGACGATGATAAAGAACACCTTATCTTTAGAGTAGAATCATCACCACCTAATTCTTATCTTGATCCACCCTTAGTAGCTCAACTAAATTCAATTATTGGGGAGGAAGAGAATGAAATAAATGTGGGTGAGGAAACTAATGTTCAAATATAGGATGTACCTATTGTGAAAGAATATTTTGATGTGTTTCCAGAATATTTACCTAGACATCCTCCAGAATGAGAAATTGAGTTTTCCATTGATTTAATTCATGGATCAAGGCCCATATCGAAGACCCCTTATAGAATGGACACTGTAGAATTAGTATAACTAAAGAAACAACTAGAGGAATTGAGTAGTAAGGGATTTATTCGCCCAAGTGTTTCTCCATGGGGAGCCCCTGTCCTTTTTGTTAAGAAGAAAGATGGATCTATGAGGTTATGCATTGACTACAGGGAGATCAATGCTATAACAATAAAGAACAAGTATCCCCTACCTCACATTGATTATTTATTCGACCAACTTCATGGACCTCAATACTTTTCAATGATTGACCTTCGATTTGGATATCATCAATTGTGTTTGAAGAAGGAATAAATTCTGAAAATAGCATTTCGAACCAGGTACGGGCATTACGAGTTTACATTAATGTCTTTTGTATTGACTAATGTACCCTCTGTCTTCATGGATCTAATGAATAGATTTTTCAAGGAATATCTTGATGACATTGTAGTGGTATTTATTGATGATATCTTGGTATACTTCAAAAGCTATGAAGATCATGAAAATCACTTGCGCATTATCCTGAAGACTCTTAGAAGACATGAATTATATGGGATGTTTAGAAAGTGTGAATCATGGCTTCGGGATATTTCTTTTCTTGGCCATATTGTCCCTAGGGATGGAATCTCGTTTGATCCTTCTAAGAAAAGAGAAATCCAAGAATGTCCAGCATTGATGAGTATAATTGAGGTACGTAGTTGTATTGTCTTAGAAAGTTATTATTGACATTTTGTCCAGAATCTTTCCCGATTGGCTAACCCATTAACAGATCTCACACGTAAAGAGGTTAAATTTGTTTGGACAAAAGAGTGTGAAGAATTTTTTGAAGAACTGAAGAGAAGATTAGTCAATTCTTCTATAATTACTCTACCATCGGGGAATGATGGGTTTGTTATTTATAGTGATGCTTCAAAGAAATGACTTGGTTGTGTCCTTATGCAGAATTATAGGGTTATTGCCTATGCATCACAGCAGCTAAAAATTCATGAGAAAAACTATCCTACTCATGATCTTGAGTTATCAGCTGTAATCTTTGCTTTGAATATTTGGAGACACTATCTCTATGGTGAAAATTTTGAGATTTATACTGATCACAAGAGTTTGAAGTATATTTTCTCACAGAAAGTACTCAACATGAGGCAAAGGAGATGGCTTGAACTACTCAAGGATTATGACTGCATTATACACTACCACCCAGGGAAAGAAAATAAGGTGGCAGATGCTTTGAGTAGAAAGGATCATGGAGTTTTGAATAAGATGAGAGTTGAAAAGGATCATATATACATTGATCTAGTAAAGATGGATATGGTAATCACCATGGAAGGTGAAACATCAATAATTTTTCAAATTTTTTCCCAAACATATTTACTATAAAAGGTAAAGATTTCTCAAACTGATGATGAAGAGTTTCAAAAGAATATTGAAGCTGTGAATGATGGGAGATTGAGTGAATTTTTGTATGAAGATGGAATTTTGAAATTTGGGAAGAGACTTTGGGTTCCCAATATACCTGATCTAAAAAAGGAATTTTTGTATGATGCTCATAGTTCCAATTTCTCTATACACCCTGGTAGCACTAAGATGTATAGATATTTAAAGGAACATTTTTGGTGGGACAATTTGAAGAGGGATACTGCTGATTTTGTGTCAAGATGTATGGTTTTTCAACAAGTGAAAGCTGGAAAGAAACAGCCTGGAAGATTCATGAAACCGCTTCCCATACCTGAGTGGAAATGGTATAATATTACAATGGACTTTGTCATGGGACTACCAAAGACTCCTAGAAGGAACGATGCAATATGGTTCATTATTGATCGTCTAACCAATTCAGCACATTTTCATGCTATAAGAGAAGATTTACCACTTGAACGTTTAGCTAGACTATATATTAATGAAGTTGTAAGACTTCATGGAGTACCACTATCTATTATTTCTGATCGTGATCCATGTTTTACATCAAGATTCTGGTAAAGTCTTCAAAAAGCCCTGGATACTGAACTTCGTTTGAGCACTGCCTACCACCCCCAAACTGATGGACAATCAGAACGGACTATTCAAACCTTAGAAGACATGTTAAGATCATGCTCACTTGACTTTCAAGGTATGTGGGATCAATATTTACCTTTGGTAGAATTTTCCTATAATAATAGCTTCCATTCAAGTATTCAAATGGCACCATATGAAGCGTTATATGGAAAGAGATGTCGCACACCAACCTGTTGGGATGATGTTGGTGAAAGAAAACTCGTAGGCCCAGAACTTGTGGAGAAAATGATGGAAAAGGTGAAGGTAATCCAAAACCACATCAAGGAAGCTCAAAGTAGGCAGAAGAGCTAAACCGATAACCCAAAGAAGGATTTGGAATTTCAGGTAGGAGATCATGTTTTCTTGAAGGTGTCTCCATGGAAAGGTGTTATACGTTTCAGTAAGAAGGGTAAATTGAGCCCCAGGTACATCAGACCTTTCAAAATTCTAGAATGAATTAGGGCTGTAGCTTACCATTTGGAAATTCCTCCAAGTCTCTCTAAAGTTCACAATGTGTTCTATGTATCACTTTTGAGAAAATACATGCCTAACCCAACGCATGTACTCACCTATGAGTAATTAGAACTGGAACCCGATCTGTCTTATTGTGAAGAGACTGTCAATATTCTTGATACAAGAGAACAAGTGCGGAGAAACCAGAAAACTCGTCTGGTAAAATTTCTATGGAGAAACCATAAGACTGAAGAGGCAACAAGGGAACCCAAGGAACTTATGATGAAGAACCACCCAAGTCTTTTTATGCAGTAATATTATAGAAATTTAGAGGATTAAATTATTTGAAGGATGTGAGAATGTAACACCCCAAGCTTCCACAGTACGCTTCTCTTTGAATAATACAATATCGTGTGTTGTACGCAACTTCGAGTTCTAACACACCACAACCAATCAAACCAGCCGTTATGAATAGTAATACCCACTTTTTGAAATTTTATAAATTTTATCTTTCAAAATGGACTTTATTTTTGGATTCATAATATCGAAATTATCTTAGGGTGAATTTTTGGAATTTTTTTAAAAACTTTCAATTTTTTATGAATAGTGAAAAACACTGGGTTATAGTTTAAAACCGAAATTTTATTTAAATAATTATTTATTTTATTTAAATTTATTTTAGGTAAAAATAGATACATAATACCTATATAATTTCAATGTAATTCATTGGATTCGTATTATAATAATTTTAGATATATAAAAATTTTATTGAACATTTCACCGTCTTTTAGCAACCTCCTAGGAGAATTTGCAAATTCACATAAAACTTAATTTTACCGCCTCTGTGAGTGTAATTTCAAAAATCTGAGAGACATGGTTGATATCAGTAAGAAAAATGTGATTCAATATTATGAAAATAATTTTTTCTGAATAGTAACTTTTTACTATTATTTACCATGATTAAAAGTAAATAGGGTGATTAAGGGTAAAAATGATATTATTATTACCCTAAAACATGTCCTAATTCTATTTCATAAGTGTAATTAGACCAAAAATGACCTTAGGAATAAAATATGAACCTCTTTGGTCCTCTTTTATTAGATTAGGACATTTATTATTATTTAATTCAAAGAAGAGTTAAAAGTGTTAAATTCAAAGTTTAATAACTAAACCATTTTTAATGTTGGGTTACACATAAGATAAATTAGACTATAAATATTCATTAGAAATATAAAAATATTTCATACATAATGGTATTTTATTTATATTTTTTAGACATTATATAATTTAATTTATTTATCACACAATGATTATACAGTAATTACCTAATTAATGAAATATTAAAATAATTGATATTAGAAATATCAAAATAATTGTAATTTGAGACTTTTTATTAATTACACTAATTTTCTATGTTAATATGACATGTTAGGGTTGGTGAGATGAATTTTTTTTTTGAATTAATAATGTTGTTATAAATTTAGCAAAAACAAAATACCAAATAGTGTCAAATTTGACATAAAATAGTTTTTAAAACAAATATTATATTATTAATTGATATTCTATTCCTAAAAATATATTTTTTGGAAAAAGGAATTATATAGTGATAGGTGTATCATTAATTAACCACTTGGTGTTCTATTGAAATTATATAGTAAGTTTATTAGCCATATAATATAAAAATACAAAGAGACGTGGTAAATGTCAAACTATTTAACTAAGAGTTAAATATAAAAGATAAAGTTAATATAGTGACCCAAACCTGTCTAAAACCTATTGGTTGAGTGGTTTTCAACCCATCCCCACATTATAATTTAAATAATTCATTTTGTAGCCATTATAAACCAAAAATGATTTTATTATAAAATAATATTTCTAGCTTTTCCTAAGATGTCCCTCAACCCTCTTATAAAAGGGAACTCCCCATTCTCTCTAATTCACACCATCAAATCCATTTGGCTCAGACAACCCCTAACCAAATACCCTCTAAACTATCTTACCTTCGTCCTAGAGTCCCTCCTTTAGACATAAATCCAACCTAAGGAGCCCTTTTGATCAAATCAATAGAAAGAACCCGAAGAAGAGGTAAATATTTCATCACCTATTTCAAGTTCCTTTCTTCTTCCACTTCCTCTTTCTTTGTTTTTTCCATTGTAAAATAATAACTCTAGTATCTTCTATATACTGTGATGTTATTATAAATATGGTACAACCATATTCATTATTCTATCCATCCTTTTAATAACATGTCACCATACTTGCATACATACGGATTACCGTCTCCACGTCGTGGTGTAATTGTTATTAAATACATTATTATTTGGATGGGTATAATAATGATGTGTAATTCATGTAAATAATAAATATAACATGATAATTATTCTGTATATATGATATACCATCCAATTATATATTATTTTAATATCAAAAGAATGATATTGTCTCTCGTGCGTACGTACCGATTATCATCTCCATGAACGCGATGAGATTCATTCACCATCATATCCATTCAAGACTAATTTTCATTAGATGATTAAAAATAATTTTTAAGGACTTAATATAATTCTAAATATTAATAATATACATTCTATCCATAAAAAAAATTACTTACATAACAAATCATATAAAGTAAAAAGAATCAGTTAACACCCAAAACAACGATAATACTATGATATTATTAACAAAGAAATGTTAAAAGATAATATATGATATCATATTAATTTATATGATTCTTGTATAATTTAATAACAATTATTTCACCATTATACATGAGTTTAACCTACCCTCAACCAAGGAAAAGTACAAGGTAAGGGTTATTTTCACAATCTCTTCATTATCCGAGATTTTTTATATGTAATTATCTAATGGGACCTCTTTATCATCCACATCCATGTTTCTTAAAAATGTATTTCAAAACATTATTAATATTTTATATACTATGGGTTAAAGTCATGTATACCCTTGTTTGAATTTTTATAAGATGTTTATAAATGAATCTTTCCGTCGTTTTCCAAACAAGGTCCTTTATAACCTTTTCATCAAAATTAAAGTAAGAATGTATTTTTTTTATCTTATATAGCAGGTGCGGCTATTTTCCACCGTTGTAACATCGTTAAAGCTTACCTTACAAGTTTATAAGAATATTTTCAAAATAAATCTTTTCTTTATAATTATGTGACTCTTAAATGATTTCAAAATAGAAATAGATATTTCTCTAAAAAAGGATTTTGATTTCATCTATGTCAACATCCTTTGATGGATTTTAAGCTTATTTGAAGTTGATTTATCATGATACAAAACATCCATATTATATTAATATTTTTTTGATATGTTTGACTGTGGATGTTTTATTTTTACACCATTCATGGTTTATGGATAAAGTATTGACATTTCGTATGCTAGTTTTAATAAGAATGTTTATGTAATGTTTAAACATTTTCATATGAGGAATGAATTGGACTTAGTATGTGACGGGTGGATCCCGCTATAGCTCCTCAATGCATCGGTAGGTCTCATGAGACAAACTAGTGTCTTAGAACAAGGCCTTGACAAAAATATTATTTTTAGTCTTGGAACAAAGCCTTGACTATGTGGTTATGAAGTCTGGCATTATTCATTCCATCATTATGAAAGTGGATATTGATATTGCATGTGATTATTCGACTAGTAGAATATCCATGTGAGTAAGTAAATGGAATTATTTTGATTTATATTTTCCATATTATAATGAAGTTTATGTTAAAAAGTCTTTTGTTTTAGTTTTATACATTTCCTTAAATGTTTATGCATATTTATGAAAGTTTCTGCTATATTTTTATCCTTACTGAGCATCTGAGCTCACCCCTTTCTATGTTTTATTTTTCCCATGATGGAAAAAAGTATAGTATGACTGACCTGCAAGGATATTCTATGGGATCTCAGTTTTGTCTATGGAGACAATGTATTGTAGTTTTCCATTTTATGATGTAATGTAAACCTTATGAATATATCTAGCACTTCTAAGGCTACTAAACTAATTGATCTTTTGAGACTTGATCTTTTGTGATCATGCCAATGTTATGTAATAATGCATTGACTCTGGGTAACTGGGTTCGGGGTGTTACATCTAGGTATGTGATTTTAGGGAATTCACTGATGTAGGGAATTTTCCTTAAAGAATTGTATGTATAGATTATAATGGTACCTTTTTAGGCTGAATACAACCAGCATTGACATGATTCTATTCATGGATTCTCTCATACAATATCAATCCCATATTAGCTTCTGTTGTTAGAGAGTATAATTTATATAAACCAAGGTTAACCATTGTGTTTATGTTAGAGAGTTTTATTTTCAGGTGGATCATATATTACCAAACATCCATTGGCTATGTGGAACTATTACCCAACTCTGTATCCTTATTCTAAATGATGGTGAGATGCTTCAATCTTTCTTTAATCTTGTGGTTTATAATTTCAATGATGTGTTTCATGAGGATTTTTATGGGTTACCACCTGAGTGAGAGGTTTAGTTTGCTACATATATCATTCTAAGTGTATATCATATTTATATTCATCATTTTAGGATTTTTCATGTGTATATTTAAGAGATAAATGATTAGTTAAAGGTTCAAGAGTCCAAGGAAATTCATATGACTGAGCACATATCCATGGAGAGATTTAGTCTTATTCTCTAATAAGTTGGAAAGGTCCTTAAGGTTATGTATAGATCATTGGAATCCAAACCAAGTTACAATTAAAAAGTGGTATCCATTTCTATTTATCAATGACCTATTTTATTAGCTTGTGTCAGCCTGGTAATTCTCTAACATTGATTAGAGATCGAGTTACTACTAGATGAGGGTAACACCTTTAGACATACCAGGCATATACGTTAGGTGAAAAAATGGTATGTATAAGTATATGGTGATGTTATTTGGTAAAAAATATGCACGGGTGGTATTCATATCCCTGATTAATTAGGTATTCCATCCTTATTTGGACACCTTTCTGGGTTTTTTATGATATTCATGTATACTTCAATTCAAAGGAGGAAATACAAAACATGTGAAGATAATTTTTTGTGCAATTTGGTATAATTAACTATATTCCACACTCTTAAAATGAAAAAATTTTATTAATTAAATTCACTTTATAGAGCACATTATATTTGAGGATAGAGTATTAGTATACCCCAAGAAATATAGAGAAGTTATCTCTTGGGAACGAACCAGGAATTATTTTTGTATACATAGATTTTGGGTTTGATCAATTATTAGGAGGGTTTTATTTAAGAATTATCCCATTCTTAATCATATATTATAGTAATATCCAATAAAGAGGTTAATTTTGTTTGGTATGATTCTTGTGAGAGTTATTTTTAGGAGATGAAATAAATATTCACTATAGTGTTGATCCTAACATTACCTGAGCTGAGTAGGGAGTATACTCTATACTATAGAACATATGAGGTATGGATGGGATCATTCTCGATGTTGGATAGTATTTTGGTAACTTATGGGTTTCGAAAACTAAGTTTGTATGATCATAATTACACAATACATGACTTTGAACTAGCATTAGTAGTACATGCCTTGAGATATTGAAGGAATTGCCTCTACGGCTAGAGGTTTGTGGTTTATATAGACAAAAAGATCTTAAAGTATATTTTATTGTGGAAAGGCCAAAAACTTTGGTAGAAAAGGATTATTAACTATTTAAATTCATTTTACATAGAGCTATCTTATACCCCTATAAAATGTAACATAGTTGTAGATGCACTGAGCTAAAAAATATTGTCACGGGTAGTACATGAGTCCACTGGTGAGTGGCAGTTAATGACCCACTTTATAGATATTCATCTTGACATGTAGTATTAGAAAGGTTATATGACCCCTATATCCTTATTTATTATGTATTCATTTTTCAATAGGTTTAAAAGGAACTATATTTCATATACAGATATTTTGGTTATGAGATATTTCATATATGGTTGGGAGCCACTGCCAGAATGGTCTCTTGAGACAGATGAGATCCTTAATAAATGTGGTCATGTTATAGTCCCTACAACAATTTTTGAGGAAATAATGAGGTAATCACATGCCTTTTGATGGTATGTACACCCAAGTTTGACTAAGATGTATCAGTACTTATATAGGAAATACTATTGGATTGAGATAAAGAGGTATATAGTGGACTTTTCACATGGTGCTCCAGATTTTGGCAGTTGATAGTTGAGCACCATTGTAGAACTAGTATTCAAAATCTAATACCCTATATTAAGTGAAAAAATGGATTTCATGACATTGGATTTCACGATGGGGTTACTGAGTACACCTCAAGGAAGTGATGTAGTATGGGTTATCATAGATCAGTTGACTAGAGTGGCTCATTTCCTATCAATCTGGGAGACCTTTTCAGTTGATGGGATGGGTAAGATTTTTTTCGAGAGATATTATACCTACATGTGTCCCCTTGAAGTTTTCTATCATACAGGGACACCTGATTTACATCATACTTCTGGAAGGGCTTGAAGAAGACTCTTGGTACGCTTATATATTTGGGTACGCATATAACCCTTAGACAGATAGGAATTATAAACATATCATTCAGATATTAGAAGAAATTTTGAGATCATTCACCCTTGTCTTTGAAGGTTCTTTGGATAACCACTTAGATATATAATAGTTTTCCTAAAAAAATTAGGCTTCAATTTAAATGAAACCTTTTGAGGCTTTATATAGTTTCCCTTTTTGATCAGTTTTATGTTGGATAGAATCCCTAGAAAAATTGTTTGTTAGGATGAGTATCATTAATAAAACTTTAGAGAATATTTATTTTATCAAGAATTGGTTAGTGATGACTCGGTATAGGAAGATATTATAAGAATATCGGGGACACCATCCTCTTGGATTTGAGGTAAGTGGCCTGGTGTTTTTATAGAAGTTTCCTATATTAGGACATCTCTATGAGAAGATATATTATAAATTAGTTCCTAGGTATATGATTCTATTTGATATTATAGATAGTTTTAGTATGGTGTAATTCTGGTTTTTATTTCTAGAACTTTATAGATCAATTCAGGGAGGCTTTTATATATTTCAACTTCAATAGTTTCACCCTAACTCATATCAGGTAATAAATAATGTTGATGTTGAGAATGTAGTTGATGCATAATTTTTGGACCATATGGTTCACATCATAGATTATAGTTAGAAAACTCTGAAAACAATATAGTTCCTTTGGTGTGGGTGTAGTGGCACTATGACCATATCTAAGAGGAGACATGGGAGAAGGATTCATACATGTGAGTGTAATGGATGAAGGTGTTCACTAATGAGGCACTATGATGTTTAGGAATTGACACGTGCCTATCCTGGGGTGTGAAAAAAACAAATATTTCCTAAGTTAAAATTTGGTAAAGTGTTTGACATAGGATTTCTCCAAATAGTAGTGCACAAAAATCATGTTTGCCACTTAAATTTGAGAAATAAGTAGAGTTTTTTTTTAAATTGTTTGAGTTTAAAAAGAAAAAATGCAATTAAAAATAAAGTTTGAACACAAGTGGATGAAGAGATTGATGGGGTCAGGGTAGGATCATCTTTTTCAATGTCATTTTATTCATAAAGATCATTCCCACTCTCTTCCTATTTAATGACAAGTGAAAGACTCTTTTATTGAGTTATCAATCACCCTTAGTTGAAGGAAGTAATAGAAACCACTCTGATGTGCATGAAAATTCATAAACTATTACCAAATAACTAATACAAGTCCCAATAGAGAATTTTGTATCCTTATAAATCTATAAAAATTTCACTTATTCCACACATGTGTGAATGATCACTAGACACTAACCACCTAATTCAATCTTCTCGATTGAAACAAATTGAACTAGGAGGAGGGAGTTTAAAGTTATTCAATAAAATCTATATAAAATGAATGAAAACAAAACCCAAAATAAAATCGCATTAAGAAAATTGGACAACACTAAAAATATAAATCATTTAATAGAAAAATAGAGTTTCAAATTAAAGCACAAGACTCTGACATTATAGAGGGAAAACTCCTCCTTCCCCATCATTCAAAAGATTTACCCCTCCATGTGAAGAGTAATAGAGTTGAAAGGGGGAGATGAGAGAATTATGAAACTAATAAAATAAAAAGAGGAAATATACAACACTTATGGATTCCAATTCTCCATATCATACCCTCATTATTATCCTTCAACAATAGGAGTGAATACTGATATTTATAGGTATGAGGGGTGGAAAATTTTCCCACCAAATTCACTCCTCCAAAATTTTGAGTTTATTTCACATAATAAATGGATGAATATCAAAAATTTGTCTTCATAAATGTTTTTCCCATATGATTTTCCTATTTGTACACAAAATATCATCTTATTTGGAAAAATTTAAAAAAAATATACTATAATTACTGAAGACTACTTTTATGGATGATAAGACTTATCAACTCCCTCAAATTTTCCTCATTATATGGATTCCTTAATGAGATAATTTATTCATAAAATTTAATTTGGAAATGCATCTTGGATTTATATTTCTCTTCCAACTAGAATCACCTCATTTCAATATTTATAGGATGATATATGCCTCCATTACTAATGTGGGGTCCATTCTGTTGGCCAGAATTTCTCCAATTCATTGATTTTTCTAGGCCTTTGTGATTAGAATTGGATCAGAGTCCAGAAGAAAAAGTTGAATCCCATGAGAAAGGAAAGCCTAAAAAATTAATCACTCAATTTTTATCAAAATTGTAAAATATATTCCTGAAATAAAAAATATCCATAAAAATTTTAAATTTCCAGAATTAAAAAATTTTCATAATTAATCTAGAAATTAACCAAAAATACAAAAATGATGAAAATAAGCTCACATTGATTAATTGGGAGGGATTAAATCATTTAAACATGCATGAAAAATAATTAAAATATTAACTTTATCAATTCTCCCACAATTATCACTTGGACTCTTAGACACGTAAGCATCAAAATCCAATCAATGAAAATTCAAAACACATGCTCATTAGATCCACCAATTCCATCCCAAGAAACAAAATATATCATGACTCATAAAAAAACTATTATTCCAATTTCTCCATTTAGATCATTCAATATTTTTCATCTTTATTTATCCTCCCATGAACACAAAACACCTAACTCACGTGAATTTTCTCTCAACTTACAAATTTCAATTTTAAACAAGGATTTTCTCATTCAAACCAATGTATGGGTCACCATAGGCTTGATAAATTCCTACATCTCCACTTGATGTGAGTCAAGGACATGTGTTCATCATTAGGAAATTAAATGGTTGTTATGTGTATTCTGATTGGTATGATTTTCATGTGAAAATTTTTGAGGCCAAATAAAGAGGGCTTGGTACTTTTTAAAGAAAAATTGCAAGATTCTAATTTTCACACAAGTATGGTATCCTACTCACTCTCCACAGTAGAAAAACAAAATTATCATCATGAAAACTAAAGTAAAGTTCACACCATTCATCATTTTAGTAGAAAAATTTTTAAGTATCTCAAACATAATTTTTCATGAAATCTCTAGAAAAGGTAAAACTTTCTCTTATCGTGAAAGATCCAAAAAGGAACATCTTTCAACAGAATGATTTTATTTCCATCAGAAAACATATATCTTCAATGTTTTATTTTCCACCCAAAGTTACACCAAATTAGGTATCATAATACAAGACATATTCCCCTAATACATAAGTTCGACAAGATCATGCAATTTCACATCAAGAGTAGGTTGGATAGGGAAAATTGTATTATAATGTGGCTAACCTAATAGGAAGTTCATGTTTTCAAATAGATACAAGGATTAAATTTACAAGTAAGGTTATAATTAAAATGATTCTCTAGAAAAGAGGGATTAAACCAAATAAATTCCTTAATCATTTAAAACAAAAATACCTTAAATCCTTGAGTTTTGATATAAATAAATCAAATTTTTGTTAAAGAAATATTGGTTTGGTTCTCTAAAGTAGTGTGGTGAATGAAAATAATATGAAAAAAAGGTTAATAATCCTTACAGTAAATTGATTTAAAAGATAAATATAGTTATATTTGGCAATATATTCAAAAAAACAAAGTACATTTCATGAAATTACCAAAGATTTGAACTTGAAGAAAAGTCATTTTCAGTATTTATTTAATCTAAATTTCATGGGATAAATTGGTTCACTCATTAAAATGGGTATAAAAAATGGAAATTATATTCATTTAAACTCAAAAGTTTAAAAAACACAAAAAATGAAAAATAAACACACAAAAATTTGAAAAAACAAACATTTTTTTGTGAAAATAGAAAAACAAAAAATGAATGAAAATACTAAAATATAAAGGTTACCTCCCCAACACTTAAATTATGAAGTGTATATAATTAATTCAAATGGATTTAACAGGTAATCATATTTTAAAATGAATCACAGTAAGCAAGAAAGTGTAAAGGAGATGTATGACCTTACTTATTTGTAGTGAAATATTGAGTTAAGATCCTAATTGTTTCACACTGAATACCTATAAGAAAAAGTAGAAAATAATACATAAGAAATTTATTGAAAGAAATGAAAATATAAATACAATGATAAAAGAAGGATAGATATTGGTTTAATCCTCTAAGGGGGTGTGGGTTTTGACTGCCTCAAGATGGGAAGTTCCATATGTTTGTCCCCGATCTGATGGTGGATAGAGTTTCTTTGAGAATAACCATAGACACTTATTCTTTATAGATTTCAATTCTTCATTTTTGTTGAGGTCTCCATGGATATATTATGCCAAATACACTCCCAATAAAATGAGATGAATCTGGTATGGTGGGGTTAGGAAAAATAATGGTCCATCCTCTGTCTTGGTTTCCACTTGAACAACCTCTTATTTATTCTCCAGTGATTTATCAATGTACGTGTCATCAGTGGAATAATCAAAGAAATTTTTTGATTGTAATTATATTTGAACAAAATAAAAACATGAATAATCAATATAAAATTATTCCCTTTTAATGTGAGTATCATGTGTCTCATTTTACTCTAGAAAATCCATGTTGATCTTATCTTGAACTCCCTCCAATAAGTATTAAACATGTTTAGGGAGCTCTAGATATTCCTCGTGGGTAATTTCTCCCTTTTCTTCCTCATCCAACAAGGAAATACATGTGTTGTATGAATATGAAAATTTCAATCAAGGGGAGGTAATACTCAATTGAGTTTCGAAAAAATTATAACATAATGAGTTCATGGAAAGATAATCTCCCTAAGTTTGTTTAGATTAAATTTATTCTTCAGTGGGAGGTGGTTCTTGAATTTGAATTTCACTAGATAGAGGTATGTATTCAAGATCCTATATACTCTCTTCAAATTACACCACATCGGTGGTGTCTTCCTTCAATGGTGTTGTCTCTTTTACTTTATAAGTAATAGGGGGATCAAGTAGTTCCTCACACTCATTCCAAAATTCATCTAGATGTTTTTTATCACCCATATGTTCTTCATAAGGAAAATATTCTTCATCAATATCCTTCAGAAATGGTTGAGTAAGGCCCAATGGATCTTCTTTTAATTTCATAAAGGTCTCCCTAGGTACTTCAATATCAAAGATGAGAGGGGAATATACTTCCACTACATTTTTTGGTTCTAGTTCTGGTTTCGGATCAAGTTGCTTCTCCTAGGATTCATGCACATATTCCACCATCCACTCTATTTTTCTCTCTAAGTTTTGTATTGTTCTACTAATCCTTTCTAATTAGGCTTCAAAATCCGTGTGAAATTATTCTCATTGTTTTTTTACCTTGAATATTTATTGATAAAATTCTATATAATACTTCAGGGGTTTAATTAATTATCTATTCAATCCCTCCAACACAAGGTATTTGAGGCTCAATTTAAGGTATTGAATGAGATACTTGAATTCACCCTCCTTGATGATTTTGATTTGAGCTCTCTTGATCTTTTTAGAAAATAAATAAACATTATCTTCTATTGACCAAGGTTAGTTAAACATTGGTTCTTGCACTTGTGGATAATTTTTATATTAATTAAAGAAATAATCATTTGAAAAAATAATGGTAAAATATTTTTTTATGTTTTTTTATTTTGAAAAGATTAAAATATTTACAATTAGATTGTTGGCACTGCCTCCCTAGAAATGGTGCCAAGATTTGACATGTGCCTATCATGGGGTGTGACAAAAATAGATATTTCCTAAGTTAAAATGAATTAAAGTTGTTGAAATAGTATGTATCTATAGAGGAGTGCACAAAAATCATGTTTTCACTTAAATTTAAGGAATAAGAATAGGTTGTTTTTGAAATTGTTTTAGTTTAAAAAGAATTAAATAATTCAAAATAAAGTTTGAACAAAATTGGATGAATTGATTGATGGGGTAAGGGTAGTATCACATTTTCCTATGTAATCATAGACATAAAGATCATTCCTCATATATTCCTATTGAATTACAAGTGAAATACTCCTCGGTCGAGTTATCAATCACCCTTAGTTGAAGTAAGCAATTAAAACCACTCTTATGTGCATGAAAATTCATAAATGATTCCCAAATAACTAAGTAAAGACCTAATCATTAATTATTGTTCCTTAGACGTCTATAAAAAGTCAACTTATTCCACACATTTCCCAATAATTTCTAGACCCTCACCACCTAACACAATCTGCTCAATCGAGACAAACTGCACTAGGAAAAGGAAGTTTAATGTTCTTTAACCAATTCTATAAATGATGAATGAAACCAAAACCCAAAATACAATTGCATTAAGGTAATTATACAGCATAAAAAATATAAATCATCCAATAGAAAAATAGAGTTTTAAATTAAATCACAAGACTCCAATATTATAATAGGACCCCCCCCCCTCCCCAATAACTCAAAAGATTTACCCCTCCATGTGAAGCGTAATACAGTTGAAAGGGGAAGATGATAGAATTATGAAACTAATAAAAGAAAAATAGGGAACACTCAGAAAATCAATCTTACAATTCTTAAGGAAATACCCTCCTTATTCTCCTTCAACACCTCTGAATGGAATTGAACACTCATATTTATAGAGTTTAGGGGTGGAAAATTTTCCCTCCAAATTCACTCCTCATAAAGTTTGATTTTATTTCACATAGTAAATGGATGAATACAAGGAAGTTATATTAATTAAAGTTGTTTCCCTGTGTCTTTTTAATTTTCCAAAAAAATATTAGCTTATATGGACAATTGTAAAAAAAATATGCTTGAATTACTGAAGACTACTTTATTTAGAGGAGAAAACTTCTCCACTTCCTCCACTTTACTGCATTATATAGATTCTTTAATGAGTGAATTTATTATTAAAATTTAATTTATACATGAGGATCTGAGTTATATTTATCCTCAAACTGAGTCACCTCGTTTTGATATTTCTATTTTGATATATTCCTCCAAAACTGATGTCAAGTTCATTATATCATCCAGAAAAATTTATCCAATTCATTGATTTTTCTAGGCCTCTATGATTTTAATTGGATCAGGGTTCAAAAGAAAATTTTAAATCCCACAAGAAATAAAATACTAGAATAAATTAATCACTCAATTTTGATTAATATTGTAAAATATATTCCCAAAATATAGAATATTTATAATTCTATTAAATTTCATGAATTAAACAATTTTCACAATTAAGCCAAAAATTCATCAAAAATACAAAAAATGATGTAAATAAGCTCACATTGATTAATTGTAATTGATTAAATCATTGAAACACACATGAAAAATAATGAAAATATTAACTATGTCAAGAATTTATCTCCAGGAAGAGCTGAAATATGGTGGAGATATTGTAACAACATGGAATTTTTATTATGTACAATCTTTTTTGGATTTTTTCTAGAAACAAGAACTGGTTTCAATATTCATTTAAATTTGAATTATTTATTTAAATGTATTTTTTAGGCCATCATGTGTGAAAGAGTGCTCGGATATGGTTTTTAGAATGATCTTGGGATTTCCCATATGCATTGTGGCTTAGTGGTGGTGTTGTATGTTTTTGGAAATTTTATCAATTGATTTTTTTAATCTAAAATTCAATTTTAAGAATGAAATTTTAATTTTTGGAACTATTTAGAATGATTTTTTGTTTGAGTATGATAATTAAAGCTAAACCTTTTTATAGTAAAGTATAATGGGTCTTGATTAAGGCATTGAAAGTGTTAGAAAATAGTGGAAATTGTATTTTTACATGATGGGAAAGTTGTGGGTGTGTCTGAGAGAGGTTGTAAGTGGGTGATGGATTATAGGTTCTGAGTAGAGTTTTTAAAATAAGATTTGGTTTAATTTTAGGTTTTTTTGAGTTAAGTGGGTTTTTTTCTTAATATAAATAGTTATTTTATTAAATGATTTTACTTGAGTTATTTTTTAAAATACTGTTAGTGTTAGTGGCCATCCTTTCAGGACAACAGGTGTGTAGGGGGTATTACAGCATTGGAGATAATGATTACCCACATGCACCATAATAGTATAAGGGTAATGGATAGATTATCCTTATGAAACATGCTATGTAAGGGTAACTGGGATATTAATCATACGTATCACTACTGCATAATGGTCCCTGAGGCCTTACCCTTATGCAGTGTTGTGTGTAAGGGTAACCATACAACTACCCTTATATGGTGCACTATGTAAGGGTAGAAAATGCCTTATATATGGGTTACTATATATTACCCTTATGCATAGGCACCCCTTACAGAAGGGTAAATGACTTTTTAGAAAAATTATAAAATGTTGTTTTTTCATTTTTTTTTCAAAAATATCTAAATGGTTATTTCATGAGACATGTGTCTGAATAGGGTGGTTTTAGGGTAAGCTCGACATAGAGATAGTCATTTCAACCTAAAATTATCTCTTCTTATTCTCACCATCTGAAGAAAATGTATCTATTTTTTTCATTGGATTCAAGTTCAATTTGATCCTAGTGATATCTAAACGTAAATAAATCACTCCATATTCATTATTTATTAGTTTCTCACAATTTTTTTGTTTCTTACACTAAATGTGAATGTTTTTTCCCAATTATAGGGTATTTTTTCAGAATTTAAGATTTCAATGATTTGATCTTAGATTATCTGGTGGTATTTTATTAGTACACTTCTATGAGTATAAGGTAGGTATTCATGAACTATCCCTTTAATTATTACACTTTTTCTTAGTGTGTGTGATGTGTAGTCATGCCAACTTTCTACACATTAACCTAAAATCATAATAAATTTATTAAATGGTTATTTCCTTATAATAAATATCTTTTATGATTATGGGTAGACCATTGGTGAGTTATGAGGCATGACTAGTTGTCCCATGTGAGGTGTTCCTAGTTTTGAACCAAAATGGGAATATAAGATGTGATCCCAAGTGGTACCCAAAATAAAGTAATGATTAAATTAAATAATGTGGATGCCTAGGATACCCCTAGGATATGATAGTGGTACTTGATATGTGTAGTAAACTAATTAGTTGGTTATAATGGGACGATCGATATTACCTCCCTTGGATCTAGAGATGCTTGATAGTGATAGTGTGATACTATAGATTACCTCCATTGAATCTAGAGATGTTTTATGGTTAAGGTATTCTAGGGATTAACTCCCTTGTATCTAGAGATGTTTGATGGTGATGGGATGATAGGTATTTTCAGATCTGGATCCATAGATGTGTGATGGTGATGGGATATTAGGGAATTAATCCCTTAGATAAAGAGATGTTTAATGGTGATAGGATTCCATGGATTACCACCCCCATATCATGTGATACTTGATGATGATAAGACCCCAGATATTACCTCCATTGGATCTGATGATGATTAATGATGAAGGGACTATAGTAATCAATTCCCTAGGATCTAAATAGAATTTATGATTTATATGATGTTAGGGATTACCTACCTCAAATCCAAATATTCTTACTGATTATGTGATTTATTTGATTACCATCCAGTATGGAAGAATGAAATGCCTTTGGTTATACTGTAATTAGAGACATTCAGCACTGACCAAATAATGTATGGTTAATCTCATGTGTCACCTTGAAACCTATAGATCAATGGTTTTTTGTTTATTTTTTGTCATTAATTTATTGCACACATTATCATTCACTTTTCCTCATTCTCTATATGTTTATAGATATCATTGTTGATAGGCAACTAAGTTGTACTCAAAACTTTCTCATGACACCTTGGGTACTCGATTAGACTTCATAGTTGAAGGAAAAGACAAGGTAATTCACCCTATGATCGAGGGTTGATGAATTATTGTTGTAGGGTATAGGGAATAAGACCAGGCTAGGACTCTGGACCAATTTTCTAGAGTTTTTTCAAGTTTCATTCTTTTTTATTTTGGATATTTTTTTATGTGATCCACACATACGGGATCCATTTTTTATGTATGAAATTTTGTGAAATTTATATAGATTTATTTTGGTATCACATTTTTTATGATTATACATTGGTACTTTTCATAATGTATGTTTCCTTTGTTTACTAAAAAGATTGATATTATAATTATTTTTGTTGTTATTACACTATGATATGAGGGTATAGTCTCCCCACAGTACCACTATCGATCCTCACTACTAGTTAGTGACCTTTGGCATATGGAGAGGCACTCTTAAGGTCTTGTAACATAACAGAACTAGTTAATGTAGAGTGAACTTATCCAGATGATGCTATACCAATGTATAAAGAAATCCTTAGACATATGATCATATTAATACAGGATAGTGTTCTAAGACCATATGGGTTCCCTTTTTGATTCTATATGTATAATTAAGACATTTTTAAACTTGAAATTATTTTAGATATTTATGAATTCTTCAGTTATGTTTCCTTAAATATGAAAGTTGTTTCCATGTATTCAATTCTCATTTCTAAAGATCTCCATCCTCATTCCTTTTATCAATTTCACTTGATTAGTCTATGTAATTTCTCTTGAAAAATCATATCTATGATTCTTAATGATAGATTCAATTTAATCCTCCTAATTATCGCATATGAAGAATTACATAGTGTTATCAAAGGTAGAAACATACAAGGTTCCAAAACTATTTCTCAAGAAATGGTTTTAAACATGATCATGTATATTACTAGTAGTAATATCATGATTATGAATATCATGGAAGAGGTGTTTGAAAAAACATAGTATAACTTCATCCAAATCACCATGAGGAGAAGGGGATTCTCTAAGTCATGTTACAAATTGTTCATCTACTACTTTTCCTACACCTAGTTCTTTATTTATCTTATGGGAAGAAATTTTGGCTTCTTAAAATCCATGTGTGTTCTAAGGTAAGGTGATCCTGTGTCACTAATCCTCTTCATCCTTTCTCAAGATATTCTAATCATAAATCTTAATAAATCTATTCAAATTGGAAATATTAACTCATTCAGGGATTGCTATGGAACAATTAGGGTATCTCGTCTTTTCTTTACTAATGACGTGAGGTTTTTCCTTCATGGTAGATAATGTTGAATCAAATAATTCAATTACATTATTATAATTCATGAGGGATAGAGTTGTCAAAAGGTGAATCCATGGAAGAGAAAATTGAATGATTCTGATAAATTCTCACAAATAAGGTCTATGTTGATTAAGAGTTTCCATGGGATTTATATAAGGAAAATTCACTTGGAATATCATGTCACCCCTTTCTATTGAGAAGATATTGATTCATCTCTTTGATGGATTTATTCGAATGGTCATAAAGAGTATAACCAAACAGAAGAGAAGTTTTATTTCTTTTTTTGGAAGGATCGCTATAACAAAAAAATACCCTAACTTTTATCTGCATTCATACCCTATCATTCATTAAATACCTCAAGAAGGATCTTAGTAATGTGGTGAAGGAACTAACTAGTTTCATATGGGATTCTTACTTGGAAGGCTGATGTCATTGGGTGAGTTGGAGAAAGTTGTTTTGCTCATCCAAGAAGGGTAAAATTAACTTAACAAGTGTTGAGGAGAACATTAATTATTTATAGTTTAAAATTTCTTGGTAAGTAATAAATGTCCATAATTTTTTGTCACATTTTTTTATGAATAAGTATTGGAATGTCCCTGAGGTGTTGAACAAATTGAATCATATTTCATTTTCTTTTTGGAGAAACCTTAAAGACTTGCTTAAAGTGATTTTAGAACAAACATGATAGATTATTATGAGGGTTTACACCAAATTATAATAAGATAATTGGGTGGGGGAATATATTTTTACATGTCTTCTACATGTCGAACATTATATTTAGAAAAGGGAACACATACACTTTACTAGAGTGGTCCTAGATTTTAAAAATAGGTATTTATTCTAAATTATCAATTCATATTAACATAGTTACTATGTGTTTTCTTAGATGGTGTATGGAAAGTTCAACGTGAAGGATTATTATATCATTAATCATACTCAGTAGGGAATAAGGACTTTTTTTTTGGTGTTCTGTAGGGTGAGAACATCCGAACTAGGCTAAGCTACTTATATAGAGGATCTAGTTTGGGGACTTGATGATGAAAAACATGGTTCAATGCAATGGTATATATCTTTTTTATAGATGTAAATTCCCCTAAAACCTATAAATGGAAACAAAATAAAAACTAATAATGGGTTATATAGAGGTAATTGAAAATAGGTTGGGTGTCCCCTTTCATTTCACTTCGTTTGAAGAGTTGGTTATATCCTGTTTTCTATATTTGATGATTTCCCTCCCAAAAAAAAGGTTTTTTGAAATTATCATTGTATTAGTGACCGAATGGCCCGAAGGCCAAAATTTTTATTGATTTTAGATAAACCTCTATTTATGGGTAAAGGAGGGAAAACCAAGACTTCAATGACGTTCAAACATTAACAAAATATGAAAAATAAGGGGATTGAACCCCAGAACAAGACTACACAGAAAAGACTCTACCCGGCATCAACATCATTAAGGTACGCCTCCACCAAAGCATGGCTGATCAACAAGCAGTCTCGTGTAATAATACACGGGAACGGTATCGATGGCTATTCCATACCCTCTCAATCTTCCGAATCCGAAAAGTCATGCGAAGAGAAGACGACCTGCTCTATCCTCATCTGAAGAAAAACCTTTTAGAATGTCTGGATTTCCCAACAGACCATCCAAATCACCTCCATCAAACCAATATCCAAAATCACAGCCAATCAAACTTGATCCCAAATTCATCAAGAAGAACCTGTAAAAAATTTGCAGTAAAAACAAAACGCACGGCCTCCCCCCTCCAAGACACAGGCGCCGACCCCGAGCTCACCGGAGTACTCACGAACCGACGACGAGCCAGGACAAAGGAGAAGGATCCGGGATCCAGCTCTACCGACGCAGACCAGACGTCGATCCCTCCCGAACCGAGGCAAGATCTCAAAGCCGAACGGCCAAATAAGCTGTCGCCGATCCTAGATCAGCGTCGGACCATGCGGATTCTCCACCCAGCGACGTCGTGCCGAGACGAGATATCCACGCCGAGGCCAGAGCAAATTCAGACCGCGCAGATCTATCGCCCTGCGACGCCGTGCTGAGATAGGAGAACGGACGCTGATGGAGAGCACGAGCTGACGATGCATACTGTAGCCGCGATGAGATCTCGAAAAAAGGAGCACGCTGGAGCCGACGAAGAACTCACCTGAGCCGAGGCGAGATCCCGATGCCGAATGGCCAACGAAGCCGCCGCCGAGCCCATAACAAAGCCGGACCATGCGGAAACGTCACCCTGCGATGCCGTGCTGAGAAGAGAGAACCGACGTCGAGGCCGGACCAAGCCGGAGGAGGGGAAGAGAAGGTCCGAAGGTAAAACCCTAGTCGCGCGAGGGAGGGGGAAGAAGCGGCCACTCAGAGGCCCCCTTATCATGGTATTAGTGTGTAGGTGCTTATGGGGATCATGAAATTTGTCCAAATATCATGTGTAGATTCATCATCCCATCCTATTTCAAATCAGAATTCTATAGATGATTAGTGAGATGGAATCGAGACTCTAGGTACTAAAGCCAATTATAATGAGGTTACTACCTATGATAAGACTTCTAGAAGAATCTATAGAGAGACTGGTCCAAGGATGATAGGTGTGTTAGAAGGTTTTTATCAATGTTTTCCATCTTAATGTCGGTAACGCATGCTCCAATGAGACTATATATAGAGTGGGTGGTTCATGGAAAAAGGTGCTCAATGTTGTTAACATTATTTTAATTTTATATAAATGGTAACCTACTCATAATAGAGACATGTATTCTCTAGATAGGATTGGCCCTATGAAAACCCAATAATATTTTCATAGAGATGGTGGAGACTTATTCAACATTAATTTTTAGTTTTTTAGAAGTAAATTATTATATTCACTAGTCAGTATTCTACACTTTTAGGAATGGTTTAATCTTTTTAGACCCTAAAACTATTATTCATCATACATGGTGTGAATGAAACATAGAATCCAATATCCTAACATCAAAGTGAGACATGAACAATCATCTTAAGGGAATCCCCTCTCTTGGTTCACTTCCTATGAACTTTAAAAATGACATTTGTAATGATTCACTTGGCTTGTATTGCTTTTATCTCCCATGATGTCTTTCTTAGTGGAATTTTTAATAAAAATTTAAGTTTTGATAGATTATAATAATATTTTCTATGTACTTTATAATAACTAAATAAAGTTTCATGGAACTTTTCCTAGTGTGTATATAAGTTATATATTAATAACAATGTTATTATATTAATATAAGTAATATTATTTTTCTTTAATCTTAATTCAACAACATCCTTTTCATGAATCTTCAGAATGATGATTTTCATACAACATTTTGATCATGACATCGAGATGAGTAAATCATGACCCATATATAGTACATAATTATGACGGATGATGTAGGACCTGGTCTTTCCACATGACCCCTTCATGTCTAAGTTTCAATAAATTTTATATTTTTTATATGTTTTATATTTTATGCAATTGAATATTTAATTTTTATTGCTTTACATGGAGAACATGGTTTAGTGGTTTTTGAGGTCATTTTAGATCATTTAAAGGTGATTTATTGTATTTTAAATGATTATACATTGAGACTGTTGGGGAATTGATTTGAGAAAAAATTTATAGTATTGTTATCTTCATTTACATGAGTAATAAATATATAGTACCTTTTATTGATTCATTTTAATATCTTAAGAAAAAAATTTATCTAAAAGAATATTTTGAACATGCATGTGAACAAGGGTTGTTCAAAAACCATTGTGATGACTGTGATACATGAAGAGCTCCCAATGGGACCCATGATCAAGTGTATGAATATGTGAATTCTTTTAATTAGTCATTTATCTTAACAGGAAGTCTTATTATCTTTTCTTATAATGAATAGTAGTGTTTATTCCTTATAGGATTCATAAGGATGTAAACCTCATTGAGTATTTTTAGTTAAAGAATAACCATTCTATACTTTTGAACTAGAAAATTTGATTTAGTATGACAGTTGATTCAGTATGAAACTTCCTATGTTAGTGTGTGATTTAATTTAACAATAATAATTATAAATGTGAGAAGCTTTTTGACTGGAATATGTGTTGCCTTTTGTGCATCATGTCTATGGTTTGACCATGGTCTATCTTTATTTCTCTTAATTACATTGGGATTGGATCTTTTCCCACCCATATGGTGGTAGGTGTGTCTGATGGAGGTAGTTTAACTATTCCTGAAGGTGGGGGCAGTGGATGGAAACTCACTCGTTGGTAGGATTATGGGACACTAGAGACTTTGGTGGGGTGGAAAGGTAGTGCATTTGACATCCACTGACGAACCATAGTGGGAATTCTAAGGATTCACATGATGATGTGGTGGACATCAAAGGAATTTGGGCGGGCACTGCTCATAGGGGGGAACAATGACATGAAGATAGGGTGATCGCATAGCCTTATTAGTCTATTTTGTAGTGGTGATGGCAATCATAGAAGGTATTGGTCCTAATGGGAGTTCACTACTAGGTAGGGATATGTCAGTGAGTGAGGGGTGATGGCCCAAGTGGAAGCGCGATGACATGAATGTGAGGGGTGAGGCACTACCAGTAGGATGTAGTATTGGCTAGACAAAGGGTCTTGAGGACATGTATCAAGGAATTTTTGACCTTTGGACTATAAGTCCCTATAATGGGTTCCCCTATTCAAAAAAAAAAAGTTTTTCCTTGGTTAAATAAAAAATGGAATTCCCTCTGCCTATTAAAAAAACAATCATTATAATACCCTTATATCTATAATTTTTTAATATATGTTGTATGTTTGTAACAAAGTGAGGTTTATACTAACCATGAGTTATTTTATGGTCCCCTATAAATTATGAATATATTTTTAATTACTTTTAATTCCATTTTAATATCTTTCCTAACTTAACCATTGATAGGAGATAACCTAGTGATTTCACTCTCCTAAGATGATTATTATGATAATTTGATGACCAACTTTCTAGATAGAGAACTTATTCCATGATATTTAGAAATTGTTCTTAGATGTGAGTATTTTATGACATGATAACATTTTTACTTGGGTTTTAGATGATATGAGATGTAATTTTGAGTTTATCTCCCCCATTCATCACTTTGAGAATGGTTTGGTGTGTGATTTCTAAGGATTAATTATTTATTTCAATAATATCACTATAGTCGGCTACAACTTCAAGATGTATTCTTAGTGTGACCCTAATGCTAAGAAGTGGGTATCAATATCTATGATTTGGGATTCATATAGGAATTGGGTTTTAGGTACTCCCCCTATCTTCCTCATTCTCAATGTAGAATAGTTCTTCCATATTAGGCATAGAGTTGGATACTCCTTGGGTGGATACTATCATCGAAAAGGCACGCATCCTCAAAAAAAATACAAGCATTTTAGTTACTCCCTTATTTGAAACTACCAATAAAAGGTTAAAGATCCACCACATCATATATTAGTTTATTTATTCCCTCAATCAATGGTGTAACAACCTATAATTTTAGTAAATATTTTTCCTTAATTAAATACAATTTGAGAAGCTTTTATTTCCTACAGAACTGAACTAAAATGAAAACCATGTTACCCTAATTAAATTATTAAATATTACCATTACATTGTAGCTATTAAATTTGTGGGTATAAATAAAAGTAAAAACTTTATAAAAACTATATAAAAAGGTATAATAAAACAAAGGTATTTTTATTCTTGAATATAAAATTTTTCTAAAAATGGTTTGTACACATTAAGTGTGTTAATATGATAGTTTTATTTTTCTCACCTTCATAAATTTTATTTGGTAATATAAATTCCATATTTAGAATCAATATTTCCAAATTATATTAAATGTGTGATGTCCCGACCCAGGAGTCACACATTAGTGCCCCGACCTGATTGGTCACATGACCTCAGGCGTGCCTCCCCATATGCCAGAGGCTTACGACTAGTAGGGAGGGTCTAATATCAATCATGGGGAGACTATACCCTCATTATCAAAGCATCACAACAGTATAAAATAAATAAATAAAACAAATGATATAACCAATAACCAAACCAAACCATTATAACATGATGACCAAAATAGGAAATAAAATATCCAAAACTAACAGTAGATATGTCATGTCAAATACATGTCAGGTGTCAAATGAAAAAAATAAAAAAAAGATAGTAAAAACTACAAAGTGGGTATCAAATAATGTCTTGTTACCTCATCCATGCTCCGTCCCAAATCATCCATCTAACGTAGTATTATTGCCCATATCCTTTCTTGCAAACATAAAATCTATTCGAGTACCGATCAGGTAGCCCGAGTAGGGTGTGAGTGCAACTAAGTGGACCACCACCAATGGAATCTAAAAAAAATATCCAGTAAGTAATAGTCTATTTAGTTGTATACATAATAAAATACAATAAATAAAGTAAATAGTTAATATATATTCAATCATTCTTTATTTAACCACATAAACCCCTAGGTTCTCGAGGACACCCAAAACATCAATACTTTCTTCAGCCCATTATGGAGTTTGAACTATCCCCAAGGGATATACCATATCACAATCACATCGTTATAATTTATCATTTCAATTAAATACATATTATGACCAATTGGATCCATAGTCTAATGCCAACATTTTGGGCCTAGAATGCCATGTATAGGACCCCATCGGTATTTAAAGCATCAGTCCATGTCCCACTGCTCATTTATCACTATATTATTTTGAAGCATCAATATATGTCCCACATACATATATCATTCAATCACATATGGGATTTTGAAGCATAATTTTATTTTCCATACTCGTATATCATTCAATCACACATATATCACATATATCAAATCAATCAAGGTTAATCAACATTAACCTTGTTATCAACATTTCACATCATGGAATGACATTATAATTTATCACAACAACATGGTTCTTAAATTAATCCCATGGAATAATATGAACACTTCACCATTAAATCATTTTTCTTTATTTAAATCATATAACTCATTAATCCATTAAGGTTAATCCAAACATATCCTAATAATCATTGTCAATTAATTCTTAATCACATTAATTGACCAATTACACAATCCCAATATCCCATAAATTCCAAAATTACAATATTACATTAATTAATTGACCAATTAATTAATCCAATTCCACCAATTTCAATTTCCCCAATTTAACCAAAATCATTATCGCATCACAATTATATTAAATTAATTTATTCATCAATGAAATTTCCCAATCATTCCAATTGAAATTTTACAATTACATACACTTAATTTAAATCAAGAGTATGGGATTTGAAATTTATACCACCTACCTCATGATTTATGATGAACGCTAGCTAATATAAATCCCCAATTTGAAGCGAAACAACCAATATCATGATGAAGAACAAGATTTAGATCCAAAACCTATATCCAAGATTAAAAGAATCAAGATACATAAAAAATATATGTATATCCATCACCAATAGAGAAAAATTATCCCCTTTTTATCTAGAAAGAGAGATGGGAGAGAGATGAAACCACACGGGATGAGAATATCTTACTAGGAGAGGTGAAGATCCATCAATGGATGTTTGATTCGTCAAGAATGGAGGTTGGAAGGCCTTGGAATCCATCCAGGGACCTCTAAAAATGAGATAAATTGGTTTAGGGTTTCATTAGGGTTTGTATTGATATAAAACAGTGTTTTATGAATTTTTTAAAGAATTTTAGGGGGGTTAAATTTTTACGGGCACAATTTCCTACTCGAGGCACATGGTTTTCCCTAATTGTGTGCCTAAATGTGTGCCTCGTCCTAAGGGGATGAATGGTTTGAAAAACCATGCACCAACCATGAATTCCCTCTCTAGATTGTGTTTCACAGTTTCCTGGTCCATGGTTCACATTTGGTAAAATCCTGCACCAACCATGCGCTGCCCAAAACCCCTCCAAAACATCCAATTTTCACCCAAACGCACCCAAGATAGAACCTGAAAAAAATTATACTCAAAACAAGGAAAAATAGTAATTTTATATAAGATTGAGACATATCTATAAAAGTTAGTTATCTTACAATTTTTCCTATCTTATAACAGCTCTACCTTGAGTTGTACTCCAATGTATCTCTAAGATTCTGAGGTAAAAATATTAGACCACTGATCCTACACATCCACTTCTATATCCCATGTTTCCTCTTAAACATGCCCATGTTTCCACAAAACATAAAATAATGGAATGTTATTTCCCCACAATAGTTTCACTTTGTGATCCAACATACGCATAATATTCTCATCAAAGGGTGTATCAGTCTCAAGCTCAAAATCTTCCATATCGATCACATGAGAAGGGCCGCAGTGATATCGCCAAAATTGTGACACATGAAAATTTCAGGAATATCACTGAACCTCTATGGAAGATCCAATAGGTATTCCACCTTAATTATTCTCTCCACAACCTCAAATTTTCCAACAAAATTGGGTTCCAACTTTCCCTATCTCTGAAACCTACAATGACCCAACCTAGGCAAAAATCGAAGGAACACACATGATCGCCCTCTATAAACTCAAGAGGTCATTGACGCCTATCATCATACGAATTATGCCTTCTATGAGTCATAAACATATGTTTTTGAATCAAATGAACATGTTATGATGTCTCCTTCATGAGACTCAGTCCTGAAAACTCTGACTCACCTGCCTTCATCCAACATAGAGGTGATCTGCATGGAATACCATAAAGTGTCTCATATGGTGCCATATGAATAGTTGTCTGATAACTATTTTTATAGGAGAATTCAATGAGAAATAAGTGATTATCCTAATACCCACCAAATTTAAGAACACATACATGTAGCATATCCTCAAGACCCTGTATAGTATATTCCAATTTCCCATATGTCTGCGGAAGGAATGTCATACTCAGTAAAACCTGTGTACCAAATGCCTTCTATAAGACCTAATATAAGCACGAAGTAAAGAATGAGAAACAGTCTGAAACTATACTCTATGAAACCCTAAGTGGATGTACTATCTCTCTAACATACAAGTCTACCAATTTATCCACAGAGAAATTCTCCCGTATAGGAAATAAATGTGCTACTTTTTTAAATGGTCCAAAACCACCCAAATAGTGTCATTCTTATGAGGCATCCTTTAGAGACACACCAAAAATTATATAGTAAAATCATATCACTTCCATTATAGAATGGGAAGTGGTTTTAGAAAACCACCAGGTCATTGATGGTTGGACTTCACCTATTGATAGGTGTAGTATCATGTCACGAATCCTGATATCTTTTTTTTCAGACCTAGCCACCAAAACTATCGTCATAGGTCACAGTGCATTTTGGTGACACCTGGATACACCACCCACTTTGAGGTATGAAATTCATGCATAATATCCTCCCTCATATAATTAGGCACAACAACATGGCCCCGAACATATATGATCTCATCCTTAACTATTTTATAGTTAGAAGGTGACTCCCCACCTTCAAGTATTTCACTCAAGGCCAAACACTATGAATCCTGATACTACCTTTCCATGATCTGACTCAAAAGTGTGGACTCTACTAAACTTATACGAGAGTCATCCACTCTTATCCCTCCTAAACCACTACATGAATCTCAGCTAGTAAATTCATCATTTCCACTCAGTAATAGACTACTAAACTTGCTGATTTTGGGTTTTTCTACTTAAATATTTGTCCACATTGTTTCCCTTTCCAGACATAGATGCTAGCTCAAAATCAAATGATTGTATATACATGATCCACCTCTATTGTCTTAGATTCATGTCTCATTGCGAAAAGATATACTTTAAACTCTTGTGATCCATATACATAATAAAATTTTCACCCAACAGATAATGTCGCCAACACTTCAAAGCATAAACCAATGCTTCTAATTTGAGCTCATTCATGGGTAGTTATATTCAAATGTCCACATCTATTGTGACCCATACACCACAACTCGATCTACCTACATCAACACTACTCCAAGACCTATCCTAGAAGCATCAAAAAACACTGTGTACTCCTCACCTAGCTCAAGTAGGATCAAGATTGGTGTCAATGTGAAGCATTTCTTCAACTCCTAGAAAGAATTATTACATTATCTAGGCCATTAAAACATTACTAAATTATTGGTCAAGTTATAAATTGGTGTTTCCAATAGTTAATGTCCTGAATGGACCTTTGATAATAACCTGCCAATCCCAGAAAACTATGAATATCCAAAAAATTCTTGGGATACTCCCAAGATACAACTACATGAACCTTCTCTAGAACAACTAAAACACCTTATTACGAGATGATGATACCCAAGAAGCATACCTAATCAATCTAGAATTAACACTTAGATATCTTGGTATGTAGCTAATGCTATCTCATTGTATTTTGAATGATTTCAAGATGTTGCGCATGATCATCATGAGTCTTGGAGTGCAAAAAGATAACATTAAAGAAAACTATCCCAAACTAATCTAGGTATGAATAGAAGATTTTTTTCATCAAGGACACAAACACTACAGGATCATTCAACAACCCAAATGGAATCATGACAAACTCATATAGTCCATACCTTCTTCTGAAAGAATTCCTTAGTATATCAGAGGGTTGAAATCTCAAATGATGATACCTTAATATCAAGTCGATTTTGGAGAAAACACAAGATGGACTCAACTAGTCAAATAGATCCTCGATACGTGGGAGTGGATATTGATTATTCACTATCATTTGATTCAAATTCCGATAATCAACACATAAGTACAAAGTCTCATCAGCCTTCTTATAAAATAAGACTATAGAACCCAAAGGTGACATAATATGATGGATAAACCCCTTATCCATTAACTCTTTTAGCTGGGTCTTGTGATATTGAATCTGTGTTGGTACTATTCTATATGGTATAATAGAAACTAGATCATCCCCAGGCATGAGCTCAATTGTAAATTCAACATCTCTCTTAGGTGGAATCCCTGATAATTCTTCTGGAAAAAAATCCTAAAACCTATCTACTACAGGTGGAAATACATCATTCTATTCACCACCATCATCTAAACAAATACTAGAAACCCGGGTGGTGATCTGCCCTGGTTTCTGATGAACTGGACCTACACAGCCTGCCTAGATATCCCACTCTCTATTTGAATATATTTTTCACCCCCAAGAGATGTAAAAGTCACTCTCCTATGGTAACAATCAATGTATTATTGTTATGATACTAACCATTCCATACCCATAATTAGTTCAAATCATGAAATATCTATAATATAGAGATCCCAAAGAAAACAATACTCCCCAACCTTGAGAGAACACCCCTTTCACAAGAAGATGTCTATCAACCGTACTCAAAAATGTTTATCTATCGTCAACACCCCACTCATGAACTCCATCACCAGGATTAAAAAATTTCAAAGGTGAGAAGATATAAAATAATGAGAGGAACCAGTATTAAATAAGGCACTAGATAGCATAGAAGATACAAGAATAGTACCTCTAACTATTGATGGTCCAACCTTTCTATCCACCAGTATAGGTTGAATTTCAAAAAACTGTCCTAACCATATTCCTTATGATGCATTCTGAGTCCCCTAAGTCGCATCCTTATACTAGTATGGGTGCTATTTTCTAGAAACACCATGTCCACTACCTCTACCTCCATAACTAGTATAACTCCAACTTCCTGACTGATATGGTGTCGAAAATCCCCTCTCGTACTCTGGATCTATCTATCCGCTCAAACACTACCCATATATCATGGATTACTATAGAATTTGTGTCTATGTCCCATCATACTATAGTCTTGGCACTCTACCGGTGGTTAGGGTAACTACCTATGAAATATATTGGGCCTACTACATTGGTGATAGGTCACCCGAGTAAGGTCCTTTGTAACTGATCCTTCCCCCTGGCCACTCTTCTTTCCACTACCATGTTCAACATTCTCATAATAACGATTCCTTATCTTAGAAGTCATACCTACTAAACATCCAACTAAAACCACATATCCTCTGCCGGAAGCCTCCTTCAGGTTACCCTTAGAAATGAGAGGCATATTCGCCACTTAGGAAAACTTATTCTGCCTAAAGATATTAACCTCAGGATTAATTTCACATTTAATCCCATCCTAAAATTTTCTTACCATAGTAGCCTCATCCCACTCCAATTTTGGAACAAAGCAATGTAGTTCAGTAGAGAATCCGACATAGTTAATCATGGACATAGTCCCCTGATTCAACCTCATAAACTCATTCTCTCATTCCTTCATGTGCATATCAGGGTAAAAATTTTCCAAAAACTTCTCCTAAAATTCCTTCCACTCTATATTCTCCAGCTTTCCATATCAATTATAGATGTCCCAACAACACTTTTCCTAACCACATAACATATAAGATATCATCTTGACTCTTTTATCAGAAAGAGTCTCTAAGTGGTCATGTATAGTCTGGATGGAATCAATCCAAAACTCAGCTACCTCAGGTCCACCCTCTGGTGAATGTCGAAGGGTGATGCAACTGAAACTCTCATGTCAGATCAGATATACTCATCACAACCCATCCTGTGTATCTTTCTATAAACTACATGATGTGAGAAAAGTTCTGATGGAACTGCTCTCTGACTTCTTCACCTGGAAATATTTGTGCCTCATGTTTCACTACTATTGGATCATCTCTAGCCATAACCTCTTGTTGTCCTCTAAACAAATTCCTTCATGGAGTTATATCCCTACAATTCTAAACACACATCTTAAGAAACATAACACAATAGTAACATATTTACATGAGAGGGATTAATAATAATCCATAAGAAATATTTCCCCCTAAATCCCACCACATAGTTAAAACCAAGGTGTTATCACTACCCTTAACCATCATACATCTAGGTTATGGTTAATAAAGGGTAAACACATTATCATATATCAATTTTCTCATTAGACACCCATTTTACACATTTTTCATCATTTTATAATATTCAACTCATATTAGAACCACTTTAGTTCAATTTCACAATAAATGAAAAACATTTCAAACCCAAAAAATTACCCAGATATCTATTTTTCCCATGCATGGATAAAATTATGCATGTCAGAATAAATCCTAAGTGCCTAGAAGGATGCATGAATACTCAAATCTTGTTACATTCTGATACTAAATTCAAATATCATAAAAACTCAGAAACAATAATCACATCACATAACAAATACATCAGTCAAGGTGAAATAGCATCAACTATAACAACACACATTAATAACAATAATCCCACCCTAGGTAATTGGATTTTTCCCTCGTACATGGGTTAGTTACTCCCATGCATGAGATCTTAAACAACGATCAACTCAAATTATTATCATGTATAACTTTCCTAAATAGTAATATAAAATAATAATAAAATAAAACATCCTTTGATATCACTTCTTGATGTCCTAAACTAGCTTCCACACACTAGTACCCCAAGCCGGTCGGTCACATGACCTCAAGCATGCCTCCCCGTATGCTAGAGGTTGTTGACTAGTAGTGAGGGTCTAATATCAATCATAGGGAGACTACCCTCATTATCAAAGAAGAAAAATAGTGGAAAATAAATAAACAAAAACCAAATTATATAACCAATAACCATTACAATCCAGTATCACATGATGACCAAAATAAGAAATACAATATCCAAAACTAATAGTAGACATTTCATTTTAAATATGTGTCAAGTGTCAATATTGAAAAACAATAAATAAATAAAAACAATGAAACTATCAATCAGGTCCCAAATCACCTATAGTTCCCTCATCCATTCTCAATCCCAACTCATCCATCTAACACTAAACTCTTACCCTTATCATATCCTACAAACATGAAGTCTATTTAGGTACTGATCAGGCATCCCGAGTAGGGTGTGATTATAACTCAATAGGCCACCACTAATGGTGTATAAAACAATATCAAGGCAATAACAGTGTATACAGTCATATAAATAATAAAATACAAGAAATAAAGTAAATATTTTACATATATTAAATTATTATTTATTTAACCACATAAACCCCTCAGGTTCCAGAGGACACCTAAAACATCAATAACTTCTTCAGGTCATGTCAGAGTCTGAACTATCCCCAAAGGATATAACATATCACAATTCCATGGTTATCATTTATCATATAATTTAATTTATATTATGTTCAATTGGAACCATAGTCCAATTCTAACATTTAGGTCCTAGAACGCCATGTCTAGCACCCCATGGGTATTTAAAGCATCAGTCTATGTCCCACAACTCGTTTATCACAATAGGATTTTGAATAATCATTCCATGTCCCACACACGTATGTCATTCAATAAAATATGGGATTTTGAAGCACTAGTTCATGTACCACACTCGTATATCATTCAATCACATATATATCACATATATCACATCAATAAAGGTTATCAATTTTAACCCTTTTATTAACATTTCACATCATGGAATGCCATTAAAATTTATCAAAACAATATTTTTACTCAATTAATCACATGGAATAATATTAACACTTCACCATTAAACCATTTTTCATTATTTAAATCATATAACTCATTAACCCATTAAGGTTAATCCAAACATCCCATAATCATCAATGTCAACTAATTCATAATCCCATTAATTGACTAATTACATAATCCCAATATCCCATCAATTCCACAATTACAATATTCCATTAATTAATTGACTAATTAATTAATCCAATTCCACCAATATAAATTCACCCAATTTAGACAACCTACCTCAAGATTTATGATGAGTTCTCACCAAAATAAATCCCTAATTTGAAGCGAAAAAACCAAGATCATGATGAAGAATGAGATCTAGATCTAAAACCTAGATCCAAGATTAAAATAATAAAGATGCATAAAAACTATATCTAGATCCATCACCAGTGGAGGAAAACTATCCCCTTTTATCCAGAAAGATATACATGATAGAGAGGAAACCATGTGGGGTGAGAATCACTTATCGAGATAGGTACAAATCCATCAACAGATCTTCAATTCATTAAGAACAGAGTTTGGAAGGACTTGGAATCTATCATGGAGTTTCTAAAAATGAGAAAATTGGTTTATTATTGATTTAGGGATTTTAGGGATATAGGATAGGGGTTTGAGATTTTTTTAAGAGTTTTCAGGGGATTAAATTTCCACACACACAGTTTCTTTCCTAGGGCGCACAGTTTTCTCTAATTGTGTGCCTAATCGTGAACCTCCTCCCAAGGGGATGCATGATTACTACTAGAAGGGTGTATGGTTTGACAAAACATTAACTAACCATGAAATCCCACTCTACCTAGGGTATAATGGTTTTTGGGGTAGGGCACACAGTTTGGGAAAACTGTGCGCCAACCATGCACTACCCAAAACCCCTCCAAAACTTTGAATTTTCACCAAAATGCACCCTAGATAGAACCCAAAAAAATATACTCAAAAAAAGGAAAAAGAGTACATATATATGAGCTCAATAAATCTCCAAAAAAGGTCAGGATCTTGTAAAATGTACCATTTTATTTTTAGTTATAAAAATGATTACTAATATTAAACTTATTTATAGTGATAATGATGAAATTGTTATTTTAAAAGATTTGTTTTATTAATATTATGTACTTTTTATTAAATCAATAAAATTAATTTCTTTTAAATAATTACTCTTTTATGATTTTTAATTGAATATATAATTATATTAACACATATTTAATTATTAATCAATTCTAAATATGATTAAGAACACATAATTGTTGAAACATCATTTTTATACAAAAAAATTACTAGAAACAAAATATTTTAACTTAATAGTTAATTTTATATTATTTAAAAATTTAATTAGATTATATAGATTTTAAATTTTTTTATCACACCCAATTTTTTGTAAGAGGAGTAATTTTATATTTTTATTAAAATATAAGTAAAAACATATTTCCCCAATAAAATAAAATAAAAGGTAAAGGTAAAAATATAAGAGTAAATGAATTCAAAAAAATTTGAAACATGTATAAGAATACTATTTTGAGGATTTATCAACCCAATACCTCCCCATACTCCATTATTTAAAACATTTTAAGTCATTGACCCTTGAATAGTGTAGTGATATCATTAAAAATAAAGGGTATTCATAAAAGTGTCATTTTATTCACTTATAAAAGGGGCATATCACCTCCCCTTCATGATCAATCAAAGGATTTTTTTTTCAACTAAAAATATAACCAATTTAATTCATTTATATTCCTATTTCATATCCTTGAGCTTCTAATCACAATATAATGGTCAAATTCCCCAATTTACAAGAAGAACATTAAGAGAAAGTTCAAATATCAAAGTAAGTACATATCATTCTATAATATTTTTTCCTTTATTTATATTTCTATTTAAAACTTATCAAAACCACTATAACATGGTAAAACAAGTGTTAAAAATATAATTAAATATTATTATGTTTATGGGATAAAACATTATCCACCTTTCCCTTTCTCCTTAATGAAAATGGTAAAGATATTCATGTGTATGTGCGGACTACCGCCTCCATAAAACATCATGTTTTTTCCTTCACCACCTTTCATGGATGGTCTAAAAATGAAATTTAATAAAAAATTAAGATATATATTACATGTTTAATATTTTTAAATAATGAACTATATTACTCTTTTCTCTTGTTCCTTGAAAAATGATATCATCATCCATGCATACATGCTGACAACCACCTCCATAGAACAATGCAATACATTTTTTACTACTACCTTAATTTCTGTTAATAAATTATAATTTAAGAGTATATATTTTATATAGGAGTAATAAATATCATGAATATTGTTTTCAATGTATAAAAAATAATTATCTTTATAAGTTAATTCATCAATACCAACAAATAACAAGAAACTAGTTCATTAATGAATTTGTCTTCATGAAATGAAAAAAATAATAATGTATTAGAATTATAAAAGTATTGGTCATAAGAAAACATAAATTATAGTAAATTTAATGGGTTTTTAAATATTATATTTGGGAGAATAATTTATATCAACACTACTATTATCAAAATAGTACAATGATCAAATTATAAACACCAAATATTGAAAATAAGTAAAAACAAACTAATATAAAAGAAGATATTTTTATGAATTAAAAGTATAAATGGATATGTATATGAATAATTTTCTAAAATAGGTAATTAAGATGTTTATATTTATTGTACATGTGGTTAAATAACTTTTTTTAAATCAAGTGTAAAGTTAAGGGATTTGGTAGCTCAAACTTCTACCTTTATGTAATATGAATTCTTCTTGAAATTATTTCTCCTATGTTCACTAGATTCATTGATTTTATATTTTAAATTATATTCTCTATTATATGTATGGGGGAAAAGATTTTTCAATTAAAATCTACTTCCATGACTCGTTTTCTTTTTAATTTTTTTCAAAAAAATAAAGGAGGTATTTGGAAAAGTGACTTGTGTCTATAACTTTTACATCGATGATTACAAAAATATTTTCAAGAAATATATTTTTATGATTTGTTTAAAATTTTATCTCTATATTTAAAAATATATTTATCCAATGGATATATATTTCATGTTTTACAATATATTTTTATTTTATTATGTGGTTATTTTTGGGTGATCAAGTTTGTAGTTTCAATAAATTTAATTCATGGTGTTATTTTAAACCTTTTGGGAATGTTATAAAACCAATTTTCTTTCCATGGGTTATTTATACTATGAAAACTGAATGATTTTAATTTTGAAGTTTTATAAACCCCATTTTATTTATATGGGTTATTCATCATGTGATAATTGAATGATTTTTAAGTTAGACATTTAAGTATGTATGAATGATGGGTGTGATCCTATATCACCCTCCAATGTATTGGTTAAAGTTTATATCTAATGAGATATGTATACTGTAATGTATCAGAAATTCCATGTAATTTTTTTTTAAAATTTTATGGGATTATTTAGAGACCAGACGCTAAGACGACACGTGATTCTGAGGCTTGGTGATCCCAGAATAAATGTTTGAACATTTTTTTAAGTTATTTTAAAATAGTGTGCATGAGTGGTTTTAGAATATTCTCAAAAAGTACCCAGATTAAAAATATGAGGGTACTATTGCGTCTAGAATTATGACTTTACCTAAGAAGGGACCTAACCTTGACCAGTGCATGTTGAGGGAAAAAAGTTATTTTTCATAATTTTTAATAAAAATATAATAAACTTTTCTTAAGGAAAAATAAAATAAAATTTTAGTTTATTTTAGTCTAATTTCAAATTTTGTTGAAACATAACGATGATGTAACCTGAGCATAATAGAAATTATGTTTCATAAATGAAATAGTGTAACGACACTACGAATCGGTGTAATAGAAACGCTGAATCGTGCTTTCTCTATTTAATAGGTTAACCGAATATGGGATCGTTGGCATAATCCAGTATTGCTCTAAACCCTTGGAGATTTGGTGTTGACGAGTGACGATCAATGAATCGCCTACAACAACAATTATCTTTCTCCCTCCATTCTTCCATCCTTCGAAGGATATCCTGCAATAATGGTGGACTGCGGATCAATGAATGATGAATGATGGCGTGTGACCTCATTCTTCATCGATAAACGATCCAATCCCATGTAGGGGTTGTTATTTTGAATTTTTTTCCCCATTATTGATTTCTAAAAGAAAAACACAGATCAAACCATGAATAGGTTGATCCATGGCTCTCTCTTTCTTATGGGAGGTTTTGACTGTAGGTTAATTTTGGGGGGGGGAAAGAGTTTTCTATTTTTTTACGTTATCTTGATCCTTCTAACGAATCAGATCGTGGATGGAATGAACAAATGACCAAGTTATAATACTCAGGTTGATTTTTGGGCTCCTCTCCCTCATGTTATTCATGTTATTTGAGGGATTAATAATGATCGATCGTCGCACAATCATTTATCGGTGCAACGATCAGACATAATGGATCCAGAATAGACACGACATGACGGAGGTGTGACGACGATGGTGATGATCAAATCGAGGCAGTGTAGAAGATATTTTACGTAAATGTATTTTCACTATAAAGAGATTTTGGAATGTTTTTTAATACCTAACGATGAATAGAGCAACCCAAGGACTTTGAAACATCTTCCAGATCGAATAACGGACCATCGAAGCGCGTCCAATGGCCCACAAAAGGGATTGTCGGTGTGCCGGCACTGATGGAGGCCGTCGTGTTCCGGATGGCGGAGGCGGCATGCCACAGTGGCATGTCGTGGCAGCGGAATCAACCTCATCTATGCGGATGCCCATGTGGAGGAGGCCGCGGTTGGGTTAGCTAGACTCACATCTCATGTCACGGGTGGGATTCACGGTCAGCTAAGCCTGTTGCGTCACGTGGAGTGGATGTAGTAGACCACCGCGTCCGGGTAGTTTAATCGGCCTATGTTTGATTGGTCTAGGATGGATCAAATAGTCCGGCCCCGGGATGGGCCCAATACCTCAATCCGGGTCGGTGCAGCGTGTCGGGCCAGTGCAGCGGGTCAGGTTGAACCCAGCCGGTCCAGGCCAGGCCCAATGTAACACTCCGACCCCACTAGACTGGAGCCGGTGCAGTAATTGTTACATTGGAATGGTCAGAAGGAATGAAATCTTGAATTAATGATTAGTTTATTAGTCTTGAAGAAACTAGATACATAGATGTAACTCAAATTACATTAGAAAATGTTACAAAATACAGTGCATAACAAAAACTAAAAATTGCATCTAGAGAAACTTAATAAATGATCTCCTCTTCATAACCTATTGAAGGTAAACAAATGGAAGGGGTGAGCTCAAATGATCAGTAAGGGTTAAAAATAGAAGAATTACAAATTTAATAATATTTGAGTCATAAACAATTTGACATAATCAATATGGCATAGTGAATAAATGAAAAACTCACGCCATTAACAAACTGAGAATGAAACTGCATCCATAGATTTTGTCATAGTGAAAAACTCATGGAGAGTAATAGTTGATAACGAATAAAGAGAATTATTATTAATTGGGAATCATATATCTGTCACATGATACCATAATATCATTAAAACGGTTTAGTTATGTGGGTAGAAACTTGTCTGATTTTTGGAAACAAACTCGAAGGGTTTGTCGCCAAACTGATTGTCTCATGAGACCTGTCGATGCATCGAGGGGATATAGCAGGCCACACCCACTGCTGCATGTACAAAGAATTATTTATACATTAATTTAATACAAGATCAATATTCATTTTCAATATCTGTATAGAGTAGAGGATACAGATTCATCAATATTTCCACAGTTAAAACAACATTCCAAAAAAACACCTTATGTAAAATGGTATATGGTTTAGACAATAAATATTTCCATGATATGAGAATATGGATATTTAATAGAAATATAATTTCAAATGAAAATTGGTTTCAAATGGGCAGTAGGTACACCACATAAGAATTATTAGGTGCACAATACAAAGTAAGTCACAATGAAATGGAAAATTGAGACAAAGCCCGTTACCACATATTAATCAATCATCTCGCGTGAACAAGATTTAATAATCATCGAATGAATATTTTAATGCCATGAACATAAATATAATAATGATATTATATATTTAATGACAGTACACATATACCACATATAATAAATAATAGGCCAACAATGGAAATCCCACGGAATGAAAAGTGAGATGAGAAAACCCCTTACAAACATTTCGGCATGGTAACAGGTGTTCTTGTGAGGGATTCATAAGAGGTAAAGGGGTATCCCATTATTTATATATCATAAGGGAATTATAAGGGTGGTGTGAAAAAATACCCCATCATTAGGAATTAAAAATAAAAGGACACAACATAGGGGGAATTCTTGAATAAAAGTGAGAGAAAGGATGCCTTACCAAGAACATATCATTAGATTGAGGACAAATCAATGACATAATTATGTGTGAAAAACATAAACCCACACAATAAAAGTGGATATACAGAATAAAACAATCATAGATCATTCACATATATTCTGGGAAAATACAAAACCAATTACATTGATGTTTAACTCAATGAATGGAAATTGAGTTAAGATATCCCTTACAAAGATTGTATCATTAGAGTGAGGATAAATCTATAAAATATTTGTCTGTGACAAATAAAAATTCACAAAATATAATTGGATATACAATATAAAACAATCATAGGCCATTTACACATATTCTTGGAACAATGTAACCAATGAAATAGATGTTTAACTCAAAGAATGAAAATTCAGTTAAGTAATCCCTTACCTTATGCTCGATGGTGTTCTTGATTGTTCTTAAAGACCTGAATAATTAAATTAATATTCATTAATTAATAATTCCATAACCTCATAAACATGTAATTTATATTTTATAACCTTATTAGGTTCTTCAATGGACTTTTTGATGGGATTAAGAGGTTTGATTTTATTGTTTTGGAAGAATTTTCTTCCTTGGTTCTCATGATCTGTTTACTTGTATTCATGAATGGAAGTTTGTTTAAAATGTGGTTAAACATACAGAATTGTTAATATATAATATTAGTGAAATTAAATAGATATAAATTATCTTATAATGATTCTGGTTATATACCATGAGGATGACTTATTCGACGAGTTAATGATAAAGTCTTGGATTGGGCTTGGTGATTTTGTGCAAAATGAACTTGTTTTGTATTATTATTCCATATTATGAGTGTATAAGGATTCCAGAACATTAAACAAGATAAAATACATATATAACTATATTTTTAAACCATTTAAAAGATTTCATGACAATTCTTGAATATAGTAATGAAAATTGAAAACTCGTCTTCCTTGAATGTGATAGATTAACACATCTCGGATGGTGTTTGCATTTATAGTATAAAAGGAATGGAAAAGAAGAGATTATGATTAAATATTACATTAGCATAATGAAAATAAATTAAATTTAAGGTACTGGAATTATCAAGTCATTTGAATGGGGGGAGGTTAGGAGAGATCATCAAAAGAATGGACCTTGTAAAAGAAATTGAAAGAAAAGAGAAGAGAGGTTCACCTCTTGAGTACTCCTCCTGGAGAAACTTTTTAAGGCCTTTTTTTGACTTTTGGTGAGACCATCAGGTATTGGACTTGGGTTAGGAGGTTTGGGATCTATTTGAGAAGAATTTAGGCAAGGCTTGAACCTTGATTGGTGTGGGAGGAAGAGGGGGTGACAGGTGGTTTATATAGTGGAGGGGAGGAGGGATTTTACATTATTTTAATTATTATTTTAATATTTTTGATCAAGACTATGAATAGTCTTGATTCATGTGACCCCAAATAGTAATAATTGCATGTGATTTCAAACCAAGTGGGATTAAATCATCCTTTCATCACATATAATGCAGTAAATCAAGTATTTATCATTTATCGTAATTTGTTATATATTACTATTCATAAAAAATTCAAGTATTTAAGAAAAATCCCAAAAATTCACCCTAACCATTTTTTGATGTGTATAATCTAAAAATGAATACCATTTTTCAAAAATAATTTTCTAAATATGATAAATTTAATTTTTAATTAAAATTATTATTTAATCGAAAAGTACAAGCACTTAAAATATTCATCTTCATTTTTAAAGTGCCTAAATTTATTTATACATTCAAGGGTATGGATATCATTTATAATAGACATATTAATATTCAAAAGGGTAAGTTAATATTCATAAGGGTAGGTTATTATTCATAAGGGTAGGTTAATATTCACTAAAAATTAAGTTAATTATATCATACTCTAAATATCACCCTGAACACAACTGTGTATGTCAAATTTTCAAAATTCAGATCACAGAACTGGAAAATTTAAGTTTAATAGATAGATTATGACTATATCCTATAAATAACCAAGTTTTGCTCCATAGAGGCTTAGTTATTTATTAAATATAGGCTATGAATAGAATGTATTTAAGAGAAACATACCATAAAATTTTTGGGGTGCTACATTATTCCCTCCTTCGGAAATTTCGTCCTTGAAATTTTTCATTTATAAATCCCTTCAAAAAGATGTGGGTGGTTCTTTTTAATAACATCCTCATGTTCCCACATTGCTTCTTCCATATTATGGTTTCTCCAAATAACCTTTACTAGACGATTTGTCTGATTTCTCAATACCTACTCCCTTGTGTCAAGAATCCCGATAGGCTCTTCACAGTATGAAAAATTAGGTTCAAACTCTATTTCTTCATAGGTGAGTACATGAATTGGTTTTGGAATGTATTTCTTTAACAATGAAATGTGGAACACATCATGAACTTTGGATAGACTTGGAGGAACTTCTAAACAGTAAGATACAACTCTGATTCTTTCCAAAATTTCAAATGGTCTGATGTACATGGGACTCAGTTTCCCTTTATTATGAATCCTAAAGACAACCTTCCATAGAGATACTTTCAGAAATACATGATCTCCCACCTAGAATTCCAAATCCTTTATCTGGTTGTCATCATAACTCTTATGTCTACTTTGGGATACTTTAATATGGGCTTGAATTGTCTTTACTTTTTATATTGTCTCTTAAATAAGTTCTAGGCCTATAATTTTTATCTCACCAACTTCATCCCAACAAGTTGGTGTTTGAGATCTCTTTCCAAATAATTCTTTATATGGAGCCATTTGAATACTATAATGAAAACTATTGTTGTAGGAAAATTCCACCAAAGGAAAGTATTGATCCCACATACCTTGAAAGTCAAGAGAGCATGATCTCAACATGTCTTCCAATGTTTGAATAGTCTTTTTAGACTGTCTATTGGTTTGGGGATGATAAGAAGTACTCATATGAAGCTCAATATTCAAATCCTTTTGAAGACATTTCAAAAAATTTGATGTAAATCAGGGGTCTCGATCAGACACAATCAATAGCGGTGCACCATGAATTATTACAAATTCATTAATATAAAGTCTTGACAGGAGCTTAAGTGGTAAATCCTCCCTTATTGCAAGGAAATTTGTAGATTCTGTGAGACAATCAACAATTACTCATATTGCATCATTCCTTCTAGGCGTCCTCAGTAGTCCAGTGACAAAATCCATTGTAATTTCATCCCACTTCCACATAGAAATAGGTAGAGGTTTCATCGACCCTCTAGGATGTTGTCTCTCTACCTTCACTTGTTGATAAACTAGGAACCTTGACACGTATTCAGTAATCTCTCTCTTCATATTATCCCACAAAAAACATTCCTTCAGATCTTTATAAATCATTGTGCTACCCAGGTGTATAGAGAAATTTGAGCTATGATCATCATCTAATAGTTACCGTTTTAGATTAGGTACTGATGGAACACATAACCTCTTCCCAAATTTCAGAAATCCTTCTTTATACATGAAGTATTCCAATCTCCCATTCTTTATAGTATTAGTTTTCTTGTGCATATTTTCATTATCAGATTGAGATATTTTTATCTTCTCTAGTAAAGATGGTTTAGAAATCATTTGAAAGGGGAAAGATATTTCCCCTTCCTTGACAATTCCTATATTCATCTTTAATAGATCCATTAATATAGGATCTCTTTCAATCCTCATTTGGGTCAGGAGTCCATGATCTTTTCTAATTAATTCATCTTCCACCTTATTTGCCTTTCCTGGGTGGTAGTGTATTGAATAATCGTAATCTTTCATGTTGAGTTATTTTTGTGTGAAAATGTATTTCAAACTCTTGTGGTCTGTGTATATCTCACGTTTTTTCAACGTAAAGATAATGCCTCCATATTTTCATAGAAAATATTATAGCTTCTAACTCAAGATCATGATTTGGATAATTTTTCTCATGATTATTCAACTTCCTTGATGCATAAGCAATAACTTTATCATTTTTCATAAGGACGCAACCTAGACCATTCTTTGATGCATCACTGTATATTATAAATCCATCACTTCCCAATAGAAGAGTCAAAATTGGAGCATTGACCAATCTTCTTTTCAATTTTTTAAAGCATTTTGTACATTCTTTCATCCATAAAAACTTAACCCCTTTATGTGTGAGCTTGGTTAGTGGGTTAGCCAGTCGGGTGAAATTCTAAACGAAACGTCAATATTAACCTTAAAAGCCAATAAAATTGGGTACCTTGGTTATATTCGTCAGCTTGATCCATTCTTTGATTTCCTTTGTCTTCTCAGGATCAACTAGGATTCCATTATTAGAGACAATACGGCCTAGAAAAGAAACTGATTGAACCCAGAATTCATACTTCCTAAAATTCCCATATAATTCATTTATTCTAAGGGTTTTCAGAATAATCCTCAAGTTATTCTCATGATCTTCATAGCTTTTGGAGTATACCAGGATTTCATCAATGAATACCAAAACAAAGTTATCAAGATATTCCTTGAAAACTCAATTCATTAAATCCTTGAAAACAGATGGCGCATTAGTCAGTCCAAAAGGCATCACTGTAAACTCATAATTCCCATACATGGTTCGAAATGATGTCTTTGGAATATCTTCCTTCCTCACATGTATCTGATGATATCCAGATCAAAGATTAATATTTGAAAAGTATTGTGATCTATGAATTTGATCAAATAAATCATCAATTCGTGGAAGAGGATACTTATTCTTTATCTTAATAGCATTGATTTCCATGTAATCAATGCATAGCCTCATGGATCCATCTTTATTCTTGAACAAGAGGACAGGGGTCCCCATGGAGAAACACTAGGTTGAATAAATCCTTTATCACTCAATTAATCTAGTTATTTCTTTAGCTCCACTTACTCCACAATGGACATTCTATAGGGACTCTTTGATATAGGTCTTTCACCAAGAATTAAATCTATAGAAAACTCAACTTCCCGTTCTTGAGGATTTCCAGGTAAATCCTCTGGAAATATATCAATGTACACTTGTACTATATGTACATATTCAATTTGAAAATTTATTTCCTCACCCATAGATATTGGGTTCTCTTCCTCTCTAAGAATTGCATTCAGTAGGGTTATTGGGGGTGGATCTAGATAATAATCAGATGGAGATATTTCTTCTCAAAATATAAGGTATTCTACACCATTTTCCAAAATTGTAACTTCCTTCTTCTTGCAATAAATATTCGCACCATAATTTGACATCCAATTCATATCGAGAATTACATCAATGTTAGTCACTAGTATGATGATAAGGTTAGAAAATAAATCAGTTTTATGTGTCCTAAGAGGGGGATAATCGACATTCCTTTATTGCAATGATACATCCCCTAGAATTTTTGACTGATAACTCCTTTATTAAATAAAATTCAACATATCTAATTTTCTTGGAAAACTGGGAAGATATAAATGAATGTGATGATCCAGAATCAAATAAAGTGTTGGCTAAGTTTGAGGAAACAATTAAAGTACCTACCACCACATCATTAGGAACTTCAACCTCCATGGTTTTAATCACATAAGCTTTCCCTTTATCTCGTGGCCTTTTATAAGTCAAGTTTCCTTGGATCTTAGGACACTAATTTTCATAGTGTCCAAACTCTCTAAAATTGTAGCATTGAATATCATTGAATTTTTTCTTCCCCTTGAATTCATTAGATCGAGGACCCTTTTCCCCACACTTATATCAGACTCCCATGCCTTTCAAGTATTTCCTGAGATGATTCTTCCCACAGTTCTCACATAATGGGAATTTCTTCATTCCTTTTTTCTTCTTTGGAATGTCACATTCTCCTTGGTTATTAGAGTACTGCTTCTTATCTTGGTTCCCTTGAACAAATTTGATCTATCAAATTTTTCTCTATTTTGATTTCACTTGATACAATTTCATCATATGATGAAAATGTTTGAGAATCCAGTTCCCTTTGAAGACTTGTCTTAATACCTTCGATGAAATGATCGATCTTGTCATCTGAGTCCCATACATAATCTATATCATGCCTAGCTATACTTTTTAAGGTAGCCTCATACTCTGCAACACTGTATTCTTCCCTTTGTCTGGAGCCAAGGAATTTCCTCTTCATTTCAGTTCATTTCTCACGAGGGAAATATTTTTCAAATAATATTTCCTTAAAAGTCTTATATTCCATATCTTCTATTTCTTATTCCTCCTTGGTATTCTGGATCAAAGACCACCAATGTTCCATGTCACCCTTGAGACAATATACTGCCAGCACTACCTTCTCATTTTCATTGCATCTTAATTCCATGAATATCTTTTCAAGGGACTTGATCCACTGCTCAGCTACCATCAGATTAGTAGTCCCACTAAAATATTGGGGCTTCTGCCATATGAAATGATCCAACATAGGTGTAGCATGGTTATTCATCACAACCTGAGTAATTTGTCCCAATATGGTCATAATCTGATCAGCTCTGACATTGATTGTGTTGACTTGCTCAGTGGGGCAATCCCTACATTGTCCACGAGTATTGATTCCCCTTCTTCCATTAGGCACCATTTCTAAATAATGGGATACACTAGATTAGTTTATGAATATAAAATAAAAAATCACTTAACATAGATTGAAATTATATTCATAAGTAATATCATAAACATGGTTTCTCTAAGAAAAAATTTATATTAAACTCCTTCATAATGTCTTGTAAAGAAAATGTGAATTATCCTAAGCATATCCCCTGGGAGTTTCAATACTAAGAGTGTATAAAGGCTTGTTTTCGTGTACCAGGATACCCTAGGTCAAGCCCGAAACTCCTTGTCAAAGCTTTCACTCCTAGGTACATCTGTTCCAGAGCCACCTCTACCCGTTTGTATCTAGAAAGGGATGTATTTTCTAGAAAGATCCACATAATCTGTTCCTTACCAAAATATCAGGACGTTCTGGTATTTTTTTCTCAAATAATACCTTAGGGATTTGTTCCAAAATCTACATTTTCCAATCTAGTTTTTAAGTTTGCTTCTAAACTTCCTCTAATACCAACTGTAACACCCCGACCCCTCTAGACTAAAGCCAGTACATTACTTATTACATTGGAATGGTTATAAGGAATGAAATCCCAAAGGAACAATCTGTTTAGTTGTCTTGAAGAAACTAGATACATATATGTAACTCAAGTTACATTGGGAAATGTTACAAAATACAATGCATAACAAAAACTAAAAAATTGCATCCACAGAAACTCAATAAATGATCTCCTCTCCATAACCTATTGAAGGTAAAAAAATGAAAGGGGTGAGATAAAATGCTCAGTAAGGGTTAAAAATAGTATAATCATGAATTAAATAATATGTTATTCATAAACAATTTTACATAATCAATATGGCATAGTGAATAAATGAAAAACCCATGCCATTAACAAACTGAGAATGAAATTGCATCCATATATTTTGTCATAGTGAAAACCTCATGGATAGTGATAACTAATTATGAATAAAGAGAATTATTATTAATTTGATGTCATGTATCTAGCACATGATACCATAATACCATTAAAATGGTTTAGTTCTATGGGTAGAAACTCGTCTGATTTTTGGAAACAAACTCGAAGGGTTTATCGCCAAATTGATTGTCTTAAGATACCCGTCGATGAATCGAGGGGATATAGCGGACCCCACCCACCATTTTATTTCCAAATAATTCTTTATATATTTAATTAATATAAGATCAATATACCTTTTCAATATCCATATAGAGTAGAGGATACTGATTCATCAATATTTCGACAGTTAAAACAACATTCCAAATTAACACTGTATGTAAAATGGTATACGGTTTAGAAAATAAACATGTCCATGATATGAGAATATGGATATTTAATAGAAATACAATTTCAAATGAAAAGTGATCTCAAATGGGAATTATTTGCACCACATAAGAATTATTAGGTGCACAATACAAAGTAAGTCACAATGAAATGGAAAATTGAGACAGAGCCCCTTACCACATTGTAATCAATCGTTTCATGTGACCAAGATTTAATAATCATCAAATGAATCTTTGAATACCATGAACATAAATAGAATCATGATATTATATATTGAATTATATTACACATATAATACATATAAGAAATAATAGGTGAACAATGGAAATCCCACAGAATGAAAAGTGAGATGGGAAAATATCTTACCAACATTTCGGCAAGGTAAAGGGTGTTCTTGTGAGGGAATAATGAGAGGTAAAAAGGTATCCCATTATTTATATATCATAAGGGCAGTATGGGGGAGGTGAGAAAATATACCCCATCCTTAGGAATTAAAAATAAAAGGACACGACATAGGGGGAATTCTTGAATAAAAGAGAGAGAGAGGATCCCTTACCAAGAACATATCATTAGATTGAGGAAAAATAAATGACATAATTATGTGTGAAAAACATAAACCCAAAAAATAAAAGTATATATATAGAATAAAACAATCATAGATCATTCACACATATTCTAGGAAAATACAAAACCAATGACATTGATGTTTAACTCAACGAATGGAAATTGAGTTAAGATATCCCTTACAAAGATTCTATCATTAGAGTGAGGATAAATCAATGAAATATTTATGTGTGAAAAATAAAAATCCACAAAATATAATTGGATATATATTATAAAACAATCATAGTCCATTCACATATATTCTTGGAACAAGGTAAGCAATGAAATAGATGTTTAACTTAAAGAATGAAATCTGAGTTAAGCAATCCCTTACATTATGCTCGAAGGTGTTCTTGATTATTCTTAACAACCTGAATAATCAAATTCATATTCATTAATTAATAATTCCATAACCTCATAAACATTTAATTGATATTATATAACATTATTAGGTTCTTTAATGTCCTTTTTGATGGGTTTAAGAGGTTCAATTTTATTGTTTTGGAAGAATTTTCTTCCCTTGTTCTCATGATATATTTACTTGTATTCATGAATGGAAGTTAATTTGAAATGTGGTTAAACATCCATAATTGTTAACATATAATATTAGTGAAATTAAAGATATATAAATTATCTTATAATGATTCTAGTTATATACCATGAGGATGACTTATTCGATGAGTTAATGATAAATGCTTGGATTTGGATTGGCAGTTTTGTGTAAACTGAACTTTTTTTGTATTATTATTCCATATTATGAGTGTGTAAGGATTACAGAACATTAAAAAAGATAAAATACATATATTATGATCTGGTTCAACCATTGAAAAGGTTTCATGACCAGTCTTGAAGATAGTAATGCAAATTGAAAACCCGTCTTCCTTGAGTGTGATAAATTAACACATCTTGGACGGTGTTTGCATTTATAGTATAAAAGGAATGGAAAAATAGATATTATGATGAAGTATTATATTATCATAATGAAAATATAGTACATGTACGGTACTAGAATTATCATGGCATTTGGATGAGGGAAGGTGAGGAGAGAGAATCAAAAGAATGGAACTTGTAAAAGAAATTGAATGAAAAAAGAATAGAGGTTCACCTCTTGAGTACTCCTCCTTGAGAAACTCCTTAAGGCATTTTTTTGGCCTTTTGGTGAGATCATCAGGTCTTGGACGTGGGGGAGGAGGTTATGGGGCTATTTTAGCATAATTTAAGCAAGTATTGAAGCTTGATTTGCGTGGGAGGAAAAGGGGGTGAGGGGTGGTTTATATAGTAGAACGGAGGAGGGATTTTATATTATTTTAATAATTATTTTAATATTTTTTATCAATACTATAGTCTTGATTCATGTGACCCAAAATAGTAATAATTGCATGTGTCTTCGAACCATTGGACTTACATCAATCTTGAATCACCTATGATGTAGTAAATTAAGTATTTATCATTTATCGTAATTTATTGTATTTTACTATTCATCAAAAACTCAAGTATTTCAGAAAACTCCAAAAAATTAACCCTAACCATTTTTTGATTTTTATAATCCAAAAATGAACTCCATTTTTCAAAAATAATTTTCTAAATATGATAAATTTAATTTTTAATTAAAATTATTATTTAATCAAAAAGTACAGCCACTTAAAATATTTATCTTCATTTTTAAGGTTCCTAAACTTATTTATACATTCAAGGGTATGGATATAATTTATAATAAGCATATTACTATTCATAAGGGTATGTTACTATTCATAAGGGTATATTACTATTCATAAGGGTATGTTACTATTCACTGAAAATTAAGTTAATTCTATCAGACTCTAAAAATCACCCTGAACACAACCGTGTATGTCAGATTTTCAAAATTCAAATCACAGAACTAGAACATTTAAGTTTAATGGCTAGGTTATGACTATCTTCTATAAATAACCAAGTTTTGTTCCATAGAGGCATAGTGCTTTATGAAATATAGGCTATGAATAGAATTTATTTAAGAGAAACATACCATAAAATATTTGGGGTGCTACACCCAAAGGGTCGGGTCAACCTAGAAGGTCGGGTCGGTGGTACACCAGGCCGGGTCAGGCCAGTCCGACCGGGTTGGGTCAGACCAGACCCAAACCCGATTGACCCCTTTTTAGTAAAACGCCCATATCTTCCAAACTGTGTGTCCTATTGACGAGGATTTTGTGGCATTTGGACCCTCACTATTATATGGACCTTTTGACATACTCCAAGTGAGTTTTAGTGGAATTTGGGATATGAATGATGGCTTCAGGATTTGATTCTCCTAGAAATAAGCATGCTGTGAGCAGGAATCCTACGGCTGGATGCGACGAGAAAGAAGTGAAAAGTGGACCTTAGTATCCCAGTAGACGAGTGGACCTCAATGGCACAATAGAAGAGTGGACCTCAGTGGCCCAACAGACAAGAAGACCTTAGTGGCCTAGAAAATGAGTGGAATTGAGTGGGCCAGCAGACGAGTGGACCACAGTATCCCAGCAGACGAGCGGACCTCAGTGGCCCAGCAGACCACAGTGACTCATCAGGGATGAGTCCCTCTATAGTACAATATGTTCAGTATTATTACTAATAGTCCTTCTTTCTATATTTTAGGTTATCCCTATGTCATATGACTCTAGTGACTCTCTCTCTCTCGACTATACTTCTTAGAGGCTACACTTCATGTACCTCTTTGGTAGTCTAATTTTTTCATACTTTCACTTGTGGTATTACCTTTGTGTTTTGGGTCCTTACTGTGCATTTTTTTACTCACCCATACATGGGATATGCCTGCACGTGTTGTGTCTTGTGTAGATGGAAGACGCTTCAACAAAGACCTTGGTGGTCCAGCACCAGGTGGTGCCCAGTGAGATCCGACAGACGAGGCATACTTCTACGACTTCAGGTGGTATCCCCTTCACCTACCCTTCAGGTAGGGTTTACCATATATAGACCTCATTATCTTATACTTTTTTTGGATTGTATTCTACCAATTTTACTTCCAGTTTTGTACTTTTACTCTCAATGGTTGTCTTAGTGGCCTGCTTGTTTACTTTTAAGCATTGTGGGTTTGGATGTGTGTGTGTGAGTGTGTATAGGTACTCAGTAAAATGCCTCCCACATATGAAATAATGCCTTCAGTGATTGTATCTAGACCCTATCCATTGGGAGTTGGGCTTGGGTTAGTCACGAAATTGGCCTCGGGGGACAGGTCATGAAAAAGTGGTATCAAAGGCAGTTGGTTCTACCTTAAAGACCGGAAGTATGTGGTTTTGTTTTGGGAAATAGTGTTAAATGTTTTGAGTTTGACATTCAGGCTCTAGGATTACAGTGTTGGTGCAGTATCTGACGTATCCATACACCACGACCTTAAATCCTACTTTTCGACTCGTTATATAAAAAACATTGTTTGCATGCATTATATAGTAATTGAGGGTTTTCTCATGTCTTTCTTAAGTTATAGTCATCTCACCAGGTATAATCTATTGACCCTGGTTCATCACGATCTATTTCATGATTCCACCACACAGAAAGCCATCCAGGATTCTAGTGCATGGCCTTGAGGATGGTATGCCTAGAGATGAGGCATCAATACAGGGACCAGTACTAGAGATAGACCCACTGGGAGGTGTACCAGTGTTGCCACCACCCGTTGATCAGCTGTTGCTACCGGTTCTACCAGTAGAGGACGCAGTAGGATTAGTGCCATATATGAGTTCCAGAGGCAGATACCTCTTAGGTTTAAGGGTGAGACTAACCCCCAAGTGGTCGAGGATTGGCTTAATGCGGTTACATGATTCTTCCATCTAATGAGAACGCCTCTCAACCAGATGATAATCTTAGTCATGAGCCTTCTTCAAGGATTAGTGGGGATATGGGGGAGATTGATGATCCAGATGTATGATGAGGTGACCCTCACCTAGATAGACTTCGAGCACCTCTTAAATAAGTATTTCTTTCCAACGACTGTATGCTCATTTCATATCTTGGAGCTACTGCACCTATAGTAGGTAGCATGACAATAGTAGGGTACTCAGTGAGATTCACTGAGGTTTCTCCCTACTCTACAGAAATGGTGTGAGACCCATTCTTCCAGTATCAAGATTTTGATTAGGGACTACATTGAGAGATTAGGGCATCCCTGGTATTGCTTAGCATCCCTACTTAGGCTAGGGTGCTAGAGCAACTCTACTCATATAGAGATTATTAGCATAGGAGGCACTAGTATAAGGAGCTACCAGTGGACACCAAGTGGAAGATCCTTCAGTAGTGGGTAGAAGGTAGCTGACACAAAGACCCAATTGGGTCAATCATTTCAGGGGATGACCCCAAGACAGAGGATTGGTGGTGCGGGAGTCGGTAGAGGAAAAGAGTGTGTTACTTGTGCGGTTGTTAGGGACACATGGCTCATGACTGCCTGAATCGTCATGCATAAGATCAACAGACAGTTAAGGTACCACTAAGGTAGAGGTAGAGGGTCGGTTAGGGTGGTCTGTAGAAAGAATAATGTGGAAGGGGAGTAGGAATAATGGTAGATAGTGCACAAAGTTTTGAGGTGCTACCACCACCACCCCAGGGTGGTCCACCATGGGCTCTAGGAGCTGGTGGATAGGGGTGTGTCTAGCTTCAGGTGATGGAGGATTAAAACCCTAATTCTATATATATGATTAGAGGTATGATCTGTGTCTACTCCACCTTATATTTAGTTCTTATAGACACAGGTTCTAGTCACTCTTTCCTTGCAACAGACCTTGTTTGGAGTTCAGAGATTCTGATGGATCCATTGGCTTGATCTTTACGATTAGAGACTCTTATAGGAGAGGATTCAAAGATCACACACTGGTGATGGAAGTGTGAGATTACTCTTGGAGGTAATATCTTTGGATGGGATCTCCTAGTAGTGACATCAAGGCCTTATGACTTTATTTTTGGTATAGACTTGTTATCCATATTCTATGATCAGATGGACTATTTTAGGCATAGATTGTGGTCTATCTATAGAGATGAAACCAGGTTCTCTTTTACCAGAGAAAAGGGAACACTTTTAGTTTAGTATGGACTTACTCAGAGGAGGGTGCAAACAATCACTCATCAGTTGGATAGCCTTACCCTCAGTGCGGTGGATGAGAGAAGTCCTCAATTTCCTATAATGGTGGAAGGGTACGAGGACATCTTTCCTGAGGATTTTCTAGGATTACCACCTCACATAGAGGTTGATTTATGCATTGATTATTTTCCCGTGATGGAACCGATATCCACACCGGCATATTAGATGGCTTTTACAGAGAATTGTGAGTTAAGGGTGCAGCTAGAGGACCTATAGAGGAAGGGCTTCATCGGGCCCAGTGTTTCACCTCAGGTGGCCCCAGTTTTGTTTTCCAAGAAGGAATATGGGATTTTAAGGCAATGTGTGGACTATATTCACCTGAATCAGGTGACCAAAAAGAAAAAATATCCACTACTAAGAATTGATGACCTCTTCTACCAGCTAAAGGGAGCGAAGTGGTTCTAGAAGATAGACCTCAGGAATAGTTATCATCAGCTTCATGTTTGATAAGAGGATGTACCGAATACAACCTTCATATGTTGGTATGGCCATTCTGAGTTCTTGGTGATATCATTAGGCATGATCAATGGCCCAACAGTGTTCATGGGAATCATGAATAGGGTCTTCCAGCCTTACCTTGACCAGTTCATCGTGGTCTTCATTGATGACATCCTGGTATACTCGGCATCTGAGGAGGATCACGCGACACACCTGTGGATATTCCTAGATACACTTAAATATCATCATCTTTATGGTACTATCTCTAAGTGTTAGTCATGAATTAGGGAGGTCTAATTTCTAAGAAATGTCATTTCGTAGGCTAGAGTTACAGTGGATCAAGCAAAGATAGAGGCATTTCTTACTTGGGATCCACCTAGGAGTGTGAATGAGGCACGATGATTCTTGGTTTTAGTTGGATAAAATTGAAGTTTCGTTCCCATATTTTCTAGGATAGCATCACCCTTATCAGATTTAACATTGAAGGGATAGCCCTTCATGTGGACAGAGAAGTGCTAGCAAAGTTTTCAGAAGCTAAGGCAGAGACTGACGAGTGCCCCCATCTTGAGACTACCAAAGGAAGGCATTGGTTATACAGTATTCTATGATGAAATAAGGACTATACTGGGTTGTGTCTTGATGCATAAATAGGAAATGATCACCTATAGTTCATAGAATTTGTGGTAGCATGAGAAGAATTATGCGACCCATGACCTGGAGCTAGCAGTAGTGGTATTTTCTTTAAATATGTGGTAGAAATAATTTATGGGATAGTAGTTTACTATCTACTCTGACCACAAAATTATCAGTTATATCTTCTCCTAGAAGGACCTAAACATAATTTAGCGGCGGTGGCTAGAGTTCCTCCCGGACAATGACTTTGATATAGTCTATACTCTTATGAAGGGAATTGTGGTGGTGGATGCACTCAACATGAGATCTAGTTTTCAGTTTCTGAGTGAAGCATCGAATCAATTATCCATGGTGTAGATATCCTTCATGGATAGTGATTGAGTAGCTTATCTTCAGTCAATTTTTGTCACTCCCCTACTCTTATAGTGAGTTAGGGAGACAAATCTTGTGGGTGTCAAATGTGAGACCCGATGTGCTCAGTTGTCCATAGGGAAAGCCCATGATAGATATTAGATAAGTGGGGAACATGTCATCCTTTTTAGAGGGTGTACCATTGTACCAGTGGAGTTACGAGAGGAGATTCTGAGGGAGTTCCACACCTCCACCTTGTTGGTGCATCTAGAAGTCGAAAAGATGTACCACGATCTTTAATGTCAGTATTGGTGGTCGGGGATGAAAAAGTTGGTAGCAGAGTTTGTTTCTCGGTGCCTCACTTGTCAACAAGTGAAGGCAGAGCATCAGATTCTAGCAATCTTGACTCATCCACTCGAGGTACTGTAGTGTAAGTGGGATGGTATCTCGATGCACTTTGTGATGGTCTTACCCTGCACATCCAAAGGGTATGATACCATCTAGGTAATTGTTGACTGACTCCCTAAGTCATCCAAATCCCTACCCATCTAGGAGCAGGGTTCAGTAGAAAGATTATGAATCCTTTACATTCAGGTGGTAGTACAGCTTAAGGGGGTGCCTTCGATGATTGTGATAGACTGTGATGCTCGCTTCACATCCTGTTTGTGGAAGGGATTGCAAGAGGCATTTAGGACTCATCTAAGTTTGAGCACGACATTTCATCCCTAGACATATGGTCAAACAGAGAGTACTATCTAGGTTTTAGTGGACATGCTTCATTCTTATATCTTAGACTTTGGTCGTAGTTGAGAGAATCATCTACCTCTGGTGTAGTTCGTGTTCAACAAAATCTACCACTCCACCATTGGTATGGCACCATTCAAGGCACTTTATGGGTGACGATAAAGATCACCATTTTGCTGGATAGACCTAGGGGAGTCATCACTCATGGGTATAGAGTTGGTACAGGCTACCACTGAGAAGGTGCAGGTTATCTAGAAGCAGATGAGGACTACACAGAGAAGTAATAAATCTTATGATGATAGGAGACGAAGCCCCTTGGAGTTCGAGGAGGGAGACCATGTGTTTCTTTGGATCTCACCTCAATGGGGATTACAAAGATTTGGTCAGGGTGGCAAGAGTTATCCAAGATTAATCGGCCCTTTTTAGGTTATAGGTAGAGTGGGTGAGGTGGCATACCACCTAGCTCTTCCCTGATAGATGCATCGGGTGCATAATGTATTTTACATATCGCATCTGAGGACATACATACATGATCAATTGCATGTCATCAACTAGGGTGAGCTAGAAATTGAAAATGGGGCGACGTTTATGGAGTTCCTGATGGAGATTGAGGATCAACAAGAGTGTGTCCTTCATGGGTGGTTGATTCCTCTATTGTGCGTTTGATGGAATCACGGGAATCTCTAGGAAAGAACTTGGGAGAGGGAGGCTCATATTCATGCTCAGTATCCACATATTTTTTTCTAGACCTTTTTTGTATTTCAAGGACATAAATCCTTATGGTGGATAAAATGTAAGGTCTCTAAAATTCCATGTAATTTTTTTAAAAAATTTATGGGATTATTTAGAGATCAGGCACTGGGACAGAATGTGATTCTGAGGCCTGGTGAGCTCAGAATAAATGTTTGAACTTTTTTAATTTATTTTAAAATAGAAAATGTTTGTAGTTTTGGAAACTTATAAACAGGTGATCTGATTAAAAATATGAGGGCACCATTGTGTCCGAAATGAAGAATTTACCTAAAAAGGGACCTAACCTTGACCGGTGCAGGTCGAGGGAAAAAAGTTATTTTTTGGACTTTGTAAGAAAAATATAATAAAATTCTCTTAAGGAAAAATAAAAATAAAAATTTATTTTATTTTATTCAAATTTCAATTTTTTTGCAACTTAATGACATTGCAACCCAAGCATAACAGAAACATTATTTCATAAATGAAACAATGTAATGACATTGCGACTCAGTGTAACAGAAATGCTAAATCGTGTTTTCTCCATTTAATGGGTTAACCGAATACAGGATCATTGGAACAATCTAGTATTTCTATGAATCCTTAGATATTTGGTGTGGATGAGTGATGATTGATGAATCACTCATGAATACAAGTACGTTTCTCCCTTCATTCTTCCATCCTTCGAAGGATCACCAATAACAATGGAGGGATGTGGATCAAGGAATGACGAACGACAGCATGCGACCCCATTCTTCATTAATGAATGATCCAATCCCAGGTAGGGGTTGTTATTTAGAATTTTGTTCTCCCCCATTCTTTATTTCTAAATGAAGAATGAGGATCAACCCATAAACAGGTTGACCCACATCTCGCTCATTCTTTCAAGAGGTTTTGACTATGGTATGATTTTGGGTGGAAATGATTTTTTTATTTTGTTTCTGTTATCTTGATACTTCTAATGGACTGCATCGAGGCTAGAATGAACAAAAATCCAAGGTTTGATCCTCATGTTTCTTTTTGTGATCCTATCCCTCATGTTCTTCACATTATTCATAGAATGACGAATGGTCGATCATTTCGCAACCATTTCTTGGAAAAATGATCTGACATCATGGATCCGGGATAGACACGACATGATGGAGGTGCGATGATGATGGTGATGATCGGATTGAGGTATTGTGGGAGATATCTCACACAAAAATATTTGCACCGGAAAGGTATTGTGGCATGGTTTTGAATACCTTTTGATGAAGAGCGTGACTCGAAGACTCCAGAACGTGTTTCAAATCGAAGAAAAGACCACCGGAGCATGTCTGGTGGCCCGTAGAAGGGTCTTCCAGTGCGCTAGCGATGGTAGCCATGTCTATGCAGTTGCCCACATGGAGGAGGTCGCAGCTTCAAGCCACAGTAGGGTAAGCTAGACCCATGGTCGGCAGAGCTAGCCATGTGGCACGGAGAGAATGTGCAGACCACCATGTTCGGGTGGTTGAACAAGACCATGTTCGAGAAGGCCGAGATGGATCAGACGTGTTAGCCCAAGGACATTCCCATGTCCTCGGGTCTGGCCGGCGTAGTAGGTCAGGCCGGTGTAGCGGGTCGAGTCGGACCCAACCAATCTGGGCCAGGTTGGCCCAGTGGGTCAGATCGAATCTGGCAGACTGGGTTGGGTCAGTAGACCACCAGACCGGGTCGGGGTGGGCCAGACCCAAATCTGACCATCCCCTTTTCAGTAAAACACATGTATCTTCCAAACCGTACGTTCGATTGATGATTAATTTTTGGCATTGGGACCCTCACGACAAGACAGTCCTTTTGACATACTCCAAGTGAGTTTTCGTAAAATTTGGGATACGACTGATGGATTTAGGAATAGATTCTCCTAGAATCAAGATCACTATGATCAGGAATCCTGCTGCTGGTTGTGATGAGAAGGAAGTGATGAGCGAATCTTAGTGGCCCAGAAAATGAGCAGACCTCAATGGCCCGACAGACAAGCAGACCTGAGTGGCCAATCAAACGAGTAGATCTCAGTGGCCCAAAAGATGAGCAGACCTCAGTGGCCCAACATATGAGGGGACCTTAGTGGCCCAACAGATGAGCTAACCTCAGTGGACCAGTAGACGAGCGGACCTCAATGGCCCAGCAGACAAGAGGACCTCAGTGGCCCAGTAGACGAGCGGACCTCAGTGGCCCAGGAGATGAGTGGACCTCAGTGGACCAACATAAGAGCAGACCTCACTGGCCCAGTAGATGAATGGACCTCAGTGGCCCAGTAGACCATGGTGACTCATCAAATATGATTCCCTCAATGGTAAAAGATGTTCATCATTACGACTGATAGTATTTCTTTAAATTGTTTAGGACATAAATATGTGAGATGACTCTAGTGACTCTCTCTTGATTTTACTTCTTAGAGGCTACACTTTCTTTACCTCTTTGGTAGTCTACTTTGTGCATACTTTCTTTTGTAGTATTACCTTAGTGTTTTGGGGACCTTTTGAGTATTATATTAATCACCCCTACATGGGATCCAACCACACATGTTGTGTCTTGTGCTGATGACAGACGCTTTGACAAAGACCTTGGTGGTCCAGCACTAAGAAGTGCCCAGTGAGATCCGATAGATGATACGTACTTCTATGACATTAGGCGGCACCCCCTTCACCTACCCTTCAGGTAGGGTTTACTGTAAATGGACTTCAAGATCTTGTACTTGTCTTTTTGTTGGGCTTGTATTCTAGCCCTTTTACTTCCATTTTTTGTACTTTTACTCTCATTGGTTGTCTTAGTGGCATTCTTGTTTACTTTTCATCATTGTGTGTTTGGATGTGTGTGCGTGCGTGCATACAGGTACTAAGGAAAATGCCTCCCACTTACAGAATAATGCCTTCAGTGCTAGTCACCATCCCCTGGCCATCGATAGGCGGGGTTGGGGTAGTCACTGAACGGGCCCCAGGGAATGGGTCGTAACATATACTTAGGTACAATTTAGTTAATTGAAAGAATGGGTGTAAGTGTGTGACTCATGAAGGTGATGTTTTTCTATACCTATGGTTGTTCCACAATTCTCTAGTATTCCTTATTCCTATGATATGTAGAATTTTCATGATATATTCATATATTATTCCACAAGACTATGTTATGTTTTTTTAAAAGACTCGGTAATATTTTTTTATGTTTTTAATCCCTTTTTATCTATTCTTTATGTTATATCAAAGTATTATTCCATGTCAATTTTATAATCTATGATTTTCTAGGTATGATTATATTATGTATGATTATGTATTCTTATTATGTTCTCATACCCCTTTTTTTCTCATCTTATGTTCACTTATGTTCTCTAATTTTTATCTCTCATGTTTTACCTTACAGAGAATTCTATCTCACCCTTTCATATTTTTTTCACATTCTTCAAGTTATGAAGATAGGTATTTCATGTGAGTTGTTTACAAGGAATTTTAGAGTTGATTTATTTTGGATAAATGATAACAAGTATTATATAATAAGTTTTTTATATAGTTAATATTCCAAGATACTAAAGATTTGATTTTTCAGTTTGTGATTATTCATGTAAAATAATGAAATGACTATGTTTATTTAGATTGGGTCACCATAGATTTTATCCAAGTAGCGTTTTGTTATTTAGGGGATTTTTTATGGAACTTTAGCGAGAACCCTAGTAATAAGTCTATTTATAGTATAACATCATGAATTTTTTGTAAATTAAAGATTTGTTGGTTTCTTAAAAATTAAATCCCTATCAAGATACTATAAAGTTGATGTCTCTATGTCATATATGGACATAAGGGTATTCAATCTGGTATATGATGAGTGGGCCTAAGACTGCACACCTATCTAGAAAATCCTAATGGGTATGATTTATTTAATTCAAATTCTATTTATAAACTATTATAAAGGATTTGAGCACATTATTATGGTTTGGTTAGGGATCTAAATAGTAAGTTGACAATGAATAACCTATATTTAAGCCTTAAAAGGAACACATGTCATTTATGATTCTATTTCAATAGTTTTCTTTTTAGATTAATTATTCTTATCCTTAATTTTTTTTAAGAATTGGAATGAGAGAGGATAAATTAATTTAACAATTTTCATGATGGGAAATATGATGATTTTCCCAATGAAATTCATAATTTTATGGGATTTAGTAAAAAAACCTTATAGCAATGATGGCCCAACTATCACAAGCCATGAATAATAACATGAACTGTGTTGAGATCCTAAATGCACCATGGAATGAGCTTCTTGATTTGGATTTTTTTATGCAACATCATTCACTCACATTTAGTGGTTCTTCTTATCCACTTATTATTGAGAAAATAATCAATTTGATGAAAAATAAATTTTCCATTATCCAGTGCTAGAATCTTGATAAGGTCGCTTTGACTATCTATCATTTGGAAGGAGAGGATGGAAAATAGTGGACTCTCAGTAATAAAAAAAAGTGAATAGACTCTATCGAATGTGAGAATTTAAATAAATTATCTTTCATCAATAACTTTCCTTAATCTCTTCACACAAAGATAGAGTGAGAATTACTCGAGTTGAAAAAAAATATGTTGAGTCTATTGGAACTTATGAAACAAAATTCAAGATTTTTTCTAGGTACACCTATGGTTAAATATATAAATTTGAAATAAATATAAACAATTTCTATGTTGTCTTAAGACCAAGTCTTCAAAAGGAATTATCCATAAGAGACTTCAAAATCTATGAAGAGATTGTTTGATGTGAACTAAAGGTGAAGATGGAAACTAGGGACTTCCATTATTCTGGTAATAATAAGAAAAAGTGGTTTATCATGGAATCTCTAATGATAAACCACATGGGGGAAATAATTATCAACTACCTATATTCTAAAAATGTGGGATAAAACCCTAGATTAATTATTTTAAGGGATCTAGGAAGTGTTTTAGGTCATCTAAATCTAGACACCTATCTGAAAACTGCTGAAGAAATGATTGAAGTCCAAATAAAACCATAGAGGATAAAAATTCCAAAACTAATGTACCACACAAACTTCAGTGTTTTAAGTGAAAATATTTTGGTCATTGTGAAAATAACTTCCCTAACCCTATATCCATTAAAGATAATATACCCCATCAGCCTTCTACTCTAAGGGAGCAATAAAGAGCATATTCTATCACTACTACTGAGGTGGAGTATGGTAATGGTGTGGTGAAATTTACACCCATTCCCCACTCTATATATTTAAATGAATTATTTGATTATGCTTCTTGACTCTCATTTATATTTCATAATTTTTCTAAGAATATTTATTCACAGCCTCAAACATTGGTTAGTGAACTATCGGTAAAAATGTCTGGTGTCATGATGATTGTATCTAAGATATATAATTATTATTTGATAAATATTTTTGGGAAGGTATTACCTAAAAATCTAGTATAAAAAATGTTTAAAATTGGTGTTATATTGGATAAAGATTAGGTATCCCTGTATAGAACACATATCAATTTTTTGGATAAGGAGATCTCATTTCAAATTCTAAATCATCATGTGATCAAATATCTATGAAAAGATGATCATGGTATGCCCTCCAAGGAAAATTCTATTTTGTGGGTCATGATATCGAAGAATGAGGGATTTTTATCTCAAATTATTAGGTAATAATTGAACATGGATTACATGCCTATTGTATAGGAATAAATTGATGTATTTATGGATGAACTGCATGGTCTTCCCCCCTAATAGTGAGCTCGAGTTTTGGATTTTATTCATTCCAGGATCCATTCCAATATCAATGAGTCTTTATGGAATGTACTTCATTGAATTATAGGAGTTAATGAAGTACCATCAAGAGAATATAGAAAAGGGGTTTGTTTTCTTGAGTGATTCATCATGGGGTGCACCAGTCCTCAAAATAATGAAAAATCAATGTGTCTTTTCATTGATTATCATGAGCTTAATAAAATCACAATCAAGAACAAGTTTCCTCTAATCAGTATCTATGATCTATTTGATCAAATCAGACGAGCTCAGTACTTATCAATTATTGACCATCGATTTAGATATCATTAGTTAAGTGTAAAAAGGGAAGACGATTTAAAGATAGGTTTCCATGTGATGTATGGACACTATGAATTTATAGTGATTCCATTTTGGACTGATGAATTGTCTCTCTTTATCTTCATAGGACTAATGAATAGAGTCTATAGATACTGCCTTGACCAATTTTTTGTAGTAATTATATATGATATTATCATATATTCTAAGAGTAATTAATATCATTAAGATCATTTACAATTTTTTTTGAAAATATTAAAAAATAAGAAACTGTATGCTAAGTTTATAAAGTGTGAATTATAGTTGTATAAAGTATCATTCTTGGGTCATGTAGTCACTAGTAAGGGAATATATGTAGATCCTTTAATGAAATAAATTGTCAATAAATAGACAAGGCCTAACATAGTAACCAAGATCCATGGTTTTCTCTAGTGATCTAGATATTACAGACACTTTGTGAATAATTTATCATGACTATCAAATCCACTAACCAAGTTAACATGGAAGAGAGTGAAGTTCCTTTAGATAGAGTAATGCGAAGAGGGTTTCAAGGAACTAATAAAGAGGTTATTCATTTCACCTGTATATACATTATTCTACATTGGGGGAGGATTTCTAATATATAGTGATTCTTTTAAAAAGTTCTTAGGGTGTGTACTCATTCAAAATGATGAGGTGATTTCTTATGCATCATGCTAATTAAAGACTCGTGAGAAAAATTACCCGAAACATGATTTGAAGTTGTTAGTAGTGATCTTTTCATTAAAGATATGGTATAATTATCTCTATGGTGAAAATTGTGATATATATGCTAACTATAAGTGTCACACCCCGACCTCAGACTCTCTTTTATTTTATTCTTCTTAGGGTCACACATCATTGGACATGTTGAGTTTGGGGTCCTGATTTGAAATTTTTGATGTTTAATAATTTTGATAACTTTCATACTGGTGTGTGGGCGCCACATGGTTGGCAGTGACCACGTGGTCGGCTTAGGTGCTCGTGCAACTATCTAATGTTTAAAATAAATAAATTTTATAAAAATAAAATGGGTTGAATGTTTTCACCCTAATTATTATGGTGTAGATATTATTATTATTATTATTATTATTATTATTATTAATGGACATGTCATAATTTTAATTAATATTGTTAATATTAAATGGTTCTTAAAAGTGTTCTTAATACTTTATGGTTAAATTATTATTAATGTTGTGATTATTTAAAATGAGTTATTACTATTATTATTATTAAAAAAATTAATGTTATGATTATATAATTACTAATATTATTATATATATTTCCATTAAAAATTTGGTTATTAGTATTATTAAAGTGGTTAATATCATTATTATAATTAATCTTCTTCTTTTTTATTATTATTTATAATAGTATAATTTTATTAAGCAAACAAAAAAATTCGAGACCCTAGGGGGTGTCCCCCCCTTCTTCTCCCAATCGTGGAATAGCCCCCCCCCCCCCCCGTTCCCCCTTCTGGTTGTGCGACGCTAACCCTCCCCCATCCCGCTTGAACCTCTGACCGACCACATCCTCTTCCTACCACGACCGCCGCCTCCTTCTCGGTTGGCCTGCTCGCGCCACCCTGCAACCCCTCATTCTTCCCGACCGTGCGACCCTCCTCCAGCCAGTGTGAACAGCACTGATACCATCCGTCCACCTCGCACCAGACCCGTCGCACCCCTGCTCGACTGGGGAAACCTTCATCCACGGACGATTCCCCTCCCGGTAAGCACCTCTCCTCTTTTCTCTAGTGTTTTGGTTCTTACTTTTGGGATTTTATATTTTCAGTGGGTGAGGAGTTCATGTTAAGGTTTAATCTTGTCATTTTTTGATGAATCATGGATTCTTAGGGTTCTCTTGTGATGCGTTTGGTGTGCGATTGAAGTTTCACATAGAGTGTTGGAGTTTTCGACACACGAGGTAGGTGATTTCATGCTTATTCTTTAATTAATGAATTTGTATGCTTTCTTGAGTGTTTTTTCATGTTCTATGTTTATCTTGGGTGGTGCGAAAATGATTTTTGAAAGTAATTACGGAGGATTTGGTTTTAAAGTGGTGATTTTATGTGATACAGTGTTTTCTTTTATGTGGAAATCTTAGTCGTGTCACTTATGAGTTTATAAATCATGCATGTAGTTTATTAAATTATGTGTAAGATTGAAGTTGTGTTTTTATAAGGCTTTGATATGCAGTTGATCTTTTTTTAGAGGTTTTTGGTTCTCTTTGGGTTTAGAAGCATTTGGGGGTGTTATTGAAGTTGTTTTATAAGTTATTTTAATGGAATTTTTATTTGTGTAAAAGGTGCAAACCATGTTTGGAAATTTTTTTGAGGTCATTTTGTAGTACATGAAATTGGTTTATTAAATGATGTAAGGGATGCATTTCTTTTTATATTATTTTGGTGTGCTTTTGGCCTTAGAAGATGTTTTTGGGTGTTTTGTTGTTTTATGTCATGTTATGACTTTTTATAATTCTTTATAAGTGGTGTAAATGGTTTATTTAATTTTTATAAATGATGTGAATCATGTTTTTCCATGGTTACGATGTGCAAATGATTTTAAAGTTGCATTTTGATATAATTTGGGTGTGTTTCTTTTGTGTAAATTTTGTGGTGCTAATTTTGAAGTGTTGCATAAATTGTTCTATTAATTTATTAAATGATATGTGTAGTGTGCAGGACCTCGCTATGATAGTTTTGGGCTGCGGGTGTCGAGTTATCCTACATGCACATGCATAGGGTAAGGCATATATATATATAACCTCTTTGCACATATTCCCTCATGGAACGGGGAACATGTGCAATGAAGCTAGGGGTATATATATATATATTTGTATAAATGCATGTGCGTGTATGCGCCAAGTGTCTGTTCGAGTGATCATCGATGAATAATGACATATTTGAGGTAGGTCCCCTATGCCCTGATCTTTGATTATAACTTCCATAATTGCTCAGTGTTTTATTAAAATTGCATCTTCTTTTTTTTTACGTGAAACACATATGTAATATATATATATATTTATTTAAACGGTTTGGTTCTTGAAAGGTGATTTCTTTAATGTTTCGAACATAAAGTAGGTATTTCCAAAGACGCGTGGTCTTTTGGCCGATTTTGTTGTAAAAGTGAAGTGACACATTTTTTCCAATGAAGTTCCAAAATGATCTTCAAAATGAGTTTTGGTTAAACATGTTTTCTAAATCAAAATCATTCGTGTGGAGTAATGAGGCTCGTTTGGCACCTTGAAAATGAATAGTGAAAGTGAAAAACCCCTCTTAAGGCATGCCCCATTATTTTAGAATCATGATGTGTATGTTAAATGTGTGATTTGTGATATGTACCTAATGAAGAGGCTTATGCGATTTTTTTATAACATAAAAGGGGGATGCGCTTAAGGAGGGAGAACAATTGTGAGAGGTTGAATGAGTTTTGGATAAAGAAATTGTTGTGTAAATATATGTTTTCTTGATGAAAACTCACCACAACTTGAAAAAAAGCACAATGGGAAACCTGAGTATCTAGGTGGGGGAAACTAGGACTTGTGGGCTAGTGGTCCGAAGGTGAATTGACCCGATTTCACTGTAGGTTTGACGATTGCAACACTAACTAAACATATGAATGACTGTGGTTCTCGGTCTTCTAAGCCACATTTTATGAGGGTTGTGGCCTTCTAAGCCACATTTTTGAGGGTTGTGACCTTATAAGACATGTTTCACCAAGACACGAAAATCCTAGGTCCCCAACTAACACTAGCTTCTTAGGGACTTCCCATGGTACTTGTGATACGATTTTCAATTCAGTTGTTTCATGCTTGTTCCCTCTTTTGTGAAAACCATTTTTTTAATCTAAATTGGTCTCCTTTAATTTTGAAATGTTAATGCATGCTCAAAACCTATTTTTAAAAGGGAAGATAAATGTTTTCCTTGGAAATTCAAGCTTGTTATTTGAATTTGAAAGGAGCGAAAAAAATTATTTTATTATGCCTTATTTTCAAACTATCATGATTTGGATTTCTTATTAAAGGCAGTGGCATAGGGAATTGTTGTATTTTGGCTTTCCTACTGAGCATCTTGGTGCTCAAGCCTACGTTATCTTTACAGTTTCAGGTTTTAGTTTTGGATCGCTCGAGCTTGGTTTTATGTTTGGTGGTGACCCATGGGGTCACTTGGAGGTATGTCTAGTTGGTTAAATTTATTTTATTTTCTGCTTTTAGTGTTTACCCATTTGTTCTGTTTACTTATATTTTCAGGGCTAAATCATTCCCAACTGCTTGTTTTAAGGCCCGACACTAGTTTCCAGCCCATGGGAATCGGGAACGCCCTTCGGGCCATGCCGTGGACTGACTCGGGTGACCAGTTCATGGTCAACCCAGGCCGGTTCGTGAAAAAATGGTTTCAAAGGGTGGAGGTTCTTGTTATTTGGGGTGTCTGGTAGAAGGATATTAGGATTTTTGGGACTTTGGAGGTAGGCATGGGAAGAGCGTCATGAACTCTTTCTCGTATCTATCCTCTAGTTACTAGGGGTAGTCTAGGATTGGATTCTTTTGTCTTGGGTTATTTTGGATTGAGGGATGACAATGGAGGAAAATTGGGTTATGTTGCTGCCTCACATGGTGTGGTGACCTATGTGGAGTCCAAGTGCCTGGTTCAAGGTCCTCTTAGCGTTACGCCTTACTTGGGGCATGGCTCACCACCATATCTTCGGGTTAGGCAGAGGCACTAGTTCCTCATTCCGGTGGTTTGTTGTTGGTTATGCTCTGTTTTGATCTTGGTTGATGTGAGTATGTGTTAAAAATGAAAGTTGTTTGAAAAGGCTGTGATTTTGAAAATTTATAAGAAATTGGACTTTTGAAAAGATTTTTTTGGTTGTGCCTGAGTACGTTTGGATTCCCAGCTGGTTGTTTTGAGCTCGGGATGTTCCTTTTTTATTATTCTTTGGCTTGATGGCGTTTTTGGTTTGTGTTTTCCATGTTTTCCATGATGTGCTGCCTAGAAATTCTCCAAAAGTAGTTAGTGAGCTATACCCAGTTATTGATCAAATCGAGTGTTTCTTGTTAATTGATTTAGTCTAGGTTTTTTGGAGTTGGGTGTGTGGTTGGTTGAATTAGAGTGTCTTTGGGTTGTTGGGAACTCCCGAGGTTGCAAAGGTTTGTGATGTTTCAGTTTGAATGTCCAGTTTTGGGCCAGTGGAGGTAGAATGTCTTACCGTTGTTGGAGTTTTGGGTGCGGCTAGTGGTGATCAGCTTTCGTAAGGGTCCTCCATCTGGTGAGGATCACATGCCAGAGGAACCCGCCTATAAGAATCTATCCTCACAGGCTCTGTCATCTAGTTCGTTATACCACATCTTGATGTTCCATCGGTATGGATGGTTCAGGAATTCTAAGATGTCACATTGCACCTCTTTGAAAACTTACCACCATTGTGGTCATTTGAATCATCAGGAGGAAGAGGTTGGGAACCGGAGGATGAAAACTCCTGACTGTGAGACAGAAGATGGTTCAACAATCAGGGCCCCAACCACAGGTTTTGGGGTGAAGCTCGTGCACGGTCAGGAGTTTCCAAGGGTGTATGGAACCTCGGTCTGGATCTTGTTCTCAACTTTGGGATGGAAATATCCAAAATTTCCTTGTTCTATTCTTATTGTCGTCATAAGCTCATTCTTTTTGTGGTAGTGTGATGAGCTCATTCTACCTTAATTCAAGCGGCACTATCTGCTCTTAGGGTGGTTTCTAAATATTTTAGATTACTCAATGGGTGTTGTACCTGTGAATAAATGGACCCGTCCTGATTGGCGGTTTGGTCTCAATTGTGTTCGTTTGGGGAATGTTTGGTTTTGTGAAGTTAATGGGTGGTATTTCTGGGCCCTATCTTAGTTCGGGTGCCTCTCCATGGGATTTCCTTTCGTGTGTTTTAGTTTCATAGGGGGATTCTTTCATTCTAGTGTTCTGGTGTGCCGGTTTTCCCCGCAGTGCTTTTAACCCTAGTGGTGGAATTGTTTCGTTGGCATTGAGAAAGTGGGTTGAGTTTGGTCTAGGGATTCCCTAGTCTCCGGTTGCGGCGAGTATTCTTATTTGGTCAGTGTGGGAGGTGTTGAGTTAGTTTATCATCCTTAGGTTGATGGGTTGTTTCGTATCAAGCTTTCTTTTTAAAATATCTAGTGTGTCGTTCGGTCTGTGTGGAGAAACTGAATGATTTTTGTTTTGGGAGTTCCCGTGTTGTCCCCCTCAAGGGTGGTGTCTTTGGGTCTCAAAGTTTTCATATTAGTGAATTATTATGGTGGGGATAACCCTCTTGTGTTCTCTCCATGTTGTTCTATTATGGTTTCTAATTAAATTGGTTGGGTGTGATGTGTGTTGTGAATGGTCACCCGAGGTTATCAATTTCCTTTGGTTTTGTCTGGGCATGGACTTGAGTTGTGTTAATTGTTGGCTTGGTGACTTTCTGGGGGCAGAAAGTGTTTGTGGTGGGGAGAATTGTTACACATTGACCATAGACTCTCTTTTATTTTATTCGTCTCAGGGCCACACATCATTAGACATGTTGAGTTTGGGGTCATGATTTGAAATTTTTGATGTTTAATAATTTTGATAAGTTTCAGACTGGTGTGCGGGCCCCGCATGGTTGGCGGTGACGACGTGGTCAGCTCATGTGCCCGTGAAACTATTTAATGTTTAAAATAAATAAAATTTTATAAAAATAAAATGGGTTGAATGTTTGCACCCCAATTATTAATGTGTAGATATTATTATTATTATTATTATTATTATTATTATTAATGGACATGTCATAATTTTCATTAATATTGTTAATATTAAACGGTTCTTAAAATTTTTCTTAATATTTTATGGTTAAATTATTATTAATGTTGTGATTATTTAAAATGAGTTATTACTATTATTATTATTACAAAAATTATTAATGTTATGATTATATAATTACTAATATTATTATATATATTGTCATTAAAAATTTGGTTATTAGTATTATTAAAGTGGTTAATATCATTATTATAATTATTCTTCTTATTTTTTTATTATTAATAATAGTATAATTTTATTAAGCAAAAAAAAATTGAAACCCAAGGGGGGATCCACCCCTTCTTCTCCAGATCGCAGAACAGCCCCCCTTCCCTTCCCCCTTCTGGTTACGCGACGCCGACCCTCCCCCCTCCCACTTGAACCTCTAGTCGGCCTCCTCCTCTTCCTGCCGCGACCGCTGCAACCGCCGCCTCCTTCTCGGCCGACCTGCTCGCACCACCCTGCAACCCCTCCTTCCCGACCATGCGACCCTCCTCTGGCTGGCATGAACCACACTGATGTCGTTTGTCTGCCTCGCACTAGACCCGTCGCACCCCTGCTCGACCAGTGCAACCTTCCTCTACGGAGGATTCCCCTCCTGGTAAGCTCCTCTCCTCTTTTCCCTAGTTTTTTGGTTCTTAATTTTGGGATTTTAGATTTTCATCGGGTATGGAGTTTATGTTATGGTGTAATCTTTTCGTTTTCGGATGAATCATGGCTTCTTATGGTTCTCTTGTGATGCATTTGGTGTGTGATTGAGGTTTCGCATAGAGTGTTGGAGTTTTCGACACACGAGGTAGGTGACTTCATGATTATACATTAATTGATGAATTTTTATGCTTTCTTGAGTGTTTTTGAATGTTCTATGTTTATCTTGGGTGGTGTGAAAATGATTTCTGAAAGGAATTGAGGTGGATTTGGTTTTAAAGTGGTGATTTTATGTGAAATAGTGTTTTCTTTTATGTGGAAATCTTAGTCGCGTCATTTATGAGTTTATAAATCATTCATGTAGTTTATTAAATTATGTGTAGGATTGAAGTTGTATTTTGATAAGGCTTTGATATGTAGTTGATCTTTTTTTAGAGGGTTTGGGTTCTCTTTAGGTTTAGAAGCATTTGAGGTGTTATTTAATTTGTTTTATAAGTTATTTTAATGGTGTTTTTATTTGTGTAAAAGGTGCAAACCATGTTTGGAAAATTTTTTGATGTCATTTTGTAGTACATGAAATTTGTTTATTAAATGATGCAAGGGCTGTGTTTTTTTTATTTGGATATTGTTTCAGTGTGATTTTGGCCTTAGAAGAGGTTTTTGGGTGTGTTGTTATTTTATGTCGTGTTATGACTTTTTAGAAAGTTTTATAAGTGGTGTAAATGGTTTATTTAATTTGCATAAATGATGTGAATCATGTTTTTCTATGGTTACGACGTGTAAATGATTTTGAATTGGCGTTTTGATATAACTTGGGTGTGTTTCTTTTGTGTAAATTTTTTAGTGCTAATTTTGAAGTGTTGCATAAATTGTTCTATTAATTTATTAAATGATATATGTAGTGCGCAGGACCTCGCTACGATAGTTTTGGGCCACGGGTGTCGAGGTATCCTACATGCACATGCATAGGGTAAGGCATATATATATATGCCCTCTTTTCACATATTCCCTCATGGTGCGGGGAACATGTGCAATGCAGCTAGGGGTGTATATATATATGTCTAAATGCATGTGCGTGTATGCACCAAGTGTCGGTTCGAGTGGTCATCGATGAAAAATGACATGTTTGAGGTAGGTCCCCTATGCCCTGATCTTTGATTAGCACTTCCATAATTGCTTAGTGTTTTATTAAAAGTGCATCGTCTTTTTTTTACATGAGACACATATGAAATATATATATATATATATATATATATATATGTAAATGGTTTTGGTTCTTGAAAGGTGATTTCTTTAATGTTTTGAAAATAAAGTAGGTATTTCCAAGGACGCATGATCTTTTGGCCAATTTTGCTGTAAAAGTGAAGTGACACGTTGTTTTCCAAAGAAGTTCAAAAATTATCTTCAAAATGAGTTTTGGTTGAACATGTTTTCTAAAGAAAAATCATTTGTGTGGATTAATGAGGCCCGTTTGGCACCTTGAAAATGCATAGTGAAAGTGAAAACCCCCTCTTAAGGCATGCCCCATTATTTTAGAATCATGATGTGTATGTTAAATGTGTGATTTGTGACATGTACATAATGAAGAGGCTTATGCGATGTTTTTATAACATAAAAAGGGGGATGCGTTTAAGTAGGGAGAACAATTGTGAGAGGTTGAATGAGTTTTGGATAAATAAAGTGTTGTGTACATATAAGTTTTATTGATAAAAACTCACCACAACTTGAAAAAAAATGAATAATGGGAAACCTGGGTATCTAGGTGGGGAAAACTAGCACTTGTCGGCTAGTGGTCCAGAGGTGAATTGACCTGGTTTCACTGCAGGTTTGACGATTTCAACACTAACTAAACATATAAATGACTGAGGGCAGCGGTCTTCTAAGCCACGTTTTCTGAGGGCCATGGCCTTCTAAGCCACGTTTTCTGAGGGTCGTGGCCTTCTAATCCATGTTTCAATGACACACAAAAATCCTAGGTCCCCAACTAACACTAGCTGCTTAGGGAATTCCCATGGTGCTTGTGATATGATTTTCAATTCATTTGTTTCATGATTGTTCCCTCTTTTGTGAAAACCATTTTTTTAATCTAAATTTGTCTCCTTTAATTTTGAAATGTTAATGCATGCTGAAAACCTATTTTGAAAAGGGAAGATAAATTTTTTCCTTGGAAATGAAATCTTGTTATTTGAATTTAAAAGGATCGAAAAACATTATTTTATTATTCCATATTTTCAAACTAGCATGATTTGGATTTCTTACTAAAGGAAGTGGCATAGGGAATTGTTGATTTTTGGCTTTCCTACTGAATATCTCAGTGCTCACGCCTACTTTATCTTTAAAGTTTCAGGTTTTTGTTTTGGATCGCTCGAGCTTGGTTTTATGTTTAGTGGTGACCCATGGGGTCACTTGGAGGTATGTTTAGTTGGTTACCTTTATTTTATTTTTTGTTGTTAGTGTTTACTCGTTTGTTCAGTTTATTTATATTTATCTGTCTTTTATTTTATGGGCTAAATCGTTCCCAACTGCTTGTTTTGATGCCCGACACTAGTTGTTAGCCCGTGGGTATCGAGAACGCCCTTCGGGCCATACTGCGGACTGACTCAGGGGACCGTTTCATGGTCGAACCGGTCCGGTTCGTGACAATAAGAGTTTGAAATATTCATTCACATAGAATGAGTTAAACATTCTCTAAAAAACATGGTTATAGTTTATAAAATATTATGACATCTCAATACATTACCACCCAAGGAAGGAAAACATGGTGTCTGGTTATCTAAGTAGGAAATATCATTCTATATTATCCATCAGGTGGATTAAAAGGGACTGAATACTCATATATTTTCAATAGAATAATCTTGAAAACATAACAGAAGGAGAGAAATTATATCTTTCCCAAATGACTACTCAACCATTCATTTATGTGATGTTAAAATAATACTAGAATGATAATTAATATATACATAAAATAGTAATGGGTATTCCGGAGTTTAGATTTGATAAATATGGAGTTATGTGGTTTGGAACTCGAATATTATTTTTCTATAAAAACCAGAACTAAAGGAGGAACTTATGGATGATTCCCATAACTCATCCTTCTCTATTACTCTAGGAATTATAAAGATGTATATATTTTTAAATCCAGACTTTTGGTGGGATAACCTAAAGAGGGAGATCAAAGAATAAATATCTTGATGCTTGGTATGTCAGTAATTTAAGGCTGAATGATAGAATTCAAAGTATAAGTTGTAACCACTACCCAAACCGGTATGGAAATGGGAAAACATTACCATTGATTTCTTCATAGGACTACCCAAAATGTTAAAGTATCATAATTCTATTCGGTTTTTTATTGACTACCTTAATAATTCAAGACATTTTATTTCCATAAAATAATATTTCCCTCATGAATAACTCACCAGGATATACATAAGGGAATTGGTAAGGTTTCATGGCATGCCACTATCCATTGTATTTGATCATGATCTCTGGTTTACCTCTAGACTCTAGATAATTATTCCAAAATCATTAGATATAGAGCTAGGTTTTGGCACTTATTATCATCCTCATGTGGATGATTAGTCTAAAAGGACCATTAAAACTCTTGAGGATATTCTTAGATCCGGTTTGATATAATTACAAGGATATTGGTATCAACACCTCTCACTCGTATAGTTCTCAAATAACAATAGTTTACACTTTTGTATTCAAATGAAGACATGTGAGGCTTTGTATAAGAATATATGTATGAATCCAATATACTAGGATGAAGTTATAGAGAGGAATATGTTAGGTACAAACCATGACCAAGAAATGAAGTATAAAGTATAAACTATTCAGTATCATATGAATGTCGTAAAAAATCGATAAAATCATCATGTAGATAATCTTCAATGAGATCTAGAGTTTTAAGTAGGTGAAAAATTACTCCTTAAAATATCTCTATTAAAGTGGGTTATGATATTTGGTAATAAAGGGAAGTTAATCCTTAGGTATATCATCACCTTTGAGATTCTTGATCTTGTTAAGACAATATATTATTGCTTAGCACTCCCCATATACCTCTCCTAAGTACATGATTTATTTCATGTATCACTTTGTAAAAAGTACATAAAAAAACCTTCAAAATTACTAAACTTTTAAGGATTGGAACATGATCTCTCATATGATGAACAACCATCAGAGGTCATATATCTAAGAGATACAATACTGAAAAACATGACCACTCATCTCATCAAAGTTTAATGGAGGAATAATATATTTGATAAAGTTACATGGGAACCTTAGGATGTAATAATAAAAAATTATCCTAACATTTTTTATCTGAGTAATAAAATTTTAAGAATGAAATTATTTTTAGGGGGTAGAATGTAACTACCGATAGTTTTAGTAAATATGTTTCCTTAATTAAAACCCATTTGTGTGTCCTGTCTTGAACGCAACACTAAACTAAAACAAAAACCACATTATGTTAATAAAATTATTAAATATTAATACTATATTATAGAAGAAAAATTTCTTGGTATCAATAGAAGTAACCACTTTATAAAAGCTATATAATAATATATAATAAAACAAAAGTCATTTTATGTTTGGAGATACACTTTTTTCTAAAAATGATTTTTACACATTAAGTGCGCTTATATAAAAATTTGATTTTTATCCACATTAGAAATTATCTTTGGTAAAATAAATTCAATATTTGGGATTAGTGTGTATAAATTATTTAATAATTACCATTTTATTTTTGGACATAAAATTAATTCTACTAATATTAAATTTAATTACAATTATAATAGTGAACTATTATTTTCAACGATTTCTACTATTAAGAATGTGTAACTTTTGTCAAATTAATTAAATTTATGTATTTAAAATAATTAATCTAATATTATTTTTAAAAACATATAAAAAATTTTTAACGCACTTTGTAATTGGTAATCAATTATAAAGAATATTATGAACACATAACGGTTAAAACATCATTTTATACAATAAATAGTTTTTCTATATAAAAAATAATTTAATTTAAAAGTTAATTTTATATTATTTATAAATTTAATTATATTATATAGATGTATAATTTATCTTAATAAAAAAATTGTTAAGAGGGTATATTTAATATGATGAGTAAAACATAATTTACTTGGGTTAAAACCAGTTACCTCAATAAAAACAAAAAAATATTAAAAGTAAAAATATAAGAGTAAATGACTTAGAACAAGTTTAAAACGTGATTGGGAATTATTATTTGGGGATTAATATACCCAATATCACCCAAAAATTCATTATTTCATAATTTTGGAGTCATTTTCTCCAAAATAGTGCAATGATTTCATTGAAAAATAAAGGGTATTCACAAAAAGTGCCCCTTTAGTCACTTATAAAAGGGGCATCTCACCATCCCTTCACTAACAATCAAGTAATTATTTTTCCACCTGAAAATATTACCATTTTAATTCCTTTATAATACTCTTCTACATCACTGAGCTTATGGTCACAAGATATTGGTCAATGTCCCCCAATTCCAATAATAAAATCAAGAGAAAGTTCAAATCTCAAAGTAAGTACTTATCATTGTTTAAACTTTTTTTACTTCTTTTTATTTCTAATTAAAACTTTTAAAACCCATTATAACATGATAAAATTAATATTAACTATATAATTAAAAAAATTATGATTATTGAATAAAAAACCATCCACCATTCCTTTTCTTCTTGAGGAAAATGAGAGTGACACCAGTACGCATTTGAGGACTATCGCCTCCATGAAATGTCATGTTTCAATTTTCCTTCACCTCATTTCTTGGATGGTATATAAATTAAATTTAATAAATTAGTATGATATATATTAAATTTTTATTATTCCAAAAAAATTAACCATATTAATCCTTTCTCATGTTTATTGAAAAATGAAATCATCATTCATGCGTACATGCGGACGATCGCCTTCATAGAATGATCCATTCCATTTTTTCAGTACCACCTTAATAGATGGTTATAAATTTTAATTTAGCATTATATATGATATATATTAGTAATAAATATCATGAATAATGTTCATTATAGATAACACAAAAATTAATTATTGTTATAATATAATCCATCGATACTGATAAATAACTTAAAACTAGTTCATCACTGGATTCGTCTTCATAAAATGTGACAAAACACTCACATAATGGAATTATAACATTATAGGTCATTTTTAAACATATATTAAGTACCTATAATGGTTTTTGAAGAATAAATTTGAGATAAGAAGTTATATCAAAACCACTATTATGAAACAAGTACAATGGTCAAATAATAAATACCCAATGTTGAAAATAGGTAAAAAAATAATATACATGAAGATAATTATTATAAATTAAAATTATAAATGAAATATATATTAATAATTTTCTAAAATAGGTAATTAATATTTTTTATCTTCATGATATAATATTTTAAATCGCTTTCATGAAAATAAAGAGTAAAGGTAAGGGATTTGGTTACTCAAACTTCTTCCATCAAGTTATATGATTTAATCTTGAACTTCTTTTTTATATGTTCACTACATTATTTGATTTTAAATTTTAAATTATTATATCCCTAATATATATATGGTGTAAAGTTATTTTAATTCAAATCCACCTCCATAAATAGTTTTCTCTTAAATTGTTTTTATAAAAAATAAGGATATTTTTTGAAAATAGACGTGTGACTATATCTTTTACAACGATAATTGCACAATATTTTCAAGAAATAATTTTTTGGGAGTTTTTTTATTTTCCTATATATATTAAAAATAAATTTCTACAATGGAGTTATGTTTCTTGTTTCACCGTCCATTTTTATTTTATTATGTGATTATTTTTTGGTGATCAATTTTTTGATTTCAATAGATTTAATTCATGATGTTATTTTTTACCATTTGGAAATGTTATGAAACCCATTTTCATTACATGAGTTCCTTATGATATAAAATGTGAATGAATTTCATTTTAATGTTTTATGAAACCCATGTAATTTACATGGATTCTTTATGATGTGATAAGTTAATTATTTTCAAGTGGAATATATAATTATAAATGAATAATGAGTGGGGTCTTATATCTCCCAAAAATGAATTATTTAAAATTTTATATCTCATGATACATTTATATATTGGAATAATTTAGTTTCTCACAAGCATGGTTGAAATAGTGTAACTTTTGAAGGTGATGTGTCCTTATACCTATTGGTGTGCTAAAATTCTCTAGTATGATTTATTCCTATGATATATGTAATTTCCATGATATGTTCATATGTTATTTCACATGAATATGTTATGTTTTTTTAAAAGACCCATTATTATTGGTTCATATTTCAACTACCTTTTTATTTATTCTTCATGTTATGAAAAAGTTATTTTTAATGAATAATTTATTATCTATTCTTTTTTAGCTATGATTCTCTTATGCATGATAATGTATTCTAATTGTGTTCTCATATCCTATTTTCTCATCTTATGTCCAATTATGTTCTCTAATTATTATCTCCCATGTTTTCCCTTACTGAGTATTCTAAACTATACCTTTCATATGTTTTCCCATTCCTTAGGTTATGAAAATGGGTATTTCATGTGAGTTGTTTAAAAGGATTTTTATATTTTAGTGGTTATAGATAAATGTTGATAAGTATTGTAAAATAAGTTGTTTGTATATCTAATCTTCCAGTACATGAAACCTTTAGTTCTCTAATTTGTGTGACTATTTTTTAATGGAAATATTATCCATTTAAAATAATTAATAGGTGTTTTTATTTAGATTGGGTCACACCAGATGGGGTGTGGGGCCCCCATTAGTGGAGTAAGGTACTTAGTCGACTAATACTTTCCTTGAAAGGGAATAAGACATGCACCATGGCATAGTTCCCAGAGAGTGTTCTTATCTAATTCATAATGATTTTTAATCATAATCTCTAAGGGTGTGGTTAGTTTTGGGTTCCTATTTTGGAAATTTCATATTCTTAAAAAAATTATTTTAGGATTGATATTAGTGGTATGATTTATAATGGGTTATGATAATGAATTGGGATTATGATTGATAACTTAAAGGCTAGTGGAATAAGAAAGGCTCATGTATGGGATCTTATTAGACTTTGAGGATGATATAGTATGTTATATTCATTTTTAATTATATTTCCCTTAGGTTCCACTTGGTTTTATAGACATTAAATTTTATTTATTTTTATTAGGATTTGATAATAATTAATGAATGACCTTGGAATTGGTGTTTTTTATAACTCATTATAACCTACGAGGCTACTACACTCACCATTATATAACAAATTATTTGGCGATGTGCATGGTGGTATTGTTCTATAGAGGTATATTAATTTGTGATTATTAATGGTGTCTCAATATATGAGTCTAGATCTATTCATTGAGATTTTCCATTGGGTTTGTATTTATATATAGGTTTATGAAATTCTAAGGGAATGTTATTTAATACATTTTTAGGAGAAATTGATTATGTATTATTATATGCTTGAATAATGGTATGACATATATATAATCTCATGAATTTCATTTTATTTATGTAATTTAATTGAAAATATTAGTTTCCATTGGAGTTTTTGTGATTTTCATTGTATTTTTTATGGTTTAATGCCTCCAACATGATTTTACATATTAGTTTTAGTCGTTAACCCCTAAAAAATTTGAGTGGGGTTTAGAGATGCACACCTAGCCTCCCCACTGATCCGTGAGGGGTCTCAATAATTTTGGTTATGTTATATTTGTATAAAATTTTGTTTGTATTATAGATGAGGTTATTATGTAGAAAAATATGAGGAATTGTTTAATAAATTATAGATATAATTTTGAATTTATTTGAATTTAGTCTATCAAACCAAGGAATGAACCAATTGTGAGTAGTGGTCGATGTATTATTATAAAACGACTCTAATAATAGTTTTACAAGATATAGTACTTAGAGAATTATTTAAATGGTGTGGTTAAGTAGGTAAATTCATTAGATTAAGGTTATAATATGTTCTATGTTCCTAAATTCATGTGATAATGTAAATGTTCTAGGATGGTTAGTTTAAGAAAATCCAAATCATATATTTTTAAATTCTCTCTTCATTGTGTTGTGAATTGACTAAGAAATATGAATTATTTCTAAATATGATTTTTCATCATTTTAAAAATTCAATATGAGTCAAAATTCCCCAAAAAGATCATGTAGTTACTTTGAGAGGGGGTGAATCAGTGTGATTGTTTCACCATTTTCTTATCCTTTTAATTTCACATTTACTATTCAAACCTCTATATTGGTTAGGATGTATGGATCTTATTATGAGTTTCCAATAAACGACATCGCATGAAAATTAATAAATAAGCATGAGTTTATCACATGGTATTTTTACAAGGTTTTAATCTATTATAGGAATCTACTCATTTCTCTATTTGGGTTTATTCTAATACATAAATATCACTAGTTTGTAAAAATGATTATATTGGTGTGAGAATGTATCATCTTTAACTCAACACCTAAAATATTGATTTTAATCTAGAGGAAACCATAGGTAAGGGCTGATATACACACCCCTGGGATAATGAATATTTTCTAATGGCATGGGATCGGTTTAGATTACATTGGATCCCTCCAGTTTATAGTCACTTTGTAGATTTGATTAGATTCTACTAGATCCCTCTAATATTCAACAACCCTCTTCAAATCAAAAAATAATATTATTCATTCCATTAATGGATTTCACTACATAAAAATAATAAGATCTTCTTACTCAATAATAGGACTTTGAATTCCAATATATCTTCATCCATAGTTGCAAACATGTTGACCTTATTAATTCATCCATCCTAACATCCTGACCATATTAAGGATCAATATCATTATCCTTTCTAACCCAAACTCAATATTACTCATTAGGATCCTAGACACAAAAAATATGAATCAGTTAGTCTTAATGTTATCATTTATCAATACTATCTTATTTTTCTTATTATTTTTTAGATTCTATGATATTGTGATATCATAAGAAATGACTTAATTGGTGATTATCCCTTTTCATCTTTCTTCTCTTCTTCCTTCAAAGACAATAAGGTATGAAATAGTATCACCACATTAGACCTATTCTTTTCTTCTTCTTATTATTTAATACACATTATGTTTGGAGATGTTGTAGTATTGATTCAAAATATTTTCTCTCTTTGATGCACACAATATATTTAGTAGTATATTGTATCTGTTTTTCACTCACTCTCTAAAACTATACTTCTTCTTCTATATTATATTATCAAAAACATATGAATATTATTTATATAGTATGAATTTATAAATACCAATATTTTTTGGAATGGTGTTGTTTTTTATGTCTCAACTAGTATTAAAAAAATACTACTATTATTATTTAAAACTAGTAAGCAATATTCTATAGAATACCTCCATCTTTGATCTTCAAAAATGATTTCAAAAAATCATTTTAAATCCTATAACTATCACACCTAGATATTATAAATTTATTCTCAATCAAATACTATTTTTTAATTATAAATAATCATAGATAAATTATGAATATCTTAATCATATTTTAACTTGATAAATATCTCAACATCTTCCAAATATGATATCCAGTAATCTCGCATTTTCTCAAACTGTAAACCCTTGAATATCCCCTATAAATCCTCAATTTGTCACAATAAGGATATGGTTATTTTTTTAAAACTAACTATATTTTTAGTACCATTATGTATTTCATTTAAAAACTATGATAGCCCTTACATGTCATGAAATTGACTCTTATGTATCATCACTTCTAATACTTTTCCAAAGTTTTACTCTGAAATTCCTTCCATATAAAATAGTATATCTTATGTATGGTCACTTCTAAGAATTTACCATATTTTTCTCAATATTATCTTATGTACCAATTATGGTATATTGTATATACACCAAGAACCTTCCACATACAATAAATATATTATGTACCATAGTGTTTCTTTTCTTTTTCCTCATTTCAACACTCTTCTAAATATATCTTCTGTATGATTAATATATCATACATATCAACATAAGATTTTATCATAATTCATATTAATATTTAATAGATATATTCTTCATACACTGAGATATATTATTCAGATTCTATAAAACCTTATATATGATATGAAATATGTTACATATCTATAGTAAACTCCCTATCAATTTACAAATGAATTTTCCTCATCTCGAAGATCTTCATACATGTCATCTTTGAATCTTACATATAACAGTGACATCCATAATATCTTATATATCATCTAGAAAATGTTATGTGCTATAGTAATCTCTAGTCTTGTGAAAATATTATACATATAAGAAAACGTTATGTATTCCATACCAGTATTGATTTCTCAACTTCAACTGATAAATTTAAAACTTCTAAAAAACAGCTTAAACCCACTTCAAACCTTCTCTAGGAATACCCAAACACACTAATTCATTTAATATTTATCCAATAATTATTTAATTTTATTATGTGGTATAATGTGACTCATTTATCTAATAACACCTGTAAATTATTTGTTGCAAGATCAACTCTAAGTCATCATATATGTTAATGGTTTCTTCCATTAATCTATTTGTCCAAGAACTTCAAGTAGTATCAATCATTTCCCATTGTATAGGGAAGAATCTTCTTCATATTAATTTCTAACATATGAACTAATCTCAAATACACAATGGTTGACATAAATGTATATAATACAGTAGAACTTTGGTTGTATCTCACACTTCCACATCATCATTCATTAGTCAATTTATCATAAACCAACTTTAATATATATTGACTTTACTCCTTTTTTAATTATTGATAAATAATACAACAAATGAAACTATCTTCATTATAATCCATATGGGAACCTCAATCTTACCCTTTGGATTTATTTTTAACACTCGTTTTAATATAACTAATTTATTTTATAAATTAAATATATTTATACCCCTTATTGAAAAAAATGAAAAGGTATAATAGTGATGAGATTTCCTACTCATCTCATGATTTGAGATTATATATTTTTACTTATAGTAAAACTTTAACCACTTGAAAGAAACATAACATCAATATCTCTTAATAAATAAGCCAAAAATTAATAAACCTAAAGTCTATGTGTGTAATGTTCAATGTTGAAAATGAGAGAGATTAACTTATATATCCAATATATCCATAAAGGTATTTATATTTTTATATCAACTCAGTTCTATTTTACTTGGGTATTTTTAAGTATATTTTTAATGAATTTATAAATTAAACTAAATGTAAAAAACATATCAAAAACATTCAAGTAGAATAATGTTTCAATACCTTCAAGATACCTTCTAGATTAACAAATTATATCCATAAATAATTAAATTTGATACAATCAAATAAAGTTTGGGAAAGTGATTATCAAACATAAAAACTGGTTTTCTTCAACTAAAATTTAAGACTATAGATTATTTGATAGATTCTCATATTAACACCCCCTCAAGTGATTCACTCAAAAATTCTTAAACATGGTTGATCATAATTGGATATTATCTTTAATAATTTACTTTAAATACCAATTGAATTATTATTAGGAGGCATCATGATATCAGTTATAATAATCCACGATAGGAAACTGCTCTTTCTATAAGCTTTTCCCGTCATTCTCCCTTTATATACTTCAAATTAAATTACCTATAAATAAACACCAAACATAGATTGGAATAAGGTGGTTTCCTCCTTGGTACTTAATGAGAGAAACATGGATGTGATTTGTGTCACAACTAAGAAATTTTTATTCTTTCAACTCCAATTTGGTGATAATTTATCATGATTATTTCTACTTTAATTTTCCAAACATGAATCACATTTGGTATCATGATGTTCATTTTACATTCATTTTTCTTCTTATGTGGAATTGGACTTTTCACATATACTAGAAATAGAAAAGCACATGCTCATTTTTTCTCTATTTTCCTTACCATTTCAAACTATGTTATCATTGTGGTTATATATTCATTAGGAACATGCTAAAAATTATTCTTATATGAGAACTCTTTATTCATAGTATAATTCTTGGCACATGAAGTCACTGGTGATTTATCTTTCTTTATTAACATCTCTTTATAACTTGGTGTCCTTATAATTAATTTATTGATACTTTATCCTATCAATTTTTAATTTATACAAATAATTTCACCGATATTTCAATCATTCTTATATGAAAAATTATCCAAATTTTTAATTCTTTCTTTACGAATGTATTCCACCAAACTATTCCTCTTATTTGTCTCTTGAATTGATTCTCTTTATAATTACCTCTTTCTTCCTCTGTTGATATTAATGTTATATTTTTAATGGTACCTGATGAGGCCCTTTATTATATAGAAGAAGCATATACTCCATGGTAGATCATCCTTTTCAACATTCTTCTTAGGTGTATTTTATCCAACACTTTTCTTCACTTACATAAACTTAAAGGAATTATCACCTTTACTTCTTTATTTCTTGCTCAAATTTTTTTGTATTATTACTCATTAAGTATATGAATATTTTTTGGTTTTTATACCAACATTTATCCTCAAAATGAAAATTATTATTGTAAATTTTATAGAAATTTTCAAGACATTCAAATCTATTTTATATAAATAAATTTATCTTATTTGGAATACTTTTCCTTTAATTAACCTTGTTACCCTTGAAATAGGACTTCTATAATATCCAAGAATTTATATATTATTCCAAAATTCAATGTCCTTGTGTAAAAACCTTCCACAACACAAGTATTTTCCAATAAACCTTTGTCTTCTACCTATAGTTATATCTTAGAAATATTTTTTTCCTTGGTATTTTGGGAAAAAATACATTATTTTGTGATTTATTTAGTAATAAATTCTTCTATCACATACTCACATCCACTATTTTTGGTGTGGTGGGTTTAATCAAAACAAATTTACCGATATATGTCCAGAATTAAATTTTTATCATGCTATATAAAATTAAACAACATTAGTGCATAAAACAATTTTTTGATACATGGGATACCTTTTCCAGTGAGATTGTAATGGGTATATTATTAGACAATTTCAAGATATTTTTTCCACTAATATAATCATTTTTATAGGTAAGAATATTATAAAAAATATTCAAGGCATAACCTCCATTATTGGTAGTTTTTTAAGATTCTACTTATCCATATTCTATATTTATTAGTTGTATTTATAATTATAGACACTTGATGTTGAGGGAAATATTATAAACCTTAACTAAACTCAATATATATTTCTATTATTTATTTATATTTTCAATTTGATCATAATTATTCATGATACTTTCTTTCATGGAATTGTTATCCTCTTTCACCCTTTTAAACTTGATCCCCAGTTGAGTATTCTTAACATCGTTGGATTCTCTTTGAGTCACTTTCAATGGAAGGATGTTCTCTATAAATATTTTATATTACACATATTTTTTATCAGGAATCATTTTCAATAATTCATCATCAATGGGAAATATTATTTTAATAGTCATTAAGGATTTTTCCAAGGATTTAACTTTATTGATGATATTGGTGTACCTTTGAAACTTCTTAGCCTACCCTTTTTACACAGAATCTGATTCCATCTCTAGATATGAATTTTCATCTTGTAGATCCTTAATGTATTATTTTATAAAATTGATAACTTTAATAATAAATTTTTTCAAATAAACCTTTAATTTAGAGTAAAATCTAGTTTGTGACTCATTGACCACATACGATTAACCACATAAACATGATAATTATAGAGGATCATTATTAACAGATTTAATTGATAAAAAAAGAATTTGATTACCTTAAATTATTGGTATAACATATTTATCCTTTGAAGTTTTCCTCAACTAAATTTCCTCTTTATTCATCCTATTCTTCATGGTTTTATATCAAGCCTCCATGTTTGTATTGATAAGAATGAAAATTGTATTCTTTATCTGAGGAAACTTCATAAATTATTAAAATATAAACTTCATATATATCCAACAAAAACAACTATGAAAAAAGTAGATATAATCAAATGAAACTTTTATTAGCTAGGATAACACTTAAAACACCCATGAATGATCATTCAGTAACTCTTGGAGGGTGTGAATCAATGTGAATGTTTTTATAAAATTCTTATACATTTTAATTTCCCTTCTTTCAATTTGATCCTCTATCTTAGTTAAGATTTATTTATATTATTATGAGTTCTAAAAATACTACACTAAATGAAAATATATAAATAAACAAGATAGGAACACACTATATTTTTATAAGGCTTGACCCCAATGTGGGAAAATACTTCTTGATGTTTTTGGGTTGATTCTAAGACACTAATATCTATAGTGTAAAAAAGTGATTATAATTTTGTGAAAATTTATAATCCTTAAATAAATATTTAAACCAATAATTTTACTCTAGAGGAAACCTTAGGGTGGTTTCAACATCATCATACCTAATAAATCCACTTTCTACCAATATAAGGGGGTTGTATTAGATTATTTAGGATCCCTCCAGTCCATAATCTTCTCACTAGTTTAGGTTAGATTATACTAGATACCTCTAGTATCTAATGTCCCACATCCAACTCTTGAACAAGATCTATAATATGATTAGGGATGTAAATTTATCACAATAATAGGATATTATTTTTTATAAATATGTATTTGAATGCAATAATTCTTCTACTGTAGTCACATGCACGTCATCCTTGTTGTTTTATGAATACTAACATCAGGGACTTTTTATGATCAAGATAGTTGTACTTGATCACTCAAACTGAATATTATTCTTCATGATCCTCAACACACTAAATCTGAATCTAGAATTAGTAGTGTTGTACATACTAAATAATATTTTATCCATCTTCTTATTCAGATTTTATGATATAGTTATATAATAGAACAATACGTATCTCCTGATTCTCTTTATTTTTCATTATTCTCATCTTCCATTGATGGAAAAATGGTATGAAATAGTATCACCATGTCATGATTATTATTTATTTATTATTCTTGTTTAATATATTGTATATTCAATAATTTTATAGTACTTTTTTTCAATATTACCTCTCTTTGATGTGAACAAGAAATTAAATAGAATAATTTTTTGTTATTAACCTAATTTACATAATAATAATAATAATAATAATTCATTGTATTCTTAGAATCACTGGAATATTATTTCTATATTTTGAATATATAAATCCCATGATTTTTAGAACAATAATCGTGTCTAATTAACTCAATTAGTATTCAATAAATAACTATATTATCATCTAATATCATATAATAATATTACTAAGAATCCCTAACCACACACCTATCAAAATAAATGAAAAAATAAACTTATTACCTAGGATAATTGTAGTGTTGGTGGTAATCTAAGGTTGTCTTTGAGGAAGGAGTGACCAATTTTTTTTTCAATTTTAATTAAATAAAGTGGGATTGTTATTATTTGATGATTTTTTGGGGGGAAAATAAAATACTAAATAAATGAAAAGGGATTTGGATAAATATTATGAGAATATATTTAGGTCATTTTCAACATTGTAATTGTATTTTTATCTTAGAATATTAATTTTTTTATCTTCTTATTAACTAATGAATGAGAGGTTCTAAAACTTCTTAACCTATCACCCTTTGTTGAATGGTTATGGTGAGAATAAACTAATGAATAAATTTTATTTGTTATATACTATTTCATGTTCATGAAAGTGATAGAGAAAAACACCCCCAACTTACTTAGTTAATATACAACTATGTATTGTGATTTCCAAGAAATATAAGAATAAAATCTATAATTTCCACATCTTCTAGAAACCTACAAGAACTTAATTACGTATCCCATACTATTAAATAGTATATATTCTAAAATTGAGTGGATATAGAATATGATAATTGACCAAGGTAGTATAAAATAAACAAAAATGGCCAAACATAACCATATTTTTAATTAAAATGTCCTCTGGAATATCAAAATCATTTAACAGAGAGATTTATTTTGAAGTTTGTAGACTCAAGAATTATAAAAGGACTTATTTCCCTTTCCCGATAACTCAATAATTACTCCTAAATTATAATGGTAAAATAGAGGAATGGGGAGTGAGAATTCATTAAGAAACTAAGAAAATAGAATAAAAATGAAAGCAATAGCAGTAGATCCTCCAGCACGAACACGCGATTAGGTCCAAGGACAAAGTCTGATCCTACAACATACCCTATGATTCTCTTGTATAGACATTATTTTCCCTTGTAAGTCCCTATTAAAACCATATATATCTTCTCCCTTTATTAAATATTAATTTTTTCCTTTTTCTTTGGATATTTTAACCTTCAAGGTTATCAGATCCCACCAAATCCATAACTTTAATTTTATGTTTTCATGAATCCTTAGCTAAAATTTTATTAATCATAATCCATGTGGGATATTCCTCTTTGATCACATGCATTATTATGTGGAAATCCCATGTTTTTACTTATCAAAAAATTGAATTTTCTATACAATAGATTCCTTAAAATTTGTTCAAGCCATAGATAGGTCGTGTGGCTCAAAATTAATGGATAAACCATGATGTTTGAGTGATATCCCAGTAGATAAGTGTTCACAAGACTGATAAGTGACTTCACAAAAAAAATAACCACATTTAATATTAAACCTTATGGTAGGTTCAATGTGTAGTTAATCATATAGTCATGCGGTCAATCTAGAAAGGCACAGTCAATCAATTTTATTCTTATAGTTGATTTGGTCAACTAATTATCAATTCACAAATAGTAAATTAGTTTTATTATTATAGTTGATTGGAATGCCACATTCAATTGAGATTAGTGATAAGTCTCTTTAGGAATTCGCATAATTTTAACTTGTGTATGATCTTTTCTTGTACTTGATGGATCAACCACATGATTTCCTCATGGTTGATTGTCTCCAATAACTCTAGAATTCATAAATTTCTTTATTTAAGAATATAACCTCATTATTTCTTCAAAATAAAACACAAATAAATAATATATTTAACAAAAAAATACAAGATATAATGTGGGATTTATTCTAATTATTCCAAAGATTATACAAACAATTAAAACTATATATTTAATCTATTTTCACACTAAACTCTAAAATAATCATTTAATTTAAACATGTGATAATTAACCAATAATTTATAAAATTGTGGGATTAAAAGAATTAAAATATTTAAATACATTTATGAAGGTATTGATTCTATTAAGTCATCCATACTTAAATATTTGACTCTAGAAAAATAGATTTCAAAAATACTACCAAAAAAATTCAAATACTTAACAAATTTTATTTCCTTTTTCAACACCATGGTTATCAAGTTATCATTTCTCATCAATGTTATTGATTACATTTTATTTAATAAGAGCATTAAATTAACTCCCACTTTGTTCATCCCCTCATACACACTTATACCTACCTTACCAAAATATTTTAATCAACACAAAAGTATGATTTTAATGCAAGGTTTTATTCATTTCAAGATAAAACAAGTTTCACTATAGGCTTGATGAATTTATTTATCTCCATAATTTCATTCAAGTATTTTTTCATATCATGAGGTATTTTTTAGGGTTGCTTTGTGTATTTGGACTGGTGGTTTCTATTGAGAATATTTTGAGTTAGATTGGTATTTTTAGCTCTAAATTGAAGAAAAATGAATTATTTTAAGTTTACTCCAAGAATGGATTCCTCACTCATTCTATATTCTATTGATTCTGATTCAAACTTTTTATATTAAGTATAACAATTCACATAGTTTCTCATTTTATTAGCAGAAAACATAACCTTCTTTGTTTCCTTTAGCAGGATTCATCATTTTTGTTTGGTTCTACTCTTAAATATAGTGGGGAATTATAAATTCTCTTTATGAGGGATTGAGTTCTTAATATACCTTTATTATCAATTATTTCACTTATTTATAATGTATTAAAGGATATTTCTTTCAAAGTTTCAATGTTTTATTTCTATCAAATTTTACTGTAAAACTCCTTCCCAAATGATTTTGTAGCATATTTTAACTTAAAATCAATATTAATTATTCTACCAACTATATGGTTAGCCCATATTATTATTAACTTCATAGATATCATCAAATCTTTTCCTCTTTTCCAACATTTTTAGTAGCATTGTTTCATATTTTCTAGATTTGGAATTTCTCTTCAGAATCATTTTTTAGGGAAAGAGAGGGGATTTTTTACTTCAAAATAGTGTAAAAATTTCATTTCCACACTTGGATAACATAAATACAATTTTCACATTATTGCCATCATTATTATCACCCAAAATAGTAGAATAAATTTTTAAGAAATATGTTCTTTAAATTATAATACATTATGAAAAATAGATTTTTCTACCTCTCTTTGTCCCTTACCCAACACTTAAATTCAATATAGATCATGAAAAAGATTCTATATCAAGGTAGATAATGATATTTAGATTATAATGTGGATACATAAAAAATTAATTCATGGATGTTAAGGGTTTTATGGATTAATTTACATGTGGGTTTGAAATAGTTATTATTAAAAAGGGTACTTAAAATCAAAGATTTCCTCAATCATTTTTAGCCCAAAGTCCTTGAATTTTCGAAGGTTTTGACTTGATTAATAAAAAAAATTGGTTATTAAATATTTTATTAGTTTTATCAGGAAATAGGGATTTGTAAAGAAGATGTAAAATTTGTTTTAGAATCCTATTGGGTATGTGATTAAAAATATAGGACATTATTTCATGGAATGAGTTTCAAAAATCAATAGTCTTCACATAAAATTCCTTCACTTCAAATTTGAAACAAAAAATCATTTCATCATTTATATAAGGTGATTCAATGGGTAAAATCGGTTTTTATACATTTTCTAGGATTCAATGTTTTCAAGGGAAATGAATTTAATCTCAGTATGTCTTAATGAGATACTAAAAACTAAAAAAATTAAAAAAAACAAAAAAAAATTAAATAAATATTTTTGGAAAAATACTAAAATACAAAGGTTAACTCACCAAAACATAAATGATTCAGTGTCATCAATACATTTAAAATTATTTAGAATAAAATTATAATTTTAATGGAATCACATCATATAATAAAATGTTAAAAAGTGGTATGACCTGGGAGTTTTCATTGATAGACTGAGTGGATGAGTTTAATCTCTTCCACTAGTTATTGGGGTATATTATTTTTCTACTTATTAATCTTGTTCACATTAATAGTGATAGGGTTTTATTCTCCTTCCTTTACAATTTTCACATCACTAAAAGGATACACATTAGTGGATTTAAATGGACCTTCTTATCTATAATGAATCTTACCTAGAATTATCTTGAGTCTAAATTTTCAAACCAAATATTAGTCTCTAGGATGGAATTATTTTAGATGGATAAAATTTTCATGATCCACCCTTTCCATTTCTCTATAAATTATATAATTTTTAAAAGTATCTCTTCTAATTTCATCTAGATATTATAGCTTTAATATCCACTCTTTTCTATCTTTTTCAAGGTCTATATATATCTCTCTTATATCCCAGTATGCATTGTGTTCTAATTATATAATAAAGTGAAAATTTTTAACACAAATTATATTTTATCGGATCATTCCTATGGGGGATTTTGAGTATATCCTATAATACCATAATGTATCTTCCAACCTTTGGAAACAATCATTCCTTTTTGGTTTTACAGTCTTCTCTAAAATTCACATGATCTCCCTATTGGACACTTCAGCTTAGCCATTGGTTTGAGGATGATAGGGTACTTATTTTTATGATATAATTCATAATTTATGATAAAATACTCCAGTATACTTATTATAAAAGAGATTAACTTGATCACTAATGATGCCTATGAGCACTCTAAACCTAAAAAATTGTTAGTCTGGAAAAAATCATACACAACATTAGCATGATCAATTTTGGTGGTTTTGGATTCCAACCATTTTGAAACATAATCTATTGGAGTCAATATATAAGAATTTAAAAATTAAATTGGTAAAGGTATTATAAAATATATTCCCCAAAATTTAAAAAATTTATAAAAATCTATTGGGATTTTTATGCATTTCTTACTTTTTTGAAATATTCCTAGAAAACTAATATTTATACAATTTTTTTAAAAAAATAATGTCCATATATAAATATGGTGTGACAAAAAATCTTAATTATAAACTCTTATTTATTTTACTTTTATGTACAAAGTTTCCTAAAAGAGATAAGTTGTTACAATAATAAAAAAATATTACATTTCAATTTCAAGAAAGTGTCATCTTATTACTTGATCATTGAAAATTATCGAAATAAATAAATATTCCCAAATGTAAAATCTAGATTTAGATTATAGTTTTTGAATTTTTAAGGGTTTTAAATACTTTGGGACTAGATATGTTACTAAATAATTTACCATGTCAGCAAAACATGTAACTTCACCTTCTACTAAGTAGAGATGCTCCCCTAGAATAAGGTCTATAATTAATTTGTAGGCCAGAATATCCACATTGGATATATTGGGTAATTTAATCAACTGATAATCCACTTGGTTCTTAGATACCTAATTTTATTTTATTTATAAGTTAAAATACTAAATAATTGTCATCAATCTCTCATGACTAGGCTTGGTATCTGCTTTCATCATTAAATACCTAAAGGTTTCATGGTAAGAAAATATTATTATTTAAAGTGAAAGTTTTTTCCTAGCTATTGGATTGATGAGTATGAATAGGACCAACTAAATTATGAAACATATATAGTTAAATATATATATATAATTAATTCCTTGGTAATCAATTTATTATAAATCAAAATGAAAAACATTTTATAGAAAAAGGAAATATTTTTATGAAAAACTATTTTTATTCCCACAATGAATTTATATCTTAATAAATTAAATTAATCAATTTTGGGGGAATATTTTAATGAAATTTTCTATATTATATACTCAATCAAATGTTTTAACATTCGTTTAATTTTTTTCTAGGCATGGGATAAGAATAACCCATGTTTTATGCTTAAAAATGTATTTTTCTAAAAAGCGGTTTTCATCACGTGTTGCATGCTCATTTTAAAATTAATTTATACCAGTTATAAAAATTTAATCAGATAAAATGGATTCCATATTTAGAATAAATATGTTCTAATTTTGTAAATATGTCCCTTTTATTTCAGGTCAATGCGAATAGTAATTGTGGTAAAATTTATCACCTTGGTAAAAGATATCTCAGGTTAATCTAGGTTAAAACTAGATTATAGGGCCATAATTATACATCCTAATTCTTATTGGATGAATATAATTATAAAATTATCACCTTAGGGTATAAAATTAGTTCTTTAATGGACATTTTCCATGAAAATGACCAATATAATATTTAAAGGAAATAAAGTTACAAAATATCATTATCTTAGTTTTAAATATCTCTTATGTGTCCACATAGGGAAAAAAGTAAGTTGTAAATGAATATAAGTTTCTATTTTGAGATTAATGAAATTATTTTCATGATATAAATTTATTTATAATTTTTATAAATTATATAATGACCTTAAATTTTTATGAAATACCTAATCATTATTTCTTTAATTAATAAAAAATATAATAAATGATTTAAAAAATATTAAATTTGATATAATTTGTGTGTGTTAATGTGTAACATGAATTTTATAGATAATATTACATATTAATGTTATTTTAAAATATTATATTCTAATTATAAATTTTTATTTATGTATTTTACGTCAAATAAAATGAATAGTGTCTAAATTGGTAGTAATGATATTTTGTGAAAATAATATTTTATTAAATTAATTAAAAATCATAAAAAAGACTAAAAGAGAACAAATGAGATAATACGTGATCTAAAATTAAATTCCTTTCACATTTATAGTCCATTTGAAACCATTTTTATTTATAAAATCTTTAATATATTTTAATCTTTTAATAAATTCTAAGTGTGCCCCTCCCCTCAATTATAAAAATCCACCCATAATTTCTATTCTTCACACCATTTTGAGAATTATAGATCTACTAAACTCTAAAAAGTTATCTTATCCACTTCTCTATACACATTATATATGTTATTTTGCTTTCCAAAAGACCAATCCTAGATCCCTTAACAGGAGATCTAAAGGAGTTATTTCAAAGAAGAGATAATACCTTAACTGATCAGTTTCTATTTACTTATTCTTTTACCTCCTATAAATATATTATATTACTTATTAAATAAAAAAATTAATTATAATAAATATAATAAAATTTTATTATTATTATGAAACCACCTTTATTCATCCTCTTTCCATCAAATGGGAAGTGAAAATATTGCTTATGCATACGTACGGCTTACCATCTCCATATAGCGATACAATTCATTTCTCATAACCATATTTTATGTATGGGTATTATGATGGGTTTAGTGTTTATATATTATAATTCTAAAATAATTATACTTATATCATTAAAAAATAATATCTACCTTCCAAACCGTTGGAAAATTATGACATCAATCGTGCATATGTGTAGACTACCACCTCCATGAAGTGATGCGATTTTTTTTCATTTATATTTTACTTGGATAGCAATAAGGATAGATTTAATGAATATATATGATATATATGATATATTAATTATTCCAGAAATTTGATTTATTATTTAGCTTTATTTCATTCCATCCATCTAAAAAAATGAAAAACAATATTCATGTATACGTACGGCCTACCATTTCCATGAACAGTGTAATTCATTTCTCCATCTTTTGATTTTATGAATGTCTCTAAAAATTTATAAGAAGAATATATATTATATTTATATAATTATTATAATTATTTATATGATGAAACTATGATCAAAATACAAGTTCTAAAACTACCAAACCAGGACATACATGAAAAATGAAGCAAATATCACCTGGAACGGTGATTTTAATAAACAAGTTATAAGAAACTGGTGATAAAAGGTTATAAGTAAATAATATATGGTATTATGTATGTGATTAATATTATTTAATATATTTATAATAAATAAATATTTAATATACAGGAGTTTCTAATGCATATTAAGGAAGTCAAACCTAAGGTAAGGTATTTTCATCTCACTTTTATTTTCAGGGGACACATGCCTTATACACTACTTGTTTCTATTTTGTGGTGTATATACTATAAAATGAATTTATTTTATTATGGTTATTATGAAAATTATGTGGATTTATATATCAATATGATTATATTTATTTCATGGGGCTTATGATTCAAAGTTTACCAAAGTGGTAAGGGTTTTAGGTTACAATCTCATTATTTATCAGAATTATTTATGATTAATTTTCTAATGATGAAATATTATTATATACATCTCAATGAACTTATTAATTTTCTTATACTATATTTATTTCTTTAAAATACATTTATTCCTTTAAATTTATTCACCTTAAGTTCTCAAGAGACCAAAAATATGTTTTTAATAAAAATCGACTTTATTTTTTTCTTCAGTCAAAAAAAACTTTTTCTTCCATATCCATGTTTTTTAAAAATGATTTAAATAAGGTTTTTAATATTATAATAAGATAATTTAAAGTAATTTTTACCCATTTTTGACTTTTTACAAAATTATTCAAAAGGAATCTTTTTTATAATTTTCAGAATGAGGTACTTTTTTATTTCTTTTACAAAAGTGAAAAAGGAATGTTTTAGTTTAAGTTATACAACATGAAAAGAATTTCCCTCCATAATGATTACTCAATGATTTGAAGATTTATTTAAAATTTTCCATGGTTAATTTCCAATAAAAAAATTTTCATGATATTTTTGAAATTTTATATTTTAAATAAGTGATTTTAAAATGGAAAGATTATTTTTCCCAATAATGATTTAATGATATTTAAATGGTATTTATATTTATCAAAGACAATAACCCTTGATTTTACATAATATTTACTAGGTATATGATCTAAGGATAACATCTTGATTCATTATCTTGATGGTTTGTTTTTATGATGACAATATTTTTATGAAACTTGTTACTCTTCCACAGGTTATCCTATAATGAAATGATGAAATCATTATGAAATTTACTCCTTTTACATGGGTTATGCTATGATTACATTATTGTGAAACCAATTTATTTTCATGGGTTCTTAAAATATGAATTTTTTATGATCTTATAGAATACATATATATGGTTTTCATTATGTGATGTTGGTTACGTTATAAATAAGGGTGGTAATTAGGTTATAAAAAAGGATGGTGGTAATTTTATAACCAAGGATGGTGATAATGTTATAACCAATGATAGGTGGGACCTATATATCTCTTCAATGCATTGGGTAAATATTTATATCCCATGAGATAAATAAGACTGAAATGGAGAGTTAACCCAGTTCAGTAAGGGAATTTTTCCACTATGATAGTTAATGGAGTGAATATTGAATACTATGAAGGTTTAGGGAGTGAAACCATTCCTCTATGATAGTTTGTAAATGATCCTTGAATACTTAGGAAATGATTTTATTTTCTTAGGTGTATACCACAAACTTATGTCTTATTCCAATGTTATTCTCTCATGGATCATGTTATTTTATTCCTTTATGATTCATGTCTTATAAACTGCCAAGTTTTATTCCATGGCTTAAGATTACAATCTATGATTTGTAGGATATTATTTTCAAATGTTATGCTCATGTTATCAGGCCTTTATATTCATGTTATGATTAAGTGTTCATTGATATCTCCCTTATTTTCTCTTACCATGAATTTGAGCTCACCCTTTCTTGTATTTTATTTCCCCAGGTTATGAAGAAAGTTACTATGTATGATATGTCCAAGAAGAGTGCTAGTTATGAAGAACTTTGTGAGAGATAATATAGATATTTTATAAACCAATTGTTTATGTGTCTATATTTATAAAGGAACTATACTTATATTATTTGTTTCATAGATATTTATGTTATGTAATGAATATTCATCTGCTAAGATGTGATATCTATGTATTAAAAGTATGGGTCGCTATAGTTGGTATCAGATCAAGGTTTAGTTAAAATCTAGAAACTAGGATGGGAAACTGTTAGTGAGAACCTTAGGGATAAGTCAAAGTATAGGATAACATCCTAAGGTTTTGGTAATGATCATGAATAACCAAGGTCTTTCATAGAATAAGTTGTCCGGATTAAGATATTCTATAAATGATTTTTCATTATTATGTGGTTTTCCATTATGATAATTATTATTCACGATATTATTTTTAGTTTTAGTTGATGGATGGAACCCAAAGTAATCATGTTAACACTAAATTAAATGGAAAATATTATGATTTTACTCCTAGGAAAATTAATTTTATGTTAGTTTTAATAAAAAATATTGTTTTTATGCTCACACATATTTCTCAAGATATGAATCATGTTGATTATCCAAATGAGAAAATTAGGGGAAAAGGTTCTTTTTATTCCTTTATAAGGAAACGTTCACCTTATTTTAGTGGGTCTTCTAATCCACTAGTTACTTAGAAATGGATTAATACCATTGAAAATAAATTTCCCAGTATCTAGTGCTCAAAAAATGATAAGGTTATTATAAATGTTTATCATTTGGAAGGTGAGGTAGATCAATGGTGGAATCTTATCAAGAACACAAATAAACGAGAAGAATTTACTATATGAAGTGGGATGAGTATATGAGATTATTTTTCAATAAGTACTTTACTCGTATTTTTCATATGAAAATGAAAAAGGAATTTATTGAGTTGAGATAGAAGGATGATGAATCTGATGGTACCTATGAGGAAACTTTTACAAGAATTTCAAGGAACACTTCTAGTATTATCATCTAAGCTAAAGTTAAGGTTGATATATTCTTTAGTGGATTAAAACAAAGTATCCAAAGGGCATTAAATACAAGATAATTTAATAGCTATGAATAAATAATTTTATGTTCCATGAAGGTGGATATAAATAATAGATTTACCCTTCAATATCATGGTTTTGACAAGAAAAGAATTATGTAATAAAAAAGAAATTCTAAAAAATCATGTAGAGAATAAGATGAGCCTTACTTTATAATCAAAGTGTGGAAGGAAACATGGACAGAATTTTCTTAATGGAACTGGTAAATGCTTCAAGTTTGTAAATGAATTTCATCAAGAAATTGAATGCTAAAATTATTTAATGAAGTTAACTAATGATGAAAATAGAGATTAATCTCCATAGAATGAACCACTCACAATCCAGTGTTTCAAATTAAATGATTATGGAAATTATGCAAAACAATGCTCAAATATGAAGTCTAATAATGATTATCAACATAAATAACCTCTTATGACCAAATACAAAGGGAAATCTCATGTGATAACTATTTAAGATGAGGGGAATGGTAACAACATGGTGAAAGGTACACTTAACACTCAATCTAAAACTGCTAAAGTCTTTTTTGATTCTATAATTTACCACTCTTTTATATCAAAAGAATTTTCTAAGGGTATCACTATACCACCTTAGTTATTAGATGGTGAGTTAGTAGTAAAACCACTAATGGTATGATGATCTCAACTCAAGTGTATGATTCTTCTCCAGTTGAAGTTTGTGGGAATGTACTTCATTAAAAAAAATTATTCTCCCTCTGGTTGGGTTTGATGTTATCCTAGGCATGGATTGTCTTTCTTTATATAAATACCACATCAATTTATGAGTAAGGGAAGTCACTTTTGATTTATTTAATCAACCTATGATCATTTATCATTGCAATGATAAATATGGACTTCTAATTGAAATTGCATCCATTGTATGGGTATTTATTCCTATTAAAAAGTAGTTTTTATGTCATATGGTTGGGTAGAAGCTCAATTTCAAAAATATAAATATTTTTTAGAAGTTTTTTGATATCTTTATAGAATAATTTCCCAGTCTTCCACTAAAAAATGAAGTTTAGTTCTCAATAGAAATCATGCCTAGTTCTATACCTATTTCAAAGACTCTATATAGAATGGATCTGGTTGAGTTGAAAAAACTAAAGAATAAAATCTAAGATAATATTAACAAGGGATTAATTCATCCAATTATTTCATCATGGGATGCACCAATTTTTTCTGTTAAGAAGAAAGATGAATCAATGAGACTCTTCATTGATTATTGAGAACTTAACAAGATCATTATCTAGAACAAGTATCCTCTACCCCATATTGATGACTTGTTTGATAAAATACATGTATCTCAATACTTTTATAATATTGATATTCATTTTTAATATCATCAATTTAGGATTAAGATGGAGGATATAACTAAGATATAATTTCATACATGGTATAGGCAATATAAATTTATAATTATTCAATTTGGTCTTACTAATTCCCTCACTATCTTCATGGGTTTAAGGAATAAAGTATTTTGTTATTACATTACTCAGTTTTTGGTAGTCATTATATATAATATTCTTATATATTCAAAGATAAATGAAGAACATGAAGATCACTTGACAATTTTATTGAATACACTAAGGAATGAGAAGCTTTATGCAAAATTTACCAAGTGTGGATTCTAAATTCAGAAAGTTTCATTATTAAGTCATATAATATCAAGTGATGGTATATAAATAGTTTATTAAAATATATAAGTTATTTAATGTTAGCATGAACCAACCTCTATGATTGATATTCAAAGTTTTCTTGGTTTGTTTAGATATTATTGGAACTTTGTAGAGAATTTATCATGACTGACTAATCCAATCACCAAGTTAACTCAAAAAGGAGATAAGTTCATTTGGAAAAATGAATATGAATAAAATTTTAGGGAACTAAAGAGAAGCTTAGTTAGGGGACCTATGATTACATTACCTAGTAGTGGATAAGGTTTTGTAATCTATAGTGATGCATCAAATAAAGGATTGGGATGTGTTCTCGTACAAAACAATATGGTGATAGCTTATGCCTTGCGCCAATTGAACGTTCATGAGAAAAATTACCTGACTCGTGATTTGGAGTTATCTATGGTATTTTTTCATTAAATATATGGAGTAATTATATTTATTTGGAAATATGTGATATATATACTAATCATAAAAGTTTGAAGTATATTTTCACATAGAAAGAGTTAGATATGTGCCAAAGAAGATGGTTGGTGTTGATTAAATATTATTACTGCTTAATACATTAGCACCCTAACAAAAAAATAAGGTGATAGATGATCTAATATAAAAGTATAATAATATATTATCTAATATAAGGATCAAAAAAGATCTAATATTTATGGATTTATAAAGGATGGATATTGAAATCTTGAAGGAATGGGAGAAATCTTATCTTTCTAAAATGATTGTTCAATTATCTATCCAAGTAAAGATTAAAGAGGCATATAAAGAATATATAGAGCTAAATAAGAAGGTAAGAAATGTTCCTAATTTTAACTTTGATTATGATGGAATGATGAGGCTCAAGAACTATGTATGTGTTTTTTCCATACCATATTTGATGAAAGAGTTGTTGGATGAAGCTTATAGTTCACCATTCTCTGTTCATCCTGGATACAAATATGTATAGAGTTATGAAAGAGTATTTATGGTGGGATAGTATGAAGATAGATATTTTTTAGTATGTATCTCAGTGATTGGTATGTCAGTAAGTTAAGTCTAAGTGACAAAATTATAAGGGGATGTTAAAACCATTACCCAAAACAGAATAGAAGTGGGAAAATGTCACCATGGATTTTTTTTATTTGACTCCCCAAAACATCAAAAGGGAACAATTATATATGGTTCATAGTTTATCACCTTAAAAATTCAACACACTACATTATCATTAGAGAATATTTCTCTATATATCATATTTCTAAAATTTATACTATGGAAGTGGTAAGTTTGCACAGATCACCAAATTCTATTGTATCTTATCAGGATATGAGGTTTACCTTAAAGTTAAGGTGAAGCCTTCAGTAAGATCTAGATACATAGTTGAGTTTCATTACAATGTATCATCCTCGGATATATGGTCCGGATGAGAGGATAATTCAAACCCTAGAGGATATACTGAGATTTTTTTCTTTGGATTTCAAAGGTGGTTTGGATCAACACCTTCCTCTAGTTGAGTTTTCTTATAAAAATAGTTGTCAATTTATCATTAAAATGGATCCTTATAAATACCTATTTGTAAAAAAGTATAGAACTCCAACATGTAGGACGAAGTTTGAGAAATAAATCTCTTGATACCTAAGATAGCTAAGGAAATACTAAAAAAAGTTACAGTCATTCAATAACACATCAAGATAGCTCAGATACAACAGGAAAGTTATGACAAAAATATTCATTATGATCTAGAATTTTAATTTGGTGAGATGTTTTTTTGGTGAATTTATCAATGGAATAATTTTATGATATTCTAAAAGAATGGAAAGATGATCCCTATGTATATTAATCGTTTCAAGATTCATGATCAAGTAGGGATGGTAGCTTATCACTTGGAACTTTCACCAAACCTCTCTCAAGTTCATGATATGTTCCATATATCTCTCTAGAGTAAGTACGTACCTAATCCATCACATCTACTGAACTCAAAGGTCATACCTCTAGAATATGATCTTTCTTATGAAGTACAATAGGTATAAATCTTAGATCATAGAGATAAAGTGTTATAGAACAACATTAATAACCTGGTGAAAGTTATCTAGAGAAATCAGAAATTTAAAGAAGCAACATGGGAACCTAAGGAAGTAATGAAACAATAATATCCTCATTTTTTGTATCATAGTGATGAATTTTGAGTTTTCTCTGATATCTTGTGTCACACACAACATTGAGTTTAAAAAACCATGATATTCTATTAAAATATTATTATTTAAAGTGATATTTATCACATAGATATTAGATTGGAAGGTATGAATAGGACTAAATAAATTTTGAAAAATTTATAGTTACATATGTATAAAATTAATTCATTAGTTATAAATTGATTATAAATGAAAATAAAAATCATTTGAAAGAAAAAAAGAAATATTTTCTGAAAAAACTATTTTTGTACACGCAACGTATTTTTATATTAATAAATTAAATTAATAAATTTTGGTGAATTATTTTAATGAAATATATATATCATATATTAAATAATATTTTTTAACATTCATTTAATTTATTTCTAGGCATGGGATAAGAATAAACCATGTTTTATGATTAAAAATATATTTTTATAAAAAAGTGGTGTTTATCTCATGTTGTGTGATTATTTTAAAATTAATTTCTACCACTTATAGATATTGAGTTTGATAAAATGCACTCAATATTTGGAATTAGTATGTTAAAATTTGGTAAATAGATCAATTTTATTTTTGGTCAATATGAATATTAACCATGGTAAAATTTGTCACCACAGTAAATGGAAAATCGGGTTAATCTAGGTTAAGACTAAGTAATAAGGTTAAAATTTTTCATCTAAATTCGTATTGGATGAATTTAATTAAACCATTATCACATTGGAATCAAAATTGAGTTGTTTTATGGATACGTGTCCATGAAAATGACCTATATTTTATTTAAAGAAAAGAAAGTTACAAAATGTCACTCTCTTAATTTAAAATATCTATTATATGCCCATGTTGAGAAAAAAGAAAGTTATAAATGAATATAAGTATCAATTTTGATATTAATAAAATTATTTTCATGATAAAAATTTATTTTTAATTTTTATTAATTATATAATGACCTTAAATGTTTATGCAACACTGATGCAGTATTTCTCTAATTAATAAAAAAATATAATAAATGATCTTAAAAATATTAAAAGTAATATAATTTGAGTAATTTAATACGTTAAAATAATTTTTTAGATATATATGACATATTTTTGTTATGTTAAAGGATTATATTCTAATTAAAACATTTTTTATTTCTTTGAATTCAAATTAAATGAATAATGTCTAAATTGGGAATAATGATATTTTATGAAAATAATATTTTATTGAATTACTTAAAAATAATAAAAATATTAAAATAGGAAAAATGGTTTACTATATGATATAAATTTTCATAACTTTATCATTTATAGGCCATTTGGAACCATTTTTCTTGATAACGAATTTAATATATTTTAATCTTTAAAGAAATTCTATGGGTGCCCCTCCCCTCAATTATAAAAGGGCACGCCTCCTTTCTCTTCTTCACATCAATTTGATCCTTCTAGATCAACTAAAATCTAATAAGTTATATTTTACACTCATATAGAGACATTTATAGGTTATTTTCTTCCCAAAAAACTTACCTTAGATCCCTTAAGAGGATATTTAAATGAGTTTTTTCAAAGAATAGATAATTGCCTTAACTAGTCACCTAATTTTTAATTATTCTTTTAAGTCCTATAAATCTATTATATTATTAATAAAATAATAATTAAATTTTATTAAATATAAAAAAATTATTATTATGAACCACCTTAATTCACCCTCTTTACATCAACTGGTAAGTGAAAATATTGCTCATATGTACGTACGACTTACCGTCTCCATGTAGCAATACAATTCATTTCTCAGCTCCATCTTTTATAAATCAGTATTATGATGGTTTTAATGTTTATATATGATAATTATGACATAAATATAATTATTTAATGATAATAAATTATCTATCTTTTTATGTTCCAAACCATTGGAAAATGATAATGTTGATCGTGCGTACGTGTAGACTACCACCTCCATAAAGCAATGTGATTAGTTTTTTATTTCTGTTTTAATTGCATGGTAATATGGATGGATGTAATAGATATATATGATATATATTATATAATAATTATTCTATAAATGTTATTTATTATTTACCTTTAACTTTTCCATCCTTCGAAAAAAATGAAAAATATCGTTCATGCGTATGTACGGCCTACCATCTTCATGAATGATATAATTCATTTTTTCATCTCTTTATTTTATGAATGTATTTAAACATTTATTTAATGAATATATATTATATCTATATCTTGATTAAAATTATATATATTATGGAACTATGATCAAAATACTATTACCAAATCTACCAAACCAGAACAGACATGAAAAATGATGCAGATAACACGTGAAATAATGATTTTAATAAAGTGGTAAAAATAGGTGATAAAAGGTCATAAGTAAATAATATATGGTATGATATATATGATTATTATTCCTTAATATATTTATAATAAATATATATTTATTATATAGGAGTTTCCAATGACTGTGAAGGAATTCAGACCTAATTTAAGGGATTTTAATCTCACTTTTATTTCATAGGACACATTCCTTATAAAAAATCATATGAAAATTATGGGTATTTAAATATCCATATAAGGTATTTATTACATGGGACTTATGATTCAAAAGTTACAAAAGTGGTAAGGGTTTTATGTTACAATCTCATTATTTATTGGGGTTGTTTATTATTATGTTTCCAATGATGAAATATTATTATTTAACTCTAAAGAAACTTATGAATTTTATTCTTATATTATTATTTCTTTAAAATATATTTTTTACATACATTTTCCTCACCTTAGTTTCTCAATATACTGAAAATATATTTTTAAGGGAAATCAACTATATTTTTCTCTTCTAGAGAAAAAAATTATTTTCCCATATCCATTTTTTGTAAAAATATTTTAATGTTGGTTTTTAATATTCTCCTATGATTTTTTAAAGACATTTTTACCCATGTTTTAATTTTTTTTAAAAGTTTAAAAATTAATAATCTTGTTGTTATCTAAATGAGGTAATTTTTTTATTTCTTTTACAAAAGTGAAAAATTAATGTTTTCTTTTAACTTATACGATATAAAAGGAATTTTCAATAGTGATGGGTGCTCAATGATTTAATATTCCCTCAAAAGTTTTCATGTTTATTTTAAAATAAAATTTTTCATAATATTTTCGAAATTTTTTTATTTTAATTAATTCATTTCAAAATGGAAATGTGATTTTCCACAAAATAAATTAATGATTTTTTAATGGTATTTCTATTTACCAAAGGAAAACCCCCTTGATTTTACTTATTATTTAGTGGTAATATGATCAAAGTATAACATCATTATTCTTTCTCTATATGTTTAATTTTTATGATGAAATGATGTTTATAAAAAAATTTCTTTTTCCATGGGTTATGCTATGATGAAATAATGAAATGTTTATAAAACTCATTCCTTTTCCATGGGTTATTCTATGCTAACATGTTTATGAAACCCATTTCTTTTCATGGTATCTTATATGATAGATGTTTTATAATATTATAGCACACAAATGTATGGTTTTCATTATGTGATAGTGGTTATGTTATAACCAATGATAGTGGTTATGTAATAACCAAGGATAGTGGTTATGTTATAACCAAGTGTAGTGGTCACATTATAACAAAGCATGGGTGGGACCTATATCTCCCTCCAATGCATTGGTTAAATATTGATATATTATGAGATAAAAAGGACTAGAAAAGGGAGGGAAACCAGTTTAGTAAAGGACTTTCTCCACTATGATAGTCATGAAAGTGAACCTTGACTACTAATATGGGTTGGGGAGTGAACTCATTCCACTATAACAGTCTTGGAAATAAGGATTTACTAATAAGGAAATATGTTTCTATGCTTATGTGTATGCCAAAAACTTATGTCTTATGCCAATGTTATGCTCTCTTGGATCATGTTCTTTGATTCCATTATGATTAATGACTTATGAGCTACTGAGTTTTATGTTATGGATCAATATTATGATCTATTATATGTGGGGTATGATTTTAAAATGTTATGTTATTTTTATTATACCCTTATGTTCATATTTTTCTCAAGTGATCATTAATATCTACCTTTTTTACCCTTACTGAGCATCTGAGCTCACCCTTTCTTATGTTCCCTTTCCCCAGTTTATGAAGAAAGGTATTAAGTATGATATGTATAATAAGGGTTCTATTTATAAATAAACATAGTAGGATATAATGTAGATATTTTATAAAATATTTTTTTATATGTCCATGATTCGAAAGCCACTGGACCTATATGATTCTAACATGGATCGTTATGTTATGTAATGAATATTCATCTACTAAGATATGGTATCTATGTATAAAAGGTATGGTTCATTATAATGATGGGTTTGGATGAATTTAAAAAAAAATCCCTAAGTTGATGGGTGATTTTCCTATTTTTATATCCTCATCCACGTTAAGAATTAGAAGTTAGCTAGAAATATCATGCCTTAAACTCCAACTAGCACATCATCCAAAAATCCCACTAAGAAACTAGTGGATCTTTTTATGAGATGTATCACCACTATTATGGAATTAAAATCCTACATATTCAAGTAATTAAATATTTATTGAAGAAATAAATTAATAGAACACCTATATCCCAAAAATAAATATATAAAGTTAAATATTCATTGGTTTATGGAAAAGAAAATATCATTAGATCATGAAATGTGGTAAGTAATTAAGGTATGATCAGGGATGATACACTTATTCCTAAGTTTATCTTATTATTACCATGAAGCCTCCTATTATTTTTTAAAAACTCCTTGAAAAATCTGGAAAAAATGGGGATTTTTTAGTGCCACTAGAAGAGGGATATTAATTTACACTTTCTAAAAAATATCTAGAATTTATTTTTTAAGTGGTTATTTCTAGATATTATTTGATTACATCAATATTGATAGGAATGGGAGTGGTAAGTCTTTTTTATCCCTTTATTTGATTTCTAGTGATATTTATTGTCACGTTTTACTTAGTCTATCCTTTTCCTATTACACTTTATTTTATTCTTTTGGAGGTTGTTTTTCTAACATATACCCAGGATTTTCAGAATTCCTAAATTTATTCTCTTCTAGTTCTAGTTGACTTCGTATGGGTTTAGGTGTGGCTGGTGGTGGGATCACTTTGACACTTATTGTTGTTATGATAATAATATTCACTATTTGGTTAGTTAATGTTTGGGATGAAAATTTTCCTATATTTATAGACAATATCTCTACAATATTTTCAACCAATATTATCTATTTATCAACTCTAATCTTTAACTCCTCATCCTAAAATCCTTGGTGTTGCTATTTTATGGGTTGTTCACTATTTGAGAGTCATTAAAAAGGATTATTTTGTTGGGAATGGGTTTTATTATTGGGTTTATTTTATGATTGTTGTAAATGTGGTGGTGTGTGTTGGTGTGGTTGGTTTTTCTACTGAAATGGGGGCTAATTTGGGTAGTTATTTTGGTAGGGGTCTATCCTAGTTCTGTTGATTTTCAAATCCAACATAGACTTGGTTAGGTTCGCTCCATCCTTGTTTATTTTGGAATTACTTTGTCTAAACTTTTTCAATGTAATATTCCATTTCCTAAACTTCATTATACTAGTCAGTAAAATGGAAAGGTTATGAGCATAATCCATATACCTTATTTTGTTCTTATTGTTCACTAACTTATTTTAGATCCATATGTATGGCCAAAAAAGTTATCTATTAAATATTTGTTTCTTATAAAGTAAATGAATTATAATTTCTTAACAAATGAATACATCTTATTTCAATACCTCTTATACCAAATTTTTGTGAGTTTTGTTCTATATTCTCAATCAATCCCTTTGTTTCCACTTTTAACTTTTTAATCGATTCTCCTCTAGATGATACATCCAAAATATTTCAATCATTAACAAGAAGTACTTTAAAAAAGAACACAAGGAAGTGTTTTTATTCTATGACATGATTTTGGCAGCTAGTAATGAGATTTTTGAATCTCTCCTAGTACACTTAAATTTATTCTCCTAAATATTTTCCATAACACCTAGAGATTTTAGAATATATTTTTCTCTGAATTAATACTATGTTTGATAGATTGTTTCACATATAAAACTGAACTAAAGTGATCTATGAAATATTAAATGAATATTATTAATAAAATATAATAATAAAAAACCTATATTAAATAAAAATATTATAATCAATTATAAATTTATATATAAATTTGATTACAAACACTTATAGTTTTAAAAGGGAGTTATTTTATAAAATTATTTTTCTTTATATATTGAAATTTAATTTAAAAATTAAATATTTAAATTTTAGAACTTTAATGTTTCAAAATGAACATTATTTTTAATTTTAATATGTCAAAATTATCTTATGGTGGTTTTTTCCATGTTTTCTAAAATAATTGTTTTAGGTGAATAATGAAAAGGTACTTATTTTTCTAATACTATCACTTTTTTAAAATTAAAGTTTTTGAAACTTTTTTTCTATAAATATATATATAAATAACTTAAAATAAATATATTGAAATTAAAAAACCCATATTTAACATTTTGGAAACATAAGTAATATTTTACTCTAAAAACTATTTTTATTCACTTAAATTAAATTTTAGTTTTCATCACTTACAAAAATTAAATCTAAAAAATAGATTTAATATTTTATATTTGAATGTTTATATTATTTAAAACTTTCACTTTCATTTTTAGGAAAAAAAGTATGATTACTAGGATTAAAGTTAATTACCTTGAAAATGGTTAAACTATTATTTTTTATATTTTTTGACAATTACTTTATTAACATTGTGTAATTTTTTATCAAATAAATTAAAATAATAATTACTCTATTATAATTATTAAACCTATATATAAATATATTAAAACTCATTCAATTGGTAAACAATACTAAATATGATTAAGAACACTTAACTGTAAAAACAACATTTTTTATACAAAACAGTTTTTCTATATATTAAATATTTTCATTTAAAAGTTAATTTTATATTATTTATAAATTAAATTAGATTATATAGTGAATAAATTTAGGTTTATAAAACCCAAATTTCTTATGATGGTTTATATTATATTTTTATTAAATCATAAATTACTTAGGTGGAAACTAGTTACCATGGTAAAAATAAAAAGAAAGGTAAAAGTAAAAAACATCAGAATAAATGACTTGAAACATGTTTAAAAAATGTGTTAAAATGAGTGGTGGAGGTTATATCCACCTTATCTCACCTCATACTTCATTATTTATCACTTTTGGAACCATTTAAGCTTAAATAGTGTCATTCCATTATTGAAAAATAATGGGTGTTCAAAAAAGTTCCCTTTTATACACTTATAAAATGGGATCACTTGTACCCACTAAAAGTTACACATGCCATTCAAATTATAATTGAAACCCTAGAAAATTTTACTTTGATATAATTCACTTACATGAAATTAATCCCCTTTTCAGCATAATTTAGCCTAATCCCCTCATTTCCAAGGATAATTGCGAGATAATTTTCAAGGTGCTAAAGTGAGAATTACTTAATCCTTATCCTTTTTTTCTTAATATTTATATTCAAAACTTCCCTAAACAAGGTAATTTAATGAAATAAGTATAATTAGTAGAATAATTTTTTTTATTAAAGTAAAAAGTCCTTATTTATTCCTTTATATCCACTTAGAAAAACAAATGAACATTGATCATGCATATATGTGGACTACCATCTCCACGATGTGATATCTTCCAATTTTCACCATTTCCTATATTTGATGGTTATAAGGATTTAATTGAAGAATATATGTTAAAAATATAATTTAATTATTATTATAAAGATAAAAATTATAGTCCACCCTCATTACATCTCATTCTTGGAGGCATGAAAATGTTAATCGTGCGTTGTGCGGACTACCGCCTCCACGAAGTGACATTTTTTTCTTATTGATTTTCATTATTTATCCAAAACAATTAAAATATGATTAAATTACTTAAAAATATATAAATAATATAATTATTATTTTTTAATAATTATATTATGACAAAAGAAACCACTTTCATAACCATAATCTTCCATTAAATATGGTCTATTCATGTTTGGGTTGGTCTAACCACATACTTGAACAATGATATAAAACTCTATTGTGTACAACAATAGGAAATTAAAAGCTAATATTATAATAATTTAATAATCTTATCATGATTGGTTTATGGTTTTTGAAATTTTATATTATGTATTTAACTTATTATTAATATATCATGTTTGACCGCTAAAATTACAGAAATATTCCAACACTGATTCAATTTTCACAAAAAAATATATAAAAAACTTATTAAATGACATAATAGAATTGTAAATAAATATAAGTTATATTTTATAGTACCTTTAATGATCTATTAATTTTGAACTTGGTAGTAAATAATGGGAACCAAAATAACCATCATAAAGCATGCATGAAAGAATTAAAGTCGTTGACACCTGATGGTAAAAATAAATATTACTAACTAATGTATTCATAATAAATGATCATAAGTGAAGTGTATATAAGTTAATTTATATGAATAATGTTCTGAAATATAATATTATGATATTTATGTTTTTGTATAGGATGTTAGATCAAATTTGACTAAGTGGGGAAACAAGGTGAGGGTTTCTTGTCTCAATCTTCACCCTTTGAAACATATTTCTTATCATACACTATTTTTTATTTTTACTGGTGTATCTATTAACCTTTTAATATTTTTTATCACGATCCTTTCTTTATTTATGATATACAATTTTTTCATATGAAATCATATCCTTTAAGGGGTATTTATTTTAACTCTTCAATGATGTAAGGGGTTCTTTGTATCTGAATTAATTCATTAGGATTAATTCTTATTGTGCACCATGATATCATTAAAATGGTGTAATTATTTCCCAATGACAAAATTTTTACCATATTAATGTAAATAATTGGATTTTGAGAAAAATATTTTATTCTTTCTTTACATGTCTTTCAATTAAAATGATACTTAAGTTGTAATAATTTTTGTTAAATCAACTCACTTTATTGACTTAAAATACTTATTCTTGATCTTATTTCTCCAAATATTGGATTATTCTGCCCAATAATTTTATTTCATGGTACTTTATCTTTCTATATGGAGATAAAACCATTTTAATTAAAATATTTTACCTTGAAAATGTTCTTTATGAAAAATTATATCATTATTGAGAATAATTATAATCCTCTTTAATGATGTTTCCCCTCCTTATCCATATTTTCCTTTCCTGCTAATTTTCTCTATTGTATTTGAAAACCTAATTATGTATTATCTCAAGTTACCTATATATTTTCCTTCTCCTCTTTTCAAAAGGACATTTCGTTATCTCCTTTTATGATTTCATCTTTCAACAAAGGTATTTCAAAATATTTAAAAAGGTTTTCTATCCTTTCAAAATAAAATGTGTTATCATATACTCCACAATTATTTATTTTTAAGGATCTATTATTTAATTTTATTTTTAAAAGTAAATTGTTTCAAAATATTTCACTTCACCTTTTTGAAATTTACTTTTGAAAGTGACATGTAACTTCTTCTTTTATGAAAATGTTGATTTTTTATAAAAATTATTTTATTGTTTCACATATATTTTCCAAATAATCTCAAAAATATTTGGTTCCTTGGATATTTAATTTCCTTAATAAACCTCTTATTTCTATTATACTACTTTGGGGGATTAAACTAGTGGAAATATGTTACTACCTTGTTATTTCTTAATAATTGAATGTTTTTTATTTTTCTTCCAATAATTTTCCTCCTTCAAAACTCTATACTTATTTCCTTTGATTGAAGGGTGTTCACTAATATTCCATATATAAATTTATAGGGGGAAATATTGAGCAAATTTTATACCCTTTATCTATACTATGTAAATATAATAGGCTTTATTATCTTGATTGAAGTGTATTTACCTATAATTTTACTAAATGTATTAGGATACCCATTTATTTTCCATAGTTTTATCATGTTATGATTATTGATAGAATTATAAATGATTTCTTTATGTGATTACAATTGAAAAGGAAATGAATCCCATTTGATTTCTATGGGCTCTTTATGATATTATGAATGATTTATTTCAAGTGGAACACATGTAATAATGGATGAATGAAAGGTGGGGTCCTCAATCATGTCACGACCCATCCCCCAGGGCCCATGCTGTGACTACCCCAAGCCCACCTTCCAAAGTCTAGGGGATGGCGACTAGCATCGGAAAGGCATATCCCTATAACGAGAAGGAATTTCCTTTAAACCTGTACAAACACATAGACTAGAATGAAACAAGAAGTAACCACTAAGTGAACCGCTGTAATAAAAGAGTGATGAAAGTAAAAAAGGGGCTGGAATACAAGCCCAAATAGAAAAGTACAAGTACAACTAAAAATTATAATACAACTGGAAAAAGGGAAACAACTTCTAGGTCTTCCTCTGAAGATCCTACCCAAAGGGTTGGTACAGATCACCTCCTCAGAACTCTATGTCTGCCAGTCTCCTTTGCGTACCATCTAGTCCTAGCTCCCTCAAACCTTAGCCCAGCTGCTCGTTATCTTCACAAGACACAACAAGGTGAAGGCGAAGCCCATGCAGGGGTGAGTATAACAATACCCAAGGACCCCGAGACCACTGAAAGTATCTCATAATTCCACAAAGGAAAACCAAAAAGCATGATCTCAGTCACAAAACACAAAAAATAGACACATCTCAATTAGAGTCTCAGCTCAAAGCAGGTTTTCAATGAAGTATAGAAGTACAGATGACTAGTCACGAAGCTAAATCATCTCACTCTGTCAAGAGGCACTACTGCTGACCATATAGAGTATGACCCACACAAGATCGATAGGTAACTAACCCCCACAATGACCCACCCAGGATCTGATCCTCCCAGGATCGATAGGTAACTAACCCCTACAATGACCCACACAGGATCGGTATATCGCTGAACCACGACAGGCCGCTCTAAGGCTGGTCCTCGTCAGGTCGTGAGGTGTTGATCCATATAGGACCTCCAGGTGCTGATCCACACAGGACCACTAGGTGCTGACCCACATAGGGTCGCTCAGTGCTGACCCACACAAGATCTCTCAATGCTAACCGTTGTATGGTCTGTCTCCAACCTCCACCTCACTACCAGCTACTGGATTCCCGCTCATAGCACGCTTGATTCTGGGAGAACTGCTCCTCAATCCATCATTTGTATTTCAAATGGGACGAATCTCTACAAATGGGGTAACCCAAATTACCTCAATGTCATAAGGGTTCCAACACGATGGACGACACATCAATCAGACTCCCGATCTGTGAGTTTTAAGTGTTTTAGTTCTGGGGGACTGGTTGGATTTGGGTTTGATCCAACCCGGTCATACTCCAACTGTCTCTAAAACTCAAGTGGAGTATACCAAAAAGGATTGTCTTGATCCAATGGCCCCAACTCCGCAGACGGTTCATCAAGATGACGCCTGGTTCCCAAGTTATGGCCCTTTAAAAGTTTCTGAGCCTGGTTGGGCCTAGGTCTGGTCTGACCCGGTCGGACTAACCCGTCCTGATCCGGTCAGGGCTGGGCCGCGGTGGAATCTCCCCACTAGGCCAAGGTCTGGCCCGACCCTCAAGGTGGAATCCTGCAAAGGCGGCCCACAAAGGTGTCCCACAAAGGCGGCCCGCAAGGGTGGACCAGCCCACAAAGGGGCGGCCTACTAGGGAGGCTGTCTGGTCACGATGGAGCTCGTCCCACGCTAGAAATGGGGGAAACATTCCCCCAGGTATCCAGAATAGCCCAGGGCCGTTCGGTTTTGAGAAAATGGTGGCGCCACACGGGAATCGCTCGGTCTCAATGGAACCTACTGAAGGTGCGGGTTCTGCCACCATCGCATCTTTGGTTGTGGCTTCTGTTCACCGGTGGCGTGCTGGTCATGATGCCTCCCTTTCCGCAGCTAGCTGACGAGCCGGCTGCCTCCTCCATTCACTGTGGCTGACAAGTCGCAGCCTCTTGCTTACTAGCAGCGCACGACAGTGCGCTGCACCTCCTCTGCGGTTGGCCAGTGTCGGCCGTTCTGATGAATGCCATATCTTTGTATTTCTAACTCCTTTTTACGGCACTTTTCGGAGCATTTCCTTATTCATAGCTGGTCCGTGTTGCCGTGTTGTTAGTATTCAACGGAGAGCGCAAGGGTGTAGCAAGGTAGCTGAGGGTTCGGGCCAGGTTCGTTAGTCCTGCGCCCTCTGTGTTATCTCGTAACATGAGGGAGGATAAAGGGGTTTGATAAAATCACATGAATTAAAAACAATAAATCAAAACCCCTACCTGGAATCATTGGAGAAACGCCTGTGGTTAAAGGTGGGTCATTGTTCTTCATTCCCTCAACAAGATTCCAACGATGTCGCTTAATCTTCGATCTTCGTCTCGGGGTTTTGGTGTCTCTTGTCACCGCTTTCTATAACCAGCTCTGTCCTCCAAGGGTTTAGCATCACGGTACTACTTCATCACTTCGTTGTTGGGCAAAGCTATGTCGGTACCTTCCCCCAAGCTCTATATATATAGAATAGGGGGAGGGTAAGTAACGACGTTGGGAATTAATGGGGCTCATTAATTATGAAGCTTTCTAATTTATCCAAAATTGTTGTTACTTAGATTGTAGGGTCAATCCATTTAATAGATTGACACACCGCTGGCCCCACACACCACTTATTCGTTGGAGGTTAAGAAAGAAAATAAAATAATAAAATTATTTCATTTCATTTCTATTAAAAAGTCACAAAACATAACTTTTTCTCCCCACCAACTTTGATCAAAGTAAAGTCTCCCTTAATCTAATCTCATTGCTTGGATTCAATGGTTCCTTCATATTTTTAATCTGAGAAATGGTTAAAAATTTATAAAACACCACCCATGCATTTATTGGATGTACCTTAAAAAAGTTCAGAAATTCATTCAGGGCACACTGGGCCTCGAAATCAGTCGCCATCAATTTTTGCAAATTTGTAATTATTCTATATAATTAAAAACATTACATGGAATATACGGGTCTTTAAATTCTCCCCACCTTAAGTCATTTCATCCCCAAAAGCTACAACATAGTCTAAGGAAAGAAAAGGGGGTACTGAGAACAAATCTAAGCCTCCTGCACCCATGTGCTCTCCTAGAGGTTCTCGTGCTGCCAGCGAACGTGCACTAGAGGTATCGACCGCCCATGGAGGACCTGCTCCCATCGATCCTCAATATCCACTAGAACCTATGTAAATGTTGCCCCATCATCGAAGTTCAGCTCTCCGTGGTTGATGATGTGAGATGGGTCATGCACGTATCTCCCCAACTGGGATACGTGGAAGACGTCGTGCACCCTCTCCAACTACGGTGGAAGTGCCAAGTGGTATTCCACTGCTCTTATCCTTTGAAGTATTAGAAAAGGTTTGATAAACCTCAGTGATAACTTTTCGCCTCGGCCAAATATTCATATTCCCTATCGGGGAGAGACTCACAAGAATATGTGGTCCCCCTCCTGGAACTCCAAAGGTCTCCATCTCCTGTTAGTATAAGACTTTTGTCTGCTCTTTACAGTCTTCATCCACTCTTGGATGACCTGCACCTTCTCAGTGGTAGCTCATACCAACTTTGGACCCATAAGTGTTGACTCCCATGGGTCTATCCAGCATATAGGTGATCTGCAAGGTCAACCGTATAGGGCCTCTAATGGTGCTATAGTGATGGTGGAGTGATAACTATTGTTGTATGTGAACTCCACCAAGGGCTGATCCTCCCAACTAAGGCCAAAATCTAGGATGCATGCACAAAGCATTTCCTCCATTGCTTTTATGGCCCGCTCTTTCTGATCATCCGTATGAGGGTAAAAGACGGTGCTCAAACACTGCTGAGTCCTGAATGCCTCTTGTAATCCCTTCAAAAACCAGGATGTAAAACGTGTGTCACAGTCAGAGATGATCGTTGATGTCACCCCATGAAGTCTCACAATATTGTATATGTAGAGGCATCTCAATCCCTCTATTGATCCCTACTCTCGGATAGGTAGGAAGTTGGAAAAGTTAGTGAGTCGTTCAATGATCACCCATATGGAATCATGTCCCCTGGACATACGTGAAATCCTTGTCACAAATTCCAAGGAGATCCCATCCCACTTACACTCTGGAACCTCTAGTGGTTGTTCTAAGATTGTTGAAACCTGATGCTCGGCCTTCACTTTCTAACAAGTGAGCCATCGAGAAATAAACTTCGCTACATCCTTCTTCATCCCTGGTCACCAGTGCTGACGTCGGAGGTCCTGGTACATCTTCTCTACACCATGATGTACTTCCATAGGGGACGTATGTAACTCCCTCAACAACTCCTCTCGTAATGCCACTGATACCATGGTACGTCCTCTAAAGAGGATGATGTACTCCACACCTTCATAAAATCCTTCAGGTGCATGTACTGAGGATATCTAAGCACATCGAGCCTCACAACCAGTGTCCCCAAGTTGCGTCTCCCTGACTCACTGAAGGAGTGGGGGAGTGACTATCATATACTGGAGGTAAGCTACTCCATCTCTATCCATGAAAGATATCTACATTGTGGCCAGCTACTATGTCGCCTCACTCAACAACTATAGACCAGACCTCCTGCTGAGTTCATTTGCAACCACGTTACCCTTCCCAGGAGTATAGACTATCTCAAAGTTATAGTCCTGGAGGAAATCTAGCTATCTCTATTGTCTCAGGTTTAGGTCCTTCTAAGAGAAGATATACTTGAGACTCTTTTGATCAGAGAATACTATAAAGCATTCACCCATCAAGTAATATCACCACATCTTCAAGGAGAAGACCACTGCAGCTAACTCCAGGTCATGGGTAGCGTAGTTCTTCTCTTGTTTTCTCAGTTTTCGCGAGACATAGGTGATCACTGCTCGCTCCTACATCAGGACACACCCAAGTCAAGTCCCTGATGCATCGCAGAAGACTACATACCCAATGGCTTCTTCTAGTAGCCTCAAGATGGGGGCACTCATCAGTCTCTACATCAGATCCTGAAAAATCTACTGGCATATCTCCATCCACACGGAGGGATTCCCCTTCTTCTTCAATGCTGAAAAGGGTGCCACAAATCTAGAAAAGTTACGTACAAATCTCCGGTAGTAACCAGCCAATCCTAGGAAACTCCACACCAAGGTCACACTTCTGGGTGGCTCCCAAGTAAGTACAACCTCTATCTTAGCTGGATCCACTGTAGCTCCAGCCTCTAAGATAACATGTCCTAGAAAGTGGACCTCTCATATCCAGAACTGACACTTTGAGAGCTTACCATAAATATGGTTCTCTCGGAGTGTATCCAGAACTATCTGCAGAAGATAGGCATACTCCTCCTCCATCGCTGAGTATATCAAGATGTCATCGATGAATACCACAACAAAGCAATAGAGGTATGGCTGAAAGATCTTGTTCATGAGTCTCATGAACATTTCTAGGGTGTTGGTCACTAAAAAAGGCATAAAAAAGAACTCATAGTGGCCATACCAACATCTGAATTCCATCTTCTGCACATCCTCATCTTGTACTCTGAGCTGATGATAGCCTAATCTAAGGTCTATCTTTGAAAACCAAGGATCTCCCTTCAGCTGATCAAAAAGATCATAAATACTCAGTAGTAGATACTTGTTCTTCACGGTCACTTGGTTGAGGCATCGATAGTCCACATAGAGTCTCAAACTCCCATCTTCCTTCTTGGTGAAAACAATCGTGGCTGCCCATGGAGAAACGCTAGGCCTTAGGAACCCCTTGCTCTGTAAGTCCCCCAACTGTACCCGTAACTCAAGAATCTCTACAGAAGCCATCTGATATGCTGGTGTAGATATTGGTGTCATCTCGGGGTATAGGTCGATGTGAAATTCTACATCTCTGTTAGGAGGTAGTCCTAGAACATCATCAGAAAAGACATCGATATACTAGTCCACCACTACAGGATAGCTCGGAATCTCAACATCTACTGCTCTGAGGGTAAGGCTAGCCAACTTATGTGTAATTGGTTTCACCCTCCTCTAGGTAAGTCCATCCTATGCTGCAAAGGTTCCCTTCTCACCAGTGAAGGAAAACCTGGTCCCATCTGTGCGGACACACCGCACTTTGCGCCTAATATAGTCAATTTGAGCATGGATTGTGGATAACCAGTCCATACCCAAGATGATGTCGTAAGGCCTCGACGCCGCTACTAGGAGATCCCAGCCGAAGCTCTCACCTCCTAGAGTAATCTCACACTGTTGTCACCAGTGTGTAATCATCGAATCTTCTCTCTTAGGATTATATATCCGTGAAGATAAATCCAACGGCTCCACTGGAATCTCCGAGATCTGAACAAGGGTCATGGAAATAAAAGAGTGACTGGAACCTGTGTCTATAAATACTACAGCTAAGGTGAAGTAGGCCCAGATCATACCTCTAATCATCTATGGAGCGATGTGGTCGTAGGCCTCACTATCTTGGAGCTGGGCTCATCCTTGTCCACCTGCTCCCTATGGTCAGGGTGGACCACCTGGTGGTGGTGGCAGTAGAACCTCATATCGCCTCCCACCACCTTCTGCACGGACAAATCCTCTGTCACGTCCACTTGCTGCCTGTGGACCTCCTCGATCGAATCTATGCCTCTTCCTTGGCAGTCCCTCAACCGTCTGTTGGTCATCCATACAGCGGGCCAGGCAGTCGCGATCCATGTGACCCTACTTGTCGCACGTGTAACACTACTTTTCCCTCACCTGACTTCCTATGCCTCACGAGCCCCACACCTCCAGCCTTGCGTCCCAAGGTTGTCCACCAGAAGGTCTGGTCTACTTGGACCTCTGTGTCATCAGCCTGCGGCCTGCTACAAATCACTCTGCTACCTGGCGTCTGGTGGTGGCTCTCGTTGTGGGTGCCTTCTCAGCTAGGAAGCTCTCCGCCAAAAGCACTCGCTCTATCACCCCATCCTGAGTCGGTATGATGAGCGATACCATCGATGCTCTGATCTCTCATCAGAGACACTGCTCAAAGGTCTGGTCCTGGAAGAAAGGGTCTCATACCATGTCGGTGGAGTAGCGGGAGATATTAGTGAACCTCACTGAGTATTGGCCCACTGTCATGTTTCCCTACTATAAGTGCATCATCTCCTGTATATGCATAGAGCTTAAGGTCATTGGGACAAACTATGCCCTAAAAAGGGTCCAAAATTCCGCCAGGATGAGGGTTGCCTCATTGTGTATCTGGAGCATCAAGCTCTACCATATTCCTACTGTTTCCTAGAAGAGACTGGCTGAAAGGATCACCATAAGGTCAGATGGTGTCCCAACCAGGTAGAAAACTCTGACTACGGCCTCCAACCAGTCCTCTGCCGCCTGCAGGTCTATCTCGCCTTGGAAACTCAGAGGCCTCTGCCACTGAAACTCGTGCAATGCGCTCAGTCGACGTGTACCCTCTACTGGTGGGGTTGGTGGAAACGGTTTCCCAATAGGTAGTGGTGCTTCTGGTACACCACCTGAAGGTGCTAACGCCATAAGAGGGCCCTGCACCGAGGCCTCATCGCTCAGTGGTCCGTCATTGCGTACTCTCTTAGGAATCCTGGTTGGTTGTCTATGTGGTGTCATACTGAAAGAAGACAGGTGTTCCACGGTCAAAAAGTTATACCTGGTGAGATGACTCAAGAAGAAATCAAAAGGAAAAACTTTCCAAAAACACATGAAATCAATGTTTTTGTGTATCGAGTTAGAAATCAGAATTCGGGGTCTTGGTTTATGGATACGTCAGCCGCCGCACCAACACTGGACTCCCCGAACTGAAAAACCACACTCATAATGCTTAAAAATATTGCAACATTTAAAAGATCAGGGTCCTAGTTCTTCGGTAGAACTGAATCCTCTGATACCACATTTTCACGACCCGTCCCCTGAGGCCCATTCCGTGACTACCACAAGCCCTCCTTCCAAAGGCTAGGGGATGGTGACTAGCATCGGAAAGGCATATCCCTATAACAGGAAGGCATTGCCATTAAACCTATAAAAACACACATACTAAAACGTAACAAGAAGCAACCACTAAGTGAACCGCTGTAGTAAAAGAGTACTAAAAGTAAAAAAGGGCCAGAATACAAGCCCAACTAGAAAAGTACAAGTACAAGTGAAAAGTATAATACAACTGGAAAAAGGGAAAAAACTCATGGGTCATCTTCCGAGGATACTACCTGAAGGGTAGGTATAGACCACCTCCTCATCACTCTACATCTGCTCATCTCCTCCATGTACCGTCTAGTCCTGTCTCCCTCAACCCTCAACACAGTTGATCGTCATTTGCACAAGACACAATAAGGTGCGGGCAAAGCCCATGCGGGGGTGAGTATAACAATACCGAGTAGGGACCCTAAGACCCCTGAAAGTCTCTCAGAATTTTACAAAGGAAAACCATAAATCATGATCTCAATCACAAAACACATGAAATATACATAGCTCAATTATATTCTCAACTCAAACTAGGTTTTTAGTGAAGTATAGAAGTACAAATGATTAGTCGTGAAGCTAGATCATCTTACTTTGTCAAGAGGCACTGCTACTAAATATACAGAGTCTGACCCACACATGATCAATAGGTAACTAACCCCCGGAATGACCCACACAAGATCTGATTTTCCCAGGATCGATAGGTAACTAACCACCGCAATGACCCACACAGGATCTGACCCACAGAGTATCGGTATATCACTGAACCGTGATGGGACACTCTAAGGATGGTCATCATCGGGTCATGAGGTGATGATCCACACATGACCCCTAGGTGTTGATCCACATAGGACCTCTAGGTGATAACCTACATTGGGTTTCTCGGTGCTGACCCACACAATATCGCCCGGTACTAACCTCCGTATGGTCTGTCTCGAACCTCTGCCTCACTACCAGCCATTGGATTCCTGCTCATAGCACGCTCGATTCTGGGAGAATCGCTCCTCAAGCCATCAGTCGTATTTCAACCATCACTAAGATCCAAAAGGGGGGTAACCCAAAGGACCTCCATGTAGTAAGCATTCTAACACGACATACGGCGCGTCAATCGGACGCTCGGTCTGTGAGTTATAAGAATTTTAGTTCAGGGGGGCTGGTTGGATTTGGATTTGATCCAAACATCCATACTTAAAATGTCTCCAAAACTCAAGTGAAGTATAAAAAAAAGGATCTTCTCAATCCAAGGGCACCAACACCGCAGACGGTTCGTCAAACGAACACCCGGTTCCCAAGTTATGGCCCTTTAAAAGTTTGTAGGCCCGGTTGGGCCTCGGTCCGGTCCGACCCGGTCAGACTGACCCAGCCCAACTGAGTGTGGTTTGGCTTGTGGTGGACTCAGCCCAATAGGCTGAGGACCAGCCCAGACTGCAAGGGCGGCCCGTGAAGGGATGGCCCAGCCCGCAATGGGCGGCGGCCTGGTTGGGTGGCGACCCGCTAGGGCGGTGTCCTGGTTGCACTGGACCGCGGCCCGCACTGGTAAGGGGGGAAATGTTCCCCCCGGTATCCCAAAGAGCTCGGGGCCATTCGGTTTTGAGAAAACAGCGGTGCCACACCGACGTCACCCGGTCGCCGTAGAACCTGTCGGAGGCACATGTTCTGGCTCTGTCACGGCTTCGGTCGTGGCTTCTATTTGCTGGTGGTGCGCTGGTCGCGCTGCCTCCCTTTCTGTGGTCAGCTGATGAGGTGGCCGCATCCTACATTCTCTGTGGCTGACGAGTTATGGCCTCTTTCTCACCGGCGGCATGCGACGGCATGCCGCACCTTTTCTGCAACTAGCCACTGCTGGCTATTCCGATGACCGCCACAGCTTCGTGTCATGGCCTCCTTTTTACGGTGCTTGTTAGGGCACTTCCTTCTTCATAGCTGGTCAGTGTTACTACGTTGGAGGTATTCAACAGAGAGCACAAGGGTGTAGCAAAGTATCAGAGGGTTCGTGCTAAGTTCGTTAGGTCTGCACCCTCCGTGTTCTCTCGTAACATGAGGGAGTATAAAGGGGTTTGATAAAATCACTTGAATTCAAAACAAGAAATCAAAACCCCTACCTCGAATCGTTAGAGAAATTTCCATGGTTGAAGGTGGGTCGGTGTTCTTCATTCCCGCAATAGTCTTCCAATGATATCGCTCGATCATCGATATCTGGCTCGAGGTTTTAGTGTCGCTTGTCACCGCTTTCCAAAATTGGCTCCATCCTCTAAGGGTTTGGCATCATGGCACTCCTTCAGCACTTTGTTTCTTGGCAAAGCTATGCTGGTACCTTCCCCCAAGCTCCATATATATAAGAGAGGGGGAGGGTCAGTAATGAAATTGGGAATTAATGGGGTTTATTAATTAGGAAGCTTCCAAATTTCCCCAAAATTGTTGTTACTTAGATTGTAGGGTCAATCCATTTAATATCTTGACACACCGTTGGCCCCACACACCACTTATTCGTTGGAGGTTAAGAAAGAAAATGAAATAATAAAATTATTTCATTTTATTTCTTTTAAAAATTCACAAAACTTAAATTTTTCTCCAGACCTACTGTGGTCAAAGTAAAGTCTCCCTTAAGTGAATCTTGGCACTGCAAATTCAATGGTGCCCTCAGATTTTTAATCCGAGCATCGGTTCAAAAGTTAGAAAATGCTGCCCGCGCGTTTACTGAACGTACCTTAAAAAAAGTTCAGAAATTCATTCTAGGCACACCAGGACTCGGAATCAGGCACCATCAATTTTCACAGACTTTTAATAATTCCATATAATTAAAAAAATAAATGGAAAATCTAGGTCTTTACATATCACCCTCCACTACATTGGTTAAATGTTTAAATCTCATGAGATATATATACACGAGTATAATTATGTTGTCTTTCAAGAGTGGGTTCAAGTGTGTGACTCATTAAGGTGATGTATATGTGAGTATAATTATATTGTCTCACATGTTTGGGTGAATGTGTGTGACTTAAAAAGGTGATGTTCCCCATGATAATGTTTGTGGAACATTTCTAAGATATCATGATGTTGTGCTCTCATGGATCAAGTTTATTGACTAATTTTTTTACACTCTTTTTGATTTATTTATTATGTTATTCCATACCATATTCCATAATTTATTTTCTATTCTTTATTGGTTATAAATTTCTTATGTATCTTAATTATACATATATGATAATCTTATACTCACTAATGATCCTTGATTGTTATAACTTATGTTTACCCTTACTAGGCATATGAGTTTACCCCTTTCTTATAATTCCATTTTCCCAGGGTATGAAGGAAATTATTATGTATGATATGTCTAGAAGAGTATCATGTGTGGATAATTTGTGGGATATTTTGAAGTTTTTTATGGATTAATTAGTTTTTTATATGTTTGGAAAAAATTATTAGTTGAAAATACATGGGTTTTATTAGTTAATGTTTCATCCTAATTCTCTAAAACTATCAACCTAATAGATCTTGGTAATCTATTATAATGAAATTTTTTCTTTAAAGTTATGTATATGAGATAATCATATCCATGGGGTGTCACAACTAGTATCATATCATGGTTTAGATATATTTATATTTTAGGATGTTAGTTGATGATAATTTAAGAGTTATAAATGTCATAAAAGGTTGATAAGTTATGGTCTATCATAATTGTAAAGGTATATATAAACCTTTAGTTTAGTTGAGTTAACATTTAATATTTTATTTTGTTTATAGATTATGATAATATAACTTTAGTAAATATAAGGGACAAATCAATGTGTAAGATAACATCTGAAAATTTTGGTGAAGTTTTGATTCTGTTGTTTTCCAATCAATAAAATCCATGTCTAGATACTATAAGTGGATTTTAGCTCTAAAACGGATGTACCTAGGGTTAATAACCCCAAAAGGATGTATTAGGTACTTGCTTAATTCTCACCTGATGGCCGACAATGAGTCATAACTGTACACTTGGTTTGACACTCCTGATGGATATGACTTGGTTAATCGTATTCTCTTTAGAAACCATTATGAAGGATTGAATATGAATTTAATTAATTAGGATATATAACCTAAATAGAAAATGACCATGGATAACTAATTAATAAATTAAGATAGTTAAAGGTTAGATCAAAAGTATCATATGTTAAAAATGAATGTCATATTGAAATACATATTCATATTGATGTTTTCATATTCATATTTTAGATATTATCATTATGATTTTTTTTTGTATTTGGTTCAACTAGGATCATAAAAATTAAGGTGAGAAAGTTGTGTATCTAGAAACCACTATGTCTTATAACTGAATAAGGAAACATACTTAAATAGTAGATAATTTTAATATAATAATTCTATGAGAAAATAGTTATCTTCCTAGTCTTACCCAAAGTAGCAAGGTTGGTATCTTAATAGAAACAAATCATGATACTCTTAGCTATTTTTATTAGTGAGTGATATTTATCAATGATATTCTTCTATATTATAAAAGTTGTGAGTATAAGGATATTTATTTGTTTATTTATTTTAAAGGATGGGAAACATATATTAAATGGTATCAATAACCTTGAAAAGGTATTTTATTACAAGGTTTTATTTTTGGGGGATAACTATTGAAGAACACATGATTGAGTGATGGATAACTCTTAGTTTTAATATACACTTTATATTTAGATAATAAAGGGTTGATTTATTTTGAAAAATTAAGTTAGATAGTATTGGTAACCATGGGATTGGTGATAGATTCATGATATTTTTGGTGAATCTAATCACATTTTTGGAATTGTGGTATATATTGGACAGTGTGTGATTTTATAACCTAGAAATTAATACCATTTGAGGGTTAAAGATAGTGATAATTTCTAGATGATTATCTAGTTTTACTATAGTTTAATGTATTAGGGATTCAGATAGTTTTGGGAATAGTTTATCTTAGTGAATGTATGATTAGATTATATATAGACTTGAGTATATGATTTTATGAAAGGTTAATATTATTGGAAGAAAGATATTAACTTAACATAATCTTAGAGAGTAAGTAGGATGTCATATTAAAAGTTATATCTCGAATAATTATTATGTAAATAATTCACTCACCTACTTTCATCAGTGAGTAATAATTAAAATTATAGGGACACAATTTATTTAGGGGTGAGGGAGAATATAAAACCTCGATATTTTGAAATATATTTTTCTCTAAATTAATACTTTTTTTGATATATTTTTTCATAGGAAGCACAAAACTAGAATGAGCTATGATATATTAGATAGATATTATTAAAAAATTAAGAATAATAAAACTACTATTAAAAAAATATTGTAATCAATTAGAAATGTATATGAAATTTGATTAAGAAAAGTTTATGTTTTAAAAGGGAATCTTTATATAAAATAAGTTTTTATTTATATATTGTATTTCCATTTTAAAACATAATATATAAATTTTAGAATTTTAATTTTTAAAAATGAACTTCATTATTGAATTTAGTATGTTATAATTAGATAATGGGGAATTTTTGATATTTATCTAAAATAATTTATTTTTAAGTGAATAATGAAAAAATCCTCTTTTTATAATACCAAAACATTTTTTTAAAAATTTATTCTATATAAATATAAATTTATTAAGTAAATTTTGTTATTTTAAATCACTATATTGAATTTATAAAACCTATTTTTGATGGTTTTTAAACTTGAGTAATGTTTCACTTGAAAAACTATTTTTATTTGCTTATACTAAAAATTAGTTTTCATCACTTATAATAACTAATTCTAAATAAATGTATTTAATATTTTAGATCATCATTTTTATATTATTGAATAATTTCAATTTTATTTTTATCCATAAAATTATGTTTACTAATCTTAAAATTAATTATTGTGATAATGGTGAAACTATTATTAGTATTTTCTTAAGAATTATTTTGTTACTATTATATAATTTTTTATCTAATAAATTAAATTAATAATTAATATATTATGATTTTCAAAACTATTTATAAATTTATTAAAACTCATTCAATTGATAATAAATATTAATAATATTAAGAAAACTTAATGTTAAAATAGTATTTTGTTCTACAAAATGGTTATTGTATATATTATATGTTTTAATTTAAATATTAATTTTATATTATATATAAATTAAATTAAATTATATTGGGAAAAATTTTATCTTCATAACACTCATATTTTTTAAGAGTGTTTATCTTATATTTTTAGTAAATTGTAAATTACTTGGGTAAAAATTGGTTACCATGGTAAAAGAAAAAAAATGGTAAAAGTAAAAAAATTAATAATAAATGACTTGAAATAATATTAAAAAAATGTGTCATAATGAGTGTTAGAGTATTTTTAGAACTTATATCACCCTAAATCCTTTTTCTCACTTATAGAACCATTGATTCTTTAATAATGTCATTCTATTATTGAAAAATAATGGTTGTTCACAAAAGTTTAATTTTATTCACTTATAAAATGGGATCACTTCCACCCTATAAAATTTATAAATCTCCTTTGAAAAATACTTGAAACCCTACCAAAAATTACTCTCTTATAGGCCCCTTTTAGGACATGAATCCCCTAGTCATAAAATGTTATCATAATACCTTAATTTCCATGGACACTTTCAAGAAAAATTTCAAGATCCCAAGGTGAGTATTGATTAATCCATATCATTTTATTCTCAATAATTATCTTCCAAAACTACCCTTACTATAGTAATATAATTCATAAGTATAATTATTATACTGAAGTGTCATTATTGTAATGTAATAACCCTTATTTATTCCTTCCTATCCACATAGAAAAATTAAAGAATGTCAATCATGCATTTGTACAAACTATCACCTCCACGAAGAGTCATCTTCTATTTTTTACCACCGCCTTTATTCACTTGTTATGTGTATATAATTTTTAAATAAATGTTAAATTTATAATATAATTATTATTATTATTAAGAGTAAACTTATAATCCACCTTTATTACCTCTCATTCATCAGGAAATGGAAAATTTAATTGTGCGTTGTGCAGACTACCACCTCCATGAAGTAACGTTTTTCATTTTTCACAAAAGTTTCATTATTAAAACTTACTTGAACAATGATATAAAACATTATCATGGATGAATATGGGAACATAAATACTAATATTATTATAATTTTATAGTAAAATCATTATTTTTTTATATTTCCTTAAAAGGTATATTAATTATTTAACTTATTAAAATATCATCTTCGAATGCTAAAATTAAATAAATAAGTAGACAACAATTCAATTTTCACACAAAATAATTAAAAAATTTATGGAATGAAATAATAAATTAATAACTTAATATAATTCATCTATTATAGAAACCTTAATTATATATTAATTATGAAATTGGTATCAATTAATGGGTATTGAAATCGACATCATAAAGCATGCACGAAACAATTAAAGTTACTAACACTTGATAGTAAAAATAAGCTATAAATAACTAACATATTCATAATAAATGATCATAAATGGAGTATATAAGATTTAATGAATATGAATATGGTTTTTAAATTGAATATTAAGATATTTATGTTTATTTTATAGTAATTTATGTTGCATTCAACTAAGAGAGGAAACAAGGTAATGGTTTCTTATCTCAATTTTCACCCCCTGAGACATGTTTCTTATTGTACACTATGTTTTATTTTGAATAGTGCATATATTATACCTTTATTATTTTTTATCATGATCCTCTCATTATTTATTTTATTTAATTTTTCATTTTAAATCATATCCTTCTTGGGGTTTTGATTCAAAAGTTTCTAATGTTGTAAGGGGTTATTTTACTTAAATTTAATTTCTTAAGACATGATTCTTATTATGCACCATGATATCTTTATTATGGATTTTTTAATACCTAATAAATTATTTTTTACCATATTAATTTAATTCATGGGGTTTGAATATCCATATTGTGTTATTTTTTCAAATGCATTTCAATTCAAATGATACTGAAGTTGTAAGGGATTTTGTTATCTCAACTCCCTTTATTGAGTTAAAATGATTCTCCTTGAACTTCATTCTTCCAAGATTGGTTTCTTAAACACATTTTCTTAATGGTACCATCTATTAATCTATGTGTATAATTATTTTTTAGTTCTAATATTTTACCTTGATAAAATTATTTCTCAAAAATTATTTCATTTTTTAGAATAATTCCCATCCTTTTTAACAATGGTTTCTCCACCTTGTCTATATTTTCCGTTCCCACCAATGTTATCCATTACATTTGGAAACCCAATTTTTTATAATCTCATTTGACCTTAATATTTACCATATATTTTTTCAAAAGTATTTTTTGTTATCTCTTTTTATGATTTTTGTTTTCAATAAAGGTGTTTCAAAATATTTAAAAAATCCTATTTTCAAAATAAAATATTTTATATTACCCTACACATTTATTTTTTGACTTTATATATTTTTAAGGATATATTATGTACGTTTATTTTTAAAATTAAATGTTTTCAAAAGTTTTTACTTCACCTCTTTGAAATTGAATTTTGAATGTGACAAGTAACTTCTTCTTTTATGACAATGTTAAAAACAATTTCTAAAAACTCTTTTATGGTTTTTATTGAATTTTCCAATTAATCTCAACAATATTTTTTTTCTTGGAAATTTCCTTTCATGAATCACACTCTAAGTTTTCTTATACTATATTGGGGGATAAATATTTTGGAAATACATTACTACTTTTTTCTTTCCTGGTTATTGAATGTTTTTTTTATTTTCCATCCAATGACTTTCTACTATGAACACTTTATATTTCCCACCTTTGATTGAAGGGTGTTCACTTAGATGACACATTTTGATTGATTGGGGAAATTATTGACTAAATTTTATACTCATTATATATACGATTTAAATATAATATGCTTTATTATCTTAATTGAAGTGTATTTTCCTATAAATTTATAGAATATCTTTAGATACCCATTTATTTTCCATGGGTTTATCAGGTTGTAATTATTTATGAAATTATGAATGATTTATTTATGTTATTATAATGGAAAATGATATGAAACCCATTTATTTCCATGGGTTCTTTTTTATATGTTTAATGATTGATTTCAAGTGCCACACATGTAAGTATGGATGAATGAAGGATGGGGTTGTATATCACCCTCCAATGTATTTTTTAAAATCTTAAATCTCATAAGATATGTATACTAGAGTAAAATTATTTTTTCTAAAAAACATGGGTATAGGTGTGTGACTCATGAAGGTGATGCATACATGGGTATAATTATATTTTCTTGCAAGCTTGGGTGAAAGTGTGCAACTTAGGAAGGTGATGTTTCCTTGTGCTAATGTTTGTGCCACATTTCTAAGGTATCTGGATGTTATGCTCCTATGACTCATGTTTATTGACCAATGTTTTTAAAAACTTTTGATTCATGTATTATTTTATTCCATACCTTATGCTATGATTTAATGTTTATGATTTTTTTGGAATAACTTTCTTATATATCGTAATTATACCGATATGATAATATTATTCTCACTTATGATATTTGATTACTATAACTTGGGTTCAACCTTGATAATAATTCTATCTTTCCCATTTATTATGTTTCCATTTCCCTAGGTTATTAAAAAAAGTAATAGGTGAGATATTTCTAGAAGAGTATCATATGTGGAAAATTTGTATTAGGTGTTAAAAACTTTTTATAGATTAAGTAGTTTCTTATATAGTGGAAACAATGTATGTAATTTGAAAAAGTAATGGGTTTTTTTAGTTAATTTTTTATCTTAATCCTCTAAAACTCTAAACCTTAAATATCATGGTAATGTATTACAATGAAATAGTTTCTTTAAATTCTTGTTTATGAGATGGTCACATCTATGGGGTTCCATATTTTCTAATTCCATAAATATCCTTCCTTATTGGTGTACTCCTGGAGGTAGGGAAGAATATTTTCATAGGTTATATCTATAATTCATCCAAGTAATGAAATTCACCTAGTTTTAGGCCTTATAACCATTCCCTAGTAGATCCTTCCGGTGAGAAGGTAAATTCAATTCTATTTACCTATTACTCTAATGCTCATTAGGGTTTCAATTTATAGTATACATGTATCAATGCATGTATGTTTTGTTGGGGTCTTCACTTACACTACCATGAATCTTGGAAAAAATATAGATTATACCAATTTTTAATTCAAAGTCATTATTCAAATCAAACATAACTATCTTATTACCTTGATCGAAAAATATAATGCACATGGATCTCTCAATGTTTGGTTGGGATTACCAATGATGATTGTGGGATTAATTTGAATGCATTTAGCTTCACCTGAATTAATAAGGGAAATCTCATCAAAGACTATTTGAAAATTTAATTTTCTAAGTATAGTTAGGAAAGTATTCTCAATTTCATGATCAAAATTAAGTAGTTAGTTATTAGAATATAGGTTCATGAAAATTAAATGTTTTTTTAATTTTATCCTTGGAAATAACACCATGTTTTGACCACACACCTATCACGAGGTGTGGAAAAATATTTTTATTAATAAGGATAAATGTAGTATTTTTTATAACCAGGTGTTTTCTTTGAGAGAGGAGTGCACAAAAATCATTTTTTCACTTTTAATTTAATAAAGTGGGTTTTATTTATTTATATTTTTTTAAAAAAGTCAAAACAGAATAAAATAAAATTTATTGAGAACAATATGATGATAATTAATCATGTTAGGGTTGAATTTCCAATTATAATGATATACTGGTCTTCAAATGTTTCTCTCTTTTTCTTATTAGTTAATGAATGAGACATCCTGCAACCACTTCGCCTTTCAACCTTGTTTGAATAGTTATGGTGAGAATAAACTAACAAATACCTTTTTTCAATCTACCATCCTTCATATGTGTGAAAGTGATACAACACATCCTCATAGATTACTCAAGAAATACCTAATTGGGTCTTGTGATTCCTAAGAAATCTAACATTATCTACTCTACCTTCTACATGTGTCAGAAACATACATGAAATTTACTACTCAACTTAGACTATTCCACTATATATAGTTCACAATATAGTTGAGGTAGATAATGATCATTTTCCAAGGAAAATATAGTTGAAATAAATAACCAAATACAATTGTAATTGAAATTAAAATATTCTCTTGAATATTGAAATCATTTAAAAAGAAAAGTATTTATTTTTAATCTTAAGTCTAAATCATTAAAAAAATTATTACTTTGCTTACCTAATAAATTAATAATTAATCCTCCATTAGAAGGGTTGTAGAGAAGAATATATAGGGACAAGGCATTACAACACTAAGAAAATGGATTAAAAATGAAATCATTAGTACTAGGTCTACAATCAAAAACTCATGATTAGTTCTAGGGCCAATGTTTGATCCTCCATCATGCCTTATTCTTATCTTGTCGATACACAGTTTTCAATTGGACATCCATAGTCAAACCTCATAGATATTCTTCATTTCTTAATATTCATTCTTTCATTGTTTCCACATATTTTTCTTCATTCGAAGTCTTTAGATTTCATGAAATTCTCACTTTTAATTATTATTTTACATTAATCCTTAGATGATATTATATTATTCATATTCCATATAGAAACTTATTAATAGATCATATGAATAATGATATAGAAATTACAATTTTTTAAATTCTCACAACCTAGAATTTTTCTTCAAGTAAATTCCATGAAAATTGGAAAGTCCTGGGTCGACCGTGAGTTTCAACTTCAAAGGACCAACCATGAGGTTTGAGTGTCTTCACAACCGAAAAGTGAATGCACTTTTTACAAGTAACAACATGACATCCAAGTTACTACATGAGAGATCAAACCCTATGGTGTATTTATCTTATGGTCAATCAGATGTCCTTGCAGTTGATCTAAAAAGGTAAGTTCGGTCAGTTTTCTTCATGCAGTTGATCTAATCAACATGCGATCAATACATAAATAGTCTATTATATTTATTCTTATTATCAATTTAAATTTCATTGTTATTTGAGGTTAAAATTTAGTCACTTTAGGAATTTTTTAAATTTTCACTCGGGTTTGATCTCTTCTTGAGGTTGATCAATTGACTGCATGGATGCCTCATGGTCGATTGTTTGCAGCAACTTCAAAGTTTACATATTTCTTTATTTAATAACATAACCTATTTATTTCATCATAAAAAACTATATCTGGCTAATATATTTATCAAAACATCCAATATTTATTATAATATTTATTTTAATAATTCAAAAGATCAAATAAATATTTAAAACTCAATATCTAAGCCATTTTATCACAAATTCCTAAAACACTCCTATAATTTAAATATGTTATAATTACCAAATAAATGTCAAAATTATGGGATTAAAACCATGAAAGTATTAAATACAATATATGAAAGTATTTACTCTTTTAATACCTCCATATTTTATCTTTATAAATGATTTCAAATATTCCATTTGAAATCCTAGAACTATCACATCAACATCCACCTAATTTATTCTCATTAAAATAACATTTTTTTACTTGTATTGAATAATGACTAAATTAAAAACACCATCATGATAATTTCAATTTAATAATAGATCCAAATCATATGACCTTGGTCTATAATAATATCATATTTTCTCAATCTATTAACCCTTATGTATGCACTAGAAATTCATACGTATCATATTGAGGCTTGGGTTGTTTTTAAAATATGACTTCCATCTGAGTAACTATATATATATTCCTTTAATTAATTTTCAAAAACATTACATATCATTAAAATAGCTCTTATGTATTATAAATTATAAAATTATACTAAATTTAGACTTTTAAAAATATTCCATATCATGTAGAATATCTAACATATTATCCTTCTTGATACGTTACAAAATTTCACTCAGTAGTATATTATGTACCAACTATGATATATTATGCATGCACTAAAAAACATTTCTTAAGAAAAAAAATTATTACATAAAACAATTATACTTTTCCTTTACTTAATTTGAGCACTCTTCTACATATATCTACCGCATGCCTCAAATATCTAATGCATCAATGTCAGATCATTTATCTTTTGTATTTAAAAATTATATTAAATAAATATATACTATATTCACATAGATATTTTACTCATAAACTGAAAAATCTTACATATAATAAGAAATTTGTTACATATCTAGTGTAAAATCTCAAGCACATTGTAAATGCTTCGAATTTATCACAGAGTGCTTCTTATGTATCATTTATAAATCTTACATATCATTATGAATTTTATAATATATTATATATCTTCCATATCATCCATATAATTTTACATATCTATATAATCTTTATTCCTCTTCCAATATCTTACTTTCGATAAAACCTTATTGATGGCATGCCTTTGTTATTTTCTCATCTTCAACTCAAAATTAAAAATCATGTTTTAATTATACTAGTACCACTTCATACCTTCTATGGGAATATCAAAGCACTCCAATTCTAATCACAACTTTTTTCAATCATCATCCAAGTGTGTTATGTGGTTGATAATGCATTCTTTATCCAATAACACTTTTCATGGATTCCTTATAGGATTGTCTCTATATCATCGGGTATATAAAGGGATTATTATTTTAATATGTTTATCTATGAACTCAAAAAAGTGTTAGTCCTTTACAATTATCTTGGGAAATATATTATTAATATTTATTTACATTATATGAATTTTCTCAAATACATTATTTTATAAAACAATTCATATAATCCAAGGGAACTTTAGCTATATCTAAAAATTTCATCTCTTCATTCATTAGGATCTTCACCATCATACAACTTTTAAATATATTTACATTATTCATTATTTACATACTGAAAAAATAAAAAAATGGAACTCTAATCATCATAATCCATTTGGAAATTTCATTTTATTATGATCCAATCGCGACTAGGTTCACACTTATTGGAGTGCCACTTATTTGTTATTATGATGATAATAAGGGGATCATCTAGGAACTAGAGTATGAGGGACCAACACAAACATCCAAAAAAATATTTAACTCAATATATAAATTTAGATAACTCATTTTGATGATAAATTGAATGAGTTTCAGCACTTTATGTTACCGATGCATTTCTATGATCTTGGTTTCTGGTGATAAAGCCTCGACTTGGAAATTTTTTCCATATTTTACCCATAATGAATACATTTATAACAACAATACTTCCTATCATAGTGATTTATTTTATGATTAGTGTGAAATTGTTGAGAGTCAATCAATTTGGCTCATGAGATGGGTAACTTGAATTGGGGATCTATATTAAAATTTATTATAGATTAGTTTTTCTATGGATTGAACAATATAAATGTTATATAAGTTATGTGATTCTGGAAAATATCATTTTAGTAAAATAGATCATGCCTTTTAGTATGAATATTTAATCTTTTTTAGTAAGATACTGAATGATGAGATTCATATGAATCATTTTCAAGAGTATAAATATGGATTTTGTTAGATAATAATATCACCTCTCAATTTCCATCATGGTGTAATGATTAGAAATCTATATTTATATATTCATATTAAAATAGGGTGGCAACTTGGAACAGGTTTGGTATGGATTTGATTTTGTGTTGTTTAATATTATATGAACTATATGTTATGTTATAACCTTTTAGGATGTAAGATTTATCAACATTAATATTACACCCATTATATATTAATTAGGATTTATTAATTGAATAAAAAATAAAATATATTTGATTATATTATGTGATTCATTTTAGTGATGGAAAGTGTCAATTGACTTTCAAGGTGTTATCTTGGGGGATGAGGAAAAAAATTATGGTCATCTAAAAGTGAAAAGAAATCTTTACATTTGAATTGTTGTATGGTTCCATGTTAAGTTGTTTTTCAATTTAAGTGGGATGTTTAGATGAGATGGGTGTATATTATAAGAGTTAATCTTCCTTATTTTCAGTTATATTTCCCCCTTAATAACAGATTCTATAGATATCGTAAAGATAAAAATATTATTTCCAATGTTATATATTTGTGGGAAAATTATTATAAATGTAATGGAGGTAATGTAATATCTGGATATTTTAAAAATAAATACTATGTTCTATATCATACAAGAAACACAACATTGAACTTAAACTAATAATGAATTATTATTATTTAAATGTAACTATTATAACCTAGTTGTTAAATTAGAGGGAATAAATAGTATTTACTACATTATAAAATATATAATGGTACTTATCATTTCTAATGTATTAAATAGTTCTTTGTAAATAAGAACTTTATTTTTAGTAATGTCATTTTATTCTTCAAAAATAAGTTTTCTTCATAAATAGATTTTCTTGCTTTTTATGAGTAACTATTATAATTATTTTTTTGTAATTTTTTTAAAACTTATTTTAAAAAATTAATTTTATTTTTGAATTCATCACGTCAAAATTATATTAGGATGAATTTTTGAGAATTTTCTAAAATGATTTATTTTTCAGTGAATAATGAAAATACTAATTTTTATTAAAAAATATGTTGGACACATCATGTTTTAATAATGTTTTCATGATTAAAAATTATATACATTCTGTAAAGCTTGTTAATCCTATTTAATCTGTCTCAAATCATGTGTACAGATGGTTGGTTTCTTTATGCTTTAAATGAACCTATCCAATATCTTATGTTCTATATTTGATTATTGTAAACTATTTCCAATTTGTGTTATAATGGATTTCCTTGATAAATGATTAAGTCTAATCCATTCTATGAATATCATTTTTTAAGTTTGTATACAGATATTTGGTTAAGTCTGAGAAACTGTGAGTCTACCACCAGTTATATTTTTCTGTAAAAGGACCCAGACACCGTGACCTAACACCGTGACCCAGACATCGTGACCCAAACATAGTGACCTAGACACCATGACCCAAACATCGTGACTAGACACTGTGACCTAGACACTATAACCAGACACTGTGACCCAGACACCATGACCAGACTCTATGACCAGACATTGCATATGTGCTACCGGTTACTGATCTCTATACAACTATGCCATCATAACTATCTCACTGCTCAAAGTAAAATAAGGAGACATAGTTTCATGAAGACATTGTTTCATAGAGACAATGTTTCATGGAGACACCATTTATAGACATACTATGACACCGTTCTTTAATCTATTTTTTCATTTTTCAATTTTATTTCTAATAGTCATATTTGAGTCTTTTAAATGCACTAACATAATTAATATTTATTTATAGACATGTCACCTAATAGTACAAGGTACAAAGTGTGGAATACATGCATCTGGTCAGCTCCAACACATACAATCCAAGAATAAAAATAGAAGTGTGGCCTAGAAACAAGAGAGCATGCGATAACGAAGAAGCACGAGCATTCTTGAAAAAATAACCGACACATGCAACTCAATACATCTGAAGAACACATGAAGCATTCTCGAATCTAAAAAAGATGGGATACCATAGATCAAAGTAAAGAACATCTTTGCACTATCAAATCCATGAAGACACGAGAAAGATTCTAACTGGAAACTAGAGCATCAGACTTGCGATATTTTGTTTCTCACAAGAGGACTCAATTCTGACATCTGCTTCATCTTAGAAGTCCATAGCTTCCTAGACTAACACTAAAAGCACTTATAACCTTATCTCTTCATTTTTTCTCTGTTTTGTATTATTTTTAGCTTTCGATCACTGTGTGTGTGTCTATATAAAAACACGCATTTTCTCCTTCATTAAACTATAGGATACAAGATATCCTTCCTCTCACATTGTTTTACACTTATTTATTCTCACGGATAAGTGTAGAAGAGGCATCTGTGTGACCTGTTATTTTATACCCACGAAGAACTATGGAAGAGTTCATGTGACCTGGATAGTCCTGTGCACTTTTGTTTTCCCCGATCCAGGGTGTGGATCAAGTTTGTTAATATAAACTTCTTGGCGGCAAGTGATCACCAAGTGGAGTGGATTAGGTCTCGGCTTGAGACTGAACCACTTTTTTTATATCCGTTGTGTTGATTAATTTAGTTTTCTCTGTTTTTACTGTATAATTCAGAAATCACTAAATTTACTTTGATAGTTAATCTTGGAAAGAAGTTATAATTGTTTTTCCTTATTGAAATAGATTCAAAAGTAATGTTAATAAATGATATTAAGATTACTAATAATTAATCAATCTTCTGAGAAGTTATTTAAATAGTCAAACTTTCATAATCATATTACTTTTATTAACTATGGTATATTTATTTTATTGGGGAACCCTTTAATAGTAATTTTCAAACATAAATTTTTATAGATACTCAATTCACCCCCCCCTCTTGAGTACTCTACTCTGACCAACATTTAGTATCAAAGGATTGTTTATTATTCCTATTAAGACTCTATTTTTGACCATATTCAACTATGATTTTAGTTTTATTTTAAAGATCTATAAATTTCAATAAATTTTAAATTTCTAGATCTTATTTATTTATTATGGGTAATAGACTATAAGGTGCTACAAAAAACATACCACCATTCTTTAATGGAACCAATTATGTCCAATGGAAAATTAAAATGAAAATTCATTTAGAAAGTATGGGTTTTGAAATTTCGTCTTCAATTATAGATGAGTATAAGATTCCTGCTACTGATAGAATCACTTGGGATGACTCAGTTAAAACTTCCTACAATAAAAATTTCAAATCCATGAATGCTTTATATCTCTCCTTAGGAGATGAGGAATTTAACAGAATTTCTACATGTAAAACTGCCCATGAAATTTGGCATACTTTGTCTCTTTCACATGAATTAGCATTCAGTGTGAAAGAAATGAGACTTAATACTTATACTATTAAATATGATAACTTTAAAATGAAACCTGATAAACCTATTTCTGACATGTATCTCAGGTTCAATGAAATTTTCGACACAATGATTTCTCTTTGAAGAGAAGTTACTACCAAAGAAAAAATTATGAGGATTCTCATATGCCTACCTAACAGATGGAGAGGAACCTCTGTCTCTTTTAGATAATCATGCGACATCAGCAAGTTACCTAAAAAAGAACTCATTGGGAAACTAATGATGTATGAAGAGGATATGAAAGTCAACAAGGAAGAGGAGGATGAACCTAAAAGAAAATCCGTTTCATTTAAGACCACCACCTATAAACACAAAGAGAAAGGGAAATTGGAAGTCTCTATAGAAAGCTCTAGCAGTGAACAATCATCACCGGATAGTGATGAGGAGATGGCTCAATTATCCAGAAGGTATAAGATATTTTACAAGAAGAAGAAATTTTTTAGAAAACCTAACTTTAAGGGAAGATATGATCAAAAAGGAAGCTTGAAGAAAGATTGGAAAAGAAGTGACAAGTCTATTGTGATAGTATGCTATGAATGTAAGTGAAAGGGATATATAAAGGCTGACTGTACTAATCTCAAGTACAAAAGGAAATATGAGGACAAAGATATAAAGTATAAAAAGGAAATAAAATCAATCTGGAGTGCTTCTGAGGACAGTTCAAGTGACTCAAAATCTTCACATGATGAACAAGATATCAAATCCAATATGTGTTTTATGAAAAACACATATGAGGTAACAATGGAATCTCTTATACACAATTCCTATTATTCTTGAGATGAGAGTGAATCTGAAAATATTTCTAATGAAGAAATAATTGAGTACTTTAATATTCTTAAAGATAAATGTAATGAACTAAAAGATAAATACAAATCTTTAAAGGAATAGCATGCTCTTACCTCAACTGTTAAATCTGAACTTACTGTGGAAAGGGAGAAAAATGCTCAATTTCTCAGAGAAAACAATGAACTAAATCTATCTAATGAGTGATTGAAAAAGGATATTGAAAGGTTTAATAATGGTAAAGATACTTTGGTAAAAATTCTAGGTAAACATATTGCTCATAAATATACTATTGGTATTGGCTATCAACCTGGTAAAAGAAATTTTGGAAGAACTAATTTTGTTTCTAAATCTAGGACATACAACTTTACTCCTAGTTTTGGAAAACATTCAGCTAGTTTAAATTGTGATACACTCTATATTGTTTCAAGTTTTTCTAGACAAAATAGAGTTTATTTTTCAAGCACATTAAATAATTCTTATAGGAAACCTATGAGGAAGATGTGGGTTCCTAAAGCACTAGTCACTAATATTACTAGTCCCAAAAAATATGGGTACCAAAATTTGTTATTATTTGACTATTTTGTAAGAAAGATATTTAAAGAGCTCCTGTAAAATCTTATGGTACTTGGACAGTGGGTGTTCAATACATGTGATAGGAGACTATTCATATATCAAGAATTTAATAAAAATTGATGGTGGACATGTCACCTTTGGTGACAATTCCAAAGGAAAGATCATTGACCTTGGACAAATCGGTAACTATAACTTAGTTTTAATTTTCAAAGTACATTATGTTGATAGATTTAAATATAATCTGCTTAGTATTTCACAACTATGTGATGATGGATTTCATGTTAAATTTGAAAACGATTCTTGCAATGTTTTTAATTCTAAAAATGAATTAGTTTTTTCTGCATTAAGAAATGAAAATGTATACTATGTTAACTTAGGTTCTTTAGTTTCTCAAAATGATTCATGTCAAGTGTATTTCATAAAGAATCTTGTATTTGTCATAAGAGACGAGGACACTGTAATATTCACTCCCTTAGAAAGTTAACTAGAAAAATAATAGTCAAAGACCTACCCGAAATTGAGTTTCCAAATGATAAAGTGTGTGATCCTTGTCAAAAGGGAAAGCAACACAAAATTTCCTTCAAACTAAAGAAATAAGTGTCAACTTCTCAACCTCTCGAATTGGTTCACATGGATTTTTTTAGACCATCTAGAGTGTCTAGTTTAAATGGGAAGCACTATTTTTATGTTCTTGTAAATGACTTTTCTAGATATACTTGGACTTTATTTTTGGTTCAAAAAAGTGAAGTCTGCTCTCATTTTGCCAAATATTCCAAAACTGTAGAAAATATTAGTGGACTTAGAATTAAATCCTTAAGAAGTGATCATGGCCATGAGTATGAAAATCAAGAGTTTGAATCCTTTTTCTCACAAAATGGTTATAATCATAATTTCTCTGCCCCTAGAACACCTCAATAGAATGGATTTGTAGAAAGAAGAAATAAAACCTTGCAATAAATTGTTATATCCATGCTTAGTGAATATGACTTACCTATTTATTTTTTAGATTAATCATTAAATACAACATGTTATATTATCAATAGAGTATTGATTAGACCTATTCTTAAAATAACTCCATATTATTTATGGAACAATAGAAAACCCAAAGTTAGTTACTTCAAAGTTTTTAGTTGAAAAGTCTAGATCCTTAATATTAAGGACAATCTTGAAAAATTTGCATCTAAGAGTGATGAATGAATCTTTCTAGGATATTCAATATCTAGTAGAGCCTATAGAGTGTTTAACAAAAGAACTAAATGTGTGGAAGAATTTTTCCATGTTAAATTTGATGAAACAGATTCACATGAGCCTAATACCTCTCTAGAGAACCTAGAGGATGGTGTATCAAATATAGACATTAATTTAAAATCCCCAAACCATCCTATAAAGGAATCTATGAAAACTTCTAGTTTTGGAAATTCTTTAGATTCAAGTCATAATGAACCCAAACCTATTGAAGAACCTGAAATCACTAGTCCTTCTTTTTCAAGAGCTGTTATAACTCTTAAGAACCATCCTTTAGATGCAGTTGTAGGAGATTTAGATAAAGGAACAAAAACTAGATATTATCTTTTAAATCAGGTTGAACATCAAGTATTTTTGTCACAACTTGAACCTAAAAACATTAATGATGCTATCAATGATGAATTTTGGGTGATGTCTATGCAAGAAGAGCTTAATCAGTTTGAAAGGAACAAAGTTTGGAAACTTGTTGATAGACCCAAAGACACATTCACCCTAGGCACTAGGTGGTTGTTTATAAATAAAGTAGATGAAGCTGGTAACATAGTTAGAAACAAGGCTAGATTGGCTATACAAGGGTATAGTTAAGAAGAAGGAATTGACTATGAGGAAACCTTTTCACCAATATCTAGACTTGAATCCATCAGAATTATGCTTTCTTATGTTTCACATATGAATTTCAAACTATATCAAATGGATGTTAAAAGTGCATTCATAAATGGGTATATAGTTGAGAATGTCTTTGTTGAGAAACCCCCTAGTTTTAAAAATTCTCATTTTCCAAATCATGTTTTTAAATTATAAAAAGCTTTATATGGTTTAAAATAAGCACCAAGAGCTTGGTATGATAGATTAATTACTTTTCTTATTTTAAAATGTTTTACAAAAGGAATAGTTGATCCTAACCTTTTTATAAGATGAATTTCTAATAATGTTTTAGTAGTTCAAATTTATATATATGACATTATCTTTGGATCTTCAAAAAATTATTTATGTATTGAATTTTCTAAAATTATGCAAAAAAAATTTGAAATGAGTTTAATGGGTGAACTAAAATTGTTTCTTGGATTTAAAGTCTTTCAAAATAATGATGGTATTATTTTAAATCAAACCAAATATACTATAGATATTCTAAAACGTTTTTGGATTGGATATCACTAAAAGAAGTGACACTCTAATGAGTACTACTTGTAAGTTGGATCTTGATGAAGATAGAAAATCTGTTGATCAAAACACTTACAAAGGAAGGATTGGAAGCTTACTCTACTTAACTGCTAGCTGACCAGACATTATGTTTAGTGTATGCATGTGTTATCATTTTAAAGAAAACCCTACGGAATCTCATTTAAATGTTGTTAAGAGAATTTTCAAATACCTCAATCATACACCCAATCTAGGACCATTCTATCCCAGAGTACAATCATTTGAATTAGTTAGTTATTCTTATGCTGACTTTGGTGGTTGTAAGTTAGAAAAATCACCTATGGAACATGTCAATTTTTAGGCAAGTCACTAGTATCATGGTGTAGTAATAAACAAAACACTATTGCATTATCTACTTCTAAAGCTAAGCTTAGTACATAGCTGCTGGTAGTTGTTGTGCACAAATTTTGTTCATGAAACACACATTACTAGATTATGGATATCAATTCAAGCATGTACCAATAAATTGTGACAATACAAGTGTTATTAACATCTCAAAAAATCATGTTTCACACTCTATGACAAAACACATTGATGTAAGATATCTCTTTTTGAGAGATCATTATCAAAAAGGTGATATCACTTTGGAATTAATTGGAACTAAATATCATCTTGCTGATATATTCACCAAACCATTAAATTCTGAAAGAATAGATTACATCATACATGAGTTGGGAAGGATAAATCTTAAGTAGTAAGTGTACTATTTCATAGTTTACGATCTCGTAGTTACTATATATCGGTTGCTTTTTGGCACTTAGTGTCTCAAACAATACGGTCGCACAGTTTAAAATTATGTTACGGTCTCACCATAAAGATGCTTTATGGTTTTATTTTCATATTATAACCCATATCATGGTAATTAATTATTTTATTCTTTTACTTTATCATGTTTTTGATTTTGCGATTCTTGACATCCCTAAATGATAAAAATGAAAGAGGTTTCACTCCTTTCTTCACCCGACCTCTCTTCACTCAAACTGTAACCCCTATTTCAACCTTTCTCTCTATCGAACCTTCATTTAATGCCCAAAATAAAATGTATATTGTCATTAACCCCTTAGAAGTGAATATCAAAAAAGAAGATGAAAATAGAACCAAAGTTAGCACCCAAAGGTCCTTTGAATCTGAACCTGGTGAACAGAACAGTGGTACCTAAAAAGGAAATTTTACCCAAGTGGATAATGTCAAGTATGCCATTATTATTAAAAGTAATAAAAGAGAAAGGGTGGCTAGATTGGTTCACAAAGGAGGATAGGCCAATATACCCGAAGCTAGTTGCACAGTTTTATCAGTTCATTCAATTATCTTTTGATACAAAAGATGGTTTTGTTCTAAGAATCTAGATCAATGGGAAAAGATGTACCTTTTCTTAAAGGTTACGGAATACATGCCTAAGGATACCCTATGAGGGTATTTTTTAGGACTACCAGAGATGTCCTCCACCTCCAAGTGAGATCATTGTGTTGGAAGAAGCCCTGAGAAGCTTAAATGGGAATGAAACAAAGAGAAGAGCTATAGTTGTTGAGCTATATGGTGAAACCAGACTTTTGTTTAAATTTGTTCAGAATCTGATTAGCCCCATAATAGTTGATTTTTCTATACTCAAGTATCAAGATGTATTTTTTATACATCTTATGAAGAATGGAAATAAGATCAACCTATGAAAGTATGTTAACCTCCATATGTGTGAGATGATAAAGATAACCTCCAATTCAACCTCCTAGTTCTAATCAAGGTTAATCTCAACTATGCTTCATGCAAAAGGGTTGGTTGGACTAGAGGAAAAAATTATTAAGGACTATGAATTTTTCATTTCAAAAGTTATAATCAAGAGAATGAAAATCTTTTGGAATCTATGGAGAAAATCATGGGTGGAAGATAATGATAGGGTATATGAAAGGTTCAAACTGGTTGATCACTCTTCAAGACCTAAGGACATTCCTGATCCTGGTTTGGAAACAGATGAAATTGTTGACTACTCTGATGAGGAAGAAGAAGAGGTTGTTGCACCTACAGGGAAAACTATCCTGGATGAGGAAGACAATGAACATACTCATCAGGTATTAATTGATAAGGAATTACATGTCCCTGAAGATATTATTGATCTTGAAGAAGAACCAATATCTAAATAAGAATATGTTGTTGTTGAAAGGGAAAAGGTTGTTCTAGAAGAACATTTAGAAGAAGATATTTATCTTGAGAAAGAAGATTCTCTTGAGGAACACCTAGAGGAACAAGTTGTTCCTGAGGTTATCCCATCTACTAAAGAGATAATGGAGCAATCCTTTAAATTATCTAGAAAGGAAATGGGTGGGGCTATTGGGGATGAAATCTTGGAATTAGATTAAGGATCTAAATCTCTTAGTCCTAAGAAAGATGAACACATTGAGGTGGATTTGCACCTGAATATGGAAAGTGTTGAAGTTCCAGATCCAGTTGATTAAATCTTTGTGGATACATGGTATAAATTCCCTAGCTTTTTTGATGTGAGTGATTCCCAGGAAGCCTTGGTTAAAGGTATAGATCTATCTATTGTGTTTCAATTGAAACCAGTATCTACTCTTGATGTTATAGCTGCAAAGAAACCTAATTAAGTCTTAGATTCTATCCCCGAACCTTCACATGAACCTTCCACCTTAGTGAGTAAGGATGATTTGAAAGAATTTGGAGTTACCCTATTGGATGGGGTTAAAAAGATCATGAATACTCAACATGCTCCTATGAACAAATTGAGTGAACAAGAAGTTTCATTATTGTTAGAGAATATCATTTGGCAGATTCAGCTGAAAATTCTTCATGAAATTCAAGAAGTCAGAATTTAAAATAAATAGCTCAGTGATAAAGTGAATTCTCTTAGAGGGATGGTTGAAGAAATGCAGAGAGTGTTGAACTCAAGACTAGAACATATTGCTCTTCCTTTTGAGGATATTAGTGGTTAGATTCCACAGGAAGTAGCATCCCTGATTCAACCTAAACTAACTTCCTTAGCTGGCAAGGTGGCTGAAAGAAACAAGAAAATTGTTCACGAAATTCATGAACTTGTTTTTGGTCTTAACAAGTTTACTGACGACTATAAATTTTGTCTCTAGAAAGTTCTGAATCAACTGAAGTCCCTTAATTTAGCTTTTACAGATTCTAGTTCATCTGGAAAATCATCTCAACCTTTCTTGGATGGTGATCTTCTTAGAACAGTTATTAAAGAAGAACTTTAGTCTATGCTCAGTGGCTTTGACAAAGAGTCTCTATTTGTGGTTGTCAAGAATAGTGACAGAGTTCTTGATTTAGTGAGAGTTTATTCCAATATTTCCAATGATGATCAAGTGTAAATTACTAATAAGGTGGACTTCTACTTCAATAGGATCTTCTCTAAGAATGATATGAAAAACCATTTCAAGTACCTTGTAGAGAATCTAAAAATCCCTCTTGTCACTAAATCTTTCAAAAATCAGGTTCAAAAGCTTAAGGATTTAACTCCCTTGTTGGACAAGTTCCTAGAGAACAATTATAACTTTCAGAAAGTGATGAAATACGGTGGTGATATTATTTATGACTTCATAAATCTTTTGCGGCCTTATCTTCATGTCCAGAGCACTGTTATTATGGCTCATGCAGCTACACCCCTGAGACCTGGTTTTCCTACCTTCTCATCCACTACACTTGCCTTAACTTCTATGTCTATCTCTCAAGATCTGAGTTAGATCAGACCTGTTATCATTGACCAACAATTTCCTCGGTCTTCCACTATACCTACCTTGGCCCCCTCTATTTTTGAAGGCCTTCCTCTACCTTCTCTATCAGTTGGTTCACTTCCTTCTTCAACTTCTACCTTTGCTCATATGGCTTCTAGGGATATTGCTGCCAAAGGAAAAGAGAAGACAGCCGGTGCTAAAGAAAATTGAATACTATCTTTTGATAGGGATTATTTCTATATTTTTGTTGCTTACTATTTGTAATGAAACTTTTTTATCCATCTAATTCATTGTGAACTCTTCTTATCTATTCTCTTATTTACTTTTGTACTCTTTTTGATAATCCCAAAATGGGGAGAGACATGCACTCTAACTACACACTAATGGAGATACACATTCACTAAGAATATATATCTCACTCACATGATTTGTAATAATAATAAAAAAGAGGATATTTTTGGTCTCCTCATGTGTTAATCAGGTTTTAATAATCACAAATCCTATACATTCTATAAATCTTGTTAATATTGTTTAATCTGTCTCAAATCATGTGTACAGATGGTTGGTTTCTTTATGCTTTAAATAAACCTATCCAAGATCTTAAGTGCTATGTTTTATTATTGTAAACTATTTTTAATTTGCGTTATAATGGATTTCCTTGATAAATGATTAAGTATAATACATTCTATGAATATCGTTGTTTAAGTCTGTATACAGATATTTGGCTAAGTCTGAGAAACCGTGAGTTTTCCACCGGTTATATTTTTCTAGAAAAGGACCTAGACACCATGACCAGACATCGTGATCAGACGTCATGACCCAGATACCGTGACCCAAACACCATGACCCAGACACCATGACCTAGACACCATGACCCAGACATTGTGACCCAAACACCATGACCAAACACCGTAACCCAGACACCGTGACCAGACACCATGACCAGACACCGTGATCGGACGCCATGACCCAGATACTGTGACCCAAAAACCATGACCCAGACACCGTGACCCAGACACCATGACCCAGAAATTGTGACCCAAACACCATGACCAGACACCGTGACCCATACACCATGACTAGACACCACATCTGTGCTACCGATTCCTAATCTCTATACAACTATGTCATCATAACTGTATAACCACTCAAAGGCAAAGAAGGAGACACTGTTTCATAAAGACACAATTTCATGGAGACAATGATTCATGGAGATATTGTTTCCAGAAATATTATGACACCGTTATTTAATTTTTTTTGTATTTTTTCAATTTAATTTCTAACGGTCATATTTGAGTCTTTTAAATGCACAGAAATAATTAATATTTCTTTGTAGACATGTCACCTGACAGTATGAGGTATGAGGTGTAGAATACATGCATCCTATTAGATCTAACACATGCACTCCAAGAATAAAAAGATAAGTTTGTCCCAGAAACAAGAGAGAATACAATAACGAAGAATCACGGTCATTCTTGAGGAAAGAACTGACACATGCAACTCAATACATCGGAATAACACATAAATCATTATTGAATCCAAAAAAACTGGGATACCATAGTTCAGAGTCAAGAACATATTTGCACTAACAACTTCAGAAAGAACACGAGCCAAATCTAACTGGAAACTATAGCATCAGACTTACGATACTCTGTTTCTCACAAGAGGACTTGAATATGACATCTGCTTCATCCTAGAAGTCTAGAACTACATATAATAACACTAAGATAACTTCTAAACTTATCTCATAATTTTTTATCTATTGTGTATTGTTTTTATCTTTTGAGTAGTGTGTGTGTGTGTATAAAAACATACATTGTCTCCTACATTAAACTGAAGGATACAATACATCCTTCCTCTCACATCTTTTTACGCTTATTTATTCCCACGGATAAGTGTGGAAGAGGTCCATGTGTGACCTATTAGTTTATACCCATGAAGAACTGTGGAAGAGTTTGTGTGACCTGGACATTCATGTGCAGTATTGTTTACCCCGATCCATAGTGTGTATCAAGTTTATTAATATAAACTGCTTAGTGGCAGGTGATCACCAAGTGGAGTGTATTAGGTCTCTACTTGAGACTGAACCACGTGTTTTATATCCGTTGTGTTGATTAATTTATTTTTCTATGTTTTTAATATATAATTTATAAATCACTAAATTTAATTTGATAGTTAATCTTATAAAGAAGTTATAATTTTTTTTCCTTATTAGAATAGCTTCAAAAGTAATGTTAATAACTGATATTAAGATTATTGAGAATTAATCAATCTTTTGAGAAGCTATTTAAACAGTCAAAATTTTATAACTCTATTACTTTGATTTACTAGACTATATTTTTTTGGGAACCTTTTAAGAATACTTTTCAAACAGAAATTTGTATAGATACTCAATTCACCCCCTCTTGAGTACTCTACTCTGACCAAAAAAATGTATTTCATTTTAAGTATTTACAATGTCAAATTTTATTTTATATTAGTTTTAAAATTTAATTATTTCAATTTGATTTAAAATAATACAAATATGATTTTTAAAATGTATTTTATACATGAATTTATTATAAAAAACATATTATATTTTAAAAGGTCATTTTTCTCAAAAATTATGTTTCATTTCATTTTTCCGATTTGATTTTAAATTAAATTATGAAACTTTTATGTTTTGAATTTTTAAAAATGGATTTCATATTTGGAATCATAATTTCTAAATTTTTTCAATAGTTAAATTTTATTTTTCGTCAAAATAGATAGTAATTTTTGTAATTTTTGTTACCTTAGTTAAGGGTAAATCAGGTAATTAAGGGTGTAAAATAAAATGATAAAGATTATAAAATGACCCCAAAATTTGCCTAAATTTTATTGTATGATTAAATTTAATCCATACTCATAAATATTTATTTATATGACCTTTTTTCAATTTTGGTATGATTATGATCCTTAAAATATTTTATGTAAAGAAAAGTTGAAAATGTTACACTCTTACTTTTAATAAGTATAATATTTTTAACATGGGTATAACCAGAGGATAAGTTTAGTTATAAATACTCATTTCAAATATAAATTATGTATCTTAATAATGGTTATTAATTTTTAATTTTTAGTGAAGAAATAATTACCTTAAATTCTTACATAATGCTAACGTAGTAATTATTCAATTAATGGAAAAAATGATATTAAAAATATTATAATTATTATAATTTGAGATAATTATTGTGATTCGAAAATTCTACAGATGAAAATAAAATTTTAGGGAAGTATTAAAATATTTAGTTCTAATTTTTTTTTTGATGTTATTAACGTCAAAGTAATGAATAGTTCTACAAATTTGCATTATTGATATTTTATAATGAATAATATTTTATTAGTTGATATAAAATTTATAAAAATAGTATATTCACCCAAGTGATTAGTATATGGTTTAAAATATCAAAATGGTCTATTTATTGGCCATTTTTCATTTATATTAACTATCTTGACCCTCAAAGAGTAAAAACCCATGTTGGCATGGTAAGTGTAAAAGGGGTTAACGAGAGATTAAAACTAAAATATAAGGGTAAAAACATAGACAAAACTTGTATAATTTTTAATTTATGAGATTAATTCGACCCATACTCATCATAACTTTGAAATTAATTAATTTTTATCCATTTTTAATTAAAAAATAATTTACATTAATTTAATAGTTTGAAAAATTCCAAGAGTTCCACTCCCCTCTCTTATAAAAGGACATCTCTCCTTTTCTTTACTTCACAATTCAAGAACCATTTGGTTAATCCAAACCCTACACAAATATATTCTTATAATCCATCCCCTCATTCTATAGGTCCTAGTTTAGAAATAATACCAACCATGGAGTACTTAAGGTGTTAATTAAAGGAGACTTTCCAAATAATATGAAGATAAAGAACATACATGATAAGTTGGACTCAAGGTAAGGGACTTTATTTTTAAAGTATTATTTTATATTTTCCCTTAAAAATATATTTTTCTTCTATGTCCATATTTTTAAAATTATTTTATGTATTTATTTATACAGGAAAAAGTGAATTATAAAAGACATTTTATGTCTCTTTGACTTTCTTTTAATGGTTCTCAAAAGAAATCTTTTTAAGGAATGTTTTGATGTTCTTTACAAAAAGAAAAAATGTATATTCTATTTTAACATATCAGTGATAATGAATTTTCTCTATATTGTATATATTATTTGATTTTTAGATTACTTTATAATATTTCATGTTTTAATCAAATAAAAACCATATTTCTGTTTATTTTGGGAATTTTAGTTTTGAAAATTGGGTTTTAAAGAAAAGGGATGTATCAATATCCGAAAATGATTTCTTATAGGTTCAAAAAAAATATGATGTAATATTTTATTTGTTATTATTATGTTATATTTCTTGGGAATTTTTTATAAGGATGGGTGGTTTAGTTATAAACCAAAGGCCGATGATCTCGTTATATCTCACCAATGCATTTGGTAAAAGGAGAGAGTTATTCAAATAGGTTTCTCCTAAGAGATTATGAGAATATATTATGATGGTTATTTTGAGTGTTAATGTGATGGTTAATCTAATTATAATCATGATGATTATTCCATGTGTAAGTAATAATGATAAGAAAATGATTCCCCAAGTTTCCTATATGTTTTATCTATGCTTGATATGTGTTTTAAAAGTTTCCTTTTAAAAAAAAGTTTTATTTTTAATTTTTAAATTATCTATTTCATAAGATCAAATATTAATGTGATAAAATTAATTATTTTATGGTTTTTCATGTTTTTTATGAGACTAACGGGTTTTTTTCTTTTATGTTCCTTAATAAGATTTTTGTTCTCATCAAACATTTTAAAAAAAATTCCATAGTATTTAATAATAGTTAAGGTAAAGGATTAAGTCAATTTTAAAATCATGAAGATTTTTCATCGAAAGAAATAATTTTTTATTTTCAAGGTTTTATATTGTGGGAAAATAGATATTGATTATAATTTTCCACTTTTTAAAATTTGGTTTTGTTATGTAAGAGTTATGACCTATTTCTCTAAAACTATAATCCTAAAATACATTTAGGAATTAAATAAAGTGAATTTTAGTCTAAAGACACTAGATTAAGTGATGTTTAAGGTCGGGTACTTATAGTTAGTGTCATGGAAGGGTTTAGATAACTTTATAGGATAAGATGTTATTAGAGAAAAAATTAATAGTCCTTTAGAACCAAAATGGTCAGTATGTTATGGAGAATAATAGTTATTTTGAATAAATTGAATGAGTTTAAAAAACACGAATAAGGATAACTAAGTTTTTATCCTCTACATAATATGGAATATTATGATTTTATTGATATTATCACACTAACCTTTTTCTTTTTAGTAAATGGCCGAATCCAATATGAACCAATATGATAATGGATGTAAAGGAAAATGTCATGATTTTATGAATAAGAAATTGAATAGAATAGAAGTTGTCATAAGAAATATTGTGTTTATTCTTTATTAGGTATTAGGAGTAATTAGTAACAACCTAAACCTTGGTGAGTTACCTAATGCATCAAATATGACAGAAATTAATTCCCCTGGAAATTTAGATGATAATTATCATAAAGGTAAATATATTCAATGACTAATGTGTTAACAATGTGGAAATAAACACCTAGAAAAATTTCTTAAAAGAATAAAAGGGTATTTTATATGTGTTAAAGGAGGTTATAAAAAAATAATCTTCAAAGGAAAAAAGGAAGTGTTTATTTAACTCTGTGAAGGGGAAATAAGTTCTTCCTGAGGTATCTATTGAACATTTTAAATTTAGGGAGAATGGTAATTATGAAAATTGATGTCCTAAGGGGAAGGCTCATGAATGGGATTAGCAATACTGTACAAATATCTTTTTAGAAATACCTAATTCCATTACATTTGAATATGAGGAAACTATAAATGACATCTGAAAGGTATGGATTATTTATGGGATTAAGTTTTAACATTGTTGAATCTTAGGACATGATTTATATTTTTGTTTGTAGGAAAGAAGCACTAAAGAATAATATTGAAAAACATATTTAATGAATTATAAATAATTCTGAATGATTAGTATGTCTACATATATGGGATTCAAGAGTTATGGTAGATTTAAGTATGATCATAAGTTTAAGATAATTAATACTATTTTGATGATGGGAGTACTTTGGGTGAGTTTTATTGAGTTTTGATAGATGTTTGAGGTATATGTAACCCTTAATATTATCATGTGAAAAATATTATTTAAGGAAGAATTATCTTTTCATTTGGTGTACATAATTTTAAAGGTATGGATAACCTTTAGGGTGTATATGATCTTTTATTTTTGAGGTAATTATGGGTTATTAAAAATTTGGGGATGCAAAATGAAAGGTATGATATAACTTTTGAGGTTAAAATTTTCATTAATGTTTAATATATTAAGTTTATTTTTTGGGATTCTTATCACATTTATGGGAATGTTATAAGTATTATATTAATATATTTTTATAAAAAGTAAAACTCATAGGACGAGTGATAACCCATCGCATCTGGAAAGGTTATGGGGCTTGAACCCACAACCAAAGGACGACAAGGGTGAATCGCCTACCATGGGCCCACATGATTACCTGGTTATTATGACCTCATTTTTTTACTTAAATGGTTTGAAAGATAATGATTAATTTTATATCAGGAGTATACGTTTTATCATAATCAAGGGATTGAAAAGTGATTTTTTAACATATTGATATTTTAAGAAATATATTCTTTAAAATTCATTTAAATTATTTGATAACTTGTGTTACATGAAATGAAAAATTTAGATTTCATTATATAAAACACCAATTTAATCTTTATTTTCATGCAATATTGAGTTTCTTAAATATCTTGTGCTACATGCAAGACCGTGTTTTATAGAACAAAAATATACTAGTAATATTTAATATGATAGTTATCAACTAGCTGTTGAATTGACAGGAATGAATAGGATTAACTGAATTATGAAAATATGGTTTAAAAATGTATATATATAATGAATTATTTAGTGACCAATTAATTATAAATTAAAATAAAAAATAATTGAATATAAAGGATTTTTTTATGAAAAACTATTTTTATGACCACAAAGGCGTTTTATCTTAATAAATTACATTAATCACTATTATTGAATGATATTAATGAAATTTATATGTAATATATTCAATAAAATGTGTTGACCATAGTGTTGCATTTGTTGTCAATAAGGTGTCAATATGTGTATGTAAAGGTCATGATTGAAGTTGTGATGATGATTGAAGTGGTTATGCTTAAAGTAATGTTGTTGACTCAGTAAAGAGCCCACATTGATTATGATGAAGTTGTTCCATAACTAATGGCACTTGGAGAATTACTATTTGACATTGGATTTCATACTTGATCATTCTCTATACAAATTCAGATGATTGATTGAACTGATCCTAAGTTCCAAGGCATGTTTCAATGAATGAAGCTTTGTTACACCATTTGAAGAAGGCCATACAATACTTTATATCATGATGAATTTGGAAGATTCATCCCACTGGTTTCTAATTGGATGAAGTTTGAGTAAATGAAACGATTAATGATGTTGATCTTAAATGTTTGAGATGTGTACAAAAAGAGTTTGCACAATGGGTACATTAAAGTGGCTTGGGATTCTAATTTGAAGTGGATATATATTTTATGTTGAATTCACTAATATGTATACTTTGGTTTTATATGGGTTTTATACAAAAAATATGGGACTTTGGCCAGCAATCCAGCCAACCAACCAGGGAAGCAGCTCGCACCACAGGTGTGGGTGGCTGAGCTTGACCCTAGCCAGCCAGCTAGCATGATAGGACAAAGTCATGTTCATGGCGTGCACAGAATCACACCCACAAGGGTGCATGGGAGAGCCAGTGAAGTGTGCCACTATGCGGGGTGGCACAGTGGCAGAGCATATGGTGGTTTTATAGCGTTCTCGCAAGGAGAACACGATATGGGGTGGTACCGTGGAGGGAGGAGGAGTAATCTGGTGATGGGTCAAGGAGGTTTGATACTTAAACTGAATGCATCCTGAATATCCGTTTCAATGTAGTACAAGTTTTAAAAAATATGGAATAAATCCCTACAATCCATATGATCTCATGAGAGATCGCGTCCTCACATCTCATCCTGCATCACACGATCTAATATTTGTCGTCCATGATTAATCAGAGTTGATCTGAAAATCATCCATCGTCCAAGTAGTCGTACTCTACCTTTGATCCCATGAAGGGTTCTCGGCGCATCATAGTTATGCTAGAGATGAAGTTGGGCCTCCATGATCGAACTTCGGCCACCTTTGTTGATCCAACATCATGCATAAGGATCATTTTTATGTCATGAACACATTCATGCAAATGTATTTTCATACATGCAGCAGAGATTGAAGAAAAAATGTAAGTTAAAGAAAATGAAGTTTTTGAGGCCTCATCATTCATATAAACTTCATGGATGATTCAAGATTCATTCAATGGAAATTTCATGCAATGTTTAAATTCATACACGTGACTCATAAGGCCGCATGTTCGAAAATAATATCCCATTATCAACTTATCTTTTACCCATAGCTTTGAATTTTAAAATGTTGAATATTTCAGGCATTCAAATCCTTGATCTTAACATCATATTACAAGGAATTTGAACATGTAAAATGTTATGGTACTCACTATAAAATGAGAATCACTAATCCCATTGAAGGAGCTTCCATTCGCATTGCTTTGGGTGTTCCGGTTTCTCAGAAACAGAGCATGAAATATTCATCTTTCTACGTGAAGGAGAAATGAGTCTCGTAGGTGTTCAACAAGTGCAATGCACTCTTGAACCATCCTTGAGAAGAAGAGATATTTTACCCTCTGTATGAAGGGAAATCACAAACATGTGATAGGTTTTTCAAACCCTCTCATGTGTTTCATGAAGAAGATCTCTGGGATGCACAATCGGGGCTTACGCACCCTTATTGTGCTTTGGGAAGATAGAACCATGAACCACCCTCGGTTATGTGAAGTAGATACATGTGCACCCCTTGAATGAATAAGAAGAAACATGCTCCTTTAGTTTTCATGAAGAAGAAGAGATTTGAACTTTTGGTTTCACAATAGAAGAGTATCCCCCTTCTATTTTACACGTTATTGATATACAGTTTTTCATAGGTTTGTGTTTTCTTGTGAAGAATAAGGAATGAATTTGGGCCATATGTATATTCATTCACAATCATGATTTGAAGAATACCAAGGTTGTGTGTGCATAAAAAGGAGAAAATAAAAGGTAAACATTGTGCATGCATGAATAGAACAAGAGGCAGTGCGTGTGTGCGCAAAGAACAGTAGAGAATACATGCATGATGCACATGAAAATCATGTGCATGATTTGAGATACCCTAGTGTGCAAGAATAAAGCTAAATAGTGGACCATGCCAATTCAGGTTTGAAAAGAATACATACATAACACACATTGAACCCAAATTAAAAATAACAAGTGTGTGTGTGCAGAGAACCAAAGAAGAAGGAATCGTATGTGTGCCTATTGAGAAAGAAGAAATTGTGTGGATAGTGCATGTGTAATTTCATGACCCATGCACATTGAACCTAAAATATTGATACAAGTGAATAGTGTGTGCTCAGGTTAACAAGCAACATATTATACATGCATGAAACCATGCATAATGACATGCACATGTGAGGAGTCTTTGAGATACCCGAAATAAGAGGTATTGAATGCCATGAAACCCATGCATGATGTGAATGAGTATTGATACTGAAGTCAGGAAGAGTTAAACAAGATACTATATCTGAGTTGATAGTAATTGAGAATTCAATAAGAGGGATGGAGCTAATATTTTGAAAGATCATTCTTGCCTATTAAGATTCTTGAAGAATTTGTGTGCAACATTTTCACACATATAAGTGAGGTCGGGTCTTCATTAGAAGAAGAAATAATTTCCTAAGCATTGTTGCATTTAGGACTGATCAGAACAAGTGATCAGAATTATTGAGCAAGGCCAAAAGACCTTACCAAAGGTTATTGAAGATTCTTGAAGAGATACATGGGCAATTTTGATTCAGTAAACCTATGGGGAAAGAGCATAAGATCAATATATAGTGAACCAATTGACCAACAAAGGAAGCTACTAGTGTGAATCGAGAGATAGAATAACCTTGTGTGGTTTATGGAGGAGAAGAAGTCTATTTTGGGACTCTAGAGCAGGTCAGTGGACTCTGGTAACACTATGGGAGGCAGTATAAAGACCCTCTTATGGGACTTGAGATAGATACAATGGGACTCTGTATTGACCATTGTAATTGATAATAAGATTATAGTGGAAAATCTGTGTTTTAGAGAATAAACAACGCACCAAGGAGTAGGTATTTGACCAAAACCGTATAAATCCTTGTGTTCAGTGCCTTTATATTTACAGTATCATTCAAGGCAAGGTTGAGAGACATAAGAAGACTGGATCAAGGCTTTAACCAGCCAAATAGGTTTAATTGAAAAGAATCGATTTCTAAAAAATTTAAAGGGATCACTGATTCACCCCTCCCCCTCTTATTGATTCACACTGATCTGAGCACTTTAAAATGTTTTCAAATTAATCCAATAAGTTTTATAGGATTAAAATAAGAACAAATCCAATTTTAAGCTTAAAAAGTTGTATTTTTTAAAAGGAATTTTTGACGCCTTTTAATAGAAGAATTATTTTAAAAAAATTGACACTTTTATAAATTTTATTTTAGAAAATAAACTTCTTATTTTAAATAGTAATTTCAAAATTATCTTAGAGTGATTTTTTGATATTTTTTTGAGAAGTTTCATTTTTTGATGAATGGTGAAAAATACTAAATTTTAATTGAAAACTGACTTTTCATCTAAATAATTTATAATGTTCAATTATATTTTTAATTGGTTTTAAAGTAAAAATAGTTAAATTATATATATATAAATCCAATTTATTTCATTTAAATAATTTTTATATTTAATTTGGATATAAAAACTTAATAACTTTTGAACATTTTCACTTTAAAAACTTAGTTTCTCATTCTATCTGCAAGATTATTTTTAAATTAAATTATGCCAATTATATGAATTGAATTTGAAAAAATGGATTAAATATTTGGAATTAGAATAATTTTTAATTTATAATTTATATTAAGGTAAAATTAGTTTTTCACCAAAAATATTAGTGAAATCTATTAAAATTGATTATAGTGATTGCAGTAAAAATGAGTTTGCTTAGTGGTTAAACTTTAATATTAAGGGGCCAAATGACCTAGAAACTTTCCCAAAACCCATTTTATATACATATTTAGACCATATTACCTCTTTTATAAAAAAAAATCATTATTTTAAGAACATGATGTAATGTAAACCTTCCCATGGTGATTGTTTTTTTGGTATTTATAAGAATGTCACTCCTCCTCAATTATAAAAGGGCATTCACTCTCCCCCATTATAAACACATCTCAAGCCTTTTGGATAGTCCAAAACCAGAAAAAATAAACTAAAAACATACCTACCCTAATTATAGAATTTTTTGTGGGCATAATATAAACCAAGGGAGGCTTTTGGTACAGACCAAAAGTATTTACCAAAGAATAGGTAACATTCATCAACGAGCATTTTTTATTTATTTCTTTATCCACCCATTAAATTATTATTATACCATGATTATATAACAAACTCAGTACCCTAAATATAATTATATTCTTTTATGTTAATATTATTACCTATACCAACACACACTTCCATCAAATGGGTTATGAAATCATCATTTGTGTGTATGGTGGACTACCGCCTCACGAAATGATGTCATTCATTTTTCCATTATCACCTCTCATGGTTGGTAATAATGATGGAAATAATATTTATATATTATATTTATGATAATTATAACATATTTATACCTAGTTATTCATTATATCATATATTCCCTTTTTACATTTCATATTGTAGGGGATACGATAACGCCGCTCGTGAGTACGACGGATGACCACCTCACGAAGCGATGTGAAGCGTTTTTTTACTAACATGTTACATGAAAGGTAATAAGGGTAACTATAATAAATATATATGATATACATGAAATATTTATGATATTAATGACATAATTATATTTCTATAAATATAATATATCATTTTATATTTACTATTTTACACACTGAAAAGGTGATAACGTCGTTCGTGGACGTGTGGACTACTACCTCCTCAAAGCGATGTGATTACTTTTACATCACAAAAATTACATATACATATATATAATTATATTTTATTTTATTTATTATATAATTATCATTCTAAAAATATAAAATATTTATTTTCATAATGTTCATTGAAAAATGAAAACGTTACACATGCATACGTATGGCCTATTGTCTCTATGATCGTAATGTTGGTTCATTTATCATAACAATTTTTAATAAATTATTTTAAAATTATAATTAATGTATAAATATGATAATTATTTTATAATTATTATTCTTTATATGTTGGAATAAGAACCACTTTAACCATTTTTAACCCACCTAAGTCGTTTTTGACACACAAGACAAATATGGTCAAAACATCCAACGTAAACTTAATCAATTAAGTAATGGTATATAACATGTTAATAATTGAAATAAAATTAATAATAAACTTGTAAAATGTTCTCATAAAAATAAATAATTAACATAAGTTTATTATTCAAAAAGATAAATAACAAGCATGATGAATCAAACTCGATGTAAGGGTTTTTCTCATCTTACTTTTATTTATCTGAGATATATAACATATTCACAACTTATTTTTGTTGTGTGGTGTATATAATTACCATTAATGTATTTTATTGTTATTATACTTAAATTTATGGGTATTTACATATCCATTTTAGGATCTCTCTTTTGTGGGGTTATAGTTTCAAGGTTACCAAAGCAGTAATGGATCTTGTCACAATTTTCATTCTTTGATACTTATGTCATGTTATGAACCTATATTATTTTATGAGGTGTATATAAATACCAATTTGACATGTAATATCATGAATTTATTTATTCTCATTTTATTCTAATTTTATTTTAAAGTAATCCTTTCATGGGGATTTTGATTCAAAGTTACCAAAGTGGTAAGAGTCTTTTGTTACAATCTCATCATTTATCATGATTGTATATGATTGATTATATAATGTTTAAATATTATAATTCTAATTAATTATATTATACTATATTTATTTATGATATTTTAATGTAATAGTACCATTTTTTCACTCTTTGGTACATAGAATAGTGGAGAAAATGTTTTTACAAAAATCCGACTTCATTTCTCTCTTCGATCGGAAATCCGTGTTCTTTTGAAATAATGTTATCTAAAACTGTTTTCAAAATGTTTTTAAATTATCTTTTAAGATCTTTTTCAAGGGAAATTATTTTAAAAAATATATGTTTTAAAATTATTTTTATAAATTCCTTTATATGTTTCTAAGTTTGTTTTCAAATAAATGGATTTTCAAAATGTTTTATGTTTTAAAAAGTGATTTTAAAAATGAAAAGGATATTTTCCTCAAGAATGTTTTTAATGATATTTTAATGTTATTTAAATTGATCAATATTAGCAACCCTTGTTGTTACGTATTCTCTACAGGGGATATTTTGTATTGATATCCTCCTCTTTTTTTCTCTGGATAGATTAAGATTATTTTAAATATATTGTTATGGAACCCCTTTCTTTACCACGAGTTAATCATATGTCAAAGATATTTCTATATAACCCATTTATTTTCTATAGTATAATAATGTTATAAAATGGATAATGTTTTTTCCTATTATTTTATGAATAAATGAAATATTTTATGTGTTATTATTATATTATGGTTCTTGGACATTATGATGGATGGTTATATTATAAACCAATGAAGAGTGGTTCTGCGATAAACCAACAAAAAGTGGGTCTATGGTATCCCTCCAATGCATTGGGTATGGAAGTCGACCATATAGTAATTCCATTTGTAATAGTGATTGTAAGAGTGAAGTTAAAATGATGTACCAAGTTATATGCATGTTTTATTTATGCTTGTTATGGGTTAATAATGCTTCTCGTGATCTATATTGATATCACATGGATCTTAACTATTGATTGTGGTGACTATTGAATTTACCATGATTTCGTAGTTAATGATCTGGGTATTGATGGGTATGAGTTCCTTTATGATTCTTTCATACACTTTTATTATGTAATCATACCCTTATGCACTCTTATGCTCATTGATGAAATCCAATTGTTAATGGTTATGTTTACCTTTATTGAGAATTTGAGATCACCCTTATTATGTTTCCTTTTCCACAATTTATAAAGAACAAGTTTGAACGATTTATGTCTATAAAGTATTTCACAAGGATGATGTTGATGACCTAATGTAAAATAAGAAAAGCTAGGTCAAACGAGATAAATATTCATTTTATAACTTGTTTATTATTTATATAGTATTTTTCCAATTTCTCAAAAAATATAAACATAAAAGGTCCTATATATTGTAAGTGATCCAATTTTTCCTTTTGATGTTGTAAGGTTTTGATGGAAAAAAATTGGGTCACAATTATCAACGTCATAATCGGGAAGGTAAAGTTATGAATTTCATAACAAGATCTGGGAGTGTGGGTCCTAGGATGTTATAGTTGGTATCAAAGGTTGGTTTAGATAACTTTATAGATTATTATGTTTTCATTTGAGGTTATCTTAAGAGTCTTGGATACCATTATAGGACTACAATCTTAAGGATGATCATGATTTCAAAGTCTTATACACCTGATTTGAGTTTTTTATGTAGTAAAAAGTTTTTTGAGGTTATTAATTACATTTCAGGAGACATTTTATTGGGTATAGGTATATGTAAAACTTTGTTTTAATGTGAATTATTCCATTAATTTTTGTAGAAATTATTTTTAATGTATTTATAAACTTATGGTTTATATGATCTTGGACATTGAGGTAATTATGGGAACATGGGTATTATCATATAGATAACCACATGATTGAAAATTGATTTAGTGACTAAGTGATTAATGTTACTTAAAAAGAATATTTCATATTTTGGGATTGAAATCTAAAAGATATGAGATAACATTTTAGGTTAAAACACTCTTTAATTTTGAGTTTATTGAGGTTATTTAGGATATAGGGTTATCAAATGATTTAGTTTCAAATTTGGGTATTACTATTGAATTTTGAAGATTAGTGTATCATATGAAGGTTTATTCATTTTGGAAATTATATTAACATGTGATAACCATTTTTTGTTTAATGTTTAAATATAGGAGGAATAGCTTGTTATCCCTTTTATGGTTAAGCGGTCTTTAAAATTTGATTTTAGTGCTTTAGGCATGAAAAATTCATCTTGAACACTTACTTTTTGTAGAAAAATATGATACTCCGGTGTCAATTGGATAAAGGATGAAATTATTCTTTAAAAGTAAGTATATTTACATATCCTCTTAGTATGTATGTTAATATAATTCATCAATATGAGGAGATGGATCCTGAAACAAAATGTTATCCTATTACTATCATTTCTGATGATATCAATGACCTTTTCACACCACATTTTTTATGGTTTTTAATTGTTAAATTTCTCTTAATATTTTATTTTATAATTTATTTGTGATCTTTTTGGATCTATATCTTTATTTTGGGATTTATGTTTTTCTCTCATGCCCATATCTTCACTTTCCACAAATGTTCTTCTACATGGAAACCTAGTTATGTGTAACTTCAGGTAACTTTTATATTTCCCACTTTCTATTTTTAAGGTATGTTTTATTTATTTAATTTGTATGATGGTGGTTTCAATAAAGTAATTCTTAAAATGTTAAACCTTTTATAAATAAGAAGAATTTCGAGGGAGAAATTAATTTTAAGGGGGGTAGGATGTAACATCCTGATATTTTAAGAAATGTATTCTTTCAAATTAATTTAAATTCATTGATAGTTTTCATTATATATAATTCGCATGTTATCTTGCATTATAAACAACACCAAGTTTATCTTTCATTATACATAACATCAAGTTTCTTCAATATCTTGCATTACACATAAGACTAAGTCTTACGAAACAATAATATACAATTAATATTTAATATGATAGTTATCACCTTGCCATTGGAATGGTAGAAATGAATAGTATTAATTGAATTATGAAATTATGGTTTACAAATGTATATATATATAGTGATTTCTTTGGTGACCAATTAATTATAAATGAAAATAAAAACCAAATGAATATAAAGGATGTGTTTTTATGAAAAATTATTTTTATGGTCACAAAGAAGTTTTATCTTAATAAATTAAATTAATCACTATTAGTTAATGAAGTTAATGAAATTTATATTTAATATATTCAATAAAATGTTTTTAAATTCATCAATTAATTTTCATAGGGATAAAATAAGAACAAATCCAATTTTAAGTATAAAAAACTATATTTTTCTAAAAGTTGGTTTTTCCACCTTTTAATGGAAGGCTTGTTGTAAAATAAAATTTAAAAATTTAATAAATTTTATTTGAAAAAATAAAATTCTAATTTTAAATCATAATTTCAAAAATATATTATGGTGATTTTTTTTTATTTTTCGCAGAAGTTTCATTTTTTGATGAATAGTGAAAATACTAAATTTTAATTGAAAACTGAATTTTATTATCAATAATTTGTTATGTTAAATTGTATTTTGAATTTATTTTAAACACATGATAGTTAAATTATAAATCTTTTAATACAATTTAGTTCTTTCGAATCATTTTTATATTGAATTTTGATATAAAAACTTAATAAACTTTTGAACATTTTCACTTTAAAATTTTGGTTTCTCATTCTGTCTTCGAGATTAATTTTAAATTAAATTCTAAAAATTATTTGAATTTAATTTAGAAAAATTAATTAAATATTTTTAATAATAATAATTTATAATTAATATTAAGTTCAACATAGTTTTTTACCAAAAATATTAGTGAAAGCAATTAAAAATAATTACAGTGATTAAAATAAAGATGAGTTTACTTAGTGGTTAAACTTTAATCTTAAGAGGTCAAATGACCTAAAAACTTGTACAAAACCCATTTTATGTACATATTTATACCATATACACTCTTTATGGAAAATATTTCATTATTTTAAGCATATTATATAAGGTAGACCTTCTAATAGGTTTTTCTTTTGGGTATTTACAAGAATGTCACTCTGCATCAATTATATAATGGAATTCAATCTCCCTCATTCTACACACCTATCAAGACTTTTGTATCATAAAATACCTAAAAAAATAAATTTCCAACATCACTAAACTCAACATAAAATCTAAAAAATAATTATTTTGATACAAACCAAAAGTAGTTACCCGAAGAAGTGGTAACGTTCATCAACAAATACTTTTGTTTTATTTATTTCTCTATCCATTGAATTATTCTTATACCATAATTATATAATAACCTCAGTATCCATTATATAATGATATTTTATGTTAATTTTAATACATACACTAATACACACTTTCATCAAATGTTTTTTGAAATCATCATTCGTGTGTACGCTGGTCTACCGCATCGTGAATCGATGTCGTTCGATTTTCCATTACCACCTCTCATGGTTGGAAATAATGATTTACGTAATATTTATATATGATATTTATGATATTTATAACATATTTATACCACTATATTCATTATATAATATACACCCTTTTATGTTTCATACCATAAGGGATACTATAACATCGTTCGTGTGTATGGCCTACCATCTCCATAAAATATTACTTATCTTCTTTTTAGAATGTTCAATGAAAAATGAAAATGTTACTCATGCATGTGTATGGCCTACCATCTCCATAATCATAACGTTGGTTCATTTTTCGTAACCATTTTTCATGAATTATTAAAAATTATAGTTTATATATAAATATGATAATTATTTCTTGATTATTATTCTTGATATATTTAAACAAGGACCACTTTGACCATTGTCAATCCCCCAAAGTCGTTTTTGACTCACAGGCCAAATATGGTCAAAACATCCAACGTAACTTTATCAATTAAGTAATGGTTTATAACATGATAATAAGTGAAATAAAAATAATAATAAACGTTAAAAAAATTATCAAGAAATTAAATAATTAATATAATTTTATTATTTAGTAAGATAAAGAACAAGCATGACAAATCAAATTCTAGGTAATGGTTTTTCTCATCTCACTTTAATTTCTGTGAGATATATGACATATTCACCACTTATTTTTATTCTGTGGTATATAAACTACCCATTAATGTATTTTATTATTATTATACTTAAATTTATTGGTATTTAAATATCTATTTTGTAATCTATCTTTCATGGGGTTTACAGTTTCAAAGTTACCAAAGCGATAATGGATTTGGTCATAATTTCTCTTCTTTGAGACTTATTTCATGTTGTGAACCTATATTATTTTATAAGGTATATATAAATCCACCTTTGAGATGTAATATAAATAATTTATTTATTCTCATGGTATTTTAAGTTTCTTTTAATGTAATTCTTTCATGTGGATTGTGATTTAAAGTTACCAAAAGCGGTGAGAGTCTTTTGTTACAATCTCATCATTTATTGGGATTGTGTATGATTAATTATCTGATGTTAAAAGCTTATAGTTTTCATGAATTATCTTATACAATGGTATTTCATGTAATAGTTCCATTTTTTTACTCTTTGTTACTTATAATAATGGATAAAATGTTTTTGAAAAAATCAGACTTCATTTTTCTCTTTGGTCGGAAATATGTGCTCTTCCAAAACAATGTTTTATAAAAAAGTTTTCAAAATATTTTTAAAAGATATTTTAATATCATTTTCAATGGAAAGGATTTAAAAAAATTATGTTTTAAAAATGGTTTTATATAATTTTTATACCTTCTTTTATAAGTTTACAAGGTTGTCTTACAAGAAAGGTATTTTCAAAATGTTTTATGTTTTAAAAAGTGATTTTCACAATGAAAATGATATTTTCCTCAAGAAAGTTTTTAATGATATTTTAATATTATTTACATTCATCAATGTCAACAACCCTTGTTGTTACTTTTCATACACTATGGATATTTTTTATTGATACCAACCACTTTCTTTCTCATGATGGATTAAGATTATTTTAAATATATTATTATGGAAATCATTTCCCTTCCACAGGTTAATCATGTTTCAAAGAGATTATTATAGAACCCATTTTTTCCATGGGTAAATAAAGTTATGAATGGGATAATTGTTGTTTCTATGAGTTTATTAATAAATGAAATCTTTTATGTGTTATAATTATGTTATGGTTATTGGACATTATGATGGGTGGTTGCGTTATAAACTAATAACGAGTGGTTCTGTGATAAACCAATGAAGGGTGGTTTCATGATTGACCTTCAATGTATTGTATATGAAATTCAACTGTATGTTTATTACATTTTAAAGATTTAATTTAATGTTTAAGTGAAAATAATGTCCCAAGATACGTACATGTTTTCTTTTTTCTTGTTATGGGTTTATAATGTTTATCATGATCAAGATCGATATCACATGGATCATGATTATTGATTCTGATGACTCTTTCCTTTTAAATGATTTCATATTTAATTATCTAGGTATTATCATGCACTTTGATTATGCCATCATACCCTTATTCACTCTTATGCTCATTTATGACATTTCTAATGCTTATGATTACCCTTACTGAGCATTTGAGCTCACCCTTCTTATGTTCCTTTTCCCTAGGTTAAAAAGAATGAGGTTGAACAATTTATGTCTATAAATGATTTAACAAGGATTATTTTGATGACCTAATGTGAAATAATAAAATATGGGTTAAATGGGAGAAATTATTATTTTATGGCTTGGGTATTGTTTATATAGGAGTTATCCTAATTCTCTAAAACTCTAAACCTAAAAGGTCCTTCAAAATATAAGTGATTCAATTTTTCCTTTTGATGTTGTAAGGTTTTGATGGAAAAAATTGGTTCACAATTATCAGCGTCATAGTTGGGAATATAAATTTATGGATTTTATCACTGGATCTGGGAGTGTGGGTCCTGGGCTATTATAGATTTTGTGATTAAGTGATTTCATAAGAAGATCACATTAATTTTAGGGAACATTATGGGATTTTATGGGATTTTATTTGAAGATCCAAGATTGAATTATATTTTGGAAGTACATATGATAAAAATGAGGCTTTATCTTGATTGATATTATTTATGTAAAATATTATCATATCTTGGAGATTATATGATTAGGGAATAAACATTTTTAGTATGATACATTAAGGTGATTGATGTTATTTGTCGATAACTATTAAATTTATCTTGGAATAATGTGTGATAAAATCATTCTAGTAATTGGATTTCAATCTTAGTTTGGAATATTTTGATGAATTTTAAGGTTGGTTATTATTTGAATGATCTAAGTTAATCTTTGGGTGTAATTGTTGAGGCTTTGGATATTAATTTTGTATTTCTTCATATGAGGGTTTATTCAATTTGAGAATTATCATAACTTGTGAAAACAATTTTGGTTTTGGTTAATATAAAAATATAATAAGAATAAGTTTTTATTATTTTATGGAATTATGTGATCTATTAGAAGTGTATTTTAGTGCTTCGGGCATGAAAATATCATCTTGAATACTCATAATTTGGATCATGAGATGAGATTTTGGTAGAAATTGATCAAAGGGTGAAATTAAACTTATCAACTATATTTCCTTAGGATTTTAGTAAATATCATAAAGGAATTCCTCAACTATATGAGAATTATATTGAAATAAAATCATTATATGTTAACATTTCTTACCAAAAAAATCAATGGTCTTTTAACCCATCACAGATTTATGGTTTTATGATGGTTAAATTTCTCTTGACTGTTCTCTCTGTCACTCTTTCTAAGTCCTTGGGAATTTTTTTTATTCCATGACCATGTTTTCACTTCCCAAAAATGTTTTATTACATGGAAACCTAGTTATGTGTTATTCCATATGACCTTCATACTTCCTTTTTCTCTCTTTTCAAGTGGAGGTTTTATTAACCCTTTTTACAATGTGGGATTTCACTAAAGGTATTTGGAAAATTTAAACCCCTAGTTTTCAATCTTGAGTTAAAATTGTGATGTTGAAATTTCATAAAGGGAGGAGAATGCAATATCTAGATATTTAAAAAATAAATATTATATTTGATAGCGTACAAGACATGCAACACCGAGCTTAAATGAACAATGAATTATTATTATTTAAATATGACCATTACAACCTATCCATTAAATTAATAGGAATGAATAGTATTAACTAAATTATGGAATATATAATGGTACTACTCATTTATAATTTATTAATTAATTATTTTTAAATAAAAAATCTATTTTTAGTAAATTCATTTTGTTCTTCAAAAATATGTTTTCTTCATAAATGGGTTTTCTTACTTTTTATGAGTGAATATTATATTTAATTTTTACAGTTTTAGAAAATTTATTTGGAAAAATTATTTTCATTTTTAAATTCAGGATCTAAATAATATCTTAGGATTTATTATTTATAATTTTCTAAAAAGATTGATTTTTCAATGAGTAGTGAAAAATATAGTTTTTATTAAAATTTGTATTTTCTTTTAGGTATTTACAAAGTAAAATTCTATTTTAGATTATTTTTATAATTTAATTAATTCCTTTTGATTTAAAATAATTCAATTATGGTTTTTAAAAGGATTTTATACTTGAATTTAGTATAAAAATATTTTATATATTTAACTGGTCGTTTTTCTAAAAAAATTATTTTTCATCGTATTTTCCTTGTTTGATTTTAACTTTAATTCTGTAAATTATGTGTTTTTAATTTTGAAAAATAGTTTCCTTGTTTTTAATCTTAAGGTCTAAATTTTGAAAACAGTTTCATTTTTTTTTATTCAAAATTAACAGTAGTCATGGTAATTTTTGTCACCTCGGTTAAGGGTAAATCAGGTAATTATAGATTAAAAGTAAAATGATAAAGATTGTAAAATGACCCCAAAACTTAGATAAATTTTATTTTATGAGTAAATTTAATCCATAATCACCCAAGATTTGGTATTATGACTTCCATTTTTTATTATTATGATCCTTATAATATTTTATGTAAAGAAAGGTCAAAAATATCACACTATTGTTTTTAATAACTATAATATTTTTAACATGGAGATAATTACAGGATATGTTGGGTTATAAATATTAATTTGAAATATAAAATATTTATATTAATCATGGAAATTTATTTTTAAATTTTATTAAATAAATAACGACCTTAAATTCTTACACAACGCTAACGCGGTAATTATTCAATTAAGGAAAAAATTAAATAAATGATATCAAAATATTAAAAGCATTAGAATTTGAGATAATTAATTTAATCCATGAATTTTATAGATTAAAATATATTGTTAGGTATGTATTAAAATATTTTTTTTTCTAATTTAACTTGTTTTATTGATGTTATTAAAGTCAAATTAATGAATGGTTCTATAAATTTACATTATTGATATTTTATAAGAAATAATATTTTATTAAATGATATAAAATTAATAAAAATATTATATTCATCCATGTTATTATTATGTGGGTTAACTTATCAACCATTATCCATTTATGGGTTGTTTTTCATTTATAGTTACAATCTTGACCCTTAAAGTGTAAAGATATTTGTTGTCACACTAAGTGTGAAAGGGGTTAACGAGGGGTTAAACTCAAATGAAAAGGGTAAAAACATAGTCAAAACTTATATAATTTTTATTTTATGATATTATTCTCACCCATACTCATCCTATATTCTAAATAAATAAACTTGGATCCATTTGGAATTAAAAATTAATTTATATTAATTTAATGATTTTGAAAATTCTAAGAGTTCCTCTCCCCTCTCTTTTAAAAAGAAATCTTCCTCTCTTTACTTCAAACTTCAATAGCCATTTGGTTTAGCCAATCCCTACCCAAATACCTTCATATAATCCCTCCCCTTATTCTATATGTATTTTTTATGCATAATACCAACCTTATAGGGCTTAAGGTATTAATCAAAGGAGTCTTTCCAAAAAAGAAAAAGATAAAGAGTGTACGTGATGAGTCACACTCAAGGTAAGGGACTATCTTTTAAAAATATTCTTTTATATTCTCCTTTAAAAATATATTTTTCTTCTATATCCATATTTTTAAAATTATTTTATGGATGTATTTATATGGACATAAGTGAATTTAAAGGACATGTTATGTCTCTTTGACTTTTTTTGTTTCAATGGTTTTAAAAAAGAATAATTTTATGTAATGTTTTGATGTTATTTACATAAATACAAAATGAATGTTTTATTTTAACATATATGGTAAAAATGAAATTTCCCACCATCATAGATATTAGTTTATTTTTTTCTTTATTTATAATATTTCTTGTTTTATTCAAAGAAAACCACTTTTCCCTTTATTATGGAAATTTTAGTTTTAAAAATTGGGTTTTAAAGAAAAGAGATATATCAATATATGAAAATTATTTATTATAGGTGCAAATAATTTTTTTTATGATTCAAGATTTTATTTTTTATGATTATTTTGTGGTTATTGGTCATTATTTATGAGGAAAGGTAGTTCTTCTATAAACCGAAGGAGGGTGATCTAATTATAGCTCTCCAATGCATTTGGTAAAGGGATAGAGTTAATAGAATTGGTTTCTCCTAAGATATTATGGGAATATAATGTGATGGTTATTCTAAGTATAACCATGATAGTTATTTCAAGTTAAATGGTGATGGTTACTCAAAGTATAACTATAATGTTTATTCTGTGTATAAGTAATAATGATATGAAAATGAAGCCCCAAGTTTCCTATATGTTTTATGTATGCCTGCTATGGGTTTTAAAAGTTTCCTTTGTCACAACCCATCCCCTGGGACCCGTGTCGTGACTACCCCAAGCACGTCTTCCAAAGTCCAGGGGTTGGTGACTAGCACCAGAAAGGCATTTCTCGAAAATGGGAAGGCATTGCCTAAAAACTTGTACACACACACTCAAACGTGCAAGTGAAACACAACGGAAGAGTAAGGTGAAACCACAACTAGATACCACAATTGAGTATAAGGGTAAGTACTGAAAGTAAGGGGCCAGAATACAAGACCAATTGAAATGAAAATACAGCAAAAGAAAAAAAAACAACTCCTGAGGTCATATGCCAAGGATCCTACCAGAAGGGTAGGTAAATCTCATCGCATGGCTCTCCTTGTCCACTGGTCGCCTCCATCCAGGTCAAGTCCTAGCCCCCCAAGTCCCATTCAAGGTTGCCCATCATTTATACAATACACAACAAGGTGCGGGAAAAGCCCGTGTAGGGGTGATTATAACAATACCCAGTAGAGACCCCAAGACCCCCGAAGGTCTCTCAGAATTCCACAAAAGAAAACCACAAAGCATGATCTCAATCACAAAGAATAGAGAAAAAAAAGACTCAACTCAAACTAGGTATAACTTAAGTACATAAGTATATATGATTAATCATAAGGCTATATCATCTTATTCTGTTAAGATTCACTGCTTCTGACCCACACAAGATCGATAGGTACTAACCCCACTGACCCACACAAGATCAATAGGTGATGATTCACACAGAATCTTTGGGTGCTGATTCAAAGAGAATCGTTTGGTGTTGATTCACATAGAATCACTCGGTGCTGATCTACACAGAATCGCTGGGTGCTGATTCACATAGAACTTTTGGGTGTTGATTCACACAGAATCACTGGGTGCTGATTCACACAGAATCTCTTAGTGTTGATTCATACCGAATTACTGGGATCTGATTCACACAGAATCGTCGGGTGATGGTTCACACAGAATCACTGGGTGATAATTCACACAGAATCAGTGGGTGCTGATTCACACAGAATCACTCAGTGCTAATTCAAACAAAATCGCTTAGTGTTTATTCACATAGAATCGCTCGGTGATGATTCACACAGAATCACTCTTCATTCTTCATGTCTCATCCAGACAACGGATTCCCGCTCATAGTACGCTTGTTTTTTGGGGAAACTGCTCCTCAAGCCATCGGTCATATTTCAACAGGCACGAAGTCCCACATAGAAGTTACACAATGATCTTTCGTGTCATAAGGGTTCCAACACAATAGGCGACGCATCAACCGGATGATCGGTCTGTAAGTTATTGGCATTTTAGTGTTGAGGGCTTGGCTAGAATCAGAGTCGATCCAACCTGATTGTACTCCAACTTTCTCAAAAACTCTCATGGGGTATCTCAAAAGGACCATCTCACTCCAAGGATCACAGTGCCTCAGATGATTAGTCTCAGCCGCGGCAGGCTCAGCCCAGCCTGCCCCGGCTGGGCTGGGTCGCAGCGGCTCAGCCCGCTGGCTGGCATGACCCACGCGGGGGTCGCGTGGTCTGCCTCCCAAACAGCTCAAAGATCTGTTCAGATTTTTAAATAGCGGCTCCAGGTGGCGCCGCCTAGTCACCCACGTGACCCGCAAGAAGTGGGTCCCCTACCTTCGCCACAGCTTCGTGTTGGATCTGAATCTATAGATTATTCACAAGAGGGGGGTGAAATGTGTCTTTTGCAATTTTTCGATAACTCTTTTCTTGAATGATTTTTGTCCTTTATACTTTATCAGGTTTGATCATGCAGTGGAATAAATAAAAACAAGAACACAAAGATGTATAGTGGTTCGGGGAACAGAAGGCCCCTAGTCCACTCCACCAACTCTCAACTCCACGAGCTTGATGATTTTCACTATCTGGTCCTCTTTTCCACAGATCGGTTCACAACTGAGTACAGGCAGTTGACACCTTTACAATCCAAGGCAAAACAAAGCCTTTTGGTTCAAACGCGAACCTACACAGCTTAGAACGAGAAGCTGGTTACTCAAGAATAAAAATAATTTTAGAAAGAAATTTCCAGTTGATCTTCACAATTGCAACAAAATGCAATTGACAGCAGATGGATCGAAGTCTCTAGAAATATTGATCTTCAAGACGAAGTAGTTCCGAGTTAATCTAGTTGTAGTAGATATAGAGATATAGTTCAAAACCTCAGTAGTAGTAGATCCACAGTAGATATTCGATGTACAACAGGTGAATCCTCTATCGAGTTCCTTCTTCTTGAACAAACAGAGCTTTTACGCTCCTGTTGAATCAGCAGATCATTCGTGAATAGTTGAAATCTCTTTTCCACCTTTTTCAACAATAGATCGATCACATCCTCATGTACCTAGTGTTTTAAAGAGAACATTTATAATAAAGCATATCTCCTGCACATTTAGATCCATAAAAGTCACCTTCTGATTCGTGATATTCAAAATTTTGAATTTACAGAGAAGTCGTAACTTCCCTTAAGACTCGTCATAAAAAGCTCCTTTTAATTCAATCTTAAATCCATTAATAAAAAGGCTTTGAATCGGTCAAATTCATACTTTAAAAACGAATTTAAATCCGGCTTGAAATCCTCCCAGAAATCAGCTTACTAATCATTGCACATAAATATCGTCTGTCAAAATTTCCGACGCCAAACGTAAGGTTGATGACGTGGCCTCCAAACGTAGGGTTAATAACATAGTCTTAAAATGTAAGGTTAACAATGTAAGGTTGAAAACGTAAGGTTGAACACAAATGTAGGGTTTATCATCCATACTTTTTCTTCAACACTCAAACGTATGGTAAAAGATCCATACTTTTACTTGATCTATACTTTTCCAAGAACGTATGGTTGTTTACAAAAGTAAGGTTGATGAACCATACTTTTGAGAAACAAACGTAATGTTTATAATTTAGGTATGGTTCCCCTTCTATACTTTGCTGATAACTAAAACGTAGGGTTCCTTCCTAACGTAAGGTTCTTCTTCCATACTTTGCTGAAAACGTATGGTTGTTTAACCATACTTTTCTCTTATCTCAAAAAGTATACATTATTTTCATCCTTATGCTACGTTTATCCACGTAGGGTATGAACAGTGATTCCAGAACATGCTAAAGCAGATTCCGCGCTATATTTATTTACGTAATATGTGAACAGTGATTCCAGAATGTGCTAAAGTAGATTCCGCACTAAGTAATAAATTCTCATTTTTTTAAGAGTAAAATAAATTAATAAATTCCTGGACAATACTAAATAAAATCATTAGAAAATAACTAAGGGTATTTGTGAGCATCAAAATTATCATAAAAACAGAGAGTATTATTTTCAATAATCTCCCCCTTTAAATAACATTAACATGTATTGTTGAAAACAATACTTTGCTCAACAATCTCCCCCTTTTTTTATGATCACAAAACCTATAAAATAATTAAAATTATTAACTTTCAAAATTAGTTATAAAGTTTTAAATAAAAACTTCTCCGCCAAAAAGATAATTATAAATCCAAATTTCTCATTTAATTCTCAATAAAATGAATTCTCCCCTAAATAAAATGTAGGTTTTGATGTTTTGTTTATCCAAATTCTCTCCCTTTTTGTGATATAAAAAAGAATGAAAGATCATGGATTTTAACACTTTTAATATTGCATTGAACTGTTAGTAAATGATATTATGAACTGTTTATCAATAATTAAATCCGGAGTAATGGCATATTAAAAAGAAAGTCTGTAAAACAAATAAAGAAAGAAACAAATAAACAATTAAGGAAATTTTCATTCAAAAAACAGCAGTATGTACATGACAATGATATACACAGGAATCAAGGTTTGGGTAAGATAGGCAACAAGGTCTATCTCCTCTGGATTGTAGACTTGATTTCTATAAAATTTTCCCGAAGTCTCTTTATCATCCCATATTCAAGATTGATAATGAGCTCCCTATTCTCTTGAGTCATATGAATATCCTCAATTAAATTGACTTTGAAAAACTCATGCATCCTTTCCTCTTTTTCAACAAATACTGACAGCTTCTCTGATAACTGATCTAACAGAATTCTGATCGATGGCTCACTAGATGTTAGTTGATCCACTAAGAACTTCTGATTGTCTAGCAACACTGACAAAGGAGCACTGTTACATTGAATATTGTGTATCCTTTCATTCATGTTGCTCAACGTAGCTGTGATAGCCTGAAACCTTCTGATTAAATCAGGTGAAGTTTCTGATCCACTAACAGCATTATTTGCAATTGATGCAAATTGGTTCTCCATAAACAACTTCAGATCTGATAAATCTGACTTCATAATCATTTCAGATTTCAATTGTGTAATAGCAGTCAGCATATCCTCTTTAAAAATTTGAACTTCTTGCCTTGAAACTGTACATTCCTTCAGTTTTTAAAACTTCAAATGTTCTAAGTCTAAGGCATTTCTTAGAGAAACATTCTCAGATTCCAACTGAGATACTTTTCTGTATAGTTCTTTAACTTCTTCTTTCCTTGAATCAGATGCACCCTGTGCTTGATTCATATTCTCATGTTGATGCAGCAGTACCAAAGGAAATGATTCAGCATCAAATTTTTCTTTTTCTTTGTCCTGAGAAGGTTGGTCCACAGATCTTTCCTTAGAGTTTTCAAACTTCTCCATAGAAAAATCCTCTTGAAGTACCTCTTTTTGAGCTTCAGAAGCATGTTCATCACATTCATCTGCATATTTTTCTTCCACTGGAATTTCAAGAACAATATTTTCAGAAGTTTCCTGAGGTATGGCCACTTCTTCACCAGGCACTGCCTCCATCTCTTGTTCTTGTTGAAGTGAAACTTCAACATCAGCAACAATCTGTTCCTGATTTTCCCTTTGAGATTCTTCTGGAACTCCGGATTCCTCTACTAGTGCTGTTCTTTCAGTAAAATCTTCCATGGACTTATCAACAAAAGCTTCTCTCACAAAAGAATAAGAAAATAAAGGTTCTGTTGGAGTTTCCAAAGTAGTGGAAGTGACTTCCTCATTTACTAGTCTTTTTCTTTTTGATTGAAGTCCCTCCTGGATTCTGTCTTCCTCAACATCTACCACTTCAAATCAAATCCTTCTTGCGACATTGCTGACTCTGAATTCAGCTTGTCCCTCCTTGGACTTAGCAGGTTGAGCCTGAGCACTCTCTGAGTCTTCCTCAGCTCCTACTAGAAAAAAAATTCCTTTAATTCTGCTCCAGAAATATCCAACTTTCCTCAAAGTTCCAGCATTAAACATATTACTGTGATGACAGTTAACTCTAGCATCCATTAATCTCACCATGTATTTCTTAAACAACAGTTTAGAAATAAATCTACCAAAAGGGTAGAAATTCATCCTGGCCTCACTTTGACAGTAGCATCTGAGATACCTTATCATGTATCTTGGAAAGTTTAACTTAATATCACTTAACATAAGAAACATTATATACATATCAGGGTACAAAATCTTCTCCATTTCTTCCATTCGTGGAGCTATTACAGTCTGAATAAATTTGACCAAAATCCTCTGATCAGACTTCAAATCCATGAAAAACATTTTCTTTATTGTCTTGGTACCAAAAAAGAAAAGACATAATGTCTTCGGATTTATGCACAGAATCTTCTATATTCTTCAAGTCGAAATGAAAAACTCCCTCATGAGGGAAGTTGAGAATCTGACTAATATTTACTGAAGAGATTGAGAAATCTCTATCCTCTATCTTAGCCATCATATTGTCCTCTATATCTCCCAGAGTAAATTGTACATATTTGAAGAAGTATCTAAGTTCTACTTCATACAGAAATTTCGTATTTTCACTGTTGAACATCTGTTCAAGATTCTAAAACGATAGCGCTTGCTTCAATAACAGATTTTTCTGAAATAACCAGTCGAGATCGATTACCTTGCCTTGTAAGATTTTTCTTCCCTCTGTGCATTGTCTCTTGGAATTTATTGGCTCGGCTTCACTGGCTCTTTTAGTCCTTACCATTTCTGTGAGAGTCTCTGAAGGTTTGAAGGTTAGGGTTTTAAAGGTTCTAAGGTTAGGGTTTCAGAAGAGAAAGTGTGATTTTCAGATTTTGAAAGGGTTTTGATAGAAGTGAAAGGGTTTAGAAGTCGAAAAGGCTCTGACAACCTTGATTCCCGTGTAATCACTCATCATTACATATATTTAAAAACAAATAAATTTTTCATATGACAAAAGAAAGAAAAACTTAAACTGTATTCAACAAAATTTACATAAATAAATAAAAGTAAATAAAAATTTAAAAATTATTTAAAATTAAATAAATCTAGCTCCCCTTAATAAAATCATACCTTGCAGTGGGAAGTGGTTTCGTAAAAATAATTGCTAATTGAATTTCAGTATTTATAAATTCTAAAAATATATCTTTTTTAATAACATGATCTCTTAAAAAGTGATGCCTTATATCAATGTGCTTAGTTATAGAATGACTAATAGGATTTTTTGAAATATTAATTGCACTTGTATTATCACATAAAATAGGTGTATTATTAAAATTCAATACAAAGTCCATAAGAGTGTTTTTAATCCACAACACTTGTGCACAACAACTGCTAGCAGAAACATATTCTGCTTCAACTGTTGACAGGGAAACTGAATATTGTTTCTTACTAGACCATGATACTAAGGACTTTCCTAAAAAGTGACATGTACCTAATGTACTTTTTCTATATAATCTACAACTTCCAAAGTCAGCATCTGAATATGAAATCAAATTGAAATCAGAAGTTTTAGGATAAAGAAGAGATTGAAAAACAGTTCCTTTTAAATATCTAAAAATTCTTTTAACAGCAGTTAGATGGGATTCTTTAGGATTTGATTGAAATCTAGCACAAAGACATACTAAATACATTATATCTGGTCTGCTAGCAGTAAGATATAACAAGCTACCAATCATACCTCTATATAACTTGTTGTCAACTGATTTCCCAGTTTCATCCAAATCAAGTTTTATATTAGTACACATAGGAGTTGTAAATGGCTTGCTGTTTTCAAGACCAAATTTCTTAACTAAATTAGTAATGTATTTGCTTTGATTTAAAACATTTCCAAAATCTTTTTGAAATATTTGAATACCCAAAAAGAAATTTAATTCTCCCATCATACTCATTTCAAATTATTCTTGCATTAATTTTGAAAATTCATGACAAAGAGTTTTATTAGTTGATCCAAAGATTACATCATCAACATAAATTTGAACCAATAAAACATTATTTTTCACAGTTTTCTTAAAGAGTGTTGGGTCTTCCATTCCAACAGTAAAATCATTTTTCAAAATAAAAGAACTTAATCTTTCATACCAAGCTCTAGGTTCTTGTTTAAGGCCATAAAGAGCTTTAGTATGTTTAAAAGCAGAATCAGGTTTTTGAGAGTTTTCAAAACCAGGAGGTTGCTCAACATAAACTTCCTCCATTAAATAACCATTTAAAAAGGAAGATTTAACATCCATCTGAAATAATTTAAAATTCATATAAGATGCATAGGCTAAAAGGATTCTAATGGCTTCTAACCTAGCTACAGGTGCAAAGGTCTCATCATAATCTATTCCTTCTTCTTGATTATATCCTTTAGCTACTAATCTTTCTTTATTTATAGTTATTATTCCTTGGTCATCCTGTTTATTTCTAAAGACCCATTTGGTTCCTATTACAGGATAATTCTTAGGTCTTTCCACTAATTACCAAACTTTATTTCTTTTAAACTGGTTTAATTCATCTTGCATTGCTATTACCTATATTTCATCATCTAAAGATTCTTCTATAATCTTGGTTTCTTGTTGAGATAGGAAGGCAGAGAATTCCACTAGATTTCCTAAGTTTCTTCTAGTTTGAACACCAGTTTCTAGGTTACCTATTACAGTTTCTAAAGGATGATTCTTTAGAGTTCTAGACTTTTTAGGTAATGTATTTAAAGGTTCTTCAGTATCACGTTCCTCTGAACTAGACTGAATTTCTTTTATATCATTTTCAAAATCATTCTTTAAATTATCAAGTCTCATTTTATCATTAGAGTCAAGTTCATCCATTTGTTTTGTCCTTTTCTCAAAGGGACCAGATTTATCAAATTTCACATGAACTGATTCTTCAACAATCCTTGACTTCTTATTATAAACTCTATAAGCTTTGGAGGTAGCAGAATATCCTATGAAAATACCTTCATCATATTTTGGATCGAACTTACCAAGATTATCCTTGGTGTTTAAGATATAAACCTTGCATCCAAAAACTATAAAGTAATTTACTTTATGTTTTCTGTTATTCCATAGTTCATAGGGTGTATTTTTCAAAATAGGTCTAATTAAAACTCTATTAATTATATAACAAGTTGTATTCACAGCTTTTTCCCAGAAATATATAGGTAGGCTATATTCATTTAACATAGTTCTATCCATTTCTTGAATTGTTCTATTTCTTCTTTCTACAATCCCAATATGTTGAGGTATTCTGGGTGCAGAAAAGGTGTGTTTAATAACCATATTTGAGAAAAAGGAATTAAATTCCAGATTCTCAAATTCTCCACCATGATCACTTCTCAATGAAATTATATTGAAACCTTTTTCATTTTGAATAGATTTACATAACCTTTCAAATAAAGTAAAAGCTTCATTTTTAAATTTCAAAAAGAAAATCCATGTAAATCTTGAATAGTCATCAACTAAAACATATACATATAATTTACCAGCTAAGCTTGCTACTCTTGAAGGTCCAAAAAAATCCATATGAATAAGTTATAGAGGTTTAGATGTAGCAACCTTATTAACAGATTTGAAGGATGATTTGTGTTGCTTGCCAAGTTGACATGAATCACAAAATCTATCCCTTTCAAATTTGAGACTAGGTAAATCAGAAACTAAATATTTCTTAGATAACTTATGTAAAAAATATACATTGCAATGACCAAGTCTTATATGCCAGATCTAGGATTCACTTACTTTAGCAGTCAAGAAGTTTACTTGTTGTTTACACAAGGAATTTAAATCCAAAGTATAGACATTTTCAGTTCTTAGTGATTTAAATTTAAACAGTTTATCTTTAGAAATAGTACAGCAATTGTTGGTAAAATCAAAAGTATATCCATCATCAAAAAGTTGAGATATACTTATTAGATTGTGTTTTAGTCCTTGTACATAAAGTAATTTGTTGATTGATACTGTTTTTGGATCTCCCGCAGTTCCAATGCCAATGATTTTTCCTTTGGCATTGTCACCAAATGTGACAAGTCCTCCTTCCTTTTGAGTGAGTGAAGAAAAATTTAATTAGTTTCCACTCATATGTCTTGATCATCCATTGTCCATGTACCATATATATTTTATTCTCTGGTGACCTACTACCTGCAAAGACATTCAAACAAATTGCTTTGGTACCCATATTTTGTTGGGTCCAGGGGTGTTAGCTAGCAATGATCTGGGTATCCATATTTGCTTTGTTCTTTTAAAATAAGCTGAATCATACAAGTATTTTGAAACATAGGATTTTTTAATACCACAAATTTTAGGTTGTATTAAGTAACAGTTTTTAGCTATATGTCCCTTTGTCCCACAAAAATTACAATTAACCTTTTTAAAACTAGGAACAAAATAATTTTTATATAGCTTTGGTTTTTCTCCTTTACTGCCAATTCCAAATCTCTCCTTTTTAATGACAGTTTTTCCAAAAATTTCATTTAATGAATTCTCTCCTTTTGTAAAAACCAATGCAGCCTGTTTGTAAGATTCTACTTCCTCCTGCAGTGTTTTTATTCTTGATTCAAAATTAATATAGTTAGTGTTAATCGAATTGTATTTATCAGTTAATTCCTTATGTTGTTTTAGCATTGTATCTCTTTCATCTGAAATGGATTTATGTATATTTTTTAGTGACTTATGTTTCCTAAATATTGAGTCATATCTTTCTTCAAGCATATTGCAGTAAGCTGCAAGTTTTTCATTTGTGTAGCTTGATTCAGAATTTTATTCAGAGGAGTAATATGAGTGTACCTCATCAATTTCTTCCATAAAGCACATGTTTGATTCTAGATTGAATTCTTATTTCTCTGAGCTTGATTCAGAAGAGATACTAGAGTCTTAAAATACACTCCAAGTGGCCTTCATAGCTTTCTTGTCTTTCTGCTCAAAGTCATTTCTTTTGAAGAATTTCTTCTTCTTTGCATCCTTCAATTGTGGGAAATCTGATCTGATATGTTCCATCTTTTTGCATTTATAACATCTTACTTCCTTATTATCTCCCTTAAAGGATTCTTTGAAGCCTCTTTTCTTGCTGTAGAATTTTCTAAATTTTCTGGCTAGCTGAGCCAGTTCTTCATCTGAGTTGGATGAGTCAGAGCTTTCTGATTTAGCTTTGACTTCTTTACTATTCATCTTTCTATTATTTTGTTGTGAAATTACCTTCAAGGCAGTATCTTCTCTTTTGATAAGCACTTTATGTTCATTAGCCTCATATTGCATTTCAGCTTCATACATCATCAGTGTACCAATTAGCTCTCTCATAGTTAGATCTTTGGCAGGTGTTGATTGTCTGATTGCAGCAGAAATACCATTCCATTGAGTAGGAAGTACTCTCAGTACTTTTAATGCTTGATCATCCTGCTTGATAGGTTCTCCTAGAGCAGTTATTTTATTGAAAATTTCTGTTAATTTCCCATTCATTTGGGTAATGCTCTCACCTTCAACCATTCTGAAAGTATCAAATTTCAGTTTTGTAGTTTCATATCTCATTTTCCTCACATTGTATGTTGCTTCATATGACACAGCTATTGTTTACCACATTTCATATGTTGTCGGGCATTGAGATACTCTGCTAAATTCATCTGGTCCTAAACCGCAGATAATTTCATTCATAGCCTTCGAGTTCATATCGTACTCTGCCTCTATAGCAGCACTCCATGTCTCGGGATTTTTAGGAATTTCATAAGGTGTCAGAATCTTTGAATAGACTCTATATCCAAGGTTTTTCGGATATATTATCATGCGCGATTTCCAGCAACCATATTTGTCTCCATTAAAATATGGTGCTCTAACCATCGATATCCCTTCTCTTATATCAGTCATGATGCTCTATTGTATAATCCTTAAATTCTTCTAGCTTTCTAAGGCTCTATCAGAACCTCCTCCTCTGATACCAATTTTTGGATCTAAATCTACAGATTATACACAAGAAGGGGGTGAATTGTGTTTTTTGCAATTTTTCGATAACTCTTTTCTTGAACGAGTTCTGTCCTTTATACTTTATCAGATTTGATCGTGTAGCGGGATAAATAAAAACAAGAGCACAAAGATGTATAGTGGTTCGGGGAACAGAAGGCCCCTAGTCCACTCCACCAACACTCAACTCCACAAGATTGATGATTTTCACTATCTGGTCCTTTTTTCCTCAGTAGTAGTAGATCCATAGTAGCTATTCGATGTAGAATAGGTGAATATTCTATCGAGTTCCTTCTTCTTGAACAAACAGAGATTTGACGCTCCTGTTGAATCAACAGATCAATCATGAATAGTTGCAATCTCTGTTTTCCACCTTTTTCAACAATAGATCGATCACATCCTCATGTACCTGGTGTTTCAGAGAGAAAAATTATAATAAAGCATATATCCTGCACATTTAGATCCATAAAAGTCACCTTCTGATTCGCGATATTCAAAATTTTGAATTTACAGAGAAGTCGTAACTTTCCTTAAGACTCGGCATAAAAATCTCCTTTTAATTTGATCTTAAATCCGTTAATAAAACGGCTTTGAATTAGTCAAAGTTGTACTTTAAAAATGACTTTAAATCTGGCTTGAAATCCGCCCAGAAATCATCTTACTAATCGTTGCACATAAATATTGTCTGTCAAAATTTCTGACGCCAAACGTAAGGTTGATGACATGGCCTCCAAACGTAGGGTTAATAACATATTCTTCAAACGTAAGTTTAACAACGTAAGGTTGACAACTTAAGGTTGAACACAAACGTAGGGTTGATCATCTATAGTTTTTCTTCAACACTCAAATGTACGGTAAAATATCCATACTTTTACTTGATCCATACTTTTCAAAGAATGTATGGTTGTTTAAAAAAGTAAGGTTAATGAACCATACTTTTGAGAAACAAACGTAACGTTTAGAATTTACGTACAGTTCTCCTTCCACACTTTGCTGATAATCAAAACGTAGGGTTCCTTCCTAACGTAAGGTTCTTCTTCCATACTTTGCTGAAAACATATGGTTGTTTAACCATACTTTTCTCTTATCTTAAAAATTATACATGTTTTTCATCCTTACGCTACGTTTATCCACGTAGGGTATGAACAGTGATCCAAGAATGCGCTAAAGCAGATTCTGCGCTATATTTATCTATGTAAGATGTAAACAATGATTCCAGAATGCGCTAAAGCAGATTCCGTGCTAAGTAATAAATTCTTGTTTTTTTAAGAGCAAAATAAATTAATAAACTCCTGCACAATACTAAATAAAATCATTAGAAAATAACTAAGGGTATTTGTGAGCATCAAAATTATCATAAAGAGATAGAGTATTATTTTCAATAATCTCCCCCTTTAAATAACATTAACATGTATTTTTGAAAACAATACTTTGCTCAACACTTCGATCTGCGGCCTGTCTCACCACAGCGCATGACGGAGTGCCACCTCCCGCCTTAGCGGTCGGCCGTTGTCATCCGCCTATTCGGCCACCTGTCTGACCGTCGCGGCGCTGAGTGGCGCCACCCTCCTCCGCAATCGGTGAGCACTGGTCACTGGTGCTACACTGACATATATTCTGTGGGCCATCAGAAGATCTCTAGTGGTCCGTTCTTCTTTCTATACATTTTTACAGCCCTTCCGGGATGCCTCCATCATTGCGTAACACATGGTTTCTCATTTTCATCGAGTTAGAAATCGTCCCACGAAGAATGCATCAAGAAATGAAGCAGCAGAGGGTACGAGCCTTGTTTGTTTGGCATGTGCCCTCCGCATTAACATCATAATAGGCGGAACCATTTTAAATCAAAAATGATAAAATTTATTATTAAACCCCTACCTCGGATTCTTTTGGAGATGTCGTAGTGGTGGAAGGAGAATCTGTGCTTGACGAAGTCTTCAGCGTTCATCGTTCCCGATTCGATTCCTATAACACTATCGTCCAAGATTTTGTTCCTCAGTGGAAGTCTCTGTAACACTTATTCAGAGGTTCCTCACCTTCGTTCAAAAAGTTTGTGCCTGAGCTTCTATTAAATTGGGGGAGGAGAGGATCAACACACCACACAATTAATGAGGTTCATTAATGAGTAGAATTAATGAGCCTCTTTAATTCTCTCAATAGTGTGGTTACATATTCATTTAAAACACCCAATGATATGGTTACATAAATTAAGAGTCAATCCATTAAATGGTTTGATGTTGCACTACGGTCCCACTACCGTTTGTCTAATGGTTTTACAAAGAAAAATAAAATAACCAAATGTTATTTTATTATTTTTTTATAAAGTCCAAAAATTAACTTTTTCTTCTGACCCTTATTGTTCGAAGTTAAGGTTCCCTTAGGCTAATCCTGATACTATGGATTCAATGGTGCCCTCAGATTTTTAATCTGAGCACCATCTCAAAAGATAGAATTCACCGCCCGCACGTTTACTAAACATACCTAAAAAAAGTTCAAAAATTATTACTAGTCACCCTAAACCCACGCCGGTTGAGGTTAGGCTCTGCCTAAGGGGAACAATCACTCACGAGCTCAACAGTACTCTAATATTTTCAATCTGATTTACTGTTTATAAGTTAAGGATTTTACAATAAAATAATTGTTATTAATCATTTTATTTACGGCCAAAAACTAACTTCCACTAGTGGCCCGCACCAACCAATGTTAGTAACTTCCTATGGAAAGCATACCCTCATGAGTTCAGTGGTGGTCTCAGATTTTTAATCAGAGTCACCATTCATGAGTTATAATCATTTGAGAAATAATATAATTTTATTTAATTATTTTATTAACGGTTATGCCATTTTTGGGTTTTCTCATTAGAGGCATGCACCGACTAAATTTAAGTCGCACCTAGGGTAAACACGTCATCTCGAATGCAACGGTGCCCTCAGATTTTTGATATGGGAACCTGTTTAAGATTTCTTCCACTTTTTTAGGAAAATTTCTCACACGCGCTATTTAAAGCTTAACATTTTTTTGACGGATCATTCTGGTCACTTTGTGCCTCGGAATCACATGTCGTCAAATTTTTCAGCCTTGAAATAATTCTATATAATTAAAAAAATATGGAAATTCCATGACATTACATTCTCCTCATATTAGGGATTTACATCCCCAAAAGTCAAAACAAAGCTAAATCAAACAAATGAGGGTACTGAGCACGAATTTGAGCCTCCCGCTCCCATGTGCTCTCTTGGAGGTTTCTATATTGCCACCAAACTCACACCATATGGATCAAATGTCCACAAATGACTCTCTCCTATCTATCCCCTATCTCCATTGGGAACTCAGTAAAAGTCACTCCATCATCAAAGTTCAACTCTCCCTAATCAATAACATTTGATGGATCATGTAAGAATTTTCTTAGTTGTAACACATGGAAAAAATTATGCACCTGGTGCATTTGTGGGGGAAGATTTAAGCGGTACGCCACCTCGCCAACTCTACTGAGAATCTAGAAAGGTCTGATGTACCTCAGAGATATCTTAACACCCCGGACAAATCTCTACATTCCTTGTCGGGGTGAGAACCGTAGGAAGACATGGTCTCCCTTATCGAACTCTAAGGGTCTCTATCTCCCATCGACATAAGACTTATGTCTGCTCTGTACAGTCTTCATCCTCTCCTGGATGATCTGCACCTTCTTAGTGGTAGATTGTACTAACTCTAGACCCAAAATTGATGACTCCCCTTGGTTTTTCCAGCATAGAGGTGATTTTTACGGTCTCCCATACAAGGCCTCAAATGGTACCATGCCAAATGTGGAGTGATATCTATTACTATATGAAAACTCCACCAGTGCTAGGTGGTCCTCCCAACTATAACCAAAATCTAGTACATAAGCATGAAGTATATCCTCCATGGTCTATATGATCTGCTTCTTCAGACCATCTGTATGGGGGTAAAAGATGTGCTCAAACATGCAAGAACCTGATGCTCAGCTTTCACTTGCTGACAAGTGAGTCATCATGATACGAACTTCGCCACTTCTTTCTTCATCTATGGACACCAATACTAACACCGAAGGTCTGGGTACATCTTTACCACACCTAGATTTACCACCAAAAGGAATTTGTGGAACTCCCCCAACACCTCCTCTAGTGGTGTCACTGGTACCATGTTGTGTCCTATGAAGTGGATGGCGTGCTCCCCACCTTCAAAAAATCCATAAAGAGCCCATCCTAAGGATACCTGATCATGTTAGGCCTCGAATTCAATGTTACCAAGTTGTTCTTCCCGGACTCACTAAAGGGGTGGGGGAGTAACTATCATATACTAGAGTTAAGCTACTCCATCACTATCCACGAAGGATAACTGTAACGCGGATAGCTGCTTTGTCGCCTCACTCAGCAAATATAGACCATCCCTCATGTTGAGTGTGTCTTCCATCACATTCCCCTTCCCATGAGTATAGACTATATCAATTCATAGTCCAAGAGGAACTCTATCCATCATCGTTGTCTTAGGTTCAGGTCCTTCTATGATAAGATATACCTGAGACTCCTGTGATCAGAGTTGACAGTAAATTGTTCTCCCCACTATACTCTTAGCTCCCGGAGCTTTGCGGAATCCATCTGATATGCAGTTATAGATATTGGTGTCATCCTTAGGTATAATTCAAAGTAGAATTCCCTCTCCTTCCGAGGAGGTAATCCTGGAAACATCTTTTGAAAAGATGTTCTCGTACTCTGCCACTACTGTTGGGAACTGAAAACTCAAACACCTGTTATCATGAGGGTAAGGCTAGCTGACTCAAGAGTGATTGTTTGCACCCTCCTATGCATGAGTTTAACCCGTGATTCCCGGGTTTCCTTTTTCACTGACCAAGGAAAACCCCATTCCAACACTACAGATATACCGCACCCTTTTTGCCTAAAATAGTCAATCTGAGCATGAAATGTGGATGAACATTCCATACCCAAAATAACGTCATAAGGCATCGATGTTATCTCTAAGAGGTTCCAATAGAAACTCTCACCTCAAGGGTCAGATCACACCGTCGTTATAAGTGTGATTATCGAGTCTCCTCCCATAGGTATCTCTAGACATAAGGGTCAAGTCAACTATTTAACTGGAAACTCTAGGTCTTGAACAAGATTTGTGATAAGAAGAAATTATTAGTACATATGTCTATTAATAAGGTATCTAGTAGTATACACATACTGTACTTCGAATCATTCCTAGAGCCCTTGGGTCACACTCCTTGACCGCACGCAGCTATTCCCTTCCCCTATCCTCCAGCTCCCTGAGCCTGGTGGTGACCAAATTTGGGTGGTGGTTGTATCATGTCAAAATGTATACCACCTCCTGCTACTCTCCTAGATCTTCTTTCACATCTATTACCCTACAGATTCATCTGTCCCTATCACTACCTATTCCCAAAATATTTTACAGGCCCAAGTCTCTAAGACTGGTGTCAGTTTCCTACTTTCACACTGCTAACATTAACTGGATGTATCTACTCAGCCAAAGAACATTCAACCCAAAACGTTTTCTCTATCACCCTAACATAAGTAGGAATACACAGATGAATAGTGTTGGCTTGTATATCCCTAAACACATCTCGCTCAGAGTTTCAAGCCCTGAAGAATTTTTCATATCGTATTCATCGAGTACCTAGAATGGTCAGTACGCCTCGACGAATAATTAGATACCGACATATCGTCCATCTGAAGCCGTAGAAGATCTTGGGAACACATAACCCTTAGATTTTATAGAAAGAGACCCCATCTCTTAGGAAGGTTCACAAAATACTTCCATAGAAAAGTCACCTCATCGTAAGATAGGGGTAATCTAAACCCTGTCATCGCCCTACTGACCCACAAGATTTCTCACTGCCAGGACCACCATCTGATCTAATGGTGCCCTGGATAGTTGGAAACTCAGTCACCACCTCAAGCTAGTCCTTAGCCGCCTGTGATTCAGACTCACCTCGGAACCTGAGGGGTATCTTTCACTGAAACTAGTGTAAGGCACTAAGCCTATATCTGTCCTCTACCGATATCGCCGGTAGTAACTAATGACCAATAGGAAGTGGTATCATTGGGATACCACCCAAAGTTACGATCTCAGGCAGCAGTCCATGTACTGAAGCCTAATCACTCTGTAGATCATCCTCATGGTCACACATTGGAATCCTGGATGACTGTCTGCGTAGAGGAATCTTGAAAGTGAATCAAGATGAACCACTTTCAATAAGTTATACCTAGTGAGCTGACTCAAAAGAGATAAAAAGAAAAACATTTCAAAAACACACGCAATCAGTGTTTTCGTGTACTGAGTTGGAAAATAGGATTCAGGGTCCTGATGTTTGGATACATTGGCTGCTACACCAACACTGGACTCCCTGAACTGAAACCCAAACTCAAGAAACTTAACACTATTACTCCATTGAAAACAAATACTCTTAGTTCTTCTGGTAGAACTGATCCCTCTAATACTACTTTATCACGACCTATCCCCTGGGTCCCATGTCGTGACTACCCCAAGCCCACCTTCCAAAGGCCAGGGGTTGGCGACTAGCACCAGAAAGGCATTTCTCGAAAATGGGAAGGTATTGCCTCAAAACCTATACACACAAAATCACATGCCCAAGTGAAACAAAACATAAGAGTAAGTTGTAACCACAACTAGATACCACAACTGAGTGTAAGGGTAAGTACTAGAAGTAAAGGGCCAGAATACAAGCCCAACTAAAATGGAAATAAAACAAAAAAAAAAGAAAACAGATCTTGAGGTCATCCACCAAGGATCCTTCATGAGGGGTAGGTATAACTCGTCACACGGCTATCATCATCCATTATTTTCCTCTATCCAAATCAAGTCCTATCCCCCTAAGTCCCAATCAAGGTTTCCCGTCATCTACACAAGACACAACAAAGTGCGGGTGAAGCCCGTGCAGGGGTGAGTATAACAATACTCAGTAGGGAACCTGAGACCCCCAAAGGTCTCTCAGAATTCCACAAAGGAAAACCACAAATCATGATCTCAATCAAAAAGCAAAAAGTAAAAGACTCAACTCAAACCAGGTATAACTTAAGTATAGAAGTAAAAAATGATTAGTCATAAGGATAGATCATATTATTCTATTAAGAGGCACTGCTGCAGACCCACACAGAATCGATATTTACTAACCCCCACTGACCCACAAAAGATCGATAGGTGTTGATTCACACAGAATCGCTCAGTGTTGATTCACACAGAATCACTCAGTGCTGATACACACAGAATCGCTCGGTGCTGATTCACACAGAATCTCTCAGTTCTGATTCACACAGAATCGCTTAGTGCTCATTCATATAGAATCACTGGGTGCTGATTCACACAGAATCATTGGGTTCTGATTCACACAGAATCGATGGGTTCTAATTCAAAAAAAATCGATGGGTGTTGATTCATATAGAATCACTGGGTGCTGATTCACATAGAATCACTAGGTGCTGATTCACACAGAATCGCTGGGTTCTGATTCACACATAATCATTGGGTGCTTATTCATACAAAATCACTTGGTGCTGATTTACACATAATCACTCTTAATTCTTCACGTCTCATATAGACACCAGATTCCCACTCATAGTACGCTGGTTTCTGGGAGAAACTGCTCCTCAATCCATCGGTCATATTTCAACTGATACAAATTCCCACGTAAAATTTACCCAATTATCTTTCACGTCATAAAGGTTTCAATGCAATAGACGGCGCGTCAACCGGATGCCCGGTCTGTAAGTTATTGGCATTTTAGTGTCAAGGGCCCGATTGGATTCAGAGTTGATCCAAACCAACCATACTCCAACTTTATCCAAAAGTCTTGTGGATATCTCAAACAGACCATCTCACTCCAAGGATCCCATCACCTCAGACGGTTCATCAAACGGACGTCTGGTTCGCAAGATATGGTCTTTTAAGCGTATCTAGGCCCGAGAGGGTCCGGGTCCGACCGACCCGGCTTGGCCCAGCCTGGGCCGAGCCAATTGGGCAGGGCTGCGGAGAGCTTGGCCCGCTGGGCCGTAGACCGGCCTGGCCCACCCAGGCTGGGCCGGGCCACAACAGCTTGGCCTGCCGACTAGCGCAACCCGCATGGGGGTCGCGCGGTCTGCCTCCTGAACGACTCAAGGTGTCATTTGGCTCTTTAAATGGTGGCACCAGGTGGTGCCGCCTCGTTACCCGCAAGACCCATATGGAGAGGGTCCCCTGCCTTCGTTGCGGCTTCGATTTATGGTTTGTCTCACCATGGCGCGTGATGGCACGCTGCCTCCCGCCTCTGCGATTGGCCGTTGTTGGCCGCCTGTCCGACCGCCACGGTGTCGAGCGGCATCACCCTCCTCCACGGCCGACAAGTGCTAGCAGTTGGTCTTCGATGTCGTACTGGAAGATCTTCTGTGGGCCACCAGGTGAGCTCCAGTGGTCCGTTCTTCTTTCTGGGCGCGCCTATGGCCCTTTTGGGATGTCGTCGTCATTGTGTGCCACCCGGTTTCCGCTTTCCTTTGAGTTAGAAATCTTCCCACGAAGAACACATCAAGAAACGAAGCGACAGAGGGTTTATTCCTTATTTTTTTGGCCCGTACCCTTCGCGTTAACATCATAACAGGCGGGACCATTTTAAATCAACAAGGATAAGATTTATTATTAAACCCCCTACCTCAGATTCTGTTGGAGATGTTGCGGTGGTGGAAGTAGAATTCGTGATTGATGAAGCTGTTGAAGTTCATTTTTCCTGATTCGATTCATTCGACATTGTCTTCCAAGCTTCCATTCCTTAGTGGAAGTCACCGCAACACTTCATCATAGGTTCCTCACCTTCATTCCAAAATCCCATGCCCGAGCTTCTATTAAATAGAGGGGAGGAGAGGATCAACACACAACACAACCAATGAGGTTCATTAATGAGTATAATTAATGAGCCTATTTAATTATATCAATGGTGTGGTTACACATTCATTTAAAACTCCCAATGTTGTGGTTAAAGAAATTATTATTCAATACATTAAATGTTTTGACATTGCACTATGGTCTCACCGCTGTTTTTTCAACAGTTGCACAAAGAAAAATAAAATAACCAAATGTTATTTTATTATTTTTTTGTAAAGTCCAAAAATTAAACTTCTCGTCTAAACCTTGATGGTTGAAGTTAAGATTCCCTTAAGTGAATCATGGCACTGAGGATTCAATGGTTCCCTTGTATTTTTAATCTGAGCACTGGTTCAAAAGATAAAATTCGCTGCTCACACATTTACTGAAAGTACCTTAAAAAAAGTTCAAAAATTATTACCAGTCACCCTCGACCCATGCTGGTCGAGGTTAGGCTCTGCCTAAGGGTAACACACCCTCATGAGATCAATGGTACTATCGTATTTTCAATCTGAGATACCGTTTATATGTTAAGGATTTTAAAATAAAATAACTGTTACAAAATTATTTTATTTTCATCCAAAAACTAACTTCCATTAGCTGTCCGCGCCAGCCAATGTTAGTAACTACCTAAAGAAAGCATACCCTCACGGGTTCAGTGGTGGTCTCTGTTGGTCGGAACAAAACGGGAATGATGGCAAGAGGGGGGTGAATTTCCTTTTAAAAAAATGATTAACAAATTAAAATCAAAGTTGAAATGCAGCGGAAATAAAAGAGGCAAGACACAAAATTGATAACGGAGTTCGGCCAAAAACCCGGCCTACGTCTCCGCTCCCAACTAAACCGTTGAGAGATTCTACCGCTTGCTTTTCAATGGTTTTAGCAAGAAACCCACTAGGCTTTGAGGTAGCACTAGGACCCATTACAGCTTGCTTTTATTGGTTGAGCAAGAACCCACTTACTTTTAATGGTTGAGTAAGAACCCACTAGCCTTTTTAACGGGTGAAGGCTAGCTCACCGGTGACTCAAGCCTTTTAAAAGGAAAGGCTTGACTAACCTCTTCACACCTTGAAGGTGGTGTGAGAACCCAAAGAAGGGAGGATGAGAGAATTGGGAGTTTGTAGACACAAACTCAAATTTAAGCTCAAAATGAATAAAACAATAAAAACCGTATTTGGAGAAGCCTTGGGCGCCAATGGATGATTGGAGTTGAAGACGTGCACTCCCAAGCTTCTTGAATGGAGCTCCTTGGATGTGGAAAAGTGTTGGAGCTATTAGGGTTCCCTTGGAGGAATGCGCCGGAGGTACGCCAAATGATCAACAAGGTGTCCGTGGGCTTCCGTATAGTTCCGGTTCGTGTCCGGGGCTTCCTTGGCCTTTATTTATAGGCATGGAACCCTTGGGGAGTCTTCGGAGCCGTTGGAAAAGGCCTCGGAGCCGTTGGAGGCCAAAAGTGGGTTGACTGGTCAAAGCCAACAGCTAGTTTGACTGGGCTACCGGCTGGCCGGTACAGCTCCACCGGCTGGCCGGTGCCTTGGATGTTGAGAAGTGCTTCTGCCCAGGAGCCACTGGCTGGCCGGTGGTGAGACAGTAGGTCTCACTATTGAGTCAGATTGCCACCGGCTGGCCGGTGACAGAGCCACCGGCTGACCGGTGGAGCCTGGCAGTGGCCAATGGATGATTGGAGTTGAAGACGTGCACTCCCAAGCTTCTTGAATGGAGCTCCTTGGATGTGGAAAAGTGTTGGAGCTATTGGGGTTCCCTTGGAGGAATGCGCCGGAGGTACGCCAAATGATCAACAAGGTGTCCGTGGGCTTCCGTATAGTTCCGGTTCGTGTCCGGGGCTTCCTTGGCCTTTATTTATAGGCATGGAACCCTTGGGGAGTCTTCGGAGCCGTTGGAAAAGGCCTCGGAGCCGTTGGAGGCCAAAAGTGGGTTGACTGGTCAAAGCCAACGGCTAGTTTGACTGGGCTACCGGCTGGCCGGTACAGCTCCACCGGCTGGCCGGTGCCTTGGATGTTGAGAAGTGCTTCTGCCCAGGAGCCACCGGCTGGCCGGTGAGAAGGCCACCGGCTGGCCGGTGGTGAGACAGTAGGTCTCACTATTGAGTCAGATTGCCACCGGCTGGCCGGTGGAGCCTGGCAGTGGGCAATGCCTCTGCCAGGTCCACCGGCTGGCCGGTGCTGTCACACCGGTTGGCCGGTGGACTGAATTTCAGTCCATTTGCCAGCTTTCTTGGGCCAATCCTTTGGCAATATTTTTCCTATCATCCACAACACTTAAAAACAAGGTTAGACAAATAATAAGGTGATTGTGATCATGAAAATCAAACAACGAGGGGAACGAGAGGTACAACAATCTCCCCCTATTTTGATGATCACAATCACCAAAACAATTAAAGTAAAAACATGAATTAAAGGCATGCTTTTAATGAATAAATTGAAAATAAATGCTAAGCATGATCAAAAGGTTTCTCCCCCAATCAATCAAGAAATTTCTATAGAATTCATCCGAATAAAAAATCGATTTGGGCCTACCATACCGGGCGTTATTGGTTGAGCAAGAACCCACTTACTTTTAATGGTTGAGTAAGAACCCACTAGCCTTTTTAACGGGTGAAGGCTAGCTCACCGGTGACTCAAGCCTTTTAAAAGGAAAGGCTTGACTAACCTCTTCACACCATGAAGTTGGTGTGAGAACCCAAAGAAGGGAGGATGGGAGAATTGGGAGTTTGTAGACACAAACTCAAATTTAAGCTCAAAATGAATAAAACAATAAAAACCGTATTTGGAGAAGCCTTGGGCGCCAATGGATGATTGGAGTTGAAGACGTGCACTCCCAAGCTTCTTGAATGGAGCTCCTTGGATGTGGAAAAGTGTTGGAGCTATTGGGGTTCCCTTGGAGGAATGTGCCGGAGGTACGCCAAATGATCAACAAGGTGTCTGTGGGCTTCCGTATAGTTCCGGTTCGTGTCCGGGGCTTCCTTGGCCTTTATTTATAGGCATGGAACCCTTGGGGAGTCTTCGGAGCCGTTGGAAAAGACCTCGGAGCCGTTGGAGGCCAAAAGTGGGTTGACTGGTCAAAGCCAACGGCTAGTTTGACTGGGCTACCGGCTGGCCGGTACAGCTCCACCGGCTGGCCGGTGCCTTGGATGTTGAGAAGTGCTTCTGCCCAGGAGCCACCGGCTGGCCGGTGAGAAGGCCACCGGCTGGCCGGTGGTGAGACAGTAGGTCTCACTATTGAGTCAGATTGCCACCGGCTGGCCGGTGACAGAGCCACCGGCTGACCGGTGGAGCCTGGCAGTGGGCAATGCCTCTGCCAGGTCCACCGGCTGGCCGGTGCTGTCACACCGGTTGGCCGGTGGACTGAATTTCAGTCCATTTGCCAGCTTTCTTGGGCCAATCCTTTGGCAATATTTTGCCTATCATCCACAACACTTAAAAACAAGGTTAGACAAATAATAAGGTGATTGTGATCATGAAAATCAAACAACGAGGGGAACGAGAGGTACAACAATCTCCCCCTATTTTGATGATCACAATCACCAAAACAATTAAAGTAAAAACATGAATTAAAGGCATGCTTTTAATGAATAAATTGAAAATAAATGCTAAGCATGATCAAAAGGTTTCTCCCCCAATCAATCAAGAAATTTCTATAGAATTCATCCGAATAAAAAATTGATTTGGGCCTACCATACCGGGCGTTATTGGTTGAGCAAGAACCCACTTACTTTTAATGGTTGAGTAAGAACCCACTAGCCTTTTTAACAGGTGAAGGCTAGCTCACCGGTGACTCAATCCTTTTAAAAGGAAAGGCTTGACTAACCTCTTCACACCTTGAAGGTGGTGTGAGAACCCAAAGAAGGGAGGATGGGAGAATTGGGAGTTTGTAGACACAAACTCAAATTTAAGCTCAAAATGAATAAAACAATAAAAACCGTATTTGGAGAAGCCTTGGGCGCCAATGGATGATTGGAGTTGAAGACGTGCACTCCCAAGATTATTGAATGGAGCTCCTTGGATGTGTAAAAGTGTTGGAGCTATTGGGGTTCCCTTGGAGGAATGTGCCGGAGGTACGCCAAATGATCAACAAGGTGTCCGTGGGCTTCCGTATAGTTCCGGTTCGTGTCCGGGGCTTCCTTGGCCTTTATTTATAGGCATGGAACCCTTGGGGAGTCTTCGGAGCCGTTGGAAAAGGCCTCGGAGCCGTTGGAGGCCAAAAGTGGGTTGACTGGTCAAAGCCAACGGCTAGTTTGACTGGGCTACCGGCTGGCCGGTACAGCTCCACCGGCTGGCCGGTGCCTTGGATGTTGAGAAGTGCTTCTGCCCAGGAGCCACCGGCTGGCCGGTGAGAAGGCCACCGTATAACGACCCATACTTTACATACATTGTTAATACTTCAAAATTGAAGTACACTTATTACAACATATGACAAAACCACAAAGGACCGTATAGGTATAGTGTCTTTAGAAACTGGGAAACATAAACAACTGGTTCATAAATCTTCTACAGTGTCTCCCATTTATTTCATCATATCTAGGGTCCCTTTTAGTATATTCTACTTAATATCCATCTTCCTGACCTGGGGAAAAGAAAACATAAAAGGGTGAGCTCAAATGCTCAGTAAGGGCAAATAAAGGAAATAAAAATCATATCATATCTTTTTAAAAATCAAAACCTGCAAAAGAGATCATAATATCTTATCATGGAAGAATTCATAGAAGTGAAAATGAGATCCCCATAATCATAACATAAAACTTGAAACTTTGTGGCATGCACACATAATCATGGAAAATCATTTCTTGTTAGTCATGACTCATTGCCAAGACTATCTTAGTGGACAAAGTCCCTTTCTGAACCGAGTTCACTCCTCGTTTCAGTCCTGTATCACTGAACCGAAATAACCTTCCGTTCCAGCCATGTCTATCTCATGAGATATAAAATCTTTACCCAATGCATTGGAGGGAGATATAGGTCCCACCCATCTTATAATGAATCCTTTCTTATGTGTGCCACATAATCATAAATCATACATCATCGCATAACACATGTAACAGAAATGGGATTCTTGAAACATCATGACATCATAAATCAATTCATATAAGATAAAGGAATTCATAAAAATGTTTCCATCACAACATAATCAAATCCATGTAATAATAGGGATAGAAACAGAACCCTTTTATTATCTTAGATGGAAAATAATTTTGATAAAACACTTGAACTTCATTCTTGAGGAAAATATCCTTTCTACTTCAAAAACATTTTTCCTTTCATAACATGTCATAAAACTTTAAAATAAAAGAAGTTGATTAAAAATAAACTTGAAAACTTGTAAAGGAAGCTTCTTGGAAATAATGTTTTAAAAATCCATTCATGCCGTATAAGTTAAAAAAACATTCTTCGTAATTTTGTCGGAAAAGTCAAAAAGTACCTCGTACGACAAAAGATTCCTTTCATACATATTACTAAAAACTCACCGAAGGGTAACAATTGTAGGTGGATGGAAATAATATTACATATTGATGAAACATGGATGTGGATGATAAAATACACCCCAGTGAATACTTACGAATAAACAATCTCGGATAAAAATGAGATTGTGATATTTCCCTTACCTTAGGTCCGATTAGCTTTGTACGTGTCCGAAGCTCCTGTATAATGGTTTAAATAATGTTATTGACTTATTCCAGAATCATACATATTTATATGATATCATATATGGTCATATTATTAGCTTCTTGTTAGTAATATTTCATTGTTACTTGTTACTCGGGTCTTTATAACTTTTTGTTCTTATGCGTGTTTTGTCGAATAAATTCTTATTCTTATCTTTAGGTTATAGATAATTCATTTCCAGAATGGTATTAGTGTATTATATACCATATTCATTCATTAAATTCATTTATATAATCATTATGAAATGAAGATCATGTAGAACGAGTCGCATCACATCGTGGAGACGGTATTCCGTACGTACGCACGAGTGATGATATCATTCCTATGATCGTGGAATTGTATTGGAGTATATATTATTTCAGTATCAATATTACTTCATAATAATCATATTTAGTTACTCATTACACCATTATAACCATCCTTGTAAGGTGATGGTGGAAAATAGATTACACCACGGCGTGGAGACGGTATTCCGTACGTACGCACGCGTGGTGATTTCATTTTTCCATAGGATGGATAGAAGGTGAAATAGGGTTGTTTCATATTTATAATAACATATCAGTATGTAATTAATACTGATGTTATTACTTTATCATGAAACAACTAAAGAAGGAGAAGTTGAAGAAGAAAGAAATTGAAAAGATCGGTAATGGATATTACCTCTTCTTTGGAACGCCTCTTTGAATCCTCCACTTAAGGAACTAAGATTGGTCTTTGGAGAAGACCAGGACCTCTAGGATTATTCTAGGGAAGTGGAGAGGAGAAAATGTCAGGGGTTGGCCGAGCTTGAGTGCTCAATTTGGTGTGAGGAGGAGGGGGAGGAGGTGCCCTTTTATAAGGGAGGAGAGGGGCACCTTAGGAATATCTCAAAATATTATTTTATATTAAAGTCAAAATCGGTTTATAATGGTTCCAAAGGGTCTTATTTCGAAGATAAAGTGGGGAAGGGTCGAAATCCTATCAACCAATAGGATTTAGACAAGTTTAGGGTATTATTTTAACCTTATCAATTAGATTTAACTCTAAGTTAAATAATTTAACTTTTACCATGTCTTTTTGTTTTCTTTCACTATATGGTTAATACACTTACTATAACATGCCAAACGAACCCCAAATTGTTTATTATTAAAATATATATCCTTATCTAAGTCATTTGGCCGAACCTTAGATTTTTAGGAATAAAATAACAATTAATAATATAATATTTGATTTAAAAACTATTTTGTGTCAATTTTGACACTATTTGATATATGATTTTTGTGAAAGTCATAAAAGAATTATATGTTCGAACAAAGTTGATTAAATCAACATTAATATATCATAGTAACCTATAAAATTAGTTGAATTCATAAAAAGTCTCAAATTACATTTATTTTGGTGTTTATAACATCAATTATGTCAATATTTCATTAATAAGATAATTACTGCATCATCTTTGTGTCATAAATAAATTACATTATTTGATGTCTAAAAATTACAAATAAAATATCATCATGTAGGAAATCGTTTTAGCTTTCTAATGACTATTTACAATTGAATTTATCTTATGTATAACCCCATATTAAAAATGATTTACTTATTAAACTTTGATTTTAACTATTTTAACCCTTCTTTAAATAAATTAATAATAAATGTCCTAATCTAATCCAAGTGGGCCTAAATGGTCATATTTTATTCCTAAGCTTGTTTTTGGTCGAATTACACTTGTCCAATAGAATTAGGACATGTGTTAGGGTAATATTAATATCATATTTACCCTTAGTTACCCTATTTACTATTAACCGCGGTAAAAAAAGTAAAATATTACTATTCACCAAAAAATTATTTTCATCTCATTGAACCACATTTTAGTCCTTGATATTAACCGTGTCTCTCGGATTTTCGAAATTCCAATCACAGAAGCTGTAAAATTAAGTTTTATGCAAAATTCAGTTTTTAACCTACCACTTAGTGGTTTCACTATTCATCAAAAATTGAAAGTTTTCAGAAAAATACCAAAATTTCACCCTAGGCTAATTTCGATATTCTGAGTCCAAAAATGAAGTCCATTTTGAAAAATAAAATTTATAAAATTCCAAAAAGTGGTTATTACTATTCATAACGGCTAGTTTTAATAGCATAATGTTGTTTAGTGAAACTCGGTATTGCGTACGACGCAAGCTATCGAGGAAGGTCGCGATTGCGTGTAAAGCAAGCCAAGCAAGTGTTGTATAGAAAAAAATTCCTTTGATGATTTATATAACATAAAAGTCTCGGGTGTTACATTCTACCCCCCTTAAAAAGAATTTCGCCCTCGAAATTCGTCACTTTGCAACAAACAGATGAGGATACTTCTCCCTCATCATATCCTCAAGCTCCCATGTAGCTTCTTCAAGTTGGTGGTTTCTCCATAAAACTTTCACCAAGCGAGTGGTCTTGTTTCGTAGGACTTTTTCACTACAATCCAGAATCTCTATCGGCTGTTCTTCATAAGAAAGATCTTGCTCCAGCGGTACAACTTCTGAGCTGAGTACATGTGAAGGATCTGGTATGTACTTTCTCAGGAGAGATACATGGAACACATCGTGAACTTGAGAGAGATTCGGTGGAAGCGCCAATCGGTAAGCTACCTTCCCAACACGATCCAATATTTCGAAAGGACCGATATATCTAGGGCTCAACTTCCCCTTCTTTCCAAATCTCATAACCCTCTTCCAGGGAGATATTCGTAAGAACACTTTATCACCCACTTCAAACTCTAGGTCTTTTCTTCGGTTGTCGGCATAGCTTTTCTGTCGACTCTGAGCTGCTCTTATGTGTTGTTGAATAGATCTGACCTTTTCTGCCATTTCATCAATGAGATCAGGTCCTAATAGCTTTCTTTCCCCAACTTCATCCCAGCAAGTTGGAGTCCTGCATTTCTTTCCATAGAGAGCTTCATAAGGAGCCATTTGAATACTGGAGTGAAAGCTATTATTATAAGAAAATTCCACCAAAGGTAGGTGTTGATCCCAACCTCCTTTGAAATCCATAGAGCAAGCTCTCAACATATCTTCTAGGGTTTGAATTGTTCTCTCAGACTGACCGTCTGTCTGGGGATGATAAGCAGTGCTGAAACTCAACTCTGTATCCAGAGTATGCTGAAGACTTCGCCAGAACTTCGAGGTAAATCTCGGATCCCGATCAGATATAATAGAAAGTGGTACTCCATGTAATCTTACCACTTCCTTTACATATATCCTGGCAAGCTGATCTAGAGAGAAATCCTCTCTAATAGGAATGAAGTGTGCAGACTTTGTAAGACGATCAACTATGACCCAAATAGCATTATTGCCTTTGGATGTTTTAGGAAGTCCTGTGACAAAGTCCATAGTGATGTTTTCCCATTTCCATTCGGGTATGGGTAATGGTTGTAACATCCCCTTAGACTTCTGTCTCTCAGCTTTAACTTGTTGACAAACCAAGCATCGAGAGACAAATTCAGCAACATCTCTTTTCATGCCATCCCACCAGAAGTACTCTTTCAGGTCCCTATACATCTTCGTGCTTCCAGGATGAATAGAGAATGAAGAACTATGAGCCTCATCCAGCAGCTCCTTCTTTAATTTGGGGATGGGAGGAACACAAACCCGATTCCTGAACTTTATTATCCCATCACAATCAAGGTTGAATTCAGGAACATTTCTCACCTTCTTTTGTAACTCGACATCTTCTTTCTGTGCCTCTTTAATCTTCACATGTATAGATGGTTGAACATTCATTTGAGAAAGATAAGATTTTTCCCCTTCCATTATAATTCCAAGATCCATCCTTTGTAAATCCATAAATATTGGATCTTTTGTGATCCTCATCATGGATAAACTAGCATGGTCTTGTCGACTTAATGCATCTGCCACCTTGTTTGCTTTCCCAGGGTGGTAATGGATTGAGCAGTCATAATCCTTAATCAGCTCCAACCATCTTCTTTGACGCATATTCAACTCCTTTTGTGTGAAAATATACTTTAAACTTTTATGATCAGTATAAATATCAAACCTTTCACCATAAAGGTAATGCCTCCAAATCTTTAATGCAAAGATTACCGCAGCCAACTCCAAATCATGTGTTGGGTAATTTTGTTCATGGATTTTCAACTGTCGTGAGGCATAAGCTATCACCATATCATTTTGCATAAGAACACACCCCAATCCCTTCTTGGATGCATCATTGTAGATCACAAACCTTTCTCCACTACAAGGCAGTGTGAGCACAGGTGCACTGGATAACCTTCTTTTCAACTCCTTGAAATTCTCTTCACATTCCTCTGTCCAGACAAACTTAACTCCTTTCCGAGTCAACTTGGTGAGTGGATTAGATAATCGTGAAAAATCTTTTACAAAACGTCGATAATATCCAGCCAAACCAAGAAAACTTCGGATCTCAGTTACTGTTGTTGGTCTCGACCATCTTTCGATAACCTCTGTTTTTGCTGGATCCACAGATATCCCCTCTTTTGAGATTATGTGACCCAAAAATGCAACTTTTTGAATCCAAAATTCACACTTGGTAAATTTGGCATAAAGCTTCTCCTTTCTCAGGGTCTTTAATATAATTCTCAAGTGATCTTCATGTTCTTCCTTGCTCTTTGAATAGACAAGAATATCGTCTATAAAGACTACCACAAATTGATCAAGATAGTCTCTAAAGACTCTATTCATTAGATCCATGAAGATAGCAGGGGCATTAGTAAGACCAAATGGCATCACTATAAATTCATAGTGTCCATACCTTGTACGGAAAGCCGTCTTTGGTATATCCTCCCTTTTGACCCTTAATTGATGATACCCTGAACGAAGATCAATCTTGGAAAAGTATTGAGCTCCGCGTAGTTGGTCAAATAAGTCATCAATGCGTGGGAGAGGATATTTGTTCTTGATAGTGATCTTGTTAAGTTCTCGATAATCAATGCAGAGTCTCATTGATCCATCTTTCTTCTTAACAAATAGAACAGGTGCTCCCCAAGGTGACGCACTAGGGCGTATGAATCCCTTATCAAGATTCTCTTGGAGTTGCTTCTTCAATTCCTGCAACTCAATTGGGGCCATTCTATAAGGTGTCTTTGAAATAGGCAAAGCACCCGGTACGAGTTCTATTGAAAACTCAACTTCACGATTTGGTGGAAGACCCGGTAATTCCTCCGGAAAGACATCATCAAACTCCCGTACAATGGGCATATTCTTAATCGTGAGTTTCTCACCAACCATTTGAGACAAATAACCTTCATTTAGTGGGATCAATACCCATAAGATGGAAGAAATTTCCACTGGAAGGTTATGTTCATCCTTGCATTGGTATACGATCGTAGATTGATATGGAGTATGAAATGTGACTTCCCTTCTTTGGAAATTGATATGAGCTCCATGTAGAGAAAGCCAATCCATGCCAAGAATCACATCAAATTCCACTAAAGGAAGGATCACAAGATTTGCAGGAAGCACTTTCCCACAAACTTCGATCGGAGAAGAATTATAAACTTTTGATGCGATTGATGTGCCATTAGGTGTTGTCACAGCTAACTCAACATCTAATTGTTGAGGTAGTACGGTGATACCCTTAAAAAAGTCTTCAGAAATAAAAGAGTGGGTGGATCCAGAATCAAATAAAACATTTGCTACTTTAGAGTGGATGGTAAGTGTACCTTTCACCACATCGTTATCGTACTCCACATCGCTGATAGAAATTGCATGTGACTTTCCTTTGTCTTTAGCCTTAAGATTTTGTTGACGTCGACCATCATCATCAACCCTTGGATTTGGGCATTGATTGGCATAATGCCCCATCTCCTTGCACTTGAAACATTGAAGTGTAGTAGGTTCATTCTGTGTATCCCTTCCTTTGTTTGCATCATTAGACATCTTCTTCCCATTATCACGGCATTCAAATGCCCGATGACCTTCCTTTCCACATTTAAAACATTTACTTGTCCCTTTAAGACAACTCCCTCCATGTTTCTTTCCACACTTTGAGCATAATGGAAAGTTCATCTTCTTTTCAGTGTGCTCTTTAGAGTTTACTTTGAATTCCATCTTCCTCTTCTTATCAAACCCATGTGACTGATGGGTTACTCCAATATCCATCTCGACTTTGAGAGCACATCGAACGATTTCCTCGTAGCTATTGAAGTCCCTTATGGCTAACGCCCTTCAAAGACTTGGTTTTAAGCCACTAAAGAATCGATCGATCTTACTCTCAGGTTGGATAATAATACCATAAGCGTACCTTGCAAGTCTTGTAAAATTTGCTTCATAGGTACCAACAGATTCATCATCCCTTTGCTTCAGTTCAAGAAACTCTTTCTCCATCTTTGTTCGGAGAATACGAGGGAAGTACTTATTGAAAAATAAGTTCTTGAACTCGTCCCATTCCATAGACTCAATTTCATCCCTTTGCCTCGTATTCTTAACAAGATTCCACCATTGATCAGCATATCCTTCCAAACGGTACACTGCTAGGATGACTTTATCATGTTCAGAACATTGAAGAACTGAAAATATCTTTTCAGTAGTACTAATCCATTGTTCAGCAACTAATGGATCAGTAGACCCGCTGAAAGAAGGTGGACGCTGCCTCATGAAGGATTCAACAGAATGTTGCTCCCTCCTTTGTTCGTTTGGAAATCCTGCATGATTCATAGCTTGAGAAAGTTGTGTGAGCATGGCTACAAGATTTTGCATTCCAGCTCCCATATCGTTTGGTTGCTCAGGGGGACAATCATTGCATTGCCCATCGCATTCCGCATTAACACGGTTCCTTCGGGTTCCAGCCATTGACTAAAACCAAGAAGAATAGTGTGAGCAACACTAATTATAATAGGAAAACCACATAATTCAAGAATAAAATTTTCATGCTTAAGGTCTTATCCTAGGTTATTCAAGGACATTTCTAAAACACTAAGATTGTGTACAATGCTTAGACTTATCCTTAGGGTTCTTACTGAGGCTTTCACATCCTAGTTTCCAAAGGTTGACTATACCTTTCCTCTGATACCAACTATAACGACCCATACTTTACATACATTGTTAATACTTCAAAATTGAAGTACACTTATTACAACATATGACAAAACCACAAAGGACCGTATAGGTATAGTGTCTTTAGAAACTGGGAAACATAAACAACTGGTTCATAAATCTTCTACAGTGTCTCCCATTTATTTCATCATATCTAGGGTCCCTTTTAGTATATTCTACTTAATATCCATCTTCCTGACCTGGGGAAAAGAAAACATAAAAGGGTGAGCTCAAATGCTCAGTAAGGGCAAATAAAGGAAATAAAAATCATATCATATCTTTTTAAAAATCAAAACCTGCAAAAGAGATCATAATATCTTATCATGGAAGAATTCATAGAAGTGAAAATGAGATCCCCATAATCATAACATAAAACTTGAAACTTTGTGGCATGCACACATAATCATGGAAAATCATTTCTTGTTAGTCATGACTCATTGCCAAGACTATCTTAGTGTACAAAGTCCCTTTCTGAACCGAGTTCACTCCTCGTTTCAGTCCTGTATCACTGAACCGAAATAACCTTCCGTTCCAGCCATGTCTATCTCATGAGATATAAAATCTTTACCCAATGCATTGGAGGGAGATATAGGTCCCACCCATCTTATAATGAATCCTTTCTTATGTGTGCCACATAATCATAAATCATACATCATCGCATAACACATGTAACAGAAATGGGATTCTTGAAACATCATGACATCATAAATCAATTCATATAAGATAAAGGAATTCATAAAAATGTTTCCATCACAACATAATCAAATCCATGTAATAATAGGGATAGAAACAGAACCCTTTTATTATCTTAGATGGAAAATAATTTTGATAAAACACTTGAACTTCATTCTTGAGGAAAATATCCTTTCTACTTCAAAAAATTTTTTCCTTTCATAACATGTCATAAAACTTTAAAATAAAAGAAGTTGATTAAAAATAAACTTGAAAACTTGTAAAGGAAGCTTCTTGGAAATAATGTTTTAAAAATCCATTCATGCCGTATAAGTTAAAAAAAACATTCTTCGTACTTTTGTCGGAAAAGTCAAAAAGTACCTCGTACGACAAAAGATTCCTTTCATACATATTACTAAAAACTCACCGAAGGGTAACAATTGTAGGTGGATGGAAATAATATTACATATTGATGAAACATGGATGTGGATGATAAAATACACCCCAGTGAATACTTACGAATAAACAATCTCGGATAAAAATGAGATTGTGATATTTCCATTACCTTAGGTCCGATTAGCTTTGTACGTGTCCGAAGCTCCTGTATAATGGTTTAAATAATGTTATTGACTTATTCCAGAATCATACATATTTATATGATATCATATATGGTCATATTATTAGCTTCTTGTTAGTAATATTTCATTGTTACTTGTTACTCGGGTCTTTATAACTTTTTGTTCTTATGCGTGTTTTGTCGAATAAATTCTTATTCTTATCTTTAGGTTATAGATAATTCATTTCCAGAATGGTATTAGTGTATTATATACCATATTCATTCATTAAATTCATTTATATAATCATTATGAAATGAAGATCATGTAGAACGAGTCGCATCACATCGTGGAGACGGTATTCCGTACGTACGCACGAGTGATGATATCATTCCTATGATCGTGGAATTGTATTGGAGTATATATTATTTCAGTATCAATATTAATTCATAATAATCATATTTAGTTACTCATTACACCATTATAACCATCCTTGTAAGGTGATGGTGGAAAATAGATTACACCACGGCGTGGAGACGGTATTCCGTACGTACGCACGCGTGGTGATTTCATTTTTCCGTAGGATGGATAGAAGGTGAAATAGGGTTGTTTCATATTTATAATAACATATCAGTATGTAAGTAATACTGATGTTATTACTTTATCATGAAACAACTAAAGAAGAAGAAGTTGAAGAAGAAAGAAATTGAAAAGATCGGTAATGGATATTACCTCTTCTTTGGAACGCCTCTTTGAATCCTCCACTTAAGGAACTAAGATTGGTCTTTGGAGAAGACCAGGACCTCTAGGATTATTCTAGGGAAGTGGAGAGGAGAAAATGGCAGGGGTTGGCCGAGCTTGAGTGCTCAATTTGGTGTGAGGAGGAGGGGGAGGAGGTGCCCTTTTATAAGGGAGGAGAGGGGCACCTTAGGAATATCTCAAAATATTATTTTATATTAAAGTCAAAATCGGTTTATAATGGTTCCAAAGGGTCTTATTTCGAAGATAAAGTGGGGAAGGGTCGAAATCCTATCAACCAATAGGATTTAGACAAGTTTAGGGTATTATTTTAACCTTATCAATTAGATTTAACTCTAAGTTAAATAATTTAACTTTTACCATGTCTTTTTGTTTTCTTTCACTATATGGTTAATACACTTACTATAACATGCCAAACGAACCCCAAATTGTTTATTATTAAAATATATATCCTTATCTAAGTCATTTGGCCGAACCTTAGATTTTTAGGAATAAAATAACAATTAATAATATAATATTTGATTTAAAAACTATTTTGTGTCAATTTTGACACTATTTGATATATGATTTTTGTGAAAGTCATAAAAGAATTATATGTTCGAACCAAGTTGATTAAATCAACATTAATATATCATAGTAACCTATAAAATTAGTTGAATTCATAAAAAGTCTCAAATTACATTTATTTTGGTGTTTATAACATCAATTATGTCAATATTTCATTAATAAGATAATTACTGCATCATCTTTGTGTCATAAATAAATTACATTATTTGATGTCTAAAAATTACAAATAAAATATCATCATGTAGGAAATCGTTTTAGCTTTCTAATGAATATTTACAATTGAATTTATCTTATGTATAACCCCATATTAAAAATGATTTACTTATTAAACTTTGATTTTAACTATTTTAACCCTTCTTTAAATAAATTAATAATAAATGTCCTAATCTAATCCAAGTGGGCCTAAATGGTCATATTTTATTCCTAAGCTTGTTTTTGGTCGAATTACACTTGTCCAATAGAATTAGGACATGTGTTAGGGTAATATTAATATCATATTTACCCTTAGTTACCCTATTTACTATTAACCGCGGTAAAAAAAGTAAAATATTACTATTCACCAAAAAAATTATTTTCATCTCATTGAACCACATTTTAGTCCTTGATATTAACCGTGTCTCTCAGATTTTCGAAATTCCAATCATAGAAGCGGTAAAATTAAGTTTTATGCAAAATTCAGTTTTTAACCTACCACTTAGTGGTTTCAGTATTCATCAAAAATTGAAAGTTTTCAGAAAAATACCAAAATTTCACCCTAGGCTAATTTTGATATTCTGAGTCCAAAAATGAAGTCCATTTTGAAAAATAAAATTTATAAAATTCCAAAAAGTGGTTATTACTATTCATAACGGCTAGTTTTAATAGCATAATGTTGTTTAGTGAAACTCGGTATTGCGTACGACGCAAGCTATCGAGGAAGGTCGCGATTGCGTGTAAAGCAAGCCAAGCAAGTGTTGTATAGAAAAAAATTCCTTTGATGATTTATATAACATAAAAGTCTCGGGTGTTACACACCGGTTGGCCGGTGGTGAGACAGTAGGTCTCACTATTGAGTCAGATTGCCACCGGCTGGCCGGTGACAGAGCCACCGGCTGACCGGTGGAGCCTGGCAGTGGGCAATGCCTCTGCCAGGTCCACCGGCTGGCCGGTGCTGTCACACCGGTTGGCCGGTGGACTGAATTTCAGTCCATTTGCCAGCTTTCTTGGGCCAATCCTTTGGCAATATTTTGCCTATCATCCACAACACTTAAAAACAAGGTTAGACAAATAATAAGGTGATTGTGATCATGAAAATCAAACAACGAGGGGAACGAGAGGTACAACAATCTCCCCCTATTTTGATGATCACAATCACCAAAACAATTAAAGTAAAAACATGAATTAAAGGCATGATTTTAATGAATAAATTGAAAATAAATGCTAAGCATGATCAAAAGGTTTCTCCCCCAATCAATCAAGAAATTTCTCCCCCTTTGTGATTATCAAAATAGCGTGGGGCATAAAACTTGATTGAGGGAAAAGAATTTGAAAGATAAGATTTGAAAATTGAAAAATCAATTGAGATTTTTGAAATTGAAATGAAAATTTGAATAACAGTTTGAATTGAAAGTTTTGAATCAAAAACCAATTGAATTTTGAAATTTGGAACCAAATGAAATTTTTGAAATTGAGAGTTTTGAAACAAAGTTTGAAAACAATTTAGAAAGTTCTCCCCCTAAATAAAAACAATGAATCACCGGGGAAAGGAAATAAATGTTGGCCTGGAGAGACTCGCAAGAAGGGATTTTTCAATCCAAACTTGTCTCATGGCGGGTCTTCTCCTATAAAATTCGTCGGAAAAGAAAATAGACTTGGGTTGGCCGTACCGGGCATTTTTGCAGTCACACTCATAAATGAGGTGCCCGGGTTTTTTACAATAATTGCAAAATTTAAAACTAGAGCTCCCCCTTACAAAAACAGTGGGTGCATGGGAGGAGGAAGCTACATTGGTATATCCTAGCCCTTGGGTGGTTCTTGAAATTCGTTGGGAACCAAGCAATTTTGAAAGATTTTGTTCCCCTTGGGTGAATTTGGCTAGGGATTCTCTAAGGTCCTTGATGGTTGATTCCAAAGAATCAACATTGGGAAAATTTTGGATTTTAAGGGAGGGTTCCTCCTTCTCTTTGAGAAGTTGTTCTTTTTCGGAGGAGAGTTTTTTGAAATTCTTTTTTAAAGCAACAAATTTTGAAGAGAGTTCATGAAAACCATTTTCTAATTGGTCTCTAGCATGTTGGAGTTCTTCATATGACAAATGATTTAAAGAATTGGAATTTGAAGAACAAGAGGAGGAGTCGGAAGATGTTACCTCATGGAATGCCATTAGGCATTTTGTACCTTGGTCGCTCAAGGAGGAGGAGGAGGAGGATGATGTGGAGGTGTCACTCCATGTCGCCTTGAGGACCTTTTTCTTTCCTTTTTCCTTTTGCGTGGCCCGTTTTTTGTTGAGTGGGCAATCGGGCTTGTAATGGCCCTTTTCGCCGCACCCATAGCATTTTACCTTGGGCTCGGATCTTGCGGTGGGTTCTTGCTTTCGCGCCTTGCGAGATTTCTTCTTCTTCTTGTGCTTCTTCATAAATTTGTGCATTTGGCGGGCGAGATTCTCCATTTCCGAGTCGCCGCTTGATGATGAAGAAGATGAAGATGATGAGGAGGAGGAGGAGCTTACTTCTTTTTTCACCTTGAGGGCGATGTTATTTGGTGTCTTGATTGGTGTGCCCTCCTTTTGAGATTGCCTCCTCATCGTGATCTCATACGTCATTAGGGATCCGACAAGCTCCTCGACCGGCATGTTCTTGACGTCCTTAGCTTCTTGGATCGCCGTCACCTTTGGTGCCCATGAGCTCGGAAGGACCCATAAGATCTTCTTGACCATCGTCTCGGCTGAAACATCATCACCAAGAGATTTCCTTCCATTGCAAACGTCAGTGAAGCGTGTAAACATTTCAGAAATAGACTCATTTGGATGCATGGAAAAGCTTTCAAAATCTTGTCTATACATGTCTAACCGAGTATCCTTAACTTTGTTAGTGCCCTCATGGGTCACTTCCAATAGTTTCCAAATTTCATGAGATGAGGTGCAAGTGGAAACTCGGTTGAACTCATTTCTATCTAAGCCGCAATGGAGAGCGTTCATGGCTTTGCCATCAAGCTCAAAATTCTTAATATCGGCGGGGGTCCATTTGGATTCGTCGGGGGAAGAAAAAGAATAACCTTGCATGACAATTTTGTAAATCGGATAACCTATGCTTCTTAAAAAAGTGGTCATGCGGGTTTTCCAATAATTATAGTCGGTCCCATCAAAAAATGGAGCCCGACCCAATGAGTAGCCCTCGGGGGCGAAAGAGGTTGAAGCGGTAGAAGCCATCAAAAAATAGGATCTTTAATTTGAAACCGGTTAGGGAATTATTCAAAGTTCCCTCTGATACCAATTGATGGATCGGATCCCTCGGCCCAGCAATATTGTCCGCTCTGGCCCAGTTGCTATCCTAGGCCTCACGGCTTTAAAACGCGTTGCTGAGGGGAAGGTAGGCACGGGAATTTCAAGCACCCACCAATCTCCCTCCACAACCGATGTGGGATTGGTTACCGGGGCACAGGCGCCAACAATCCTGGCGGGGGCCCAACAATCCTGGGCCCAGGACACAACAGTCTCAGATTTTTAATCTAATTCACCTTTCATGAGTTATAAGCATTTGAAAAATAAAATTATTTTATTTAATTATTTTATTTATGGTTATGCCATTTTTGGGTTTTCTTACTAGATGTCTGCGCCGACTAAATTTAAGTCACTTCTAAGGTAAACACACCATCCTGAATGCAACGACGCCCTCTAATTTTTGATCTGGGGACCCATTTAAGAGTTATTCTACTTTTTCAAGAAAACTTCTCATGCATGCTATTTAAATCTTAACATTTTTTTGACAGATCATTTCAGGCACTTCGGGTCTCAAAATCACATTCCGTCAAATTTCACATCCTCGAAATAATTTCATATAATTTTAAACAAATTATAGGGAAATTCTGGAACATAACATCCTTTGAGAAAAAATTGTATATTTTTCATGTGGAAATGATTTATTTCATAATCATAAAGATTAATGTGATAAAGGTAAGTATTTTATGGTTTTTCATGATTTTCCCTGGTCTTACGAATTTCTTTATTTTATGTCACTTACTAAGATTTTTGTGCTCATCTCACATTTTAAAAAAAATTACATAGGGTTTAAGGATGGGTAAGGGAAAAGAAGAGGTCAAGTTGAAAATCATAAATATTTTTCATTGAAATAAATTGTGTTTTATTTTATAGGCTTTATATTTTGTAAAAAAATGGATACTAATCATAACTTTCCACTTTGTAAAATATGGTTTTGTTATGTAACAGTTATAAACTAATTCTCTAAAACTCTAAACCTAAAAGATATTTGGGAATGATATAATGTATATTATGATCTACAGGCATTAGAATATGTGATGTTTAAGGTTGGGGCCTTACAAGTTACTATAATTTATCAATTTTATTTATGTAATATTTAGAAAAATGAGATTCTTGATGTGATAATACATATGTGTGTGATGCTCCATAAGATTTCTTATTAAATGTGGGAAGCACAAGATCCTCCTATAAATTTTGATGATAATGTTTGATAATATACAAAATAAAAGTGTTGGGTGAGTTATTTATAGAGCTAATATTTTCATAATTCTTCATATGTTTTTCAATGATTTAATCCATATCAATTAATCAATTTGATCTTATTTACATTATTGTAGTATTTTTTTGTGAATTTTGGGATTAATTGTGAAAATTGCTTAATTCTGAAATTTTATTAGTTTTCTGGAGCTTCTATTTTTTTAGACCTAACTTTTAAAAATTTGATCCAATTGAAGTGATCCTTTTTTAGGATTAATTTTTTAATTAGTTGCAAATTTTTATTCTAGAACTATATCCAATTTGAAACACATTGTCCTGAAAAAAATCAATCAAGTAGAGAAATTGTTCTAGCCGATAGGATGGACCTCACCTCAGTAATTGAATCATATATCTGTCTAAAGACCTCAAAATGTAGTTATTCCAACTATATTGGAAATAATACTCTTTTTAAAATTAATTTTCATTAAGAAATTTGTTCATTCATGCATCCATTTAATACACCAAATTGGAGGGAGTTGAGGAGTCTCCTCAGGCAGAAAAATACTTCTTCAGTAATTCAAGCATAACATTTTGGAATCCTGTCCAAATGAGATAAAATTTTATGGTATCATGAAAAATATTGATGGGAATAACTTTTTGAATACATCTCTCTGAGATTAGGCCATTTAATATGATAAATAATCTCAAGATTTAGGAGGAATGAATCTGGATGGAAAAACTTTTACCCCTAAACCCTATAAATATGTGTGTCTACTTCCATTCAAGGGTGTTGAAGAAGGATAAGGAGGGATTGTTATAGAGAATTGGAAGCTTTAAGTTCTGTTGATTTCCTCTTTTTCTTTTATTAGTTTAATAATTCTCTCTTCTTCCCCTTTCAACTCTATTACCCTTCACATGGAGGGGTAAACATTTTGAGTGATCGGGGAAGGGGGAGTTTTACTTTTGTAATGTCAAAGTCTTACACATTAATTTAAAACTATATATTTTTCTATTGAATGATTTATATTTTAATTTGTGCCTAATTATCTTAATATGATCGTATTTAGGGTTTTGGTGTCATTAATTGTCTATAGATTTGGTTGAAGTTATTTAAACTCCCTCCACCTAGTGCAATTTATCTCGATCGAGAAAATTGTGTTATGTGGTGAGTGTATAGTGATCATTGTCATGTGTATAGAATAAGTGAATTGTTTCTAAATTTATAAGAATCAAAAACTCCTAATTCATAATTTCCTTAGTTTTTGGGAATATTTTATGAACTTTCATGCATACAGGAGTGGTTTCCATTGATTCCATCAATAAAAGGTGATTGGCAACTTGACCGAGGAGTCTTTTCATTTATCATTCAATAGAAAGAGAGGGGGAATGATTTTTATGACCATGATGACATTGAAAATTTTGATCCTACCCTAACCTCATCACTCTCTTCATCAACTTGTGTTTAAACTTCATTTTAATTTCTTTATTTCTTTTAAACTCAAACAATTTAAAAAAAAAGCCTCCACTTCTTTCTTTAATTTCAAGTGAAAACATGATTTTTGTATGCTCCTCTATAGATACAACCTATGTTAACCCTTTAATAAATTTTAACTTAGTAAATAATTGTTTTTGTCTCGCCCCACAACAGGCACGTGTCAAAACTTTTCACCATTGTCGGGGAGGTGGTGCCAACAATTTTTTTATTTTCTTTTTTTCTATTTAAAATTTTAGGACTACAAGAACAAACACCGAACCTTTCCCCTATATCCTGAAATTGAAATAAACTTTTTGAATATAATTATAAACCTTAATTTTTAATCTTAATTTGAGGAAATTTCTCTTGTAGACTCGAGTGAAAATTCAAGTGTTCACTCTGAGTTTGTCATCATGGATGGAAATCAGAACCCAACCCTTAGATACCTTTGTGCACCATAATTCCTTAATAAAAACAATAAACTTTCCATACAAGTGTTAAAAATTTATTTTGAGATGAAACCAAACGTGATTCCATTACTCTAAAAATTTCATGGCTTGGTAGGAGAAGACCCAAACAAACATATTAAAGATTTCACACATGTATGCTCTAATTCCAAACCCTGAGGAGTAGGTAAAGTGGAAGGAATTCCCATTTTCATTATAAAGAGATACCAATTAATGGTTGTATGCACTAAAACTAGGATATGTGAATGATTGGAATGACTTAGTGATATGCTTCATGTAATGATTATTTCCCCGCATCTAGGAGCACAACCATCAGGAATGAAATATATGTCATCATATAGTCATTTGTAGAAACCCTTTACGAGTACTGGGAGAGATTTAAAAAGCTATTTACCAGATATCCACATCAAGAAATTTAGGAGCATCACTTTCTTGTATTCTTTTTACCAAGTCTTACTATATAATGACAGAAACCTTCTGGATGCATCATCTGGAGGTGCATTGATTTACAAGTCACTAGAAGAAGTTAAGGGACTTATTAAGAAGATCTCCCAAAACTCACAATAGTTTGGTACAAGAGGTACTGGAATAAGAGGAATTCATGAGGTAAGAACATCTTATCCATCACCTTTATGGGAAACTGATATTAATGAGCTAAATAGTATGGTGAGACACATGGCCCTAAAATAAGTGGCTGAAAAACAAGAATTGGATAAGGTATGTGGTTTATTCTCATCGCTTGATCATTTAAATGACCAATGTGTTAAAATACAGGGAATGGAAACTTATGTGATGGCCTTTCAGCTAAGGTGGTTACAAAAAAATCAAGGTTGGAGAGATCCAAACCAAGTTCAATATGGATTTGGAAATCAGTAGAATCAATCTAGACCCCAAAAAAAACAACCCCCATTTCAATAAAAATTCAGAAACCCACTTCCATTTCAAGAAAATAAATCTTATAACCAACCTTATTACCGACAAACACCCACTTTTCAAAGACCCTATGTGCATTCATCCACTAGTTTACAACTTCTAATTCAGAACCAATAACAGATATTTGAGACTGAGGGGATGAAAGACACCGTAAAAGATTTTTCCAACAAGTTTGAAAGTCTCATGGACTTCCTAACCAAAAATCTAGGGAAAATCCATTCCCAAAAATCCAAAACCCAAAATATAATGTCAAAATGATAACAACAATAAGTGGAAAATAAATTTCACCACCAGTAGCCCATGAACATGAAACAAGACCATCTAATTTGAGGGAGAATGAAGATATGAATTTTTAAAATATAGTGGAAATTCACCAAGAAGAATAAAGTAAGGAGGAGGAGAAGAAGGATAGGATGAGGAGTAAGAGAAAATAAACATCATTGAAGATTCAAATAATGTAGAAGAAAGACTTACCCCCACCATTTCTATCAATTAAGATTGAATCAAAGATATTATAGGAATAATCACTTCAAAAAGAAATTTTGGACACCTACTAGAAAGTGGGAATTAATATCCCCTGCTTGAAGCACTCAAAAAAATTACAAAGTATGCTAAATTTTTTAAGGATATTTTAAAAAATAATAGAATGCTTCAAGGGAATTAAAGGATAAACTTGGGAAGAAGTGTCTCAACACTTATCACACCATAATTTCCAACCAAATGTTAATATCTAGGGATGTTTTCCATTCCATGCACCATTGTATATTTAAATTTATCTAATGATTTGTGTGATCTATGTAACAACCCGAAATTTTGAATAAATCTTGTTTCCTAATTTTGTGTGTTATTTTATTTTTTTTATACTCAACAAAACTATTTCATTGGATAACATGAGTATAATTAAAATGAGACTGTTGGTTTTTGACTGTTATATGACCATTGGTCAATATGACCGCTGGAAACTAAACATTTCGATATTTGTCTCTAAATACAATTGATCTTGTTTAATTAATATAGAAAGAAGATTTGATGGCCTCACCCAGTAGTCTTGGACCGATCGAAGCCCATCTAACAGAACTTGGGAAGGAGGTAGCACCATTGGGCTTTGCTTTAGACCAAACCCAAGCCGAACTTCATCGTGTGAAGCTAGAACGGAATCGCCTTCGCAAGAAGTTCAAACTGATAGAAATTATTACTCATGCGATGTTAGTCGAGCCTCACATAGATTCTCTCACCTTAGCACACCTTATACTTAGGTCCTATGCTGGTGTGATAAGGGGCTATGTAAGGAGACCATAACTGCCTTGTGTAATCCTTTATTTTAAATAAAAATTTTGATTTCTTCTTATGATGAAGTTTATGAATTTTCAAATTCCGGATAAATATAGTATGCATATTTTTGGTGAATTTTAGAGAAAGGATATTTTAAAAAAATGTTTATTTAAACCTTAAATAATTAAAAATGTGTAATGATTTTCAAAAATGCTCTTCTACAATTATGTTCAGTACGAAATTAAAGTCTAATAAGATCAACTTAATTTTTGATGAATAGTAAATTATGAATAGTGATTTTATGCTTAGGATTAGTAATGTGACCAAATGGATTAGTAATCTCACTTAAATAAAGCATTAATATAATTTAGGCACCTTGATTAAGTATTGTGATTCAATAAAATGGTTAAATAACGGTTTCACAAATTATTAGTCAAGTATTAGTTTCTTCGGGTGAATAATTTTTTTAATTAAAAATTTAATTAAAAATATTTAGAAAATTTTTTTTATAAAATTTATTTCATTTTTGAACTCAGATCATCGATATTATGTTAAGGTAATTTTTGGGGATTTTTCTGAAAAAAATGAATTTTCGGTGAATAGTGTACTTATTTAAAAATTAAATTAAAAATATCTAGAAAACTATTTTTATAAAATGGAATTCATTTTTGAAATCAGAGCATTGATATTTGGTTAAGGTGAAATTTTTGGATTTTTCTGAGAAAGTTGAATTTTCGATGAATAGTGAAAATACAGTTTTTAAGTTACGGGTGTTTAATGACATCATTAAATGATGTATTAAGTATGTAATCAATATGGTTGACTTATGAATAGTAGGATAAGGTATGAGGTGTCCCAAGTGGCCAATACCATGGGAAAGTCCAAGGTTTTTCCAAAACCACTAATGAGGTGTCTCTTGGCCATTAATGCCTTGTCCCCTCAATTTCCCTATAAATACCAAACCATCCTACCATCCATTCGACTCCCAACTCTCCCACAACGAAGATATGGTCTCATTACCTCCCAATGAGTCCTCCCAAGGTTCCACCAAGCCCTCAAGGTCCCAACCATTGAGTTTTAAGTGTTACGTTTTCAGGTAAGGGATCCTACCTCTCTCTTTCTTTTCAAGTAATCTCTTTTATGTCATTTCTTTTATTCTCCATGATATTATGTTGGAGGATGTTATTTTATATTCCTCTTACTTCCCGTTTTATGTTCATATTATTATATACCCTATTTGATCTCTGCAATTCATTTTTGTTGAAGTTTAAGTGGCGCCGTTAGGTTGCCAAATTTTTAAGGGATTCTTTCACCTTTCTCATTTTTCAAAGTTCTACTTTCATGTCAAGTATTTCAAGTTCCTTTTTATTATGTTGGGGTATGATATCTATATATATAATACTGATCTTCTATGTTCATATGATTAGAGACCCTATTTTATCTCATCAATTCATTTTTTTTTGAAGTTTAAGTGGCGCTGTTACGCTGCAAATTTTTAAGGGATTCTTTCACATTTCTCATTTTTCAAAGTTCTACTTTCATGTCAAGTCTTTCAAGTTCCTTTTTATTATGTTGGGGTATGATCTCTATATCTATCATACTGATCTTATATTTTAATATGATGAGATACCCTATTTTATCTTATCAATTCATTTTTGTTGAAGTTTAAGTGGCGTCGTTAGGCTGCTGAAATTTTTGTAACGGATTCTTTCACCCATCTCATTTTCAAGTTATATTTTCTTCTCAAGTCTTTCAAGTTCATTTTTATGTTGGGGTATGATATTTATATCTATCATACTGATATTTTATGTTCATATTATGGGAGACCCTATTTGATCTCATCAATTCATTTTTTTGAAGTTTAAGTGACACCGTTAGGCTGCCGAATTTTTAAGGGATTCGTTCACCCTTCTCATTTTCAAGTTCAATTTTCTGGTCAAGTCTTTCAAGTTACTTTTTATTATGTTGTGGTATGATCTCTATATCTATCATACTGATCATTTATTTTCATATGATGAGAGACCCTATTTGATCTAGTCAATCCATTTTTGGAAGTTTTAAGTGACGTCGTTAGCCTACCAAATTCTCATAAGAGAAATCTTATTTTTTTTTTCTTCCTTTAAAGTTCTTCGTTTCATATGGTATATCATTAAAATTTCATTACCATGTTCTTAAATCCTTTATATTCTGTTCCCCTACTATTTTATTTATCATTTATGATTGGGTGACCCATTTCCCCTCTGTTTTCAATGTTTTCTAAAACCATGTATCATAGTCGTTATGCTGCTGATTTTTCGTCACAAAATGTCTTTCTCTTTTTTTAAATTATTTTATTTTATTAAGTGAATACTCAAAGATCATTATTATACAGGGGTATTAACATATATATCAAAATTTTCTATTTTAATTCTGGGATTTACATACATGAGACCCACTTTCCTTTTTCCGTGGGTTTAAAGTGACATAAGGATCACGTCTTTAAAGCAGTTTTTTTAAATGTGATGACTATGAAATGAAACCCATTTCTTTTATAATATATGGGTTGTTTATGAAATGTTTGATGATGATATATGTGGCTCACATGATAATAAATAAAAATTTAAGGGTGCGCCCTGATAGCACTCCAATGCATTGGGTAAAGACTTAATCTCTAGAGATCACTATTTTTTAACGACGCCTTGGTGAATAACCTTGGTAATTTTTAATGACACCTTGGGGATGGACCTTGGTGAAACAGAAATGATTGTCAATATTAAATGTTGTAGCCACATATTCAAGTTATGAAATATGTTATTTTTGTTATGATATGCCTCATGATTTCTTTCTCATGCCTTAAAGTTCTTTTTCATGACATTGTTGATGTATCTCAAGTTCGCATGTTAAATGTTTCCCCTTGTTTCCCTTACTGGGCCTTCTGATCACCCTTTCTTTTGATGTATGTCCCCAGGTTATGAGATGAAGTAATGAACCTAGGATGAAAATAAGGATAATCCTTTCAAGTGTTTAAGAATAATGTTTTATATTTTCATGTTTTAAGTTCCTGGTTTCCAAGACACTAAACCTTAAAGATCCTCAGTTTTGTAAAATGAAATGAAAGTTTATGTGATAAAAAGGCGGGATGTTATAGTTGGTATCAAAGGATGGTTTAGTTATTTGTGAAAATTAGGATATGAAAACTTTAGGAAGAACCCTATATAAAAGTTTAAATAAAGGAAATATTCCTGATATTTTGGTGAGTATTGAGTAAGGGGTTGCCAAGCAAATACATCCATGTCTGGATATGATCAGGTAGAGGTGGCTCTGGCACATATGTACATAGGGGTAAAACCAGAAAACACCACTTTGAGCTAGACTCAAATGGTAACTGGTACACGATAATGGGCCTTGTTGCACTCTTGGTTACGACACTCCCAGGGGATATGCTTTGGTAAATTCATAATCTTAGTATGAACCATTATTAAAGGAACAAACATAAAATAAAATAAAGATTCACATAAGAATATATGATCATGGATAACCTAGTTTGAAACCTAGGGGATCACAAGTTAGGGTATACTTTTCTTCTACAAGTTATCCTTATATGTTTTAAGTTCTTTTTCATGATTATTGGCTAAGTATTTAAGCCCCTAATTGTACTTTTTTTCCTTAATTAATGGCGGGAAATGGAAGAACATGTCCCAACAACCAATGTGATAGAAATGTGACGATTGCTGTATTAATATGACAGAGATGATTAGGGGATTAAAAGATGATTATTATTTTGGAAGACGTTCACTATTTTGGGAACCCTATTTGATCGAGGTAAATAGATTACTACGGTATTTTCTTTGAGGAGTAAAGGTTGAATTATATTTTTAAGAATCAATGAATTTAAGGTGAACTTATGGTATTATAGGTTACTTATGGAAATGATTAACCTATATTGGGTTAAATATGTTTAGGTTATCTACTTTTGTTATAAGATGTTAGGAGTGGTTTATGTTGTTTGGAGATGAACAATGAAGTTTATTTTGGAAGACTATGTTATCAAATCCTTCTTGTATTTGGGTTTCAATCTTAGTTTGTTTTATTTTAAGGAATTTTAAGAACAGTTATTTATGGAATGGTCTATGATGAACTTTGGGTAGTACCGTGGAACTTTGAAGATTTAAAGTAGTTTCCCTTCCTCTAGGGTTCTTTCTTTTGGAAGAGTTGTTTTTACCCTTTCTGTTTTTGGGATAATGTTTAAAGATATAAGAAATAGATAGTTAATATTTGGTGGATTATGTGATTCTCTATAAGATGATTCTTGTGCTTTTGATGAGACCAAGTGTTTTTTAATTCTCATTGTTTGGAGAAAAGATTAGTTTTGGTAGAAACTTATTAAAGGATGAAACTCTACTGGAAGGTAGGTATATTTCCTTATGTTTTTATTCTGTGTAGTAAATGAATTCCTCAAAATTATTGAAAGGGACGTAAAACAGAAACGTTGTTGGTTTAAGTTTCCTACTGGGTAATCAAAGACTGTTTACACACATCATAAGTTTGTGATTTTCTTGTGGTTAACTTTCTCTTAATCATGTTTTCTATCATTCTTCCTCAGAACTTGACCCTTTATTTTTTCTTCGTTATCCATATTTTCCTACATGGAATCCTAGTATGGGTTAACTCGGGTTACCTTTGTACTTACTTTTCTTTCTTTTAAATTAGTAGTGTTACTGAATCTTTTTCTGATGTGGGACTTTCAATGAAATTTTAAAACCCAGTTTTAAAAATTGTGAGGATGCAATTTCTTAAGGGGGGGAATATTGTAACGACCCGAAATTTTGAATAAATCTTGTTTCCTAATTTTGTGTGTTATTTTATTTTTTTTATACTCAACAAAATTGTTTCATTGGATAACATGAGTATAATTAAAATGAGATTGTTGGGTTTTGACTATTATATGACCATTGGTCAATATGACCGCTGGAAACTAAACATTTCGATATTTGTCTCTAAATACAAGTGATCTTGGTTAATTAATATAGAAAGAAGATTTGATGGCCTCACCCAGTAGTCTTGGACCGATCGAAGCCCATCTAACAGAACTTGGGATGGAGGTAGCACCACGGGGCTTTGCTCTGGACCAAACCCAAGACGAACTCCATCGTGTGAAGCTAGAACGGAATCACCTTCGCGAGAAGTTCAAACTGATAGAAATTACTACTCGTGCGATATTGGTCGAGCCTCCCTCGGATTCTCTCACCTTAGCACACCTTACACTTAAGTCCTATGCTAGTGTGATAAGGGGCTATGTAAGGAGACTGTACCTGCCTTGTGTAATCCTTTGTTTTAAAAAAAAATTTGATTTCTTCTTATAATGAAGTTTATGAATTTTAAAATGTCCGGATAAATATAGTATGCATATTTTTCGTGAATTTTAGAGAAAGGATATTTTAAAAAAAAATTATGTAAACCTTAAATAATTAAAAATGTGTAATGATTTTCAAAAAATGGTCTTCTACAATTATGTTCAGTATGAAATTTAGAGTCTAATAAGATCAACTTAATTTTTGATGAATAGTAAAATATGAATAGTGATTTTATGCTTAGGATTAGTAATGTGACCAAATGGATTAGTAATCTCACTTAAATAAAGCATTAATATAATCTAGGCACCTTGAATAAGTAATATGATTCAATAAAATGGTTAAATAACGGATTCATAAATTATTAGTCAAGTATTAGTTTTTTCGGGTGAATAATGTTTTTTAATTAAAAATTTAATTAAAAATATTTAGAAAATTATTTTTATAAAATGGATTTCATTTTTGAACTCAGAGCATCGATATTATGTTAAGGTAATTTTTGGGGATTTTTCTGAAAAAAAATAAATTTTCAGTGAATAGTGTATTTATTTATAAATTAAATTAAAAATATTTAGAAAATTATTTTTATAAAATGGAGTTCATTTTTGAAATCAGAGCATCGATATTTGGTTAAGGTGAAATTTTGGGATTTTTCTGAGAAAGTTGAATTTTCGATGAATAGTGAAAATACAGTTTTTAAGTTACGGGTGTTTAATGACATCATTAAATGATGTATTAAGTATGTAATCAATATGAATGACTTATGAATATTAATATAAGGTATGAGGTGTCCCAAGTGGCCAATACCATGGGAAAATACCATGGGCAAGCCCATGGTTTTTCCAAAACCACTAATGAGGTGTCCCTTGGCCATTAATGTCTTGTCCCCTCAATTTCCCTATAAATACCAAGCCATCCTCTCATCCATTCGACTCCCAACTCTCCCCAAACGAAGATATGGTCTCATTACCTCCCAAGGAGTCCTCCCAAGGTGCCCCCAAGCCCTCAAGGTCCCAACCTTTGAGTTTTAAGAGTTACATTTTAAGGTAAGGGATCCTACCTCTCTCTTTCTTTTCAAGTAATCTATTTTATGTCATTTCTTTTATTCTCCATGCTCTTATATTAAAGGATGTTATTTTATATTTCTCTTACTTCCATTTTTATGTTCATATGATGATAGAACCTATTTGATCTCTTCAATTCATTTTTGTTGAAGTTTAAGTAGCGCTGTTAGGCTGACGAATTTTTAAGGGATTCTTTCACCTTTCTCATTTTTCAAAGTTCTACTTTCATGTCAAGTCTTTCAAGTTCCTTTTTATTATGTTGGGGTATGATCTCTATATCTATAATACTGATCTTCTATGTTCATATGATTAGAGACCCTATTTTATCTCGTCAATTCATTTTTGTTGAAGTTTAAGTGGCGTCGTTACGCTGCCAAATTTTTAAGGGATTCTTTCACCTTTCTCATTTTTCAAAGGTCTACTTTCATGTCAAGTCTTTCAAGTTCCTTTTTATTATGTTGGGGTATGATATCTATATCTATAATACTGATCTTATATGTTAATATGATGAGATACCCTATTTGATCTTGTCAATTCATTTTTGTTGAAGTTTAAGTGGCGTCGTTTGGCTGCCGAAATTTTTGTAATGGATTCTTTCACCCTTCTCATTTTCAAGTTCTATTTTTTTGTCAAGTCTTTCAAGTTCCTTTTTATGTTGTGGTATGATATCTATATCTATCATACTGATCTTTTATGTTAATATTATGGGATACCCTATTTGATCTCGTCAATTCATTTTTTTGAAGTTTAAGTGATGCCGTTAGGCTTCCGAATTTTTAAGGGATTCGTTCACCCTTCTCATTTTCAAGTTCTATTTTCTGGTCAAGTCTTTCAAGTTCCTTTTTATTATTTTGGGGTATTATCTATATATCTATCATACTTATAATTTATGTTCATATGATGAGAGACCCTATTTGATCTTGTCAATCCATTTTTGGAAGTTTTAAGTGACGTCGTTAGGCTGCCGAATTCTTATAAGAGAAATCTTATTTTTTTTGTCTTCCTTTAAAGTTCTTCATTTCATATGGTATATCATTCAAATTTCATTAACATGTTATTAAATCCTTTATATTCTGTTCCCCTACTATTTTATTTATCATTTATTAGTGGGTTACCCATGTCCCCTCTGTTTTCAATGTTTTCTAAAACCATGTATCATAGTCGTTATGCTGCAGATTTTTCGTCTCAAAATGTCTTTATCTTTTTTTAAATTATTTTATTTTATTAAGTTAATACTCAAATATATTTATTCTATAGGGGTATTCACATATATATCAAAATTTTCTATTTTAATTCTGGGATTTACATACATGAGACCCACTTTCCTTTTTCTGTGGGTTTAAAGTGACATAAGGATCACGTCTTTAAAGCAGTTTTTTTTAAATGTGATGACTATGAAATGAAACCCATTTATTTTATGCTATATGGGTTGTTTATTAAATGTTTGATGATGATATATGTGGATCACATGATAATAAAGACAAATTTAAGGGTGCTCCCTGATAGCGCTCTAATGCATTGGGTAAAGACTTAATCTCTAGAGATCACTATTTTTTAGCAACGCCTTGGTGAATAACCTTGGTAATTTTTAATGACACATTGGGGATGGACCTTGGTGAAGCATAAATGATTGTAAATATTAAATTTTGTAGCCACATATTCAAGTTATGAAATGTGTTATTTTTATTATGATATTCCTCATGATTTCTTTCTCATGCCTTAAAGTTCTTTTTCATGACATTGTTGATGTATCTCAAGTTCGCATGTTAAATGTTTCCCCTGTTTCCCTTACTGGGCCTTCTGCTCACCCTTTATTTTTATGTATGTCCCTAGGTTATGAGATGCAGTAATGAACCTAGTATGAACATAAGGAGAAGCCTTTCAAGTATTTAAGAATAATGTTTTATGTTTTCATGTTTTAAGTTCCTGGTTTCCAAGACACTAAACCTTAAAGATCCTCGGTTTTGTAAAATGAAATGAAAGTTTATGTGATAAAAAGGCGGGATGTTATAATCTAGGAGATTCAATTAATTTATTTCATTACTTATTATACACTTAATTGTAGATGGGAGACTTAAATCCCATAAGAGTGGTGGTACAACTTTCAAATAGATCCACAGTCTTCCCAGCTTGAGTTCTGAAGGATGCCCTTGTGAAAGTCAAAGGTCTCTTATTCCCAGCTTACTTATATGTGTTGAATATGGAAGAATATAGGAGCCTATCACACTCACCCATCATTTTTGGGAGACCTTTCTTGAATATGGCCAAAAAAATCATAAATGTCCATGAAATTACACTCACCATAGAGTTTGGAGATCACACTTTCCACTTCAATATTTTTTAATCTATGAGGTACCCATTAGATGATCACTCACTCTTTTCACTCTCCCATGAAGTTGGTACTAATATAATTTTATAATTAGGTATGTTCCATGAATTTTTGTCCTTATGAGATAATTTTTCCATTGAAAATATCAATAAAAATATGGATGCCCAAAATGATGGAGATTCTGAGTTCATATGAGAAGAAGATGAAAAATATAATTTTTTTATTATTTATTAAATTATGAGGAAGATTATATGGTTTATTTTGTGTAATAAGTCCAACCTTTGGAAGTGTGGAACCTTAGTTTAATTTCATCCCTTGAGAAAACCCTTTATCTAGAATTAAAACCACTCCCCACTAATTTGAAATATGTGTACCTTAGGTAGGGAGAGAAGTTACTAGTAATAACTGTTAATAATCTATCTCAAACCAAATAAAATATATTAGTTATCTTTTTGGAGATAATTTCTAATAAATAGGGTGGAGCTTAGGTGATATCCTAGGAATAAACCCATGTTCACATAGAATTATTCTTGAGGGAGATTCCAAACCTGTTAGATAACTCCAATGGAGGATGAATCCCACCTTGATGGAGGTTGTCAAGAAGTATATTGATAAGTTATTGGAATTAGAGATTATCTATCCCATTTTATATTCACAATGGGTTATCACCATTCATGTGGTTCCAAAAAAACTAGCCTAACCACTGTGAGGAATGAAAAGAATGAATTGATCCCTGTGATAATTCAGAATAGCTGGAGAGTGTGCATTGATTTTAGGAATTTGAATTAGGTCACTCGGAAATGTCATTTAACCATACCCTTCATTGACTAAATGTTAGAGATATTGGTAGGTATAACACGTTATTTTTTTAGATGGATTTTCAGGGTATTTTTAGGTACCTATTGCTCCCAATGATCAAGAGAATACAACCTTTACTTGTCCCTTCAACACTTTTTCATATTAAAGGATGTCATTTAGATTATGTAATGCTCCAAATAAATTTTAGAGGTGCATGTTAAATTTTTTTTATCACATTGAATATTTCTTGGAGGTTTTTTAGGATGATTTCATTGTTTTTGGAAATTCTTTTGACCATTATTTGTAAAATCATGAAAAAGTTTTAAAAATATGCATTAAAAATAATATTGTTTTAATTTTTAAAAAAACTCCATTTCATGGTTAAGAGATAAATTTTACTTGGGCATGTCATTTAAAAAAGTCATTGAATTAGATACATAAAAAATTGAAGTGATAAATTCATTACCTTACCCAGCTTGTGTAAAACATGTTAGATCATTTTTAGGACATGAAAGATTCTATAGGAGGTTTATCAAAGATTTTTGTAATATTTCTCTCCCTCTATATAGAATTATTTTTAAAGATGTTGATTTTTATTTTAATGGTACATGTAGGGAATATTTTAATGAGCTGAAGAGGATTTCGATTACACCACCAGTGACGTAGCCACAAATTAGGAAGAACCATTTGAGCTACTTTGTGATGCTTCCAACCAAACAGTTGGAGAAATCCTTTCTCATTGAATTTAGGATACAAAAAAAATCATTTACTATACCTAGAGAACCTTATATGAATCTCAATTCAATTAAAAAACCACATAAAAAGAGTTTTTAGTAGTTTGTTTCTTTAGAAAGATTTAGGTCATATCTTCTTGGAACTAAAGTCACTATGTTTTATGATCATGTAGCTCTTAGGTACTTGATGAAGAAGGATGAAGCTAAATTGAGGCAAGTAATGTGGCTTTTACTACTATAGGAGTTCAAAATGAAAATCAAGGACAATAAGGGAGCTTATAACCAAGTGTATAATCACTTAAGTATACTTCCCAACACTACTAAATCTGAAATTCCAGACAAAGAATCACTGAATGAACACCTTACAAGAGAGTAGTTGTACTTTATTGAAGGATAAGTGCCTTGGTATAATGACATTATCAATTATCTTCTAACATATCAGGTCCCATCTCATTTCAATTCCCAAAAAAATCAAAAATTGAAATCTGAGTCTATATATTACATCTGGGATGATCCATTTATTTGGAATATTTTCAATGACCAAGTGATAAGAAGATTTTTGCCTGAGAGTGAAATTTATTATGTCTTTGAGTTTTGTCACACTTTAGCTTATGGAGGACACTTTGGACCTCATATAAAAGTAAAACATGTTTTAGAATTTTGACTTTATTGGCCCACCCTTTTTAAAGATACTCATTAATCTTGAAAAATGTGTGAAAATTTTTAGTTTTATGGAAATATTTTAAAGAAATGACCCAATGACCACTTAATTTTTGTAATATTTTTGAAGTCTGGGGAATATATTTTATAGGACCTTTCCAAATGTAATTTTTAAATTATTATATCTTTCTTGCAGTTGATTGTATTTATAAATTTATGGAACCAAAACCCATTAAGACTAACGATGCTAAATTTGTTTGTGGTTTTGTCTGGGCTAAAATATTTTGTAGGTTTGAAGTACCTAGAGCCAACATCATTAATCAGAGGAATCACTTTTTCAATAAGATAATGGAGGTTTTTTTGAATAATTATGGGGTGCATTATAAAACATCAACTCCCTATCATCCATATATTAATGGCCAAGATGAAGTGTCCAAAAAGGAAATAAAATGAATTTTGGAAAATATTGTTAAACCAAATAAGAAGTATTAGAGAAAAATGTTGAAAGATTCATTATGGGCTTATAGGACTGCCTACAAAACCCCAATTGTAATGAGTCTATATAGGTTGATTTATGGTAAAAGTTATCACCTACCTGTGGAATTGGAACATAAGAAATATTGGGCTGTAAGGAAGATAAATTTGGATCTTGAAAGCACTAAGAAAGAAAAAATATTATAGTTGTAGGATCTAAAGGAAATTATAATGAAATCTTTAGAAAATTCTAGTATCTATAAATATAGAACAAGAGTGGCTCATGATAATATGATATAACCAAAATAATTATATCCTAGAGACAAAGTGTTGTTATTCAACTCAAAACTCAAGATGATTCCATGTAAAGTTCATTTGATGTGGGAAGGTCCATTAATAGTTACTCATTTATATCCTTTCAGTGCTATAAAAATTGTGAAGGATGGAGAGAAGGATCCATTAACTATTAATGGACACGGGTTAAAGAAATTCCATGGGAGAATTCTATCATATCCAGTAGAGGAGATCACACTCATCCAACCTTTTTATCACTAAAATATATCAGGTCGTACCTCTCCTTTATACTTTCTTTCTTATTGTGATTCATTTTCAAATATTATTACATATTAAAATATATTTTAATTCATTAAGGATACTGCATCATTTAAGTTTGGGGGAGGGAACCTTTGTAATTTATGATTTTCATTTTTTTCTATTTACCAAAAAATAATAATAATAACAATAATAAAATGAAAGTTTTTAAAATTTTGGTGTGTTTATTTTTCAATTTTTGCGTTTTTTTAACTTTTGATCTGAAATTATTATAAGTTCAATTTTTGAAACCCATTTATATGAGTGAAAAAATTTATCCCATGAAACTGAGATTAAATGAATACTAAAAATGACTTTATTTCAAGTTTAAATCTTTTGGAATTTCATGAAAAGTACTTAAATTTTTTAATCTCATGCCATATATCACTATCTTTATATTTGAAATCATGTTCCTATAAGGATTATGAACCATTTTTTATTATATTCTTTTCATTCACATCACTTCTTGAGAGAACCAGACCATGCTTACTTTAACCAGAATTTGACTTATTCCTTTCAAAACTTAAGGGTTTGAGGTACGTTTCTTTAAAATGATTGAGGAATTTATTTAGTTCTTAAATCCCCCTTTTAAAAAGATTCCATTTAATTCTGGCATTACTTGTACATTTAATCCTTGTAACCCTTATAATCCAGGAACATCCTATTAGGTTAGCCACATTATAAGCCAATTTTCCCTATCCAACCTTCTCTTTAAGTGAAATTGCATGATCCACTTGAATATAAGCATGGGGGGATGCTTTCTTGTGTTGTTATACACCATTTCATGATACTTTGGGTGGAAAATAAAATTATGAATATTATAGTTGAAAAAATAAAACAATATGAATATTATTACATATAAATACCCTAAAATAAGAAGGGTAAAAAAACCATAGGGTAAATCTAGAAATTCCACTATAAATTCGAAAGTATAAAATCATATTAAATGCCTAAACTTAGATTGTAATGATAACATATAAAAACCAATGTGAAAACTACACCTAGATATGCATATTTTATCTCACTAAAAATCATCTAGTGACAAAACATCACCACTTAGATATCTATATCCAAACACACATCTTTTATACATAATCAATTAAATGGATTATTCTACTTGTCACAACGGATCTATAATATAAACCATTTTATTTTTCATTTCACCTCCCCATAAGTAGAATTCAATGCCCACATATCTATATTTCTCTACCTCGTGTGGCACTAATTAATGCACCTTTGATAGAATATGATTTAAAAAATAAAATGATCTACAATTTTAAATCAAACCATTATCACTTGAAAATAGATATATAAAAATATATATATCTTTAAAATCTCAAATACACACACATGTGATAGTTTAAAATAAAAGTCAAAATCTCTTTTCTAAAATTTCAAAAATACTTAGGTTGAACTCTATAAGAGGCCTACTTTAAGTTAAGTTGAATTAAACCATGGATAGTGGGATATGGGGAGGGTGGAAGGTAGAGAGATATAGATAGAGTTTAGGTAAGTGTGTGATGGTGGTCTCCTATTGAGATTTTTGGTAGCCTTAATGAATCAAAGTTGAGTCATAGTGGTTTCTCAAAGTTGTGGGGTGGGGTGGATAAGAGATTCTGATGATGTAAGGCATAATGGTTGTATAGAGTAATGAGTATGCAAATTTTCTGTTTTAATTATCAAATAGGGTGAGGCATGTGGCAGTGGTAACCATAAATGTTGACTGTTATGTAACGACAACATGAGGTGGGTGGTGGGTTGAAAATCTATGAGGATTTGTTTAATTCAAAGTACTACTACATATTAATATATAATTGGTAAAAAATATACTATCCCCGCCAAAATATTTGGGCTGACCAATATATAAGAGAAAGAACCATCTTTTTAGGTTGTTAAAGATAAAAAAATATTCAATCAGTCATCCTCGTGTGGGGTTTGTTTTGAAAAGGGATTTAGGATAGTAATTGGTTGGGTTGTAACGCCCCGACCCCAGTTACCTAGAGTCAATGCATTATTACATAACATTGGCATGATCACAAGAAAGATCAAATCTCGAAAGACCGATTGGTTTAGTATCCTTAGAAACACTAGATATATTCATAAAGTTTTACATTACATCATAAAGTGAAAAACTACTACAACAACATAGTCTCCATATCCCACACTCATATCCCCACATACTATCCCTGAAGGTCATTCATAAATTACTTCTTCACATCCTGGGAAAAATAAAACATAGAAAAGGGGTGAGCTCAAATTCCCAGTAAGGATAACAATATAGCGGAAACTTTCATAAATAAGAATAAACATTTAAGGCAATGTATAACTTAAAACAAAATCCTTTTAAACTTGAACTTCAACATAGTATGGCAAAAATAAAATGAAATAATTCCATTTAATTATTTACATGGATATTCTACTAATCGAATAATCACATGCAATATCAATTACCACTTTCATAATGATGGAATGCATAATGCCAGACTATCATAACCACATAGCCAAGGCCTCGTGCCAATACTACAGATAAGTTTTGGCCAAGGCCTTATGCCAAGACACTAGTTTGTCTCATGAGACCTACCGATGCATCGAGGAGCTATAGCGGGCTCCACTCGTCACTTATTAAGTCCAATTCATTCCTCATATGAACAGGTTTAAACATAACATAAACATTCGTATTAAAACTAGCATACGAAATTCCAATACTTTAACCACAAACCATGAATGGTATAAAAATAGCACATCCACAGTCAAACATAACTCATTTGATACAATATGGAAGATTGTATTGTATCACATTAACCTCAATCAAGAATGATGAAGGATGTTGATATAGATGAAAATAATCAACAAAACTATTTGAGAGAAATATCCCCCTTTTTCTTGAAATCATTTAAAAGTCACACTATTTGTCAAAAAGCCATTTAAAAATAGATTTTTGAATCAAAGTGTCCCATACCACTTTGAAACTTTTAAAAAGAGTTTTAATTTTAAAACTTTAATGTCCATATAAATAAATACTTAAAACCATATTTTAAAACATGGACATTAATGAGAAATATTTAGAAGAATAATTCTTTAAAACATTTAAAAATGGTATTTTAGTTAGAGTTTCTAACCAAAAGAGAGACACTTTAATACAAATAATTGAGGTAATAAAAACATTTTAATATCATGATATTAAATGAATTCATGATATACTATGTAAAAGTACATTATATACACAACATAAAAGTGATTTGGTGTATAACAACAAAGAAGTCTCAATAGAATGTAAATTGAGATGAAATCTCTCATAAAGGTCGTATCCTTAGATTAAGGATAAATCAACGACGTAATTATGTGTGACAAATATAAATACACTAAATATGATTGGATATTCAGTGTAAAACAATCAAAGGACATTCACACATATTCTTGTAAAAACAACACCAGTGAATTGGATATTTAACTCAACAAATAAATATTGAGTTAAAATTACTCTTATCAAGTTCATACCGATGAGTTGAGAATTTATCAATGGAGTTATTATGTGTATAAAAATTATATCCACAGAAATGGGAGTGGAAATTATGACATGATCAAATGAATAGTGATTCTACACATAATCTTGGAGTAAAATAATCAATGAAGTATGCGTAAAGCCGAATGAGTGGAAATTGAAATTCCAAATTCCCTTATTGATTTGGTAACATACAAAACATACATCCATGAAAGAAGGATCATAAAATTATGATGTAAATATAAATAAATTAAATTATATTACACAATGAATACAAACATGGGCAGTACACACACCACATGTAATAAATAAGTGGTGAACAATGGAATTCTCACAGAATTAAAAGTGAGATAAGAAACCCCTTACCACGTTGTAATCAACTAAGTCGTATGACCAAAAGTTAATAACCACAAAATTATTTACAGAATAAAATGAAAATAAAAATAATAATGATAATATATATCAAATGGCAGTACACAATATACCACTTTCAAAAAATTAGTGGCGAACAATGAAAATCTCACAGAATTGAAAGTGAGATAAGAAAATCTCTTACCTTGTACTTTTCCTTTGTTAGGGGTAGGTTAACCTCCTGTATAATGTTGAAATAATTGTTATTAAATTATTCATGAATCATATACATTAATATGATATCATATATGATCTTTTAACATTGCTTTGTTAATAATATCTTAGAATTATCGTCGTTTCAGGTGTTAACTTACTCTTTTTCTTTTATATGTTTTGTTACGTAAGCCATGTTTGTCATGGATAGGTTGTATCATATTCATATCCAGAATTATATCAAGTCCTTAAAAATTATTTTTAAATCATCAAATGATAATTATACTTTAATGGATACGATAGAGAATGAATCTCATCGCGTTCATGGAGACGGTAGTCCGTACGTACGCACGAGCGACAATATCATTCTTTTGATATTAAAATAATATATAATTGGATGGTATATCATATATAAAGAATAGTTATCATGTTATATTTATTATTTTCATGAGTTACACATCATTATTATACCAACCCAAATAATAATATATTGAATAACAATTACACCACGACGTGGAGACGGTAAGTCGTACGTACGCACGTATGGTGAAATGTTATTCAAAGGGTAGATAGAATACTGAATATGGTTGTACCATATTTATAATAAAATCACATTATATATAAGATACTGGAGTTATTATTTTAGAATGGTAATAACAAAGAAAGAAGAAGTGGAAGAAGAAAGGAACTTGAAAAGGGGTGGTGAAAACATTACCTCTTCTTCGGGTTCTTCCTTTTGATTTGATCAAAAGGGCTCCTTAGGTTGGCTTTTTGATCAAACTAAGGCCTCTAGGTAGTATTGAGGGAAGTTGATAGAGTATTTGGGAAGGGTTTTTCCGAACCAAAAGGCTTTGAAGGTGTAAAGAAATGAGAAGGGAGAGTTCCCTTTTATAAGAGGGGTGAGGGGCACCTTTGGAAAAGCTAGAAATATTATTTTATAATAAATTCATATTAGGTTTATAATGGCTCCAAAGTGGATTATTTAAATTTTAAATTGGGGATAGGTAGAAAACCACTCAACCAATAAGATTTAGATAGGTTTGGGTTACTATATTAACCTTATCTTTAAATATTAACTCTTAGTTAATTAGTTTCACTTTTACAATGTCTCTTTGTATTTTTATATTACATGGTTAATAAACTTACTATATACATCCAAGAGACCACCAAGTGGTCCATTAATGATACACCTATCATTATATAAGTCTCTTGGCTGAACCTTAGATTTTTAGGAATTTAATATCAATTAATAATATAATATTTGTTTTAAAAACTCTTTTATGTCAATTTTTCCACTATTCAATAATTTATTTTTGTAAAAATCATAACAGAATGATTACTTCAAAAAAAGTTAATTAAATCAATCCTAAAATGTCATAGTATCCTAGAAAATTAGTTTAATTCATTAAAAGTCTCAAATTATATTTATTTGGGTATTTACAATATCAATTATTTTAATTTTTCACTATTATGGTAATTACTGCATCATCATTATGTCATAAATAAATTAAATTATTTAATGTCTAAAAATTATAAATAAAATATAATTATGTAGGAAATCTTGTTATATTTATAAGGAATATTTACAATCTAATTTATCTTATGTATAACCCTATATTAAAAAAAATTTAGTAAATAAACTTTGATTTTAACTCTTTTAACTCTTCTTTGAATTAAATAATAATAATTGTCCTAATCTAATCCAAGTGGACCTAAATGATAATATTTTATTCCTAAGGTTGTTTTTGGTCGAGATACACTTGTCCAATAGAATTAGGACATATGTTAGGGTAATATTAATATCATTTTTACCCTTAATTACCCTATTTACTTTTAACCGTGGTAAATAAAAGTAAAAAGTTACTATTCACCAAAAATTATTTTCATCTCATTGAACCTCATTTTACTCCTTGATATTAACCGTGTCTCTCGGATTTTCGAAATTCCAATCACAGAAGTGGTAAAATTAAGTTTTATGAAAAATTCAGTTTTTTATCTACCACTTCGTAGTTTCACTATTCATCAAAAATTGAAGTTTTTCAGAACAATGCCAAAATTTCACCCTAGGCTATAATTGATATTCTAAATTAAAAAATGATGTCTATTTTACAAAATTACAAACATAAAATTTGCATTAATTAATTTTATAATTAATTCCCGCTGTCACAACAAATAGCGTGTTTTTAAGAAACAATATATATCAAAAGATTGACAATTGTTTATGTCCAATTTCAAAGTGAAATTAATTGTAATGAACACCATTAGATAAAAAGGTAAAAATATATTCTAATTATACTATAAAACCACTCAAATTCATAATTTATCACTATTAATTATTTTGATTAAAAAAGTTGTTTTTAATTAAAATTTAGTAATTTTCACTATTCATCAAAATATTAAAGTTATCCGAAAAGTACCAAAATTTCACCTTAGGCTAAATTCGATACTCCAAATCCAAAAATGAAGTCCATTTTGAGAGGAAAAAATTTCTAAAATTTTAAAAAGTATGTATTACTATTCATAACGGCTAGTTTGATTGGTTGTGGTGTGTTAGAATCTCGAAGTTGCGTACAATGCATGCCATTGCATTATTCGAAGGGAAACGTATCGTGGAAGCTTGGTGTGTTACATTCTCCCCCCCTTCAATAAATTGCATCCTCACAATTTTTAAAATTGTTCTTGGGAATATAATGGAAAGTCCCACATCGGAAAAAGAGTCAATAAAACTATCACTTTAAAAGAAAGAAATAGAGGTATAAAGATCAACCAAGATAACCCATACTCGGATTCCATGTAGGAAAACATGGATATGGATGATAAACTAAGTGTCATGTTATGATGGAGAGGGATAGAAATCATGATCAGGAGAAAGTTAACAATAAGAAAACCACAAACTTGTGTTGGGACAAACGACCATTAGTCTCCTAGTAGGAAAGTAAACATACAACATTTTTTTGTTTTAAGTTACATTACATAAGGATGAGGAATTCATTTATGATATTGACTAAGAATATAAAGATATATACTTACATTTTAAGTATAGTTTCATTCTTTAATAAATTTCCACCACTAACTCATTTTTTTTAAACAATGAGTATTCAAGAAGACTTGGTTACACTGAAAGAGCTAGAATAAACTTCTATAGAATCACAAGATCCTTGCAGGATGAACTAAATATTTACATTGTCTTTAGAGATTAATCAAAACCAAAATGGTTAGTACAAGATCTAATGATCCCCCAAAAGGATATTCCTTGAGAGAAATAAACACTAATCTTAATTTCCAAAATTAAACCAACAATACCCCAAAGTTAAATAAATACCATTCAATAATCAATTGTCCTTAAAATCCTTCAATATAATAAAAAATAATATTGAAAACCAAAACTTATTAAGAATGTAGTGTTCCACGTTAAATTGTATCTCCAAATGACATTAATTACTCTTAAAGTCAAATACTTAAAAGTAATTAACCTAATCATTTCCATAAATAACCCAAATCATTATAAATCCACAATAAAAAAATAGATAAAAATCCACCATTACTCCTCAAATGAAATCCCATACTATTCTATTTTCCTTGGGCATATAGTGTTCACACCAAAGCGAACAACTTCCAAAATAACATTTATCACTTAATCATCAAATCATTTTCCTATACTAAGGGTATTTATTTGATAAGACATAATATCCCAAATCAAATTATTACTGATCAATAAAAGCATTTAACTAAAAATAATAGTCACACTAACTAGGGACTTCACATAGTCCAGTGGTAGGCGATAAATCCCAATCGCACTTTTGTTGTGGGTTCGATTCCCACGGCTTTGTCCGACGCGACGGGTTGTCACACGGTCTACGTGTTGTCCTTTTTCAAAAAATTATATTTTATAACATTACCAAAATGAGATAAATTCCTCAAAATAACCATAACATAATTTAACCACAAATGTTATCTCATACCTTGCATTTTCATCCCAAATTATAATAATTTGTAATTGCCTCAAACCCAATGATCATATAAAACCAAATGGTTATTTATAACTATATCCATAAGAGAAAAGATAATTCTTCCATAAATATCATTCTCACATGGAAAACTTTAGGGTTACAAATACAAGAGAAAATTATTCCAAAGTAAACCCTTCAACAAGGATCTATAATAATTTTTAAACATTTATCCAACCATTTATTTCCACAAAACTTCTTCTCTGACCAAGAAAATATCCTATAGAATAGGACATTCACTCAGGTAATGGCCAGGTCCCCTACATTTACGGAAAATGACTGTAAATGGATTCTTGGGACCATTTTTATCTTCTTCCATAGTACTCTTCATTTTTCTTCGGCAATTCTTCACTTTATGTCCTTCCTTCCTGCACGTAAAGCATTTATTTGCCCCATTGAGACACTTTCTTGGGTGTCTCCTTCCACATTTCCTACATGATGGAAATTGAGGATTTCTTTCTCCATGGTCTCCACTACTGGAGCTCTTATCTTTCATCACCTTTCTCTTCTTTGTTGAGTCCGGTAATTGGTTAATATATATATTGTTGATCATATTTTTGGAAAATTGATTTGGCATAAAGATGATATCTTTTACGCCTATCAACATTCCATTTTGTTGCTCATTTCCACCATCGTTCCCACCTTGTACATCATTCTCAAAGTCACTATGACTTCCTTGGAATCCAGCCATTGACTAAAACTAGAAATCATTGTGTGAGTAATAGTAGTCATACAATCATTTAGAGATTAACATGTCACCATATTCTCAATTTGAAACACATTAGGACTAACCAAGGTCATTTACTCTCATCTTATATATATAATACTTTAAATCGGTTTGTAAAGAAAATGTAAATTATCCTAAGCATATCCCCCGGGAGTGTCGTAACCAAGAGTGCAGCAAGGCCCGTTTTCGTGCACCAGTTTCCGTTCGAGTCTAGCTCAAAGTGGTGTTTTCGGGTTTTACCCCTAGTTAAATTTGTGCCAGAGCCGCCTCTACCTGCTCGTATCCAGACAGGGATGTATTGCTCGGAAAACTAACAAAATCTCTACAATACCAAAATTCTAAGAAGTTATTCTATACTAATCCTCAAAGTTCATCTTAGGTCTGCGTGCTCTAATCAGAGTTTATCTAAATCTAGCTTCCAAGGTTTGTACTAAACTTTCTCTGATACCAACTGTAACGCCCCAACCCCAGTTACCTAGAGTCAATGCATTATTACATAACATTGGCATGATCACAAGAAAGATCAAATCTCGAAAGACCGATTGGTTTAGTAGCCTTGGAAACACTAGATATATTCATAAAGTTTTACATTACATCATAAAGTGAAAAACTACTACAACAACATAGTCTTCATATCCCACACTCATATCCCCACATACTATCCCTGCAGGTCATTCATAAATTACTTCTTCACATCCTGGGAAAAATAAAACATAGAAAATGGGTGAGCTCAAATTCCTAGTAAGGATAACAATATAGCGGAAACTTTCATAAATAAGAATAAACATTTAAGGCAATGTATAACTTAAAACAAAAGCCTTTTAAACTTGAACTTCAACATAGTATGGAAAAAATAAAATGAAATAATGTCATTTAATTATTCACATGGATATTCTACTAATCTAATAATCACATGCAATATCAATTACCACTTTCATAATGATGGAATGCATAATGCCAGACTATCATAACCACATAGCCAAGGCCTCATGCCAAGACTACAAATAAGTTTTTTCCAAGGCCTTATGCCAAGACACTAGTTTGTCTCATGAGACCTACCGATGCATCGAGGAGCTATAGCGGGCTCCACACGTCACTTATTAAGTCCAATGCATTCCTCATATGAACAGGTTTAAACATAACATAAACATTCGTATTAAAACTAGCATACGAAATGCCAATACTTTAACCACAAACTATGAATGGTATAAAAATAGCACATCCACAGTCAAACATAACTCATTTGATACAATATGGAAGATTGTATTGTATCACATTAACCTCAATCAAGAATAATGAAGGATGTTGACATAGATGAAAATAATCATCAAAACTATTTGAGAGAAATATCCCCCTTTTCTTGAAATCATTTAAAAGTCACACTATTTGTCAAAAAGCCATTTAAAAATAGATTTTTGAATAAAAGTGTCCCATACCACTTTGAAACTTTTAAAAAGAGTTTTAATTTTAAAACTTTAATGTCCATATATATAAATCATTAAAACCATATTTTAAAACATGGACATTAATGAGAAATATTTAGAAGAATAATTCTTTAAAACATTTAAAAATGGTATTTTAGTTAGAGTTTCTAACCAAAAGAGAGACACTTGAATACAAATAATTGAGGTAATCAAAACATTTTAATATCATGAGATTAAAGGAATTCATGATATACTATGTCAAAGTACATTATATACACCACATAAAACTGATTTGGTGTATAACAACAAAGAAGTCTCAATAGAATGTAAATTGAGATGAAATCTCTCATAAAGACCGTATCCTTAGGTTAAGGATAAATCAACGACGTAATTATGTGTGAAAAATATAAATACACTAAATATGATTGGATATTCAGTGTGAAACAATCAAAGGACATTCACACATATTCTTGTAAAAACAACACCAATGAATTGGATATTTAACTCAACAAATAAAGATTGAGTTAAAATTACTCTTATCAAGTTCATACCGATGACTTGAGAATTTATAAATGGAGTTATTATGTGTATAAAAATTATATCCACAGAAATGGGAGTGGAAATTATGACATGATCAAATGAATAGTGATTCTACACATAATCTTGGAGTAAAATAATCAATGAAGTATTCGTAAAGCCGAATGAGTGGAAATTGAAATTCCAAATTCCCTTATTGATTTGATAACATAAAAAACATACATCCATGAAAGAAGGATCATACAATGATGATGTAAATATACATTAATTAAAGTATATTACACAATGAATACAAATATGGGCAGTACACACACCACATGTAATAAATAAGTGGTGAACAATGGAATTCTCACAGAATTAAAAGTGAGATAAGAAACCCCTTACCACGTTGTAATCAACTGAGTCGTATGACCAAAAGTTAATAACCACCAAATTATTTACAGAATAACATTAAAATAAAAAGAATAATGATAATATATATCAAATGGTAGTACACAATATACCACTTTCAATAAATTAGTGGCGAACAATGGAAATCTCACGGAATTGAAAGTGAGATAAGAAAATCCCTTACCTTGTACTTTTCCTTTGTTGGGGGTAGGTTAACCTCCTGTATAATGTTGAAATAATTGTTATTAAATTATTCATGAATCATATACATTAATATGATATCATATATGATCTTTTAACATTTCTTTGTTAATAATATCTTAGAATTATCGTGATTTCAGGTGTTAACTTACTCGTTTTCTTTTATATGTTTTGTTACGTAAGTCATGTTTGTCATGGATAGGTTGTATCATATTCATATCCAGAATGATATCAAGTCCTTAAAAATTATTTTTAAATCATCAGCTGATAATTATACTTGAATGGATACGATAGAGAATGAATCTCATCGCGTTCGTGGAGACGGTAGTCCGTACGTACGCACGAGCGACAATATCATTCTTTTGATATTAAAATAATATATAATTGGATGGTATATAATATATACAGAATAATTATCATGTTATATTTATTATTTTCATGAGTTACACATCATTATTATACCAGCCCAAATAATAATATATTGAATAACAATTACACCACGACGTGGAGACGGTAAGCCGTATGTACGCATGTATGGTGAAATGTTATTCAAAGGGTGGATAGAATACTGAATATGGTTGTACCATATTTATAATAACATCACATTATATATAAGATACTGGAGTTATTATTTTATAATGGTAATAACAAAGAAATAAGAAGTGGAAGAAGAAAGGAACTTGAAAAGGGGTGGTGAAAACATTACCTCTTCTTCGTGTTCTTCCTTTTGATTTGATCAAAAGGGATCCTTAGGTTGGCTTTCTGATCAAACTAAGGCCTATAGGTACTATTGAGGGAAGTTGAGAGAGTATTTGGGAAGGGTTTTACCGAACCAAAAGGCTATGAAGGTGTAAATAAATGAGAATGGAGAGTGCCCTTTTATAAGAGGGGTGAGGGGCACCTTTGGAAAAGCTAGAAATATTATTTTATAATAAATTCATATTCGGTTTATAATGGATCCAAAGTGGATTATTTAAATTTTAAGGTGGTGATAGGTATAAAACCACTCAACCAATAGGATTTAGATAGGTTTGGGTTACTATATTAACCTTATCTTTAAATATTAACTCTTAGTTAATTAGTTTCACTTTTACAATGTCTCTTTGTATTTTTATATTACATGGTTAATAAACTTCCTATATACATCCAAGAGACCAACAAGTGGTCCATTAATGATACACCTATCATGATATAAGTCTCTTGGCCGAACCTTATATTTTTAGGAATTTAATATCAATTAATAATATAATATTTGTTTTAAAAACTCTTTTGTGTAAATTTTGCCACTATTCAATAATTGATTTTTGTAAAAATCATAACAGAATGATTAATTCAAAAAAAAGTTAATTAAATAAATCCTAACATGTCATAGTATCCTAGAAAATTATTTTAATTCATTAAAAGTCTCAAATTATATTTATTTGGGTATTTACAATATCAATTATTTTAATTTTTCACTATTATGGTAATTAGCGCATCATCATTGTGTCATAAATAAATTAAATTATTTAATGTCTAAAAATTATAAATAAAATATAATTATGTATTAAATCTTTTTATCTTTCTAATTAATATTTAGAATCGAATTTATCTTATGTATAACCCTATATTAAAAATGTTTTAGTAAATAAACTTTGATTTTAACTCTTTTAACTCTTCTTTGAATTAAATAATAATAATTGTCCTAATCTAATCCAAGTGGAGCTAAATGATAATATTTTATTCCTAAGGTTGTTTTTGGTCGAGATACACTTGTCCAATAGAATTAGGATATGTGTTAGGGTAATATTAATATCATTTTTACCCTTAATTACCATATTTACTTTTAACCATGGTAAATAAAAGTAAAAAGTTACTATTCACTAAAAATTATTTTCATCTCATTGAACCACATTTTACTACTTGATATTAACTGTGTCTCTCAGATTTTCAAAATTCCAATCACAGAAGTGGTAAAATTAAGTTTTATGAAAAATTCAGTTTTTTATCTACCACTTAGTAGTTTCACTATTCATCAAAAATTGAAGTTTTTCAGAACAATGCCAAAATTTCACCCTAGGCTATAATTGATATTCCGAATTAAAAAATGATGTCTATTTTACAAAATTCCAAACATAAAAGTTTCATTAATTAATTTTATAATTAATTCCCGCTGTCATAACAAATAGCGTGTTTTTAAGAAACAATATATATCAAAAGATTGACAATTGTTTATGTCCAATTTCAAAGTGAAATTAATTATAATGAACTCCATTGGATAAAAAGGTAAAAATATATTCTAATTATATTATAAAACCACTCAAATTCATAATTTATCACTATTAATTATTTTGATTAAAAAAGTTGTTTTTAATTAAAATTTAGTAATTTTCACTATTCATCAAAATATTAAAGTTATCCGAAAAGTACAAAAATTTCACCTTAGGCTAAATTCAATACTCCAAATCCAAAAATGAAGTCTATTTTGATAGGTAAAATTTCTAAAATTTTAAAAAGTAGTTATTAATATTCATAACGGCTAGTTTGATTGTTTTTGGTGTGTTAGAATCTCAAAGTTGCGTACAATGCATGTCATTGCATTATTCGAAGGGAAACGTATCGTGGAAGTTTGGGGTGTTACATGGGTTGTGTGAATTTAAACCTCTAAGTCTTAGTGGATAAAAATTATAATTAAATGAAAAAAATATTTATCCATGGGGATGATAGTTATGGGGTATACACCCCCTCTTAAATATTAAAAGTAAAACAAGAGTGAAAACGAAAATAAAATGATAAAAATCTTGTCAGCATATTTTAAATGAACTTAAGGTGGTTTCATAGAACATCATTATATTATGTGTGTGTGTGTAATATATTAATACTCATATTATTATATTAATAATAATTTTATTACTATTATTTAATCTCATTTCACTAATATCATTTTTGTATGACATTGGATTCACAGTCCATATACAACATTACACTCATGACATCAAGATGAGTAAATTAAAACCCATACATGATAGGTAATTTTGACCAATTTCATAATACCTAATCCCACCACATGACACATTTAGGTCCAATTTTTAATAAAAAAATTATTAGTCATTTAGTGTACACTTTTGATAAATTAATTATTTGTTTTTCAGGTTTTCTCATGTAAACTGAAATAATTTTTTTAGACCAATGAAGATCATTTTATGTATTTTAAATAATTAGATATCAAAATTGTTTGGGATTTGAAACTATAAAATATCAAGATTACCATTTTCCACTTTTTATATATAGAATAAAAAAATTTACTAGTTTGGAATTTCTCACAAAATGTTTTAGCTAAAATAAAATTTTGTGCATAGACATAAACATGGGTAGTTAAATGAACATTATAAGGATTGTAAATATTGAAGAGCTCCTAATGTAACCCTTTATCATGGGTAAAAATATGGGTATTGATTCTGATCTATCTTTTAGCTCAACATGGTGTATTTACAAAAAAAAAACTTAAAAATAACTAATAGTGATGAATCCTTAATAGATTATCTAGGATATGGTATTCATTGATGATTTTAGGCCTAATAATGATCATTAACAATTTTTTTACTAGAAAAAAATATTTAATATGTTAGTTTACATGTCTGCGTATGATTTGATGTTACCTTGGTCATTATAATACTCGTATTTACAATTTTATTTGATATAGGTAGTTAGTGTTTTAAAAATGGTGGTTTACACTAGGTGGGAGTTATTTAATGGTCCACTATGTATAGTGAACATATAACTAACATTAAAATACATTTTCTAAAAACTAATTTTCTTGACTAGCTTGATTGATGATCGGGGATGAAATATTGAGTTTGGTATCCCGAGACACTTCTAGTGATAAATAGATTACCTACTTTAATGTATGATGAACTATTCCATGATATTTGTTGAATTTTTATCATATATTATGATGAAATTATATGAGGAATGTCCTTGTTATTTATCTGAGGAAACTGCAGGTAGAAGACTCATCAAAGGCCTGTACAACATAATAAATAATAAGGGGAAGAAGACTAGTCCATATTCATGGAGTTGAAATTTGACCAAAGGAAATAAAAATAATAGGTACAAGTACTGCTCATATACAGGTAAGATTTGATGCAGCGGATCCTAATATTGGTGAGGATATGGATGAGGGTACTATATATAACCAAGAAGGTAAGACAAGGTAATATGAGGTCACTAATAGGAATACATTGAATATACTTGTACATTCAGAAGAAGAAATAGTAGAGGAGACCCTCTTTATCAATACCGCAACAGAGTTGGCTGATGGGATAATGGAAAGAGGTATTATTGTGGACACTAATCATGAGTATAGTGCATGTATAAATAAAAAAGACCTTATACTAGTAAGGGGATTCAACAAAGGTCATATCAATAGTGAGGTTTACATTCAAACATGGGAGAAGATGGATGATCACTTTGAAGACCTTATAAAGGATGATCCAGAAACACAAGTATGCACTCACTCTTGGAAGCTATTTGGGGAAAAATCCTCTAATAGTCTCAAACTCCTTTTTAATGATTTTGTGATAAATTTTTATGATAATCAAAATTAATAAATAATCAGATGATATTTTAAAATTTTATGAATTTATCTCTCCTTGTTATTACTTTGAGAATGGGTTGGTGTTTAATTCCAAAATATTACTTTTTATTGTAGTGAAAATACTATTGTGGATCACCACTTATAGATTAATTCTTGGTGAAAACCTAACATCAAGAAAATAACTTGATGAACATGAGTTAGGTTCTTATTAGTATGATAGGTGATATATTCCCTCAATCATCCTTATTTCTGATGTTTTATGGGTGCTTCAAATTAGGTAATGTGTTGGGTATTTCACTAGTTAAAAATATCATTAATAGGTCATGAGGCCTCTATTAAATACATGGGATTTAGGAACTCCCATGGTCAACAATAACATAGATAGGGTGTTGGGACCCTATTAATATGGTATGGTTTCCCCATTATAGGAGTTATGTACTCCCACAACTTAGTACATAGAGAGAGTGGTTTTCTAATTTGTGAATATTGATATCCCAAATAAATAAGAATGTGTTTGGTCTTATTCCTAGTTCTAGTATGTCTAAATTCTTTCTATTTTTTATTTGGGAAGTGGTGTATTTTTTAATATTAAGAACAAGTTACATTAATGAATTGGACTTATGATCAATGACTTTATGACTACCAGAATAAGCTAGACTCGTATATGAAATTTTATGCAAATTTATGGATGAGGTAGTTTCCTTGCTAAGGGTTGACCATGTCACACCCTAAAATCTATTATCTTGGTTATTTTATTTAAGTGTTAAATATTTTTCATTAACTTGAGTTTAGAGTAGAACCAAATTTATTTTTAAAATTTTTTTAAATTCCAGTTAAAGGGGAATAGTTAGTGTATGATTAGTACTAGTCATGTGTAAAACCATACATAGGATAGTAGTTTTAAACAAACTTGTTTCACATTGTGGGATCCTAGTTTGTATAATCATACATCCAAACCTTGTGTGTGTGATTGAGTGTGTCTATTATATGGAATACGATTGGTACATGGTATGGTAAACTGTGTGGACAAACTATTCAGTTTAAAAAAGTTTTAATTTTTATGAAATTAACATTCCACCCTTAGTTATTTTAATACCTTAAAAATTCTCCTCCCCTCCTTCCCTGATTTCCACCCCTCTATAGATATTCTAATGTTGGTTCCTCATGATTTTTGGAATCATTTTGAACTTGTAGTGCTCATACCATGTATGAAAGGTAGTATTGGGAATATCATACTTATTCACCTTTACTTGATAATATCCTAACTGAAGGTCTACCTTATAGTAATATTGGGATCCATATAGCTGATTGAACAAGTCATAAATCCATGGAAGAGGATATTTTTTCTTTATAATGATATTTTTTTGATCATAATAATCAATGTAGAGGTGCATTGACCTATCTTAATCTTGATGAAGAGAGTCGGTACCCCCCTTAGTGAAGCACTTGGATGTAAAAACCCTTTGTCCAAATTATTCTATAGTTGATTCTTCATATCCTAAAGTTCAATAATATTATTTCTATATATATTCTTGGATATTTTTAAATCTCTGGGTATAATATCGATTGAGAAATCAACGTCATTGTTAGGGGAAGTTTAGTCAATTCTTCAGGAAACACATTAGTGAATTACCTTATAATGGGCATGTCTTCAAGGATGATCTTTTATTTAATCTCAATAATTTGAGATAGATACACTTTCTCATAAGGAAATAATATCAATGCTTGATATGTCGGTACTAAATAATATTCATCTTTCACCTTGCACATATATAGAATCGAAGAGTGATTCAAGATACAGAGGGTGAATTCATTCTCTCATTAATTTATGTTGGATCTATATAAGTAAATCTAATACATACTCATAATTGCATAAATTCCACTAAAGTAAGCATCACAAGGTTCACTGGTAATTTCAACCCCTAAATTTTTATGGGGGGTTATATACTTGGGATGCAATAATTTCCCCATTTATTTTTTTCACTAAAAACTCTACTTCTATGCTTTGTAGTGGTGTTTGAATAGTTATACTAAACTTTTTAGATATAAAAGAATGTGTAGAACCATAATAAAAAAGTAAATTCACTTTCTTTGAATGAATAACTATTATATTTTTCACTAATTATTTGTTATGATCCACCACAATAGTTGTGATGGAATAAGATCACCCTTGCTTCCTTGGTGGTTGTTGGAATTGATTATCTCTAACCACCCTTGACTTAGGTAATTGTCTTGCATAATTCCCATGTTCCTTAAAATTGAAACACTATACTATTGACTGAGTGTTGGTTGGAGCATTCCTTTCTTATATCACATTGGTGGGTTTTTCTTATTAGTAATCTCTACCTAGGTTCTCTTCCTCATAGTTTCTCTTCAAAGGGGGGTCTCATTTTTCTATTCTCAAAACCAATTTTTACATAAACTATGCACCTCTGGTGTTTTTTTAATGTCTAAGAGGTTATTTTCAAATAAATTTTGGAATAAAAGGGATGGATTTGATTATCAACCAATTATTAAAGGAAGAAACTATTATATTTTAAGGATATTTTCAATTTAGGGATGTTCTTGTTTTTTCTCTAAAATTATCCTTGTGCTTTAAGGATTATTTTAGGTGTTTTGATTATATATGTGTACTGTTTCAACATGATTTTTATTTAATAAAATTTTGAAGGTAGTGTTATTTCTAAAGTAATTTACAAAGTCTATTTATATGCTTTGGGTTTCAAATGATTGTTTTATAATTTTTATTCAATAAATATATTTTAATGTTCCGTTTTACACTTTATAAAATAGGTTCTATTACTATTTTAAAAGACTTTAAATGAGAATATTCATATTTTTTATTTAAAATTTAAAAATTATATAGTTGTTTTGTGAAACTGATAATTATATCTTGGATATAGGATAGTGATTTTATTTTTATTCTTGATAAAATGGGACACTTCTATAAAGGGTATTCAGAGGTTAGTCTATGTTATGATTTTTTTTCATTTTTATATATGCTTTATGCTATATTAATATCCTTCATCTATTTGGTTTCATGGGAAACAAATGGTATCTAGGTGAGAAATATAGGTATGATTATTTATCTACCAAAGATTACACTTTTCTAGAGGCCCCAAGTGAATACCATGCCTTGTATAAAGAATTTTTCCCTTGATAAATAAATATAGGGTAAAAGTGTGTGTTTGGGAAGTTAAATTACATATGACACCAAATAGATGGATTCTATATTTATGTTAACCTAGATTATCTCCAGGTATTATAGTTGTTTCCATGATGATTCTGGTTGATTACTCTGTAATTATTTCATGATGACTATGATTTTAATACAGCTATAATAGTCAAATTATTGTCACTTCATGATATCTTCTTACTACTATTATCCTAATTATCAATATTATCATGTTTATAATTTTTGATGTTTTTTATTTTATTGTGGAATTTTCATTGATACATTTTCCATAAAATTATCACCTAGTTATTTCACTTTTTATAAAGATAATTATCACTATTGAAATAATAGAATGGGGTGTTTTGGTAATAAATTCTTTCTTCATTCCTTATTTAACTTATACTAATGAAAATATTTTTCTTTATCAAACATGAAAAGTATATTTAAGTTGAGATTATTCTTTACCAAATAAGAATTGATGTTTTGAAATTCATCTTCTAAAATGATATACCACCTCTTGGAAGAAATGGTTTCATATGAATTAAAAATAAAATAATGGTTTACTTTAATAGTTATATTTTAAAACTAGTATGAATTGGATTTTTTTAAAGGTTATGAATTGGGTTTTGGGATAGTACCTATTACTCAATATTTTTTCAGGCCTATATACATTATAGTTTATATAAAGTTCTTTGGATCTCATTATTGGATGATATGTTATCTGATTATGGTGGTGGAACTAAGAAAATGATCATTTTTATTAACACATGGAAATGGGTAGTTGGTTTTATTTTGTTTCTATTTAGTTTTAATTATTTTATACCATTATATTAGCTATTTTTTACTCCTACATCTTGTATCTACCTTGTTTTAGTTTGGACTATTTATATCATACTTCAAGTTAAAAACATGATTTATGAGTTATATTCTTATTCTTATTCCTCAATTGGTTTTTCTTACTTATAGAAACTACTAATTTTACATATATGGATCCTTGACTTATAGTGTGTTCATGATGGGATTCTAGGTGGAATTAATCTATTTACCATTTTCTATAATAGGTGAAATCATTCCCAATGATGTATACTTTGATTCACATGAACTAGTTTCTTTTCCATAGTGATTGGGAATGTGATTATGGCCATTCCAAAAGTTGGATTGTGTATCAATATTAGGGTTAACCCAAATTGGTTTGTGAAAAAATGGCATTAGATCCTAGTTTTTATTTAGATTATTTTTGGTATTCTTGGTAGATAATAGATATGATCATCAAAACTTAGGTGGTAGGTGTGAAGGAGTGTATTGACAACACTTTTAGTTCTGATCATTAGGTTACTAAGGGATATATGTAATTTTTATTTTTTATCTCAGGTTTAATTACCCAATTTTTTTTGTGAAATTATATATTTTAAGGAATTTGGTAGGGGAACTAATGATTTTCATGGGTAGAGTGTGTCAGTTATAGACTCTGAACATGGATCAAGCATCTTGTAAGGGTGTGGTTATGGTTTTGTCCCACTAAAATTTCTTCTTAATATGTCTTATCAATCTTATAGATTGATTATTATTTATGTTAATGATTTTTATATGATCTCGGGTTTATTTTCACCTAGCTTGTTTTAAATTTGAGATAAATTGAGATGATTTCTTTGAGTTATTATCATTATTTAATTAATTTTCATCACATTTATTATATTTGTGACCCTTATGGTTTACTTTTCTAAAGATTAATTTCTTATTCTTAAAAGGTTTTTTTATGATTTCTCTAAATTTCTCAGAATATTTTTTCTGTGAGAATGACTTATAAAGAGGATTTTCTGAAGTTTAAACTAGTGTGAAGTGTTTCATGGTGTTTTTGGTAATTTCTAAAAATATTTTACATGATTTTATTGGTTAAATATTGTAATAATAAAAGGATATTTAATTAAGTTTCATAACATTTATTATATTGTGACCCTTGGGGTTTACTAATCTAAAATGAATTTCTTATTCTTAAAAGGTTTTTTATGATTTCCCTAAATTTATCAAAATATTTTTTTTTGAATGACTTATAAAGAGTATTTTCTAAAGTTTGAACTAGTGTGAAGTATTTCATGGTATTTTTGGTAATTTCTCAAAATATTTTACATAAATCTATTGGTTAAATGTTGTAATCATAAAAGTATATTTCTCATTTCTTATATTATATGTTACAAATAACATAGAAACATTTAGGAAAGAGGTATTTATGGTTTCTTTATTAAATTATTTTAATAAAAATATTATTCCCTTATGTCACATTTGTGTTTTAAGTTGGTTGTTTTATAGTGTTCTATGTGTACTTGATAAATAAATGAGGTATTTCTAAAACTTTTGTTTTAAAATTTTATATTAAAAGGAAATTTTCATTCAAATTGTTTCAAATGTTTTATAATGTAAAAATATTTCAATAGAGGATCTTAATGTGAAGATCTAAATTTAGTAAGACATAGGATTAGAATTAGTGTGATGGTAGTGTTTTAGAATATAACTTTTTTAAATTTGTATAGAATATTTTTTTTAATCCAAAAGAAAAAAACTCTATGTGCATGTGCTTACCTCATTAAATGGGTTTTTCATACACTTTATATTGTTCAAGATGAGTTTATTTCTTTGTGTTTTTTGGTGGATATGTAATTTTGGGTTGGTAATCATTATATTAAGTTATTTTATTTATGTTTGGAATCTATAAAATTGAGAGAGTCTTATATCAATTTAACCTTCACTAAATGAGTTTCATTGATTTATCTAAAATACTTATTTTAGTTGAAACCAAAGTTTTATGGGTTTCTAGTTCATTTTATGGAATACTATGCTTTAATCATGGTTATATAATGTTTCTATCTTGCTTGTGTTTTGAAAATTTTAGTTTTATTTTGTTTTCTTCTCCATGGTCTTTTTAAATAAATTTAAACACCCATTTATTTTATTATGAACATAAAGTTTTTATAGCTATTTTTTCCTAAATATTATTTTTATTAAATTAATAACAAATTACCATGGTGATATGAATGTTTACATGCCCTTTATAAAGAAAAATAGTCTTTAGTACTGAAATCATTTTTTGATTTCTATCATTGCTGGTGTGATTCCTATAATTTTTTGGTGTTTCCAAAGAAATATGCTTCCTCCTATGTTTGTTTTGAAAAATTTGTGTTTTATTTTGATAAAACCTTGATTTTACTTTTTATTAACTATTAGGTGAATGTGATATATTGTTTATATGATTTATAGAATGTTTTAAACTATGATTTTTAATGTTCTCATTGATCGGTTAGTGTGGGGGTTTTATATTTGGAATAGATATGTTTTGAAGTTTAATGTAGAGTTAAAAATTATCTAAAAAGGAGTTTCAAAGGAGTTTAAGTTATATTTTTTTATTTTTGGTTTTTATTTTTATTTTAATTAGAACATGGGAATTAAGATTGTTTTCAACTAGATAATATTTATTTAGATAGGATATGTTTGATATTAAATTTGACTGTGACTTTATCAATGTTCTATATTTTAAAACATTAATATTGATAGTTAATGGTTTGGTTTCATTTAGTGTTCTTGAGAATTATGTCGTATTTGGTTTTAAAGTGTGTAAACTCTTTTATTTCAAATGGTTTTTTAGGTTTCATTCAGTAATATGATTTGTTCCTTTTAGTTTTGGTATCCCTATTTGTATTTATAATTTATTTATATACTGGTAGTAGTTTATAATTCTGTAAGTATGTTACTTATTAAGTAATATTTTTCATAAGTGGATTTAACTATTTTGAAATGAGTTAATTTACAACTATATTTTTATCATTGAATTTATATATTTGTAATGGTGAGAATAACCCCACCTATGTATATGATTTTAATAAAAGATTTTATGATATTTTATATAAATTTTTCAAGTTTAGTAAGTTATCTATTATTAGGTATGATTCTTTCTTCCAAAGGTTGTTTGTGGGACATTCTAGGAATGGAATGTTGTTGTAGTGCTGAGAACTGTCACAACCACATTTTTATTTTCAGTTATGAGATTTATTATTTATTGATTTATATATATATATATTCAATTGGTTTGGATCATGATCCGACCATGAGTGTGGACTCTTATTAGATATTTAGAGCATTTATGTAGAATGGGTTTTGAGCCTCGGGAGTTAGTTTGGGATCAAAACAAAAAATCTACATGTCTAATGGTATTTTAAAATTATTTGAAGTGGATAAGATGAAATTAAATCAAGTGTTGATCTTGGTAATTAGATATATAAAAATATAGGAGGTTTACTATTATGTAGTTTTGGGTAAGTTGTAGGTCATATCATGGCCTAAGGACATCATGGTGTGATGAGTGCTACACAGTCAAGGTCGATTTGTGTTATCTTAAAGTCACATTGTAGCCTAGGGGAATCACGGTGTAATGGTTTTTGAACATTCCGAGTTAGAAAAAGTCACATTATTTCCAAGGACCAACACAACATGATAAATACTAAGCAGATTGAGGTTGAAAATATGACTAAGTCCCATGTATAAGGGTCCCCTTTATAGAGAATATTCTATATCTTTGTACATGAGGGCACACAGGTCATTTGTAAAATTGGTAAGCCCCCATGCGTAAGGGTCCATTTATTTAGACAAATGGTAAAGTGTTTAGAGACCTATATTGCATAATGGCTACTAGGGTTGGGTGTGGAAATAGATTAATAGTCTAGTAAGTGTTCATGAGTCACTATATGATATGTATGGGTACCTGGGATGCCTAAGGAATCTCAGAGGTTGGTGAAATCTGACTAAGTGATGGAGTTTCTATGGTACGTAAGGATTAGATACATAAGGGATCCAAACTTTCTAAAAAATCTGTTCATGTGCAGGGGTTGTTTAAAAGTGGCGTTTTAGGGTTACCTAGTAAGTGAGGGTTAACCATATTTTCTAGAGTTTTCTGATTTCAAGTGTAAAAATATTTATATGGTAAATCATTTCATGATACATGGGGGTCATGTAGTGATGTGATATTATGTGCCTTGAAGTAGAGTCATGTTGTGAATGAGGGTTTTACACGGTGATTTGTTATGTCCAGTTTTAGGTTGTATGAAATTTCCATTTATCTCCTATTTGAATTAAAAATACTTGGGGTCCCTTTTTTCATCCCACTCGATTTCCAAACCTAAGGGCTATTAGAGTTTGTTCCCTAGAACCAACTTCCATGTACTTTAAAAAACATGTATTCATTGTTTTGAATATTAATAAACTTATTATCACATCATGATTGTTCTTCTACATAATATAGTATGTGATAATGTACCTAGATTAGTTATCGTACTAAAAGGTCATAGTATTCCTCGCTATGATGAGAACTCAAAAGTGCTACGACACTATTCTTAAATATATGCTCTATAGCCGGATAATATCATTTGAGGGAAACAAATGATACAAGCTATCAAGGTTGGAGACTCATAAGACTTTGAGATACCTTATCATGGTGTACACCCTTGGTAATATCCAGTAGGATATTATGAGAATGGGACCTTCCAGTAGGAAATACACATTTAAATGTGTCATTGGATGTTCCTATATATGTATGTTTTTATTGGTCTTTAGACTTTTATATTATTATTAATGAGTATTATGAGTTGTGTACTTTTATGTTTTGATGAAAACCGTGATGATGGATGTTCGCGGAGAGTTACGATATGTTGGGTGTGTCACGAGTAATATTCCATTAATGAATAATGTGAGAAAGGATTTATCTCTTTTTTTTATTTAATGGAAGTTAATATCTTATTCCCTTTGATGAAGATTATATAACCTAAATAAATCCATGGCCATGGTGTTCTATAGGAAAGTTCTATTTCCAGAAAGTCAAATAAAGAGACATCAAGCACATAGGTTGATGGAACCGGCATGTAACCTGGTCGATTTGAGATAGTGTGATAAAGGGATTATATTACATAGAAATCATATGTATGAGGTATTATGTCATTGTGTCATTAATTTATTTTTCTGTGGGTGTCTTGGCGTGTGGATAGACACTAACCTTGGACTTTAGGCAACTTCACCTAATGCCACTTAGAAAGAGGCCTATAGGGTCACACACTAAGTGTATACAAAATCTGAGTTAAATAATATATTATTATTTATTATTTAATAAGTTGAGTAAATGTTATTATCTCATGTGGTTTAATAATTATTCATATTTTCTTGATTGCATTTATTCTATCACTAGTTATTCGAGAAAATATAATGTGAGCAGAATATTTAATAAATATTTATTTGTTATTTAGTGAATATAATATTTATTTATTTTATTTTTGAATAATGTAATGATATTTATTTAATAAATAAATAGTCATTATTTAAGGCCTAATAAATATTATGGATAAATGATAGACCGAGATTTTAGGTTCGGTGAGAAAATAATATATATTGAATATTATTTTATTAAATAATATTTAATTTTAATTCACAAGTTAAGCATGTGCTGATAAATAATAATATTAATATTAATATTTGACATGGGGTTTTCTCTATGTTTAAATAAATAATTAAGGTGACTTGTTCAATTATTTTATTTTAAACCCAGCGATATATAAACCTAGTTATGTCATTTTCTCAATGAATAATTCATTTGTTTGGGTTGTGCACAACAGAATTGAAGAATTCTCTTAAGCCCTTGATATCTCACTTCTCTAAGATCGCTCCCAATAATGGAGATAAATATTCCTCCACCATATCAATGAGAACACTTTCGAATAAATTAGCGTATCGATCAAAGGTAGAAGACTCAAGCATAATGATCTACCATGCTATCACCCGGATATTCCTTCGGTGTTGTCTAGAGATTCGTGGAACATGTGTAGTTCACTGCTAGAGGGAATCTACACTTGATTTCTATAATGAAACAATAGTGCATCGTAGATTTGTTTCCAGATACATCAACGAAAAATAATTTCATCAAGGTAATTCTTATTTAAATAAATTACTTATAAATAATATTTGATGATCCTCTCTCTTGTTCTGGCATGATTCATGTTGTCTGCCTTCTTTGATTTAATTCCATTGAACACGACATTTATCTTTATGTAGATCACAGATTGATCATTGATCATAGAAAAAAGAAAAATTGGGCATGACCCATCGCATTCTTTCTCTATGCCCAGAACCTACAAGTGGTGTCAGAGGGGTCACATAATTATTTAATGATTTTTGGTGATTTGTGCATTTTAATTTAGTTTTTCAATTCAAGTTTAATCGTTCTTTTAATCCAAACTGCAAGATATGCTTTTTTATCCTTGATTTATTATAGATCTAATTAATATGATTAATTTTATGAATAAAATAAAATTGAGGAGCTCATCTGAAGGTGTTAAGGATTCTGGCTGGATAACACAGGAGTACACACCATGTAATCAAAATAACTTGTTGTGTACTTGTGGTCAATGCATCAAGAATTAATTCAGCAATTAATTCAAACTATGTGTATTAATTACACGCAGTGCATTAAATACCTTACACCATGTGTTGACCCAGCCAGGGTGGCACATGGTCAACTGGAGTACACGCTGTGTAGCCCATGTACATGGTGTGTAGTCCCTTTGAGTCACTAGCAGGCTTTGTATTACCATACACAACCTACCTAACTGGTGACCATGTAATTCATAGATCACACATTGTGTGGCCCATTAGACACACCATGTACTCCATTTTTATGAGGTATAATTTACACACCAAGTCCCTAGGCGTGTTCCTTGGATAGATGGTGAGAGATGTACAAGTCATGTAGCTTTCTTGTGCACTCCATGTACTTATACCAAATTATGCAGATTTAAAATTTATTTATTATATTATGTAAACCTTGAGACATGTTCTTATGTGTGGTCATTAAGTTGATATGACACACCATGTGATGGGTTTTTATATTTATATATAAAAAAATTTAATTAATATATGTGTAATGTTCAGATCTATATATCATGTATGAGTCATATTACAATTGTTACTCTAAGTGCATTAAAGCATGACACGTTACAGAAAAATTGTGTAATTCATTTAATCATTAAGTTGACTCTACACATCTTGAAGTACGTGATAAATCATGTATTCTATATGTCATAAAGAATAAACAAGTATAAGAGTATAATACATGTTGGGTAGATTCGGACAGGTATTCACCGTATTTCCACGAAGGTATATTTATGTACATATTTAATTTTAAATGAATTTATTTAAATTTTTTAAAATTATAATGGATGATAATCTCAAGGAAATTTTAATTAGAATTAAGATAAAATAATTGATTAATAAAAATGATAATTAATTGATTCGAGTGTGATTTTATCTTAAATAAGAATGATTAGTAATTGAATTCTTGGTTTATTAAATGCATAATTTGTTGCATGCATGTTGATGATCATGAGAATATACCAGGCCTTTGTATTTGATTGGTTTCATTTCATTTAATTTATTATTGAATTAAATTGTTGGCATGTGTGCTTTCTCTCCTTTAATTATGTATAGACATGTGTGCCCATGGTTTCTTTTATGCAAACCCTTTTTCCCCTCACCTGCATATGAGTAAAAAGGTATATGTAAAGGATGGATCTCCCAAGATAGTGGAGGCTGTTTATGTTCGGAGCCAAGGAAAAATCAATCCAAGGAGATACATAGGAGAACAGATGGAAAGATGTAACATGAACCTTAATTGGTTTAAGGTGTTTTCCCCCTAGGTCAATGGTTAGTTTATCAAATACTAGATAAACTAACTATTAGTAAATATCATGATCACACTACTTTATTATTTTATTTCTATCATTTTCATGGTTATTTCATTGTGGATGTTTTGTCGCGATCACATAAATTAATGAAATTAACGAGCATGAAATATAGAACTAAAATAAATTGGATTATGCATAAATATTATATAAGACATAATTAATCACTTAAGTAAACCCACTTAATATTAATAATCTTGTGATTAATATAATAATTGTAAATTTATTCATAAAAGGATAAAATACCTCAATAAAGTATTGTATTGGTATATCATTCCACTACTTTGGTTAAAATCGATTCATGGTTCAAAGTGCTTGACCAGCCAAAGTTGGGGTGCATTTAATTATTAGAAAATTCTAACTTGAATTTATGGGTTGACTTAACTTAGTTTACATCAAGGGTTGACTTCTAAAGCATGAACTGGTGTAACTGAGAGGAAAATATTGAGGAAATCCAATTTAAGGATTTCAAGATTGGGGAGTCCACTTAGAAGATCACGGAACTGTGAGTTAATGTAGTTGGTATTTGGAATGCCTACCTAAAACCATTTGAGTTTCTTGAATAACCAAAGTTTGGGTAATGAGAAGGAGAATATGGATCCTTTCCACTAGAATATCCAAGAAATAGAATATTCTGAAGCCAATGGTGAGGGCTATTGGGTTTCGATAAAATAGTGTGAGACTAATAAATATAATATTTATTTATTTTTCAAAATTTTATCAGATAAAGTACTAAAATCCTTCTCATCTTATTTTTTAGAAACAATATTAAAATGACTTCAAACATATCATTTTGATTAATACATGATAAGGATAATCTTCTCACTAATACAAATTTCCAATAGTGGAAAAGTCACTTATATGTTATACTTCTCCATGAAATGAAATTGTATGTGCTGGAAGAAACTTTTCTAGTTGTGCCTAGTAATGAGGCAAGTGGTGAAGAGATATCTCTCTATGAGAAACATCTTAATGATGTGACATATTTTTAGTGTTTCATGATTTCATCCATATCCAATAATCTTTTGAAGCATCATGAGGACATGGATGCATATAGCATGATGTCTCGCCTTTGGGGTATCTATCAAGAGAAGGCAAGACAAGAGAGGTACAAGATCTCCAATACTTTGTTTACAACTAATCTTGGAGAGTCTACACCAGCTAGACCTCATTTAGTCAAGATTATTGGATATATTGAATGATTATACATATTAGGAATTAAATTCTTGGATGAGTTTCATACATATATCATAACTTCATCACTACCCAAGACCTTGTCTATTTTTATTATTAATTACAATATGAGTAATAATGAGAAGAGTATTTTGGAACTTCTTAATTTGATTATCCAAGTGGATTAGGACATGGGGCTTGATAAACTTGTGGTACTTATGGTGAATAAGAAAAGTAAGAACATGGAAAAGGGGACCAAGACCTATAAATAGTCTAAATCTCCTGAGCACTATCCTTCCAAGAAGAGGAATATCCAGAGGCATGGTAAAGAAAATGAGGCGGTATGTTTTTCATGTGGAAATTCAGGACACTGGAAGAGGAACTGCACCCAAAAGAAAGAAGATTCTAAAGGGGAATTAGTTATCAAGTGTAATCTTTCAATATCTACACATTAGGTATTAAATATTTCTTTCGGTGCTCACATCTACATCCAAATGTAGGAACCAGGTATATTTTGAAATATTTCTAGAGGAGAGGTGAGTATAAGAGCTTCTAATGGTCCAAGGATGACTAATCTAGCCATTGGTGACTACCACTTTTCATTTACAATAGGAATTATTTTTGTTTTGAAATATTTTTATTATGAACCTATAGTTACAAATAATATAATTTTTGTATCATGCCTATATGCAGATGGTTTTATTTTCAATTTTGGAAATAAAAGTTGTTTATTTTATAAGAAAAACATGTGTTATGGTATGGCACATTTAAATAATGGTCTTTATGAATTTAATTACAAAAACCAAGTGTTGAAAATTGATAATGAAACATGTTCACATGACTCATATAACAACCAGCTTTGGAATCACCATCTTAGTCATGTAAATGAGAAGAGTTTGAATAATCTCTATCAATATGGTTGTTTAGACTCGTCTGAACTAAAACCACTTGATAGATTCCATGCTTGTTTACAAGGAAAAATGAATAAACCACCATTCAATGGATAGGTTGAAAGGGCCACAGAGCTTCAAGGATAGGTACACACCGATGTGTGTGGACCATTTATAGTAAAATATAGAGGTGGGTTTTCTTAGTTCATGACTTTTACTGATGACTTGAGTAGATATGGTTATTTATACTTGATGAGATATGAGGCTGATTCCTTTGAGAAATTAAAGTAATTCAAAAATGAAGTAGAGAATCAACTTGGTAAGAAGATAAATAAGCATTAATCAGATTGAGGTGGTGAATATCTTAACCAAGAGTTTATCAAATTCTAACAAGAGTTTGGGATTCTATCTCAACTCACTCCAACTTACACACCATTGAGGAATGGTTTTAGTGAAAGGAGGAACGATACCTTGTTAGACGTGGTAAGGTTGATGATGATTCATGAAAATCATCCATTATCCTTTTGGGGATATGCATTAAAAAATGTGGCATACATGTTAAACTGAGTACCAACTAAAGTGGAAAATGGAATCCCCTTCGAATTATGGAGTGGAAATAAACCCATTTTGTCTCACACACATGTGTGGGGTTTTGAGAAATTTGTTAAGTCCTTATCAGACAAATGTAGGTTCCGGTCATAGCGGAAGTGCGTTGGTGGGTTTGCCTAACTTTAATTTTAGTGTTAAACAACATTCAAACCAAGATCTGTCACGATATAAAACACCGAATCTTCAGAATAGAACGAAGAATGAAAAACAAAAGAGGTAATCCCAGAACCATAGAGATAGGATCATCATATGTTGGTTATAATTAATTTAATTAATTCATAAGAATTGCCTTGGTGGAATTATTTCTTTGTTGATGTGTCCGGTCACGATTTGGTGATCCGTCGTTGCGTCGTAGAATCAAAGTGTATGATTCCTCTAGCGGTGATCCACACGTGTTCCACGTATCTTCAGACGTCGCCGAAGGGATCTCCGGGTGATAGTGCGGAAGAACCTTCATTTGTGATGTTCGCCTTCGATCGCCTTGATCTCTCGATCTCGAGAGAGTTCTTGGAGGAAGGAGTTCCTTCGGGCTTGAAATAATTCTTCAGAATTGTTGTACACAATGATTCTCTTGTGAAAAAGTGTTGGGGTTGTGAGGATATTTATAATAGGGTTTGAGGTTATAGAGTTATGACAATAAATAAACGTGTTATGCATTTTATTTATTTCATTAACTCTTATTGAAAACCCCCATGTCGAATGATTAATTCCTTGACATGCGTCAACGCTGATTATAATAAATATCACAATAATGATATTATTTCCTCAAAATCCTGACTTGAAAAACTGCATGGTGTGTAATCATTAATACACAGCATATACTCATTTTCCATAAAACTACATGACGTGTATATTAAATATATATGGCATGTACTTTTATTTTCCACTTTTCTTTATTTCCTCCACCACATTTATTAGACCTTGAGTAATTGTTATTTATTTATTAAATAAATATAACTGCATCACTCGCTAATAAATATTATTTCATCCACAATATATTCTCTCGAATAACTAGTGTCGATATAAATGCAATCAGAAATCCTTAAATAATTATTAAACCACAGTCAGGAATAATATTTATTTAACTTATTAAATTAATATTTAACTGAGATACATGGACACACTTAGTGTGTGACCCTCTAGGCCTCTTTCTCAGTGGTATTAGGTGGAGCCTGCCTAAATTCCAAGGTTAGCATCTAACAACATTCCAAGGCACCCATAGAGAAAGAAGTTAATGCCGCAATGACATGTCACCTCATACGAGTGCTTACCATGTAATATAATCTCTTTGCCTCGATATCTCTAATCAAGCGGGTTGCATGCTAGTGCCATCAACCCATGTGCTCGATTATTCTTTCTTTGATTTTCCGGAATTGAACTCGCTCATACCTTACCATGGACATGGATTTATTTACACTATATCAATTAGATCAAAGGTCCTAAGATATCTACTTCCGTTATGGAACAGAAGGGACAAATCCTTTCTCGCATTATCTATTAATGCAGTATTACTTGTGACGCACCCAACGTATCCTACCTCACTACGAACAGTGTGTCATCACAGTTTTCATCAATACATATAAGTGCGCGAGTTGTAATACCCATTAATAATAATCTTAAAGTCTAAGGATCAATACACGCGTCCGCAGATGGGAACATACAATGACACTATGAAATGTGGATTTCCTACTGGCGGGTATCCTTCTCATAATATCCTCCTGGATATTACCAAGGGTGCACACCATGAGATGGTGCCTCAAAGTTTTATGATCCCTCACCCCTAATGGCCTGTATTATTTGTGTCCCTCAAATAATATCATCCATCCATAGAACACATATTCAAGAACAGTGTTATGGAACTTATGGGTTCTCATCATAGCAGGGATCCGCTATGAGACTTTAATGAAACAGCTATCCTTAGGACATTATCACATGCATTGTTACGCAGAAGAACAATCAAGATGTGATAAGGATTTTATTAATGAATAAAGTACAAAGTAGTTGGTTCTCGGCCACCAACTCCAACAGACTCCCAATTGGACTAGAGCCAACTACTAACAACCTCTAACCCGCTAGCTCTCACATGATATTCATGCTTCTGCTGAGATAGGCCTTTAGTCATGGGGTCCGCCACGTTCTCTTCTGTGGACACTCTGCTCACTGCAACTTCACCCCTTTAATAGAAATCCCTCAAGAGGTGATAATTATGGAGTATTTTCTTTGTCTGTTGATGTGACCTTGATTCTTTTGTAAGAGCCACCGCTGTAGTATTATCACAATACAATGTAATGGGATCTTTACTGCTAGGCACCACATCAAGATCCAGGACAAATTTCTGAATCTAGATGGCTTCCTTGGCTGCATCAGAAGCCGCTATATATTCTGACTCCACTGTAGAATCAGCGACAACTGGCTGCTTTGAACTCTTCCAACTCACAGCTCCTCCATTGATACAGAAAACATATCCAGATTGCGACTTCAGATCATTCTAATATATCTGAAAACCAACATCAGTATACCCTCTAATGACAAACTCCTCATCTCCTCCATACACCAGGAACATATCCTTAGTTCTTCTCAGATACTTAAGGATATTCTTAACAACAGTCCAATGTTGTTCTCCTGAATCTGCTTGATATCTGCCTACCATGCTTAGTGCATAGGCAACATCAAGCCTGGTACATAACATGGCATACATGATGGATCCTATAGCCGAAGCGTATTGGATATTACTCATTCTATCTTTCTCTTGTTGTGTCTGAGGACACATTTTCTTAGAAATATGTAGGCCATGTGACTCTGGAACTAATCCCCTCTTGGATTGTTCCATACTAAATCTCTTTAGTATCTGGTCAATGTATGTACCCTTACTTAGTCCATGAAGCCTCTTGTATCTATCACGAATGATCTTGATCCCTATAATGTAGGTTTCTTCTCCTAAGTACTTCATGGAGAAACACTTGTTCAACCAGTCCTTAACTAACTGTAAGACTGGTACATCGTTTCTAATAAGTAATATGTTGTCAACATATACTACTAGGATAACGATCTCATTCCCATTAAACTGCTTATAAACACATGGCTCACATTCGTTCTTAATGAAACCAAATTCCGTTATGGATTCATCAAATCTAATGTTCCATGACCTGGATACTTGCTTCAATCCATAAATGGATTTCTGAAACTTTCAAAACCTATTTGGCTTCACCTGGTGTCACAAACCCTTCGGGTTGTGTCATATAGACATCTTCCTGAAGGTTCCCATTAAGGAATGCTATTTTGACATCCATTTTCCAAATCTCATAGTCATGGTAAGCTGCTATGGAAATTATTATTCTTATGGATTTAAACATAGAAACTGGCGAGAAGGTTTCATCATAGTCAATTCCTTGACTCTATCTGAATCCTTTAGCCACTAGCCTTACTTTATAGGTACTAACTTGACCTTCCATGTCTAGTTTTCTCTTGAATATCCATTTGCATCCAATAGTCTTTACATTAACTGGCTCATCAACCAGAACCCAGACTTAGTTCTGATACATGGAATCCATCTCAGAATTCATAGCTTCTAGCCATCTTGCACCTTCTGAGCTTTCTACTGCTTCCTTGTAGGAGAGAGGCTCATCATTCTACAATAATAATTATTCACCAACCTCGGTGACTAGGAAACCAAATCTCTTTGGCTCCCTTACCTCTCTTGAGCTCCTACGTAGTACTTGTGTTTCTGGAACCTCTTCCATGGGGACCTGTGGAACTTGTTCCTGTACCAACTCTTGTGTATCTTGAGCATTAACTTCGTTGAAGTCAATATTTCTCCCACTATCATTTTTGAGGATGTGCTCCCTCTCAAGAAATACGTCTTGTCTAGTGACAGTCACTTTCTTGTCTTGAGGGTTATATAGGTAATATCCTTTCATTTCCTTAGGATATCCTATAAAGATAGACTTCGTGCCCCTGGGTGCTAGTTTTTTGCCTGAGAAGGCCTTAACAAACACCTCGTATCCCCATACACATGTATGCGACAAAATGGGTTTATTTCCATTCCATAACTCAGAGGGAATTCCGTTTTTCGCCTTAGTTGGTACTCGGTTTAATGTGTATTCAGTAGTTTGTAATGCATATCCCCAAAAGGATAATGGAAGATCCGCATGACTCATCATCGACCTCACCATGTCCAACAAGGTGCGGTTCTTCCTTTCACTAACACCATTCCAATGTGGTGTATAAGGAGGAGTGAGCTGAGATAGAATCCCAGACTCCCATAGAAGATCGATGAACTCTTGTTTCAGATATTCACCACCTTGATCTAATCGAAGCTTCTTTATCTTCTTACCAAGATGATTCTCTACTTCATTCTTGAATTCTTTAAATTTTTCTAAGGACTCTGACTTATACCTCATTAAGTAGACATATCCATATCTACTCAAATCATCAATAAAAGTAATGAAGTAAGAATATCCACCTCTAGCTTCTACTGGAAATGGTCCACACACATCCATGTGTATCAATCCTAGAAGCTCTATGGCCCTTTCACCTTGTCCACAAAAAATGCATCTTGGTCATTTTTCCTTGTAAACAAGCGTGACATCTATCAAGTGGTTTTAGCTCAGTAGAGTCTAAATAGCCATTTTGGAAGAGCTTTGTCAAGCGCTTCTTGTTTACATGACCTAGACGGTGATTCCACAACTGGGTGATGTATGAGTCATGTGATTTTGTTTCGTTATCGATTGCCAACACTTGGTTTTCGTAATTTAATACATACAAACCCTTATTTAAATGTTCCATACCATATCATACATTTTTCTTATAAAAGAGACAACCCTTATTTACAAACTTGAAAATAAATCCATCCATATCCAAACAAGATACAAAAATTATGTTCTTGGTAACACTAGGCACATAATAACAGTTATGTAAAACTAAAATCATTCCAGACAGAAAAGAGAGGTGGTAATCGCCAATAGCCAACGCATCTATCCTTGTGCCATTGGTAGCTCAAATATCCACCTCTCCTCTGTCAATCTTTCTAAATCTACTTGGTTCCTGCATTTGAATACAGATGTGATCCCCACAAGTTGTATCTAATACCCAATGTGTAGAAATGGAAAGATTACACTCGATAATGAACACACCTTTAGCATCCCCACGCTTCTGAGTGCAGTTCCTCTTCCAGTGGCCCTGCTTCCCACATGCAAAACACACCACCTCCCGTTCCTTGCCCTGCCTCTGGATCTTCCCCTTCTTGGAGGGATGGTGCTCAGGGGCTTCAGACCATTTATAAGTCTTTGGACCCTTTGCCTTGTCCTTCCTTTTCTTGTTCACCATAAGGAATGTGGGTTTGTCACGCCCCATGTCCTTATATACCTGACGAATCAAGGTCAGAAGCTCTGATAAACTCTTCTCATTGCCGCTCATGTTATAATTGACAATGAAGCTAGAGAAGGTCTTGGGCAGTGATGATAGGATGAGATCTGGATGCAACTCATCCAGGAATTTAATCCCTAAGATGTCTAGGTGTTCAATGTTGCCAATAAGCTTGACTACATGAGGACCAGCTGGCACAGACTCTCCAAGCTTAGTTGTAAACAAATCATTGGAGATCTCATATCTCTCTTGTCTTTCCTTCTCTTGGTAGAGATCCTTAATCTGAGACTTCATGCTATACGCGTCCATGTTTTCTTGTTGCTTCAAGAGCTCATTAGACATGGCCGATAGCATGAAAAACTGGAAATCTGTGGCATCATCCATTTGTTTCACGTAGAGAGATATTTCCTCATCACTTCCCTCCTTCCTAGGCACAACTGGAATAGGCTCTTCCAGCACATACAATTTTCTTTCATGGTGAAGGATGACGCATAAACGCCTCTTCCACTCTTGGAAATTGGTGTCGGTGAGAAGGTTTTCCTTCTTGAGTATGGTGCGTAATGATATTTTTGAAGTCATTTTCTTTCTATTTCTACAAATTAAGATGAGTAAAGGTTTATTACTTTATTACAAAAATGAGACAAATAAATAAATTAGTACTTATTAGTCTCCCACTATTTTATCGAAATCAAATAGCCCTCACCATTGACTTCGGAATATTCTGTTTCCTAAATATTCTAGTGGAAAGGATCCATATTGCCCTTTGAATTACCCCAAATAGGGTTGGTCAAGAAACTTGAAGGGTTTTTAGGTAGGCATTCCAAATGCCAACTGCATTTAACTCGCAGCTCCTTGATCCGCTGAGTGGACTCCCCAATCCTGAAATCCTTTTATTTTGGATTTCCTCAACCTTTGCCTCTTGGACACACCAAGTCCTGTTGTGGCAGTCAACCCTTGATGTGAACCAAGTTAATTCAACCCAAAACCTTGAATTATAATTCCCCGATAATTGAAATCACCCCAACTAGGGTTGGTCAAGCACTTTGAACTATGGTTCGATTTTAACCAAGATTATGGAAGGCTATATCGACTTAATATTTATTTAAGGGATTTTATCCTTACACGTAAATTTCCAATTTATTATCTTTTATTACATGCTTTTTAATATTAAGTGGGATATACTTAAGAGATTAAACATGTCTAAGATAATATTTATGCATAATACGGTTTTATTTTAGTTCCATCTTTCATGCTTGTTTAATTCAATAATTGTGTGATCTTGAAAACACACCAACAATAAATAAACCAAGAAATTGACAGAAATAAAATAAATGGTATGATCATGAGCTTGTTCTATTGGTTAGTTTATCTAGCGGTTGATAAACTAACCCAAGACCTAGGGGAGAAACACCTTGAACCTTGTGGGTTCGTGTTTACATCTTTCCACCTTTCCACCTTTGTATCTCCTTGGATTGGTTTCACCTTGGCTCCTGACTTGAGCCGCCTCCACTATCTTGGGAGATCCATCAATTACATATGCATTTATCTCACACACAGGTGAGGGGTAAAAATAGGTTTTTACATAAAAGAATTCTTGGGCGCGCAGGCCTACATATTAATGAGGAGATGGCTCACAGGCCAACAAATTTAATTTAAATAAATAAATTGAAAGAAACCATTCACATACAAAGGTCTCGGTCTAGCTCATGATCATCCATACATGCAATGATATTTACGCATAAATAAAACTAGCATTCAATTCTTTAATCGTTCTTGTTTAAGATAAATCACGCTCGAATTAATTAATTATCTTTAATTAATCAATACTTTTATCTTAAACCCTTTTCTGAATTTCCTTGAGATTCTCATCCATCATAATTTTAAATAAATAAATTCATTTAAAATTATCCTTGTACGTAACTTGTACCTTGGAGGCAACTTGGTGAATTCTCGTTCATTGCATAATTTAAACGAGTACACAACGTGTAGTTCTGACTACACGGCGTGTAATTTTGTTCATAGTCCATCTGAAGTACACGCCCAGGGACATGGCGTGTTAATGTACTTTGGAAATTTTTGGAGTACACGACATGTTCAGTGGGATACACACCGTGTTGTTTCCGCGTTACACGGTTTCCAGCTGGGCAAGCCGTGTATGAGGTACACTATCCAACGCTAACCCGAAGGGACTACATGCCGTGTTCATTGGACCATACGGTGTGTAATCTAGAAACCGTGTGCCACCTATTCCTGGTCAACACATGGTGTCATTAATGACTTAGATAGGATCTAATACATGACCTAGTTTGGCAGATCAGTCTGATGCATGAATCTGGACTACATGGCGTGTACTTCCAAATACACGTCGTGTATTCTGGTGTTGTACGGTGAGAAACTTTTGGCTCCTCTGGATGAGTTCCTCTATTTTATTTTAATCAAAATTAAAATAAAAATTCATTTCTGTGAGGTGAACGAGAAACTATGGAGGAGGAACAGATCTCGAGATTCATATTTCCAGAACGATTAAACTTCAATTGAAACAACTAAATTATTAAATACGTAAAATATCAACGAAAAACTAAATAATTATAATCAATGATATGACCTCCCTCGGATACCACTTGTAGGTTCTGGGAAAAGCAGAAGTGCATTGGTGGGTTTTTCCAACTTTAATTTTAGCGTTAAATAACGTTCAAACAGAGATCTGTCATGATATAAAACGTCGGATCTTCGGAATAGAACGAAGAACGAAAAACAAAAGAGGGAATCCCAGAACCATAGAGATAGGATCATCATATGTTGGTTATAATTAATTTAATTAATTCACAAGAATTACCTTGGTGTAATTCTTTCTTTATTGATGTGTCCGGTCACAATTCGGTGATCCATCATTGCGTCGTAGAATCCAAGTGTAGGATTCCTCTAGCGGTGATCCACACATGTGCCACGTATCTCCGGACATCGCCGAAGGGATCTCCAGGTGCTAGCACGGAAGAACCCTCGCTTGCAATGTCCGCCTTCGATCGCATTGATCTCTCGGTCTTGAGAGTATTCTTGGAGGAAGGAGTTCCTTCGGGCTTGAAAGAATTCTTCAGAATTGTTGTGCACAACAATTCTCTTGTGGAAAAGTGTTGGGGTTGTGAGGATATTTATAATCGGGTTTGAGGTTATAGAGTTATGAAAATAAATAAATGCGTTATGCGTTTTATTTATTTCATTAACTCTTATTGAAAGCCCCCATGTCGAATGATTAATTCCTTGACATGCGCCAACGCTGATTATAATAAATATCACAATAATGATATTATTTCCTCAAAATCCTGACTTGAAAAAATACATGGTGCGTAATCATTAATACATGGTGTATACTCATTTTTCATAAAACTACATGATGTGTATATTAAATATACACGTCATGTACTTTTATTTTCCACTTTTCTTTATTTCCTCCAACACATTTATTAGACCTTGAGTAATGGCTATTTATTTCTTAAATAAATATAACTACATCACTCGCTAATAAATATTATTTCATCCACAATATATTCTCTCGAATAACTGGTGTCGAAATAAATGCAATCAGGCATCCTTAAATAATTATTAAACCACATTCGGGAATAATATTTATTTAACTTGTTAAATTATTATTTAACTAAGATACATGGACACACATAGTGTGTGACCCTCTTGGCCTCTTTCTCAATGTCATTAGGCGGAGCCTGCCTAAATTCCAGGTTAACATCTAGCAACACGGCAAGGCACCCATAGAGAAATAAGTTAACATCGTAATGACGTGTCACCTCATACGAACACTTACCATGTAATATAATCTCTTTGCCTTGATATCTCTAATCAAGCTGGTTGCATGCTAGTTCCATTAACCCATGTGCTCGATTATTCTTTCTTTGACTTTCCGGAATCGAACTCGCCCATACCTTACCATGGACATGGATTTATTTAGGCTATATCAATTCCATCAAAGGGCCTGAGATATCTACTTCCCTTATGGAACAGAAGGTACAAATCTTTTATCACATTATCTATTAATGCAGTATTAATCGTGACGCACCCAACGTATCCTACCTCGCTGCGAACAGTGTGTCATCACAGTTTTCGTCAATACATCTAAGTGCGCGAGTTGTAATACCCATTAATAATAATCTAAAAGTCTAAGGATCAATACACACTTCTATAGATAGGAACATCCAATGACACTATGAAATGTGGATTTCCTACTGGCGGGTCTCGTTCTCATAATATCCTCCTGGATATTACCAAGGGTGCACACCATGAGATGGTGCCTTAAAGTTTTATGAGTCCTCACCCCTAATGGCCTGTATTATTTGTGTCCCTCAAATAATATCATCCGGCCATAGAACACATATTAAAGAACAGTGTTATGGCACTTACGGGTTCTCATCATAGCAGGGATCTGCTATGACCCTTTAATACAATAGTTATCCTTAGGACATTATCACATGCATTGTCACGCAGAAGAACAATCAAGATGTGATAAGGCTTTTATTAATGAATAAAGTATAAAGTAATTGGTTCTAGGCCACCAAATCCAACAGACTCCCACTTGGACTAGAGCCAACTGCTAACAACCTTTAACCCGCTAGATCTCACATGATATTCATGATTCTCCTAAGATAGGCCTTTAGTCATGGGGTCTGCCACATTCTCTTCCGTGGACACTCTGCTCATTGCAACTTCACCCCTTTGATAAAATCCCTCAAGAGGTGATACTTCCAGAGTATGTGCTTTATCCGTTGATGTGACCTTGGTTCTTTTGCAAGAGCCACCGTTGCAGTATTATCACAATACAATGTAATAGGATCTTTACTCCTAGGCACCACATCAAGCTCCTGGACAAAGTTCTGAATCCAGACAGCTTCCTTGGCTGCATCAGAAGCTGCTATATATTCAGACTCCGCTGTAGAATCGGCGACAACTGGCTGCTTTTAACTCTTACAGCTCACATCTCCTCCATTGAGATAGAAAACATATCCAGATTGTGACTTCATATCGTTCTGATCTGTCTGAAAACTAGCATAAGCATACCCTCTGATGACAAGCTCCTCGTCTCCTCTATACACCAGGAACATATCCTTAGTTCTTCTTAGATACTTAAGGATAGTCTTAATAGCATTCCAATGTTGTTCTCCTGGATCTGTTTAATATCTTCCTACCATGCTCAGTGCATAGGCAACATCAAGCCTGGTACATAACATGGCATACATGATAGATCCTATTGCTGAAGCATATGGGATCTTACTCATTCTATCTTTCTCTTATTGTGTCTGAGGACACATTTTCTTAGAAAGATGTAGGCCATGTGACATTGGAACTAATCCCCTCTTGGATTGTTCCGCACTAAATCTCTTTAGTAACTGGTCAATGTATGTACCCTGACTTAGTCCAAACATCCTCTTGGATCTATCAAAAATGATCTTGATCCCTAGAATGTAGGATTCTTCTCCTAAGTCTTTCATGTAGAAACACTTGTTCAACTAGTCCTTAACTAACTGTAATACTGGTACATCATTTCCAATAAGTAATATGTCATCAACATATACTACTAGGATAATGATAGCATTTCCATTAAACCGCTTATAAACACATGTCTCACATTCGTTCTTAATGAAACCAAATTCCGTTATGGCTTCATCAAATCGAATGTTCCATGACCTGGATGCTTGCTTCAATCCATAAATGTATTTCTGCAACTTGAAAACCCGTTTGTCTTCACCTGGTTTCACAAACCCTTCTGGTTGTTTCATATAGACATCTTCCTGAAGGTTCTCGTTAAGGAATTCTGTTTTGACATCCATTTTCCAAATCTCGTAGTCATGGTAAGCTGCTATGACAAGTATGATTATTATGGATATAAACATGGAAACTGGTGAGAAGGTTTCATTATAGTCAATTCCTTGACGTTGTCTGAATACTTTAGCCACTAGCCTTGCTTTATAAGTGCTAACTTGACCTTCCATGTCCAGTTTTCTCTTGAATACCCATTTTCATCCAAAAGGATTTACATTAATTGGCTTGTCGACCAGAACCCATACTTGGTTCTGATACATGGAATCCATCTCAGAATTCATATCTTCTATCCATCTTGCACCTTCTGAGCTTTATACTACTTCCTTTTAGGTGAGAGGTTCATCATTGTCCAACAATAATGATTCGCCATCCTCGGAGACTAGGAAACCAAATATCTCTGGTTCCCTTACCTCTCTTGAGCTCCTACGCAGTACTTGTGTTTCTGGAACCTCTTCCACGGGGAGCTGTGGAACTTGTTCTTGTACCAACTCTTGTGTATCTTGAGCATTAACTTTGTTGAAGTCAATATTTCTCCCACTATCCTTTTTGAGGATGTGCTCCCTCTCAAGAAAGACGGCTTGTCTAGCAACAGTCACTTTCATGTCTTGAGGGTTATATAGGTAATATCCTTTAGTTTCCTTAGGATATCCTCTAAAGATACACTTCGTGCCCCAAGGTGCTAGTTTGTTGCCTGAGAAGGCCTTAACAAATGCCTCGCATCCCCATACACGTGTATGCGACAAAATGGGTTTCTTTCTATTCCATAACTCAAAGGGAATTCCATTTTTCACCCTATTTGGTACTTGGTTTAATGTGTATGCTTCAGTTTGTAATGCATATCCCCAAAAGGATAATTGAAGATCTGCATGACTCATCATCGACCTCACCATGTCCAACAAGGTGTGGTTCCTCCTTTCACTAACATCATTCCACTGTGGTTTATAAGGAGGAGTGAGCTGAGATAGAATCCCAAACTCCCGTAGAATATCAATGAACTATTGGTTCAGATATTCTCCACCTCGATCCGATCAAAGCTTCTTTATCTTCTTACCAAGCTGATTCTATAATTCATTCTTGAATTCCTTAAATTTCTCTAAGGACTCTGACTTATACCTCATTAAGTAGACATATCCATATCTACTCAAATCATCAGTAAAAGTAATGAAGTAATAATATCCACCTCTATCTTCTACTAGAAATGGTCCACACACATCTGTGTGTACCAATCCTAGAATCTCTATGGCCCTTTCACCTTGTCCACCAAAAGGCATCTTGGTTATTTTTCCTTGTAAACAAGCATGATATCTATCAAGTGGTTTTAGCTCAGTAGAGTCTAAATAGCCATCTTGGCAGAGCTTTGTCAAGCACTTCTCATTTACATGACCTAGACGGTAATGCCACAACTGGGTGATGTATGATTCATGTGAGTTTGTTTCGTTATCGATTGCCAATACTTGGTTTTTTGTAATTTAATACATACAAACCATTATTTAAATGTGCCATACCATAACATACATTGTTCTTATAAAAGAGACAACCCTTATTTCCAAACTTGAAAATAAATCCATCCATATGCAAACAAGATACATAAATTATGTTCTTGGTAACACTAGGCACATAATAAAAGTTATGTAAAACCAAAATCATTCTAGTCGGCAATGAGAGGTGGTAATCACTAATAGCCAATGCATCCAGCCTTGCGTCATTGGTAGCTCGAAGATCCACCTCTCCTATGGCAATCTTTCTAAATCTACTTTTTTCCTAAATTTGAATACAAATGTGAGCCCCACAAGCTGTATCTAATAACCAATGTGTATAAATGGAAAGATTACACTCAATAACAAACACACCTTTAGCATCCACATGCTTCTGGGTGCAGTTCCTCTTCTAGTGGCCCTGCTTGCCACATGAAAAACACACCGCCTCTCATTCCTTGCCCTACCTAGGGATCTTCCCCTTCTTGGAAGGATGGTGCTTGGGGGCTTCAGACCGTTTATAAGTATTTGGCCCCTTTGCCTTGTCCTTCCTTTTCTTGTTCACCATAAGGACTGTGGGTTTGTCACGCCCCATGTCCTTGTCTACCTGGAAAATCAAGGTCAGAAGCTCCAATAGACTCTTCTCATTGTCGCTCATGTTATAATTTACAATGAAGCTCGAGAAGGTCTTGGGCAGTGATGATAGGATGAGATCTGTATGAAACTCATCTGGGAATTTAATCCCTAAGATGTCCAGGTGTTCAATGTAGCCAATAAGCTTGACTACATGAGGCCCAGCTGGTGCAGACTCTCCAAACTTAGTTGTAAACAAATAATTAGAGATCTCATATCTATCTTTTCTCGCCTTCTCTTGGTAGAGATCCTTAAGGTGAGACATCATGTTATATGCGTCCATGTTTTCATGTTGCTTCAAGAGCTCATTAGACATGGATGATAGCATGAAACACTGGACATCTGTGGCATCATCCATGTGTTTCACATAGAGAGATATTTCCTCATCACTGGCCTCTTTCCTAGGCGCAATTGGAATAGGCTCTTCCAGCACATACAATTTTCTTTCGTGGCGAAGGATGATGCGTAAACGCCTTTTCCACTCTTGGAAATTGGTGCCGGTGATAAGGTTTTCATTCTTGAGTATGGTGCGTAATGATATGATTGAAGTCATTTTATTTCTGTTTCTACAAATTAATATGAGCAAAGGTTTAGTAATTTATTACAAAAATGAGACAAATAAATAAATTAATACTTATTAGTCTCCCACTATTTTATTGAAATCCAATATCCCTCACCATTGACTTCGGAATAATTTGTTGCCTGAATATTCTAGTGGAAAGGATCCATATTACCCTTCGCATTACCCCAACTAGTGTTGGTCAAGAAACTTGAAGTGTTTTTAGGTAGGAATTCCAAATTCCAACTACATTTAACTCGCAGCTCCTTGATCTGCTGAGTGGACTCCCCAATCCTGAAATCCTTTTATTTTGGATTTCTTCAACCTTTTCCTCTTGGCCACACCAATTCCTGCTGTGGCAGTCAACCCTTGATATGAACCAAGTTAATTCAACCCAAAACATTGAATTAGAATTCCCCGATAATTGAAATCACCCCAACTAGGGTTGGTTAAGCACTTTGAACTATGGTTCGATTTTAACCAAGATTATGGAAGGCTATACTGACTTAATATTTATTTGAGGGATTTTATCCTTATACGTAAATTTATAATTTATTATCTTTGATTACATGCTTCTTAATATTAATTGGGATATACTTAAGTGATTAACCATGTCTAAGATAATATTTACGCATAAGCCGGTTTTATTTTAGTTTCATCTTGCATGCTTTTTTAATTCATTAATTACGTGATCATGATAATACACCCACAATAAATAAACCAAGCAACTGACAGAAATAAAATAAATGGTATAATCATGAGCTTGTTATATTGGTTAGTTTATCTAGCGGTTGATAAACTAACCCAAGACCTAGGGGAGAAACACCTTGAACCTTGTGGGTTCGTGTTTACAGCTTTCCACTTGTCCACCTTTATATCTCCTTGGATTGGTTTCACCTTGTCTCCTGACTTGAGCCACCTCCACTAGCTTGGGAGATCCATCCATTACATATGCATTTATCTCACATGCAGGTGAGGGGTAAAAAGTGGTTTTTACATAAAAGAATCCTTGGGCGCGTAGGCCCTACATATTAATGAGGAGATGGCTCGCAGGCCAACAAATTTATTTTAAATAAATTAATTAAAAGAAACCATTCACATAAAAAGGTCTCGGTCTAGCTCATGATCATCCATACATGCAACGATATTTATGCATAAATAAAACTAGCATTCAATTATTTAATCGTTCTTGTTTAAGATAAATCACGCTCGAATTAATTAATTATCTTTAACTAATCAATCCTTTTATCTTAAACCCTTTTCTGAATTTCCTTGATATTCTCATCCATCGTAATTTTAAATAAATAAATTCATTTAAAATTATCCTTGTACGTAACTTGTACCTTGGAGGCAACCTGGTGAATTCTCGTTCATTGCATAATTTGAACGAGTACACGGCGTGTAGTTCCGACTACACAGCGTGTACTTTTGTTCACCGTCTATTCGAAGTACATGCCCGGGGACATGGTGTGTTAATTTACTTCAGAAATTTTCAGAGTACACGGCGTGTTCAGTGGGACACATGTTGTGTAGTTTCCGTGTTACACGGTTTTCAGCCAGGCAAGCCGTGTACGAGGTACACGGTCCAACCCTAACCCGAAGGGACTACACACCGTGTTCATTGGACCACACGGGGTGTAATCCGGAAACCATGTGCCATCTATTCCTAGTCAACACATGGTGTCATTAATGACTTAGATAGGATCCAATACATGGCCTAATTTGGTGGATTAATCTGATGCATGAATCTAGACTACACGGTGTGTACTTCGGAATACGCGTAGTGTATTCTGGTGTTATACGGAAAGAAATTCTTGTCTCCTATGGATGAGTTACTATATTTTATTTTAATCAAAATTAAAAGAAAAATTTGTTTCTGTGAGGTGAACGAGAAACGATGGAGGAGGAACAGATCTCGAGATTCATATTTCCAAAATGATTAAACTTGAATTGAAGCAACTAAATTATTAAATGCGTAAAACATCAACGAAAAACTAAATAATTATAATCAATGATATGACCTCCCTCTGATACCACTTGTAGGTTCTGGGCACAGCCGAAGCGCGTTGGTGGGTTTTCCTAACTTTAATTTTAGCCTTAGATAACGTTCAAACCGAGATCCGTCATGATATAAAATGCCAGATCTTCAGAATAGAACAAAGAACGAAAAACAAAAGAGGGAATCTCAAAATCATAGAGATACGATCATCATATTTTGGTTATAATTAATTTAATTAATTCACAAGAATTACCTTGGTGGAATTATTTCTTTGTTGATGTGTCCGGTAATGATTTGGTGATTCATCGTTGCGTTGTATAATCCAAGTGTAGGATTCCTCTAGTGGTGATCCACACGTGTTCCACGTATCTCCAGATGTCGCCGAAGGAATCTCCAGGTGCTAGCGCGGAAGAACCTTCACTTGCGATGTCCACCTTTGATCGCTTTGATCTCTCGATCTTGAGAACGTTCTTGGAGGAAGGAGTTCCTTCGGGCTTGAAATAATTATTCAGAATTTTTGTGCACAATGATTCTCTTGTGGAAAAGTGTTGGGGTTGTAAGGATATTTATAATCGGGTTTGAGGTTATAGAGTTATGAAAATAAATAAACGCGTTACGCATTTTATTTATTTCATTAACTCTTATTGAAAACCCCCATGTCGAATGATTAATTCCTTGACATGCGCCAATACTGATTATAATAAATATCACAATAATGATATTATTTCCTCAAAATCCCGACTTGAAAAACTACACGGCATGTAATCATTAATACACGGCGTATAATCATTTTACATAAAACTACATGATGTGTATATTAAATATACACGGCGTTTACTTTTATTTTCCACTTTTCTTTATTTCCTCCACCACATTTATTAGACCTTGAGTAATGGCTATTTATTTCTTAAATAAATATAACTGCATCACTCACTAATAAATATTATTTCGTCCACAGTATATTCTCTTGAATAAATAGTGTCTAAATAAATGCAATCAGGTATCCTTAAATAATTATTAAACCACGGTCAAGAATAATATTTATTTAACTTATTAAATTACTATTTAACTGAGATACATGGACACACTTAGTGTGTGACTCTCTAGGCCTCTTTCTTAGTGGCATTAGGCGGAGCCTGTCTAAAGTCCACGGTTAGTGTCTAGCAACATGCTAAGGCACCCATAGAGAAATAATTTAATGTCGCAATGATGTGTCACCTCATAAGAATACTTACCGTGTAATATAATCTCTTTGCCTTGATATCTCTAATCAAGAAGGTTGCATGCTAGTTCCATCAACCCATGTGCTCGATTATTCTTTCTTTGACTTTCCAGAATCGAACTCGCCCATACCTTTCCATGGACATGGATTTATTTAGGCTATATCAATTCCATCAAAGGGCCTGAGATATCTACTTCCATTATGGAACAGAAGGGACAAATCCTTTATCACATTATCTATTAATGCAGTATTACTCGTGACGCACCCAACGTATCCTACCTCACTGCGAACAGTGTGTCATCACAGTTTTCGTCAATACATCTAAGTGTGAGAGTTTTAATATCCATTAATAATAATCTTAAAGTCTAAGGATCAATACACACGTCTGCAGATAGGAACATCCAATGACACTATGAAATGTGGATTTCCTACTGGCGGGTCTCGTTCTCATAATATCATCCTGGATATTACCAAGGGCGCACACCATGAGATGGTGCCTCAAAGTTTTATGAGTCCTCACCCCTAATGGCTTGTATTATTTTTGTCCCTAAAATAATATCATTCATCCATAGAACACATATTCAAGAACAGTGTTATGGCACTTCTGGGTTCTCATCATAGTAGGGATCCGCTATGACCCTTTAATGCAACAGCTATCCTTAGGAAATTATCACATGCATTGTCACGCATAAGAACAATCAAGATGTGATAAGGCTTTTATTAATGAATAAAGTACAAAGTAGTTGGTTCTAGGCCACCAACTCCAACAACAACAAATTATCACCTTAGGGCACAAAGTGTATCTTTATAGGGTATCCCAAAGAAACAAAGGGATACTGCATGTACAACCCCTCAGACAAGAAAGTTATTTTTTTCCAAACAATCCATCTTTCTTGAGAGGGGTCACATCCTTAAAAAGGATAGTGGGAGAAAGATTGAATTTAATGAATTTGATGCTCAAGATACATAAGAGTAGGTATAGAAACAGATTACACTGGTTCCCATGGAATAAGTAGTTCATGAAACACAAGTACTGTGTAGGAGTATAAGAGAGGCAAGAGAACCAAAGAGATATGGTTTTCTAGTCACTAAGTATGGTGACTCATTATTGGTTGAAAATGATGAACCTCTATCCTACAAGAAGGTAGTAGATAGATCAAAAATTATAAGATGGTAAGAATCCATGAATTTTAAAATGAATTCCATGTATCAGAACAAAGTTTGGGTTCTAGTTTATGTTCCAGTTGATGTAAATCTTGTTGGATGCAAATGGGTATTCAAGAGGTAAATGGACATGTAAGGTAAATTAAATATCTATAAATCAAGGCTAGTAACTAAATGGTTTAAAAACATCAAGGAATTTACTATGATGAAATTTTTTCCCTAGTTTCCATGTTTAAATCCATCAAAATTATACATTCTATAGAATCTTACCATGACTATGAGATTTGGAACATGGATATAAAAAGTGCATTCCTTAATGGGAACCTTCAGGAAGATGTCTATATGACACAACCAGAAGGTTTTGTAAGGTGATTCAAAAATAATTTTTAAGTTATAGAGATCCATTTATAGATTAAAGAATACATCCATGTCATGGAAAATTTGATTCAATAAATCCATAAAATAATTTGGTTTCATTAAGAATAAATGTGATCTATGTGTTTATAAGAAGTTTAATGGGAATACGTTCGTTATCCTAGTAGTGTATGATGATGAAATAAAACTTATTAGAAATGATATAACAGTCTTAAAACATGTTAAGGACTAGTTAAATGGGTGTATCTCCATGAAGGACTTAGGTAAAGTAACCTATATTCTAGGGATCAAGATCATTCGTGATAAATACAAGAGGCTTCTTGGACAAATTAAAAGTATATATGTTGACCAGATACTAAAGAGATTTACTATGGTACAATCTAATAGGGGATTAGTTTTAGTGTCACATGGTTTACATATTTCTAAGAAAATGTGTCATAAGACACAGCATGAGAAAGATATAATGAGTAAGATATCATATGCTTCAGTGATAGGATCAATCATTTATGTCAAGCTATGTACTGGACTTGATGTTGCCTATGCGTTGAGCATGGTAGGCAGATATCAAGAAGATCCGAGAGAACAGAATTGGTCTATTGTTTAAGGTTGTACTTAAGTATCTGAGAAGAACTAAGGATATGTTCCTAGCGTATGGAGTAGACAAGGATCTGGTCATCATGGGTTATACTGATTCTATTTTTTAGATAGATCGGAATGATTTGAAGTCATAGTTAGGATATTTTTTTTGTCTCAACGGAGGAGCAATGAGCTGAAAGAGTTCAAAATAGCTTGTTGTCGCTGATTTTATAGTGGATTCCGAGTATATAGAATCTTATGATGCATCCAAGGAATCCATTTAGATTTAGAACTTTGTCCAAGAGCTTGATGTGGTACCTAGTAGTAAATATCATAACACATTGTATTGTTATAATACTATAGCAGTGGATCTTGAAAAAGAGTCAAGGTCACACTAACCTACAAAACCCATACTATGGAAGTATCACCTATTGAAGGATTTTTATCAAAGGGGTGAAGTTACAATAGGAAGAGTAGCCATGAGAGATAATGTAGTGGTCCCCTTGACTAAAGGTTTATCTCAAAAGAATCATGTGTATCATGGGAGAGCTAGCGGATGGAAGGTTATTAGCAGTTGGCTCTAGTGTAAGTAGAAGTCTGTTAGAGTTGTTTCTTAGAACCAAATTCTATGTAATTTATGATAACATGTATCTATTTTTTTATTTTTAATAAACTTATTATTACATCATTATTGTTCTTCTACATAACATAGTATGTGATAATGTCCCTAGAGTAGTTGTCTCACTAAAAGGTCATAGCAGTTCCCTGCTATGATGAGAACTCGAAAGTGCTATGACACTATTCATAAATATATGTTATATAGACATATGATATCATTTTAGGGACACAAATGATATATAATATCAAGGTTGGAGACTCATAGGACTTCGAGGAACCTTCTCATGGTGTACGCCCTTGGTAATATCCAGTAGGATATTATGAGAACGGAACCCGCTAGTAAGAAATACACATTTATACGTGTCATTGGATTTTTCAATATGCGTGCATGAGTATTGGTACTTATACTTTAAGATTATTATTAATGATTATTATGAGTCTCTTACTTTGATGTATTGATGAAAAATCAGACGATAGATGTTCATGGCGAGGTAGGATACATTGGGTGTGTCATGAGTAATATCACATTAATGAATAATGTAGGAAAGGATTTATCCCTTATATTCTTTAATATAATTTAATATCTCAGGCCCTTTTATAGAAATGATATAGATTAAATAAATCCATGGACATGGTGTTCTATATGCAAGTTTCATTTCCGTAAATTCAAATAAAGAGACATCGAGCACATGGGTTAATGGAATTGGTGTAACGACCCAAACTTTTATAAATGAAATTTATCCCTTCTTGTAGTAATGTCATAATCACATAAAATTACATTAGGAAACACAATATCTCATAATGATTAAATGAACTACTATGTGGCCTTTAAATATAAATTTTCCACTTCAGTGTTTTAAATTTTGAAAATCTAACATACACGGTTGTGATCAGTAATATGTTTGGAGTCTGATATGACAAACTTATTTTTTGGAGAATAGTAACATACCCTTATGAATATTAATGTTACCCTTATGAATATTAATATGACTCTTATGAATAATAAATCTTCTTAGTGAATAGTAACATTACCAATGATAGTATAAAAAAATTATCCATCCTATAAGTGACAATGTGATATAATTACATTATAGTGTTAGTATTTTTATAATTCATGAATATTTAATGATTAATTTAATTATTTTAAATAAAATTTATTTTTATAAAATGTATTAATAAACTATTATTTAGATGTCTTATGATTATATGATAATTTTACGAGACCTTAATTAATTTTTCAAAGTGTTAGAAAAGCAATTTTAATTTTAAAATTTGTATTTTTCAAGTAAATTGTGGTTTTAATTAAAAATTAAATTACTCATATTTATAAAATAATTTTAATAAAATTAAGTTTATTTTTTAATTATACATGTTGAAAAATGGTTTGGGTGAATTTTTGATATTTTTCTGAAATACATGAATTTTTGGTGAATAGTGAAATTTGATAATTTACAAAATATGCCAAATAAATGAATTTCTGCATCATGTTTGAGTCATGGATGATTTAAATTACCAATGGTTAAAACTCACATGAACTTATTACTATTTTTAGTTACAATAAATCCTCACTATTTCTTTTCTAGTGGAGAAATAATAAATTAATGAATATAATACTGAGAAACCCCTCTCCCCTCCACTATAAATACCACCCCTCACAACCTCATTTCCTCACACCTCTCAAGCCTTGTTCCTACTCTAATTTTTTCTCAATAATTTTCCTAAGATCCTCCACCAATTACATCAGACCTTGGTCTCATAAATATTCCAAAACCTCTCCCCTAAAGAGGCTCTCAAAGAAGATATATTCAAGAGGTAATTTCTCTCTCTCTTTTCTTTCAAATTCCTTTCAAATTTCATTTATTTTATTCTATTATCCTCAAATTATCTTATCAATATGTCATGATAAATCTATTATTATTGATATACTGGTATTATATCATGTTAATGGAATATTATTCATCATACTCCTCCATCTCTCTCTTTGTTTATAAAAATAAAATTGTTTCTCGTGATGTGTTAATTTACCTACATCATGGGCGATGCACTTCCATTTTCCTTAAAATCCTTCAAGGATATTAATAAAACCATTAAATGGTTGAAAAAATATTTTAATATTTATATTTCAACCCTTTTATGTTCTGAAAAAAACTTTTATACATAATACAAAATGATAAACCAAAGCATGTTCGTAGTGATCCAAAAACCGCCCAAATTAACCTAAAATGATAATCATTAAATTTTAACTAATGATTCATCCACATGGTATGTAAAAAATTCATTATAAGATCATTTAAAATTATGTAATATCATTAATAACATGTAATAGAAATTTTTTGTGTTTATCAATGTTTAGTATGAACTTTCATTCATGTGTATAAGTGAACCGTTCATGAAAACTAAGAAAAAGAACACTCCCGAACAATGAATTTAAACTCTATAACTCATACAAAGGCCAATAAAAGAACTTAATAACACCATAACTAATCATATTCATGTATAAAAGGTTTTTTAATTGTTAATTGATTAATCTAATGTGATTATACAAGACATTAAAGTGAAGAAATCATTTTTATACAAGGTAAGGGGGATTTTCAAACCCAAATTTCTTTCTTTAGGTTTTTCTTTCTTTCACACCATTTTTAGTATGAATTTTCCTTAAAAATAATTTATTCATCATTATCTTAAATTTTTGGATATATACATGTTTTCCACTAGAGTTTATTTCAAACATAATGTTTTCCAAAAGAACTCTTCTTTCAAAAACACACCCTTTACTTCTCACTCAATGTTGATGGTCCTTTTATCAAGTATGTTATTCCCTCTTTCATTTGGGAACCAAAAGTTTATGAATTTATTCTTTATGAAGTTAAACTCATTATTTTACATGGGTTTTTTTATGTTCAATATTGACATATGTTTTATGTGTCATGCATGATAAAGTAAATGTTATGATGTGACGGGTGTGATGGAAATTATATAGCACAATGAAAATGTTATGATGTGACAGGTGAGCCCGAAATTACATAACACTCCAATGCATTGGGTAATATGAAGAACCTCATGAGTAAAGTTAATTATTCATGAACATGATGCTATAATTGTTCACAACTATGTGTGGTATTATACCACTAATATATGATGTTTCATTTTTATGCTTTTCCACATTCTGAGTCTTTTCTTAATGCTTCCTCTCATTATTATGATCCTATGCCAATTTTATGAAGATAATGATTATTATCACCCCATTTTATATTCGTTCAGGTTCTTATCTATCCTCTTAATGGGATTTTAGCTCACCCCTTTTTTGATGTATATCCTCAGGTGACTACTTGTACTAAGGAGAATTCAATATCCAATAAGAAGCTAGAGAATAAGGAATTAAATAAATGTTTATGTATTATGTTGTAAAAGTTATGTATGGTTATAGTTTTCCCGAGACACTAAATCTTTAGATTCTCGTGGCGTAATGTTTTTATATTGTATCATTAAAATGATGTATAATTAATGTAAGAAATTCAGGGTCGCTATAGTTGGTATCAGAGTCATGGTTTAGTTAATTTGGGAATTAGGATTAGAGAACCTTAATGAAAACCCTATCATGAGACTAAGTATATTTAAGCACAAAAGAAGTTTTTCTAAACATAGGGATCCCATAAGATATGCTTTTAGTGATAATTGCATAAAGAAATAAATTATTTATTCATAACTTGTTGACTTATGTTTTCTTATAACCTTTTCTATTTTAGGAAATGGTGGGAACCAGGAGAAACTAGGCCAACAACTCTTGCAAGGGACAATGCAGTGATTGCCCAAATTACACCCCCAATGCTTTAGGAGGTGGAGTTAAAAACTTCATGGCGATGCTTACCCAGCTGTCTCGAGTTATGAATAACAAACTGAATAATGTGGAACGTCCCCCTTAACCTAAGAGGGAGAAACTGGTTGTCTAGTTTTTTATTCCGCAACAACCATCAATGTTTAGTGGATCTTCTGATCCACTAGTAAAGGAACAGTGGGTCAACTCAATGGAGAAGATTTTTTCTGTTCTTCACTGTTATGAGACAGAGAAGGTGAATCTAATCTTTTATCCTATTTATGGAGAGGCCAACTAATGGTGGGATTTGATTAATAATACCAAGCCAAGAGACAAAATTGAAGATATGGAGTGGTAATACTTTAAGATAATGTTTCTTAACAAGTATTTCCCATAAACTCTTCATAAAAATATGGAGAGATAATTCATATTTCTAAATAAAAAGGATGGATAATTTTTCACGGACTATGAAGTGAATTTCACAAGGCTTGAAAGGTATTCTTTGTGATTTGTTATCAACAATGATAGATAAATTGATAGATTATTTAGTGGATTAAAACCACACCTTTGTAAGGGTCTTGCAATTTGAGACTTTGGGAGTTACAAAGAAGTTGTTCGATGTGATCTCAAAGTGGAGATGGAGTTTGGAGAATGTTCCCAAGGTTATGGTGATAAGAAATGAAAGATGGATTTTCATGCCAGAGGATCTAATGAGAAAGGTGGAAAGAAAACTCAACCAACCACATGTCAAAAATGTGGGAAGAAGCATCATGGGAATTTCCGCAAAGGGATGGAGAAATGCTTCAAGTGTGGGAGAGAAATCCACCAAGCTCAAGAGTATCAAAAAGACATAATAAGGAAAGAGAATTTGGTGGAGGAAAAGAGAGCACCACCCGTGGTCAAATTCTAAAATTTTAGGGAGAAAGTTAACTATGAAAGATAGTTCACTAAACCATGAGCCCTCGAGGGTAATGATCGCACCGCAATTCAATGTTTCATTTTCACCCTTACACCACTATGTTAAACTAGTTTTGTATTGAAAATTATAAAATAAAATAAAATTCACTTCATGTTTGATTCCATTATTTTTTTTATCACTGTTAAAAAGTTCAATGTTACTTTTTTAATAATTTCATTGAATGTGGAGGTGATTTGGAGGGCCCGTGATAAAGTCCAAGAAAAATGGGCCAAGCTACGCAGGATCCAAGCACACCAGTTTACTAAACTATATACTTTTACTTAACCGTTCATCCAACAGATCTGAAATTTTATTTTTATAGTCCAAAATTCATTGTGCTACATTTCATATTAAGGAACCCAAGCCTCATTCGTCCATCTGGTGGCCCAACCAACCTGATCTGTCCAGAACACTGAATCTGAATGAAGTCAAAAGTGGTGTGTTGTGATATGTCCATATATCAGGATCTAGTTTTCATAATGGTGCCACAATTTTAGTGGAGATATTCAGTAGGTGGTACAATATGTTTATAGTTTTTTCAAAATCAATATTTTACTTTATATTTTCCTAAACCCATGGTCCAAGTGGTTTTACACAATTTGTGTGCCCAAAACCACCTTACACTTTGCCTATAAAATGGAAGCTTGGGCTCCTCATTTTGAAGTTTAAAAAGGAATAAAATATCTGTAACGCCCCGACCCCAGCTACCCAGAGCCGGTGCGTTACTTCGTAACATTGTCATGATCACAAAAGATCAAGTCTCGAAAGACCGATTAGTTTAGTAGCCTTGGAAACACTAGATACATTCATAAGTCTTACATTACATCATAAGGTGAAAAACTACAATAACAAAGTCTCCATAGTCCACACTCATATCCTCTTCTGACTATCCCTGCAGGTCATTCATAAAATACTTCTTCACATCCTAGAAAATATTAAAACATTGAAAGGGGTGAGCTCAGATGCTCAGTAAGGATAACAATATTGCGGAAGCTTTCATAAATAAACATAAAAATTTAAGGCAATGTATAACTAAAACAAAAGCCTTTTAAAGTTGAACATCAACATAATATGGCAAAATTAAAATGAGATAATACCATTCACTTCTTCACGTGGATATTCTACTGGACGAATAATCACATGAAATATCAATAACCACTTTCATAGTGAGGGAATGTATAATGCCGGACATTCTGAAACATTTTGTCAAGGCCTCGGCCAAGATGTCTAAAATGATTATGGCCTCGGCCAAAACCATAAATCAAATTGGGAAAGGGCCTCGGCCAATTCCACGTCTAGTTGTCTCATGAGACCTGCCGATGCATCGAGGAGCTATAGCGGGCTCCACCCGTCACTTATTAAGTCCAATACATTCCTCATATGAACAGGTTTAAACATCTCATAAACCATAACATAATTGTATCACATAAAACATGCATAAAGGAAACATAACATTTTCACATTTCAATCAAAAGATATCAATAAAACACATTAATATAATAAAAACTCTTTCAAAACCATTTTCAATACCAAAATTAAAGAAAAGTATAACATGGTATTTATTTTTCATTACAAAAAAGGGTATGGTTTGTAGAGGAAGCTGAAACTCAAATAGTGGTCACGATAGCGGAGAAGTCATTGTCGCCGCATACGTACGACAAAAACATTCCCTTTTGTCATTTAGTAAACGCTTCGTATAAAAAATATTCCTTTTGAATAAACATAAAAGTCAAAGTGGTTTATACACCGTATAAAAGAAATTTGTGTATAAAACCAAATATGCCTCAATGAAAGGAGATTGAGACGAAGTCCTTACAAAGATAATTTTTAAAATAAAATAGATATATTATGTGTATTTACTATAGTTACACATAAAGAAAGTAAAAATACAAAATAAGACATAATAATATCATGACATAATTTGAAAGTAGGAGATTAACCCAAAGAATGGAAGTTGGGTTAAGAAGTTCCCTTACCTCGTGTCTGACTTGACTCAACCATTCTTTAAACTCCTGAATAATAAACTAGAGTTAATATATACCTTATTAAGAACCATTTTCAATTTCATTATCCTTTTTATATCACTTATTACAATGATATGAACATTATGTAATTATTTAAGTTAATAACGGTCGTTTTGTCGATGTTTGGTACTTGAGTCAACAATAAACTTCTTATAATTACAAGTTGTTTATGTGGTAGAATATCCATTATCTCCAGAATTATATTCATGATTTAGATGTCATATATATCATATATATCCAGTATATACATTCATTTATAATATTACGTAACATTTAGAGGTAAGAAATGAAATGCACCGTTCATGGAGACGGTAAGCCGTACGTACGCATGAACGCTACTTTCATTTCTATTTCATATTTAATGGAATGAAATCATAATGATATAAAGGTATAATATAGTTCCAGTATAATATCATATATAATATCATTTACTCCATCCTTTATACATCCCACATATGGCATTAACGATTCACATCACTTTGAGGGGGCGGTAGTCCGCACTTCCTAAAATGAAATTATCGCGTTTACCCATAATGGAAATCATAAAGTATGCCATAAATGAGAAATACAGAAGCATAAGGAAAACATAAACATATTATATATCATATATAAATATAGTTACATCTTAATGGCCACCTTTGAAGGTGTTATATGAGTGTTGAACAATCATCGTTTCGTGAGGCAGAAATTCTCCATCCACAGAAACCGTATGTTCTTTAACCATTAGATGTAGGTGTGTGTAAGTGTAGCTAGAATACTTATTATAAAAACATCCTAGTATATTGAGGATACTTGTGTTGTTACAAAAGAAATGAATAAAAAGATTTTAGGGGGTTGGAGAAGAAAAATAAAACAAAACAACATTAGAGAAGACATTACCTCAAAATCGGGTAACTCTTTTTGATTTGAGCCAAAGGCTTCCTTGGGAAGAGTTCTTCCCAAAGTGAGGCTTCTAGGAGTAAGAGGGGAAAGTTGGGAGAGTATTTGGGCAGATTTTGGCCGAGCCAAATGGCTTGAAGGTGTGAATAAGGTGGGAGAGGTGGGGGCCTTTTATAAGTGGAGAGGATGGGCTCTTTTGGAAAGATTGAAATGTTACATTATTACAAAATGATTTTCGGATTCTAAAGGTCCCACACTTATATAATTCGTGGATAAGGTGATAAGGGTTCAAAATATACCCATCCAATAGTATTTGGAAAAGTGTAAGCCTTGGATTTTACATTATCTTTTCATTTTATTAAAATCGTTAAATAATGAGGTCATCGTTGCATCATAATGATGTCATAAATAATTTAATTTATTTAATGTCTAAAAATTATAAAAAAAATACTATGATGTAGGAAATATTTTTAGCTTTCTAATGGATATTTATAGTCAAAATGTGGACTTGTGTAACCCCACTTAAAAACTGTTTTAGTAAAACAACTCATGTTTGTGTCAATTTAATTTTAACATTAAATAAATATATATTAATGTCATTTTCCAACTAAAGTGGCTCCATGGGGTCCCCAAGTTGACCCATGGGTTGTCTTGGTCGGCCATGACTCATCCAATAGGAGTAGGACAAGTGTCAAGCTCATATCATATTATTAAAACATTGTTTTTACCTTAAACTACACTAATTACCTCTAATCGCGATTAAGAACTTAAAAGTTACTATTCACCAAAAAATTATTTTAATCTCATTGAACCACATTTTTCTTCTTAATGACAACCATGTATGTCGGATTTTTGAAAATCAAATCACAGAAGTGGTAATATTTCATTTAAACGAAAAATCAGTTATTTAACTACCACTTAGTGGTTTCACTATTCATCAAAAATTGAAGTTTTTCAGAACAATGCCAAAATTTCACCCTAAGATATAATTGATATTCCGAATTCAAAAATGATGTCTATTTTAAAAAATTCCAAACATATAAGTTGCATTAATTAATTTTATAATTAATTCCTGTTGTCACAACAAATAGCGTGTTTTTAAGAAACAATTTATATCAAAAGATTGGCAATTGTTTATGTCCAATTTCAATGTTAAATTAATTCTAATGACCGCCATTGGATAAAATGGTAAAAATATATTCTAATTATACTTTAAAACCACTAAATAGTATAATTTATCACAATAAATTATTTTGATTAAAAAAGTTTTTAAGTATTTTTCACTATTCATAAAAAAAATTGGAAGTTCTCAGAAAGTTACAAAAAATTCAAATTTGGATAATTTCGATATTACGAATACAAAAATGAAGTCCATTTTGCAATATAAAATTTCTATAATTTTAAAAAGTGTTTATTACTATTCATAACGGCTACTTTGATTAGTCGCGGTGTTTTAGAACTCGAAGTTGCGTACAATGCAAGCTATTGCATTATTGAATGAGAAGCGTATCGTGGAAGCTCGGGGTGTTACATTCTCCCCTCCTTCAATAAATTGCGTCCTCGCAATTTGAAATTTTTCTTTAAAAATAAAAGGTTGAAAAGAGAAAATACCTTTGAGGAAAACCCACATCGGAAATAAGGTTAATAAATATATAACATTAAAAGAAAGCAAGATAAGTACAAAGGTCACCCGATATAGCCCATTCTAGGATTCTATGAAAATATGGATATGGAGGAGAAACAAACCATCAAGGTCTGATGGAGAGTTATAGAAAACAGGATTAGGAGAAATTTTAACTACAAGAAAATCACAAACTTGTGATTGGTTAAACGGTCATTGAATCCCCAGTTGGAAAAGTTAACCGACAACATTTTTGTTTTAAGTTACCTTTTATAATGTTGAGGAATTTATTTAGGAGATTTACTAAGAACATAAGGTAATATACATACTTGTTATGTATACTTTCATTCATTATTAAATTTTTACCACAAACCCAACTTTTACTCCAAATGGTAACAGAACTCAAAAATATTCTATTTATCCTAATTGTATAAGGTTCCAAATGTTAACACATACCATTTAGATTAGTAAAATTATTTTGTAATAACCAGGGACTTCCTGTAGGCTAGTGGTAGGAAATAAAGGCCTGTCGCACTTTGATTGTGGGTTCGATTCCTACAGCTTTGTCCGACGCGACGGGTTATGCCCCACCCTGTAGGTTGTCCTTTTCCTAAAACTATAGTATCATAATATTCCAAAAATAATCTTCATAAATTTTTTAACCATAAACAATACTATCCAAAGATCAACTTAATCCACTCCAACCTTAATAGTTATCCAAAATACCTCCGTCCAGACTTTCTCTAAAAGGTCTCTAAATTCCAAAATCAATTGTAACATCAGATTCCCCAAACAAAGAAAAGTTTCTCTTATTGTCACATACTAAAAATATGATTACCTTAATCATATTAAAACCTTACTGAAATCAAAAAGTACTACAGTACAATATTTATATATATCACATTATTCTTATAACCAGAATATAATCCTTGAGTCCAAAAGCACCAATACATTAATTATTCCGCTTCAACTGTAGTCACAGCATAAGATTGGCCTTGATCCCTTGGCCTTTTTTGAGGTAAGTTTCCTTGACGCTTAGGACATTAATTTGCATAATGCCCCATTTCCCTACAATTGTAGCATTCAACTTTGACAGCCTCTTTCTTTCCCTTGCAATCACGAGCCTGGTGACCCTTTTCTCCACATTTATAACAAACTCCCATTCCTTTTAGGCACGTACCAGGGTGATTCTTCCCACAATTATCACATAATGGAAAATCCTTCTTTCCCTTTTTCCCTTTATCTGTCTCTTGTTCCCCCGTTCTCTTCTTCTCTTGCTTTACTTTGTTGTCATAAGACTTAGAGAATTTCTTTTCTGTCTTGATAGCACACGAGACAATATCTTCGTATGATGAGAAGGATTGTGATACTAAAGCTCGACGGAGAAATTGTTGAGCAATGTATTGTTTTTAAACAAATCAAAATAATGTTTTTTAAAGGGGGAGATTATTTTAAATAATACTCTGTCTCTTTATGATGATTTTGATGCTCACAAATACCCTTAATTATTTACTAATTATTTCGTTGAGTATTTTGCAGGAATTTATTTTATATAACGAGATTTTATACTTAATTTATTCCGAGATCAATTTTAGCGCGTTCTGGAATCACTGTAGCGCGAGATCAATTTTAGCGCGTACTGGAATCACTGTTCATACCCTACGTTGATGAACGTAACGTATGGATGAAAAGTTTACTTTTTATGTTATTTTGAAATGTATGGTTAATGAACCTTACGTTGTTGAAAAGTATGGAAGAAGAACATTACGTTTGGAAGGAACCTTACGTTTTCGTTGTTGAAAAGTATGGAAGAGAAACCGTACGTTAGTTTTCAGTGTTGAGTTTGTTTCTCAAAAGTATGGATCATCAACCTTACTTTTATAATCAACCGTACGTTCTTTGGAGAGTTGAAGCAAGACAAAGTATGGATGATCAACCCTACGTTTGAATGCTGAAGAGAAAGTATGTATGTTCAACCTTACGTTCTGAACCTTACGTTCTGAACCTTACGTTTGTGAACCCTACGTTTGAATGCTGAAGAGAAAGTATGTATGTTCAACCTTACGTTCTGAACCTTACGTTCTGAACCTTACGTTTGTGAACCCTACGTTTGGAGCCACGTCATCAACCCTACGTTTGGCGTCGGGATATTTTTGACAGACGATATTTCCTTTTGAATTAGTCAATCAAGCGGATTATTAGGCGGATTTCGAGCTGATTCTTAAATACGACTTTGACTGAATCAAAGACGGTTTACAACGGATTAATGATTGATTTAAACGGAGCTTTTTATGCCGATTCTTCAGGGGAGTTACAACGGCTCTGTTATTTCATTTAATATCGCGAATCTAAAGGAGATTTTCATGGATCTATTTATGCGGAAGATTTTCTCATATTTGAATATATGTTCTATCTTGGAAACTTCGGAGATATATATATGCACAGGAAAGTGTGTGAAATAGAGAGTTATTGATCTTTTGACGAACAAGAAAACAGAGACTGTGTGAAAGCGTTCTTTTCTGGTGATCGAAAAGAAGCGTAAATCCTTTTTACCGAAGGAAGATTTTGATAGCAGATTCACGTGTTCTACATCGACTACCTGTTGTGAATCTACTGTTGCTGAAGTTGTGAAGTTTCTGGTAATATCTATTGCAACTGGATCGACTCAGAACTGTTTTGATTACGGATCTTTATTTTCTGAAGATGACGATCTATCTACTGTCAATTGCATTCTGTTGCAATTGTGAAGAACAACTGGAGAAGTGTTTCTTTATCGAAACCTTTTATTTTTGAGTGATCAGCTTCTCGTTCTAAGCTGTGTGGGTTCGTGTTTGAACCAGGAAGGCTGTGTGTGTGCCTGAGTCTTGTAAAGGTGTCAACTGCCTGTACTCAGTTGTGGACGGGTCTGTGGAAACGAGGACCAGATAGTGAAAATCGCCAAGCTCGTGGATTTGAGCGTTGGTGGAGTGGACTAGGGGCCTTCTATTCCCCGAACCACTATACATCCGTGTGTTCATGCTTTTACTTTTTCCGCTGCATATTTAATCGTGCAAAAGCATAGTGAACAGAATTTGTCTAAATTGAAGAGATTGTAATAATTTGAAAAAGACACAATTCACCCCCCTCTTGTGTATAATCCGTAGATTCAGATCCAACAATTGGTATCAGAGGAGGAGCTTCTTATTTCTAAAGTCCTATCAAGCTAGAAGTATTTAAAGATTATACATAGTGTATCATGGCTGATATGAGAGAGGGAATGTCAATGGTCAGAGCACCTTACTTTAATGGAGATAATTATGGCTGCTGGAAATCACGTATGATTATTTATCTGAAAAATCTTGGTTACAGAGTCTATTCAAAGATTCTGACTCCCTATGAAATTCCTGAAAATCCCGATACATGGAGTGCTGCTACAGAGGCTGAGTATGACATAAATTCAAAAGCTATGAATGCAATCATCTGTGGTCTAGGACCAGACGAATTTAACAGAGTATCTCAATGCCCGACTGCATATGAAATGTGGCAAACAATAGCTGTTGCTTATGAAGGAACAGATAATGTAAGACAGATGAGATATGCAACTGCTAAGTTAAAATTCGATACTTTCAGAATGATTGAAGGAGAGAGCATCACTCAGATGAATGGAAGATTGACAGAAATTGTCAATAATATAACAGCTCTAGGAGAACCAATCAAGCAGGCTGATCAAGCGTTGAAGGTACTGAGAGTACTTCCTACTCGATGGAATGGAATCTCTGCAGCAATCAGACAATCAACTTCTGTTAAAGATCTAACTATGAGAGAACTGATTGGTACACTGATGATGTACGAAGCTGAAATGCAAGATGAGGTAAATGAGCATAAAGTCTACATAAAAAGGGAAAATACTGCTTTGAAAGTGACTTCTCAACAAAAGGATAGAAAGATGAAGAACAAAGAAGTGAGTGCTAAATCAGAAAGCTCTGATTCTTCAAATTCGGATGAAGAACTGGCACAGCTAGCCAGAAAATTCAGAAAGTTTTATAGTAAGAAGAAAGACTTCAAGAAATCCTTTAAAAAGGATAGCAAGGAAGTGAGATGTTATGAATGCAAAAAGATGGGACATATCAGACCTGATTTCCCAAAATTGAAAGATGCAAAGAAGAAGAAATTCTTCAAAAGAGATGATTATGAGCAGAAAGACAAGAAAGCTATGAAAGCTACTTGGAGTGTTTCTGAAGACTCAAGTAATTCTTCTGAATCATGCTCAGAGAAGGAGGAAGCCAATGTAAAAGCAAATATGTGTTTCATGGCTGAAACTGATGAGGTACACTCATACTATTCCTCTGACTCAAATAATGAATCAAACTCTGAAACAAGCCTCTCAAATAAAAAACTTGCAGCTTACTGCAATATGCTTGAAGAAAGGTATGACTCATTATTTAATAAATATAAATCTATAAAGAACTTGTACAAAGCTATTTCAGATGAGAGAAATACTTTGCTAAAACAACATAAGGAATTAATTGACAAATACAATTCTGCTGAATCAAATAAAATTAATTTTGAATCAAAAATAAAAACTCTACAGGATGAAGTAGAATCTTATAAAACGGCTGCATTAATTTTTACAAAAGGAGAAAACACCTTAAATGAGATACTTGGAAAAACTGTAATTAAAAAGGAAAGGTTTGGAATTGGAAGTAAAGGAGAAAAACCTAAGTTATACAAAAATTATTTTGTTCCTAGCACTAAACAGGTTATTTGTAACTACTATGGAACAAGAGGTCATATGGCTAAAAACTGTTTTCTAAGACAACCTCAGATATGTGGAATTAAGAAAGCTTATATTTCCAACGATCTATATGATTCAATCAATTTTAAGAAAACAAAGCAAATCTGGATACCCAGATCACTGCTTGCTAACACTCCTGGACCCAACAAAATATGGGTACCAAAGCAATTTGTTTGAATGTCTTTGCAGGTAGCAGGTCACCAAAGAAAGAAAGAAATATGGTATATGGACAGTGGCTGCTCAAGACACATGAGTGGAACTTCAGCTAATTTCTCTTCTCTTACTCGAAAGGAAGGAGGACTTGTCACCTTTGGTGACAATGCCAAAGGAAAGATAATTGGTATTGGAACAGTTTGAGATCCAGAGACAGTCTCAATCAACAAAGTACTTTATGTACAAGGGTTAAAACACAATCTGATAAGTATCTCTCAACTCTGTGATGATGGATACACTGTTGATTTTACTAATAATAGTTGTACTGTTTCTAAAGATAAACTGTTTAAGTTTAGAGCACCCAGAACTGATAATGTTTATACTTTGGATTTGTATTCCTTGTGTAAACAACAAGTAAACTGCTTAACTGCTAATATAAGTGAATCCTGGATCTTGCATAGAAGACTTGGTCATTGCAATATATATGCTTTACATAAATTATCTAAGAAACATCTAGTTTCTGATTTGCCTAGTCTCAAATTTGAAAATGACAGATTCTGTGATGCATGTCAGCTTGGCAAGCAACACAAATCATCATTCAAATCTGTTAATAAAGTTGCTACAACTAAACCTCTAGAACTTATCCATATGGATTTGTTTGGACCTTCAAGAGTAGCAAGTTTAGCTGGTAAATTATATGTTTATGTATTAGTTGATGATTATTCTAGATTTACTTGGATTTTCTTTTTGAAATTTAAAAGTGAAGCTTTTAGTTTATTTGAAGGTTTTTGTAAATCTATTCAAAATGAAAAAGGTTTTAATATAATCTCATTGAGAAGTGATCATGGTGGAGAATTTGAGAACCAGGAATTTAGTTCCTTTTGCTCAAACATGGGTATTAAACACACCTTCTCTGCTCCAAGAACACCTCAACAAAATGGGATTGTAGAAAGAAGAAATAGAACTATTCAAGAAATGGCTAGAACTATGTTAAATGAATATAGCCTACCTATATATTTCTGGGCAGAAGCTGTTAATACAGCTTGTTATATAATGAATACAATTTTAATAAGACCTATTTTGAAAAAGACACCCTATGAACTATGGAATAACAGAAAACCTAAAGTAAATTACTTTAAAGTTTTTGGATGCAAGGTTTACATCCTGAATACCAAAGATAATCTTGGTAAATTTGATCCAAAATCTGATAAAGGTATTTTCTTAGGATATTCTGCAACCTCCAAAGCTTATAGAGTCTATAATAAAAAGTCAAGGATTGTTGAAGAATCAGTTCATGTGAAATTTGATGAATCTGATCCTTTTGAGAAAAGGATAGAACAAATAGATGAACCTGATTCTAATGAAAACATGAGACCTGAGAATTTAAAGAATGATTTTGAAAATGATATAAAAGAAATTCAGTCCAGTTCAGAAGAACATGATACTGAAGAGCCCTTGAATGTAATGCCTAGACAGTCTAGAACCTTAAAGAATCACCCTTTAGAATCTGTGATAGGTGACTTAGAGACTGGTATTCAAACTAGAAGAAACTTTGGAAACATAGTTGAATTCTCTGCTTTTCTATCCCAACAAGAACCTAAGACCATAGAAGAAGCCTTAGATGATGAGAGCTGGGTAATAGCAATGCAAGATGAATTGAACCAGTTCAAGAGAAATAAGGTTTGGGAATTAGTTGAAAGACCACATGATTATCCAGTAATAGGAACTAAATGGGTCTTTAGTAATAAACAGGATGATCAAGGGATAATAACTAGAAATAAAGCAAGATTAGTAGCTAAAGGATATAATCAAGAAGAAGGAATAGATTATGATGAGACCTTTGCACCTGTAGCCAGGTTAGAAGCCATTAGAATCCTTTTAGCCTATGCATCTTATATGAATTTTAAATTATTTCAGATGGATGTTAAATCTGCCTTTTTAAATGGTTATTTAATGGAGGAAGTTTATGTTGAGAAACCTCCTGGTTTTGAAAATTCTCAAAAACCAGATTCTGTTTTCAAACTTACTAAAGCTCTTTATGGCCTTAAACAAGCACCAAGAGCTTGGTATGAAAGACTAAGTTCTTTTCTTTTGAAAAATGATTTTACTGTTGGACTAGCAGATCCAACACTCTTTAAGAAAACTGTGAAAAATAATGTTTTGTTGGTTCAAATTTATGTTGATGATGTAATTTTTGGATCGACCAATAAAATTCTTTGTCATGAATTTTCAGAATTAATGCAAAAAGAATTTGAAATGAGTATGATGGGAGAATTAAATTTCTTTTTGGGTCTTCAAATATTTCAAAAAGATTTTGGAAATGTTTTAAATCAATGCAAATACATTACTGATTTACTTAAGAAATTTGGACTTGAAAACAGCAAGACATTTACAACTCCTATGTGTACTAATATAAAACTTGATTTGGATGAAACTGGAAAATCAGTGGACAACAAGTTATATAGAGGTATGATTGGTAGTTTGTTATATCTTACTGCTAGTAGACCAGATATAATGTATTCAGTATGTCTTTGTGCTCGATTTCAATCAAATCCCAAAGAATCCCATTTAACTGCTGTTAAACGAATTTTTAGATATTTAAAAGGTATTATTTATCAATCTCTGCTTTATCCAAAAACCTCTGATTTTAATTTAATTTCATATTCAGATGCTGACTTTGGAAGCTGTAGATTAGATAGGAAGAGTACTTCAGGAACATGTCACTTTTTAGGAAAGTCTTTAGTATCATGGTCTAGTAAGAAACAACACTCAGTTGCCCTGTCAACAGCCGAGGCAGAATATGTGTCTGCAGGTAGTTGTTGTGCACAAGTGTTGTGGATGAAAAACACTCTTATGGACTTTGGATTAAATTTCAATAATACGCCTATTTTATGTGATAATACTAGTGCAATTAATATTTCAAAAAATCCTATTAGTCATTCTAGAACTAAGCACATTGATATAAGACATCACTTTTTAAGAGATCATGTGTTAAAAAAGGATATATTTTTAGAATTCGTAAATACAGAAAATCAATTAGCAGATATTTTTACTAAACCACTTCCCACGGCAAGGTTTGAATTTATTAAGGGGGAGTTAGGTTTATTTAATTTTAAATAGTTTTTTTTTTCTCTCTTTTTCTTATTCTGTTTTCGAATTCTGTTTAATTTTTTGTTTCCCGCTATAAGTAATTTTATTTTGTTTTAAATAAAAGTAATGATTAGTGATTACACGGGAATCAAGGCTGTCAGAACCGTTTCACCTTCTAACCTGTTTTCACCTTTTTCGGAAACCCTTTCGAAAACCTAAAACCGCACATCTGCTCCAAAACCCTTTTCTGAATCTTCAAACCCTAAACTTATGAACCTTCAGAAATCGTTGTTGAAATGGCAAAGACTAAGCGTCCAGATGAAGCCGAGAGCAGTGCTGCAAAGAAATCTAAAGTAGTTGGTCGGAAGATACTGCAAGGTAAAGTCATCGATTTAGAATGGCTGTTTGAAACTAATTTACTGTTGAAGCAAGCGCTATCGTTTCAAAGCCTTGAGCAAGCTTTTAATAGTGAAAACTCTGAGTTTCTATATGAGGCAGAAATGAGACATTTCTTTAGAACTGTTCAGTTTAGCCTTGGAGATACGGAGGACAGTTTGTTGGCTCAAATAGAGGATAAGGACTTTTCCATATCATCTGTAGAGATAAGTCAAATTCTTAACTGCCCTCATGAAGGAGTTTTTCATTTCGATTTACGGAATATTGGAGATTCTGTACATAAGTCTGAAGACATTATGTCTTTTCTGTTTGGAACCAAAGTGATAAAGAAGATGTTTATTAAAGATTTGGAGCCTGATCAGAAAATCTTAGTAAAGTTTGTTCAGACTGGTTTAGCACCAAGGATGGCTGAGATGGAGAAAATTCTGTACCCTGACATGTATATAATGTATCTTTTGATGAGTGATATTAAGTTTAATTTTCCTCGATTTATGATAAGATATCTGAGATACTGCTGTCAGAGTGAAGCAAGAATGACCTTTTTCCCATATGGAAGGTTCATTTCTTTGTTTCTATTTAAAAGAGGAATGATCAGATTGGTAAGTGTTGGGGTGAAATGTCACCACAGTAATGTTTTTAATGCTGGAACTTTGAGGAAAGTGGGATATTTCTGGAGCACAATTAAAGGAAAACTCTTACCTGTTGGAGCTGAGGAAGACTCGGAGAGTGCTCAGGCTCAACCTGCTAAGTCCAAAGAGGGACAAGCAGAATCAAGGATTAGTACAGTGGCAAGGAGAATTCGCTTTGAGATGGAGGAATTTGAGGAAGAGAGAAGTCAGGAAGGACTTCAATCTAGAAGGAAGAGGTCAATTGATGAAGAAATTATCTCTCCTGTCTTGAAATCTTCTGAACCTGTAATTTCTTATTCCTTTGTGAGAGAAGCTGTTGTGGAGCAGACTGCACCGATAGAGGAACCAGCAGCTCAACCGGAAATCCAAAAAGAACCTCAATCTGTTGCTGTAGCTGTTGAAAATGTAATACAACAAGAACAACTTATGGAGGCAGTGCCTGGTGAAGAAGTGGCCCGACCTCAAGAAGTTCATGAAAATATTGTTCTTGATCATTCAGTAGAAGTCAGAGAGACTACTGTTTGTGATGAACATACTTCTGAAGCTAATACAGAAGTACTTCAGGAAGATTTTTCAGTGGAAGAATTTCAGGCTTCAAAAGCTAGTTCAGTGGATCAACCTTTTCAGGACAAAGAACAATCAGATGCAGATTCTTTACCACTTGCCTTGCCTCATCAACCTATTTCTGAACATGAGAATAGAGCACAGGGTTCCCCTGATTTGAGAAAAGAAAAAGTTGTTGAGTTGTACAAGCGTATCTCTCAGTTGGAATCTGAGAATGATAGTCTCAGAAATTCTCTGAACTTAGAGCAGTTAAAGTTTCAGAAGCTGAAAGAATGTACTGTTTCAAGACAGGAAGTAGATTTGTTTAAGACTGATATGTTGCATGCTGTTGATCAGTTGAAATCAGAGATGGTAACGAAAGATGATTTGTCTGAGATGAAAATTTACATGGAGAATAAATTTGAATCTGTTGCAAATAGTGCTGTGAGTGGATCAGGTTCTTCACCTGATTTGATTCGAAGATTTCAAGCAATTACTGGAGCACTGAGCAATATGAGTGACAGATTACACGATCTTCAGTGTAATAGTGCCCCTTTGTCAGTTTTGCTAGATAATCAGAAATTTTTGGTAGATCAGTTGACATCTGGAGAGCAACCGATTAGGATTCTTTTGAATCAGTTATCAGAAAAGCTGGCTCTTTTTGTTGAAAAAGAAGAAAGAATGCATGAGTTTTTCAGAGTTAATTTGATTGAAGATATTCATATGACTCAGGAGAACAGGGATCTTATCATCAAGTTAGGAGATGGGATGATGAAGAGGCTCAGAGAACAGTTTACAGAGATCAAGACCGTAATTCAAAGGAGATAGACACCTTTTTCCCTGTCTTATCCCTACACCTTGATTCCTCTGTATATCACTGTCGTTTTTATATAATAGCTTGTGAATGAAAATTCTTTTCTTATCTTTTTTGTTTTGTTATTTATTGATTTATGATTAAGTTAGCCAGTATACAAAATTCACTTATTCATATCCAGTTAATTATAGCATTTACTTATAGTTAAGTGCAATATTGAATGTGTTCAAATCCGTAATTTTTCATTCTTTTTGATATCACAAAAAGGGGGAGAATTTGGATAAACACAACATTTAAATTCATTCGTTTCCTATGAAGAAATTTGGATATATAGGAGCATTTGGATATATACGACATTTATCTTTTATCTATTTGAAAATTTATTTTTATGGGAGAGTTATGGGGGAGAAATTTTATAGTTAAATATTGTTTTAATCCTTTCAAAATTCTAAAATTTTATAAAACTTTTTTTTTTCAATCAAGATTGCAATTAAATTAGTTCTATTATTTTATGGGTTTTGTGATCATCAAAAAGGGGGAGATTGTTGAGCAATGTATTGTTTTTAAACAAATCAAAATAATGTTTTTTAAAGGGGGAGATTATTTTAAATAATACTCTGTCTCTTTATGATGATTTTGATGCTCACAAATACCCTTAATTATTTACTAATTATTTCGTTGAGTATTTTGCAGGAATTTATTTTATATAACGAGATTTTATACTTCATTTATTCCGAGATCAATTTTAGCGCGTTCTGGAATCACTGTAGCGCGAGATCAATTTTAGCGCGTACTGGAATCACTGTTCATACCCTACGTTGATGAACGTAACGTATGGATGAAAAGTTTACTTTTTATGTTATTTTGAAACGTATGGTTAATGAACCTTACGTTGTTGAAAAGTATGGAAGAAGAACATTACGTTTGGAAGGAACCTTACGTTTTCGTTGTTGAAAAGTATGGAAGAGAAACCGTACGTTAGTTTTCAGTGTTGAGTTTGTTTCTCAAAAGTATGGATCATCAACCTTACTTTTATAATCAACCGTACGTTCTTTGGAGAGTTGAAGCAAGACAAAGTATGGATGATCAACCCTACGTTTGAATGCTGAAGAGAAAGTATATATGTTCAACCTTACGTTCTGAACCTTACGTTCTGAACCTTACGTTTGTGAACCCTACGTTTGAATGCTGAAGAGAAAGTATGTATGTTCAACCTTACGTTCTGAACCTTACGTTCTGAACCTTACGTTTGTGAACCCTACGTTTGGAGCCACGTCATCAACCCTACGTTTGGCGTCGGGATATTTTTGACAGACGATATTTCCTTTTGAATTAGTCAATCAAGCGGATTATTAGGCGGATTTCGAGCTGATTCTTAAATACGACTTTGACTGAATCAAAGACGGTTTACAACGGATTAATGATTGATTTAAACGGAGCTTTTTATGCCGATTCTTCAGGGGAGTTACAACGGCTCTGTTATTTCATTTAATATCGCGAATCTAAAGGAGATTTTCATGGATCTATTTATGCGGAAGATTTTCTCATATTTGAATATATGTTCTATCTTGGAAACTTCGGAGATATATATATTCACAGGAAAGTGTGTGAAATAGAGAGTTATTGATCTTTTGACGAACAAGAAAACAGAGACTGTGTGAAAGCGTTCTTTTCTGGTGATCGAAAAGAAGCGTAAATCCTTTTTACCGAAGGAAGATTTTGATAGCAGATTCACGTGTTCTACATCGACTACCTGTTGTGAATCTACTGCTGCTGAAGTTGTGAAGTTTCTGGTAATATCTATTGCAACTGGATCGACTCAGAACTGTTTTGATTACGGATCTTTATTTTCTGAAGACGACGATCTATCTACTGTCAATTGCATTCTGTTGCAATTGTGAAGAACAACTGGAGAAGTGTTTCTTTATCGAAACCTTTTATTTTTGAGTGATCAGCTTCTCGTTCTAAGCTGTGTGGGTTCGTGTTTGAACCAGGAAGGCTGTGTGTGTGCCTGAGTCTTGTAAAGGTGTCAACTGCCTGTACTCAGTTGTGGACGGGTCTGTGGAAACGAGGACCAGATAGTGAAAATCGCCAAGCTCGTGGATTTGAGCGTTGGTGGAGTGGACTAGGGGCCTTCTGTTCCCCAAACCACTATACATCCGTGTGTTCATGCTTTTACTTTTTCCGCTGCATATTTAATCGTGCAAAAGCATAGTGAACAGAATTTGTCTAAATTGAAGAGATTGTAATAATTTGAAAAAGACACAATTCACCCCCCTCTTGTGTATAATCCGTAGATTCAGATCCAACAGAAATGGTTTTAACCCATCAAAGAAACGATCAATCTTACTCCTTGGGTTACGTATATAATCTCCAGCATACCTTGCTAGCCTTGTAAAGTTAGCCTCATACTTTGTGACATTCTCATCCTCCTTTTGTCTCAGACTCAGAAATTGCCTTTCCATATCTGCTCGATGGTCGCGAGGAAAGTATTTTTCTAAAAAAAGCTCTTTGAACTCCCTCCATTTCATATTCGATACGTCATCATCTTCCTTTGTGTTTTGAATCAACGACCACCACTGATCGGCATCTCCAGTGAGGCGGTAAACTGCCATGACAACCTTCTCCCTTTCGCTACTCCCCAAGGCATGGAATATTTTCTCTAAGGAGTTTATCCATTGCTCAGCTACTAATGGATTTGTACCCCCATTAAATGTTGGTGGTTGTTGCCTCATGAAGCGGTCTAACATTGATCCTCCACGTTGCGGATCGGGGTGCTCCATACGAGTAAGGTTATTATTCATAACCTGAGTGAGTTGTCCCAGTATGGTAATAAGTTGATCAGCACCAGTTGTATCTCCATATCCACAATAATTATCTTGAGCAGGAGGGCAATCCCTACACGGAGTTCGTGCATTGATACGGTTTCCATTCCTTCCACTAGGCGCCATTTCTATACAATGGCATAAACTAGATTAGTTTATGTATCAAAATACATAATTCCATACTTATAAAATACTTAACATAAATTGAACTATTTATGGATATAATTCATAATCATAAAAAGGTTTTCATTGAGGAAGTATATACTAATAACCGTTCATAGTGGTTTGTAAAGAAAATGATAATTATCCTAAGCATATCCCCCGGGAGTGTCGTAACCAAGAGTGCAGCAAGGCCCGTTGTCATGCACCAGTTCCCGTTCGAGTCTAGCTCAAAGCGGTGTTTTCAGGTTTTACCCCTAGGTACATTTGTGCCAGAGCCGCCTCTACCTGCTCGTATCCAGACAGGGATGTATTTCTCGGAAAACTCATAACATCTCTATAATACCAAAATTATAGGAAGTTCTTCTATACTAATCCTCAAAGTCTATCTTTGGGCTATGTTCTCCAATCAGAGTTTATCTAAATCTAGCTTCCAAGGTTAGTACTAAACTGCCTCTGATACCAACTGTAATGCCCCGACCCCAGCTACCCAGAGCCGGTGCGTTACTTCGTAACATTGGCATGATCACAAAAGATCAAGTCTCGAAAGACCGATTAGTTTAGTAGCCTTGGAAACACTAGATACATTCATAAGTCTTACATTACATCATAAGGTGAAAAACTACAATAACAAAGTCTCCATAGTCCACACTCATATCCTCTTCTGACTATCCCTGCAGGTCATTCATAAAATACTTCTTCACATCCTGGAAAATATTAAAACATTGAAAGGGGTGAGCTCAGATGCTCAGTAAGGATAACAATATTGCGGAAGCTTTCATAAATAAACATAAAAATTTAAGGCAATGTATAACTAAAACAAAAGCCTTTTAAAGTTGAACATCAACATAATATGGAAAAAGTAAAATGAGATAATGTCATTCACTTCTTCACGTGGATATTCTACTAGTCGAATAATCACATGAAATATCAATAACCACTTTCATAGTGAGGGAATGTATAATGCCGGACATTCTGAAACATTTTGTCAAGGCCTCGGCCAAGACGTCTAAAATGATTAAGGCCTCGACCAAAACCATAAATCAAATTGGGAAAGGGCCTCGGCCAATTCCACGTCTAGTTGTCTCATGAGACCTACCGATGCATCGAGGAGCTATAGCGGGCTCCACCCGTTACTTATTAAGTCCAATACATTCCTCATATGAACAGGTTTAAACATCTCATAAACCATAACATAATAGTATCACATAAAACATGCATAAAGGAAACATAACATTTTCACATTTCAATCAAAAGATATCAATACAACACATTAATATAATAAAAACGCTTTCAAAACCATTTTCAATACCAAAATTAAAGAAAAGTATAACATGGTATTTATTTTTCATTACAAAAAAGGGTATGGTTTGTAGAGGAAGCTGAAACTCAAATAGTGGTCATAATGGCGGAGAAGTCATTTTCGCCGCATACGTACGACAAAAACATTCCCTTTTGTCATTTAGTAAACGCTTCGTATAAAAAAGATTCCTTTTGAATAAACTTAAAAGTTAAAGTGGTTTATACACCGTATAAAAGAAATTTGTGTATAAAACCAAATATGCCTCAATGAAAGGAGATTGAGACGAAGTCCTTACAAAGATCATTTTTAAAATAAAATAGATATATTATGTGTATTCACTATAGTTACACATAAAGAAAGTAAAAATACAAAATAAGACATAATAATATCATGACATAATTTGAAAGTAGGAGATTAACCCAAAGAATGGAAGTTGGGTTAAGAAGTTCCCTTACCTCGTGTCTGACTTGACTCAACCGTTCTTTAAACTCCTGAATAATAAACTAGAGTTAATATATACCTTATTAAGAACCATTTTCAATTTCATTATCTTTTTTATATCACTTATTACAATGATATGAACATTATGTAATTATTTAAGTTAATAACGGTCGTTTTGTCGATCTTTGGTACTTGAGTCAACAATAAACTTCTTATAATTACAAGTTGTTTATGTGGTAGAATATCCATTATCTCCATAATTATATTCATGATTTAGATGTAATATATATCATATATATCCAGTATATATATTCATTTATAATATTACGTAACATTTAGAGGTAAGAAATGAAATGCACCGTTCATGGAGACGGTAAGCCGTACGTACGCATGAACGCTACTTTCATTTCTATTTCGTATTTAATGGAATGAAATCATAATGATATAAAGGTATAATATAGTTCCAGTATAATATCATATATAATATCATTTACTCCATCCTTTATACATCCCACATATGGCATTAACGATTCACATCACTTTGAGGGGGCGGTAGTCCGCACTTCCTAAAATGAAATTATCGCGTTTACCCATAATGGAAATCATAAAGCATGCCATAAATGAGAAATACAGAAGCATAAGGAAAACATAAACATATTATATATCATATATAAATATAGTTACATCTTAATGGCCACCTTTGAAAGTGTTATATGAGTGTTGAACAATCATCGTTTCGTGAGGCAGAAATTCTCCATCCACAGAAAACGTATGTTCTTTAACCATTAGATGTAGGTGTGTGTAAGTGTAGCTCGAATACTTCTTATAAAAACATCCTAGTATATTGAGGATACTGGTGTTGTTACAAAAGAAATGAATAAAAAGAGTTTAGGGGGTTGGAGAAGAAAAATAAAACAAAACAACATTAGAGAAGACATTACCTCAAAATCGGGTAACTCTTTTTGATTTGAGCCAAAGGCTTCCTTGGGAAGAGTTCTGCCCAAAGTGAGGCTTCTAGGAGTAAGAGGGGAAAGTTGGGAGAGTATTTGGGCAGAGTTTGGCCGAGCCAAATGGCTTGAAGGTGTGAATAAGGTGGGAGAGGTGGGGGCCTTTTATAAGTGGAGAGGAGGGGCTCTTTTGGAAAGATTGAAATGTTACATTATTACAAAATGATTTTCGGATTCTAAAGGTCCCACACTTATATAATTCGTGGATAAGGTGATAAGGGTTCGAAATCTACCCATCCAATAGTCTTTGGAAAAGTGTAAGCCTTGGATTTTACATTATCTTTTCATTTTATTAAAATCGTTAAATAATGAGGTCATCGCTGCATCATAATGATGTCATAAATAATTTAATTTATTTAATGTCTAAAAATTATAAAAAAATACTATGATGTAGGAAATATTTTTATCTTTCTAATGGATATTTATAGTCAAAATGTGGACTTGTGTAACCCCACTTAAAAACTGTTTTAGTAAAACAACTCATGTTTGTGTCAATTTAATTTTAACATTAAATAAATATATATTAATGTCATTTTCCAACTAAAGTGGCTCCATGGGGTCCCCAAGTTGACCCATGGGTTTTCTTGGTCGGCCATGACTCATCCAATAGGAGTAGTACAAGTTTCAAGCTCATATCATATTATTAAAACATTGTTTTTACCTTAAACTACACTAATTACCTCTAATCGCGATTAAGAACTTAAAAGTTACTATTCACCAAAAAATTATTTTAATCTCATTGAACCACATTTTTCTTCTTAATGACAACCATGTATGTCGGATTTTTGAAAATCAAATCACAGAAGTGGTAATATTTCATTTAAACGAAAAATCAGTTATTTAACTACCACTTAGTGGTTTCACTATTCATCAAAAATTGAAGTTTTTCAGAACAATGCCAAAATTTCACCCTAAGATATAATTGATATTCCGAATTCAAAAATGATGTCTATTTTAAAAAATTCCAAACATATAAGTTGCATTAATTAATTTTATAATTAATTCCTGTTGTCACAACAAATAGCGTGTTTTTAAGAAACAATTTATATCAAAAGATTGGCAATTGTTTATGTCCAATTTCAATGTTAAATTAATTCTAATGACCACCATTGGATAAAATGGTAAAAATATATTCTAATTATACTTTAAAACCACTAAATAGTATAATTTATCACAATAAATTATTTTGATTAAAAAAGTTTTTAAGTATTTTTCACTATTCATAAAAAAATTTGGAAGTTCTCAGAAAGTTACAAAAAATTTAAATTTCGATAATTTTGATATTACGAATACAAAAATGAAGTCCATTTTGAAATATAAAATTTTTATAATTTTAAAAAGTGGTTATTACTATTCATAACGGCTACTTTGATTAGTCGCGGTGTTTTAGAACTCGAAGTTGCGTACAATGCAAGCTATTGCATTATTGAATGAGAAGCGTATCGTGGAAGCTCGGGGTGTTACAATATCTGGTATTTTGGAGACCCAAAATAGTACTCTCATAATATAATAATTTATAGATTCCCATATCCTCATATGGGGATCAAGGATGAAGGATAACTTCCACCCGATCTTCCTCCTCCTCCTGATGTCGAGCTAAACGGTGGATGATCATTTTGGGGGAGCTACACACACTTGGGAGGGAGTTACAACATTTGTTCTTCTACTAGTTTTGTGTAATTTGTATGATAAATGTTTCACTTATTTATTATCTTGACATTCTTCTACTCTGATTTCATTTCTATTGATATAATTGAGTGAAACACTTTTTATTTCAACACTGATTGGGTAGAGATTTCAAGTGGGAATCTTGGGTTGTTCCAATTAGACAACACAAGCATCCTTTCTCTCTCATGCATATATGAGATTTCAGTATGATTTGGTATCACTTGTTCTATTATTGAGGACCAAACCTTTACAACATGATTTTTGTGTCAAGGGTTGCTTCTTTGTGCATCGTTTTAAGGGGTAAAAGGGGAATCAAGATCTTGACAACACTCAACCAAATAATTAAACAAAACCATGTTAAATTTTTAAAACAATGAACTATCCAAGATTTGTAGTAAACTTGAAATGATATCCTTATCTCATAATTATTAAATCTTTAACTTTATCTATCAACTATTAAGCTCTTTAAATCAAGTTATTTTCTTAGAATTGTTTTCAAAATCACCCCCCTTTTTAGTACTTTTTATTAAAAACGCAATCAACTCTCCTTGAGAGACGACCAAGGGTATTACCTATAATTCAAATCAAACTTAGAATAATAATCAATTTGATGTATCACAACAACGCGGTCAAATTTTGGCACCGTTTCTGGGGAGCACTTTGGTTTTTAGTGCGTGTTTTTTATAAGATTTTTGTAAATTTTGTGAATATTTATTTGTTTTATATTATACCATTACCTATCTTTTTGTATTATGATTTATTTATTTTTTAGGGTTTTTTCATGATGAATTCAAATCTAGGATACTTACCACATTTTGAACCCAAACCAGATAGGATCCTATATCATCAACACCGAGACACACAAGACAACCCTTCAAAGGAGGACACACAAAACATAGACACTCTTCTTGATCCATCATCTTCTTCTTCTGAAACCAATATCAAAACTGAAATAAACTTTCATAATATGGCCGAAAACAACCAAACATTAAAATAACTAACCTCACCTGATGTTGATATCCATCCCACCAATTCAAGGCAAGGCACCCAATTTTGAACTGAAATATGGTTTAATTCATTTATTACCAAAATTTCATGGACTCACAGGAGAAGATCTACATAAGAACTTAAAATAATTTCTTACTATTTGTTCTAATTTAAAACCTACTAATTTGGATGAAGAACAAGTAAAACTAAGGTAATTCCCTTTCTCATTAGAAGATACTGCAAAAGATTGTATTTACTATGTTAATTTACCAATTAGAGGTTAGGTGGACATAAAACATATTTTTCTTGAAAAATATTTCCCATCCTCTCAAATAGAAACTATAAGGAAAGAAATTTGTGATATAAGGACATCAAAAGGGGAAATATTACACGAATATTGGGAATTCTTTAAAAGGTTATGTTCAATTTTCCCACACCACAAAATAAGTGATCAAATTTTTATTCAATATTTTTACGAAGGTTTAATTTTTATTGATAGAAAAATGATTGATGCTGTTGCAGGTGGTGCACTAGTTTATAAGAACCCAATTGCTGCAAGAACCCTAGTTAAGAACATGGTTCAAAACACTCAAAAATTCAGTTCATGGTCCAGTGTACCCATTTGAGGTGTCCATGAGGTGCAAAGTACTGAATTTGAGAAGAAGGTGGACATAAAGTTTGAAGTGGTAAGTACCCTCACTACAGGAAAATCACCACATAACGGTGGTTTTTTTAGATATGGTGGTGGTTTAAACCGCTTCAATATGTTGTTGTGGAGGTTTCAAAAAACTGTTGGTAAATTGTGTTTCGGCATACAATACATGACGGTTTCTTTAATTTAGTGGAGGTTTATGGTAACCGTTGTAGTGAATTAATTTCTTGATAGTTTTTTGTGGTTTTAGAGCCGGTTTTCTCGATGAAAAATGATTTTTTTTCAGTGATTTTCACCACTACTAAAACCAAGATAACCGCCATGAAATGATAACAGAAGATGAAAACTATGTAGCGGCAGTTTTAACCATCACTAAATTATTGTATGTAGTGGCGTTTTTAACTACCTATAGTAAAATACCAAATTATAGCGATAGTTTTAACAATTGCTAAATATTATCCATTTACTTAGCGGCAGTTTAAACCACCGCTAAAGTTAGATTTATAAAAAGAAACACAGTTGATTATGCAGCCCCAGTAACAGTGCCCTAAAAAACCATTCCAATTTCACATGCACATACATCCTACATCCAAAAGAATACAAGGAAACCAACATTTTCATAAGAAAAGGAAATTTAAAATTCACACACACTTGTCTAAGTATCACTCATTTCATGGTGTAATAATCTTGCCCCCGAGCCCATCCATGTGTTCCCCCTTGGGAACCAGTGTTACTCATATGAAGCTAAGTAACTCGAACAGTGTGATCATCCATGATATAACATGTTTCACCCTTGATGTACAAATTATCACCAACCTATGATCCCATCCTTATTATTTCATAAAGAGGAAAACATGTTTCTTTCAAGGTGTAACTAATACATTGATTTTATTTAAGTTTTAAATACTAATGATTCCATGTGTAGATCCATTCCATCTTATAAATAAAGTGGATTTAATGAGGTTCACACCAATAATCCATTTCAATTATAAATTTATAAGGTACATGTAGTAATCAATCCATAACTCATATCATTTCATTTAATTAATTAGGTAGTCTATTCCATAATTAAAGGTTTCTGAGAATTGAATAAAAGTAATAGGTCCATGTGGACTACCCATGGTAGTTAACACCATACATGCAAAGGTATGTGGTAGGCCATGATAGCATGCTTTTCATATGAGAACATCTATTCCACTCAATAAGACTTAGGCCCTAACCACCTAAAAGAGGGTTTGTTCACTAAGGCATACATAGGGGGTTGTCACATCCTCCCATAATTCATTTGAACTTAACTTTGATAGTTTAGAAACCAATACACTTAAAAGGGGGTTTTATTAGAAAAAAACTAATTATATTAATTCATTCAAGGATTACACCGTTATGTGTGGTTCAAATTTGAGGTTCATGGTCCTTAGCATGGAAAATTTAATAAATAAGGGATACTAATCCTGATTAACTATGTTCAACAAATTAAACAACAAATTCAGAAGTCACTGCATGGAAGTCCCACAAAAAATCATAGTGACACAATTTATAAAACATCAAGACTCTAAGGGAAATGCTATAGACCACCTACCAAATACCATGGATGAATTACATGACCAATATCAAGGAATATTTCTATCCATATTTAGAGAAATTATGAAAATAGATGAATGATCTGATAATATGGTGAATTTAGTTACACCAAAATAATGCATCTAGAGAGGGGATAAATGTAGAAAGAAGGAATGAAGATTACTAGACTCACTGAGTGATATAAAAATCACTTGAAAGAGGTTGAATTCAACACCAGATAATGGGGATCAATCCAACCCTTTGAGAGGAGAGCATAGGAGGAGCATGGGTGGGAGCCCCCTTGAGCACACGAAGGAGAAATAAAGACAGGGTGAAAAGAAATAAGGACATAGTGGAATTTTTGTAATTTATAGCCTATTTAATGAGGCGTACAGTTATTCTACATGGTTATCCATAATGTGTGCCAACCATTCTCATTCCACTGATTATGTAGGGTGTTTTCATAGTTTGTGAGAAAAAATTGGGAAACCGTGCACAAACTGTTCATTCTACCTCTTTTCAATACCTACATCATGTTGTACTGGTGAAGGGATATTTGTTTGTTTTCTCTACAATTATGAAACTATTAGGATGAAAGTATAATAATATAGTGGGATGATGTCAAGTGTGTTATGCACCATATATGGCTACATGTATAAAATTTTCCTTATTGTATTCATATCATGACACTGGTGGATCATATAATCTTGGTAAAATTATAGATCATGCCAAGGACTAGCATTTTATTTTGAAAGGTGAAACTTGTAAATATTTGTGTCTCTTGTTTGTGTGTATTGGGTTATTTCGATCGAAATAAAAAAGATAAAGTGAGTGAGAGAATAATAGAATCACTCACCTAAATGTGACAAAATAAAAGTTAATAGGGATTAAAAATTATTAATTGAACTCCAATACTGATTCAATCCCCCTCTCAGTATTGATCATTTCCCTCCTTGGATCCTATAAATTGGTATTAGAGTGTAGGTTCGTATCTGATTGGGTTTTCTATTGGAAGTTTATTCTGTTTTTAATGTTTGAAGTTTCTTTCATGATTTATGATGAATTTTAGTTTTAGATAAGAATGATTTGACTTTGATCAGAATTTATTTTCTTCCATAGCTTTGATAAATATGAAAAATAAAGAGAATAAGAAAATTAGAAAGATTTCCCTATTGAGTAAGGAAGATTTTTCTCCATAATAGAATGATAAATATGATAGATTTAGTTTATAAAAAGAATTGATGGTGGTTTGTTCTACTACTAATGAAGTGGGCAATCCCTCTACCTTAACAGGATCAAGACACTCAAGTGTTCAACATATATTTTTAAATTCTTATAAAAACTATTTTGAATAAGAGGAAAGAATAAGTGGGAGTGATCACATGCCAACTATAAAACATGAGAAGATAATACTATAAAATTTGAAGAAAGAAGGGTTATCCACTAAAAACAAGTTGAAGGGAGTTATAAAACTAGATATTCCCAAGAAAATCAACAAGATGGTCGATCGTTCATACTTGGATAAAAAACTTAATAAATTTTGGAAAAATTAATCATAAAAAATGATTCATGATAATAAAGAAACTTATAATATTCCATGTGGGAAGTCCAAGAAGGATGTAAATATACCTGAATAAATTTTAATGATTTTAGAAATAGGACCAAAAACTACCTCATGATCCTCTACACCATAGATATAACAACCTATAAATTTTTACACATTATTATATGATTAATAAATATAAATATCCATTAATACAACATAAGGATTGTAAATTCCTAGTTTCTTTTGAATAATGGGTTTATAATACATAAAATGAAACATGAGAAATCAAGAAAATGTTAGGTCATGAAAATGTTTGGTGGAAACTCTATGCCACACATGATACATATACAGACCAATTGTTACCATATTTTTCCAACATATCAACAATAAAACTAATCATTATCTGATAATGAACATATCTCGTCACCCTCTCCACCTCCATCTCTACTTCCTGCTACCACCTGTAAGAACATTATATTGAAAATTAAATATTATTGTATATTTATATTTAAACTTAAAACCAATAAATATTTTCAAACTAAATGATTTTGAATTTTTTTGATTTACATACTCACCACCAATCAATGTAATACCACTGGGGGCAGATCCAATTATCTTCTGATATAAATCAATCAACACTTTCTGCAAAGCGGATATCTGAGACCCATGTTCTTGAATTGTGTTTCATAGAGAAACAATATCTCTTTAAGTGTCTCAGGGTATGGACTAACTACAACCATAAGTAGATGTAGTTGCAATCCTCAGTGGACTACTAAAGACCTTAGATGGTATGGGTTCCAAACCCATCCCGTGCACTCTACTAGGATGCTCCTTCCCAAGGATTTTAGTAACTAGGTCATCATGGGAGACTGAGTAGGACTGCGTGGGATTGGCATCCCATAGTTATTTAATTTTTACCTATAAATAAAATATGATTCATATTATAATCAATATATTTTAATGTAGTAACAACTTATAATAAGTTATTATAATGAAAAATGAGTTCATACCCCAGCTTCTTTGGAAGGCTCATTAACAAAACTTCCATCAGATTTTCTGTGAACATTCAACCACACTTCTTTTTAGGATGATTAGTTCCCTAAACTCTGTGAATGCATTAAACAAAGATAAATCAAAAATTTAATATATTAAATAGATAATATTTTCTTATAAATATTTAAACTAATGAAAATATTACCAGATCTGATCGGCTTCTAGAAAAACTCTTTGACCCCACAGTGTGAGGGATGACTTGATTAGCCCAGCTTGATGCATTCTTCCTTGAAAGATCCTAAAATAAATAAAATTTAATTTAATATTAATGTATTAAATTTCATATTCTCTTCATATACATGTATAAATGTAAAATGATATTAATATAATAATATATATTTAAATACCATTTTCTTCTCATCATGATGTCTGCCAACAAAAACTTTTCATTTCTCTTTGGGTACCCCATCGGGTAGCTTGTCATACATCTGTTGGGTGGTCAACGCAGTATCATTGACATTGCTCCAAAATCTCCATTTAAAGTCTTTCTATTTCTTGCCTAGATTTTTCAGTGTCCACTTTCGTGCTAGCACATTAGCAACCGTAAAGTATAAAAATATTTGTACATAGAAATTCATTTTGAAAATATTATAATTTAATAACATGACATTCAATTACAACATAATGTATTAAAATTACCTTTATTTTGGAATCAAAAACTTCATTTTTCCTAGTTGAAGGCATATACCTCTAATAATCATACGAAATAGGAAGGGAAACCAGCTTCGTGGCTAGCTAGCCTAGAATCTGGCCAAGTAATCTTGTGGTGTCATCTGTAGGTACCCTATATGAATCAAATGGGACAACTACCTTCTCTCTGATTAGATTCCATACATCTGAACTTTTTATATTTTTCTCCATACTTTCATTGTTTCCATCTTTAATGAATGAACAGTTAATATAAAAAAAAGTGAAATAAATTTATTCATATTAAAATTTGTACCTATAACAGTCACCCTCTAGTATCCCTAAGAAGAACTAGAAGTGGAGCACTTCTCCCTCACTACTGAGGCTCCTGAAGGGGGAGGTGATGACTGAGCTATTTAAGGGACACTCATAGAGGGTGTGAGAGATGGTGTAGGGATATATGGTGTAGGGGGCAAGCAGATGGTAGCTTAGATGTCGTAGGGAGGGAGACATATGGATCTTCATCTATTACAGTGGTCGATGAAATAGTATAACGCTTCCTCCTTGGAATTCCTGTCATTTAATCAAATAAAATTAAGTTCAAAACATATATTTCAAGAAAATTATGCAGAAAAAAAATTAAAAATGATAACATATGCACAATATTAACAAAAAAATATACATAACAATTATAATGAATGATTGTACGAATGAAATAAGTGGTTTCTAAATGAATGCATAATTGTACATACAATCATTTTCCCCTTCAATCATGTCGATTTCCTACTCCATTATCTCATCCACTTCATCCATCCTTGCTAAACTAATATTTTTAATATCATGATGGACAAATAAGTATGCTTCTTGCTATTGATGAGATTCAATATCAGAGGTCAAATCTTCCACTTCATCACCCATATCATACAAATCTCTTTGTTTTATGTGAGCAACTCCACCCTTCATCCACAACATCATTCACATAATATAACATTTTCTCTTGCAATGATAAGATATACAGATCATGAAGTTCATGATCACCAACATCCATTAAGTGAGAGAAGTTTACAGAAGTAAATTGCAAGGAATATCTTTTAACACCTCTGATAATATCGACCCAATTTCATTTGAATAAAAAACCTAAAAAATGGTTTTGGTAGTTTAATTCAATAATATCAATCATCTTTCCATAGTATCCCACTTCAGAAAATGTAAATATACCATTATTATGTGTTTTTAAACCCTCTTCTCAATCGACTATACAAAATCTAAATCCATTCATGTTGTATGCGTCAAACATTCTAACTTGTTTTAGAGGACCTCGAGAAAAAAACTTCAAATATTCTAGGAACTCTGCTCGAGTATCAGTATTCATGATCTAAACAAAGAAATATACATTATTAGATTTAAAAAATATATGTGTCAACCTAATATCCGTATTTATTGTAATATTTATGAACTTTCACATCGTGCAAACCATTCTACAAACTCTTTATTAATAGTTTTAGTTATATCTTTATCATTTCATGTTTGGCCTCTCATTCGTATATTTTTTTTATCCTCAACTATTTAGTAAAAGGATCTTCAATTTCACTATTTATCATCACATATCTATGTTCCTGTAATAATTATATTTATGTTAGTGTAACATTTGAGGTCCTCCCAACTGATCGAACAATAGCATGAAATGTTTTTTATTTTCCATGTATTTGAGATTGAGTTGATGTGTCATCAACACATAAAACATGATTAAATCTTATCTCAATATCATCCAAGTATCAATAACTAAAGGTAAGACACTCCTCTTCCAAATAACCTACAATAATAGAGCCTTCTTGTTGACCTTTATTTCTCATGTATGATTTCAAAAACACAAGATATCTGTGAAAAAAAACAAAAAAACATAATTATGAATTTAATTAAGTTCCAAGATTTATTTACTTAACTTAAAAACATATAAATAAAGTAAATCTCAATTGGATACATCCATTGATAATGTATGAGGTCTCCTAATTTAGCTTCCTCAACCAAATGCATAGTTAAATTCATCATGACAGTAAAAAACAATAGAGGAAAGATCATCTCCATTGAACAAAGTTTCAATAAAAACCTCTCCTAAAGGTTTTCAAGATCAAATGGATGTAGATATTTCTCACATAGTTTTCTGAAAAATGTGCTTAATTGGAGTACAACAGTAGTAACTTTTTCAGGTAATAATATACGTAATGCCAATGGTAGTAACTGATGTAACAAAATATTTGAATTGTGACTTTTAAATCTATGTAACCTATAATTATTTAACTCAACACACCTCAAGATGTTACTTGAATACCCATCAGATACCTTTACATGCTTTAAAATTCAAAGTAATGTATCTTTATCCCTATTTTTCATTGCAAAAATTGTTGGAGCATACTTTTCATTCTCATCTAGATAGAGATCACATTTATGTTCATTACTTATAAGTCCTTCCAATCATTGAGATGATCCTTCAAATTTCCATGCTCATTAAGAAATTTTAAGATCAAATTTTCATAGACACTCTTCTAAATATGCATCACATCAAGATTGTGCCACAACAAATTAAATTCCCCAGTATGGAAGTTTGAAGAATATACTTTTTTTCTTCCATTATTGTGTTCCGATTTCACTTGACGATGCAATTTGAACTCGTTTCCCACTATCATTCAAATGATTAACCTTACCAAATTATGTTTCAACATTTCCAAGTTGTGCCAATATTTTAGAACCAGTTAAAAACTTTGGAGGTGGTCTATGATCAATGAAACTGTTAAATTTTGATTTGTTCAGCTGAAATCTATGAGATGCATCGAGAAATATTTGATGGAATAAGAAGCACCATTTTCTACTTTGAGGTATCCATTTTGGATCAAAATCAAAGTTACGAATAGGAAAATACAAACCTATGTAAGTGTTCCAACCGGATAAATTCCCAATCACAGGAAAGTAACTAGTGATCCACATTAAAGCAGCATGCATTTTGAACATTGTTTTAGAAGAATCATCATATGTATCAACATCGTTGCTCCATAACTCCTATAATTCTTCAATTAAAGGATACAAGTATACATAAATATCATTTCTAGGAATTTTTTTCTAGGAATAATCATTGAAATGATAAAAGACATTTTTTTCATACACATCCACGGAGGCAGATTGTAAGGGATCAAAACTACTGGACAAATGATATAACTGGTACTTGAAGTCTCAAATGGGTTGAAACCATTAGCAGCCAATCCCAATAGAACATTCCTAATATCAGCTGATAAATATTGATGTAATGAATCAAATGTATTCCATGATTTTTAATCTCATGGATATCTCATTAACCCATCATTGTTATTATCTATAGAATGCCACTTCATGTGTTCAGCAGTTTTCGATGACATGAATAATCTTTGCAATCGAGGCTTTAAAGGAAAGTAACGTCAAACCTTTACAGGTGTGTTCATTTTCTTCTTCTTCATGGTAGTATGTTGATTCAGACTTACAACATCACCCATTGATTGTCATCTAGAAGAAGAACATTTTTTGTAATCTTGTCTACTTGAATCCTCTCTCCAATAAAGCATACAGTCATTAGAACACACATTTATTTTTGTATAATTCAGACCAATCCTATTAAAGACTTTTTTTATAGCATAAAAATTCTCAGGTATGTTTGATTTAGTAAATTCATCATGCAACAATTCCAATATCATATACATTACCCTATTTGTAATTCCACTAGACATTTGATATGGTACAAGTTCAGAAAAAAAAAGTTTTGAATATTTTAAACATCCACTATACAACTCTTTATTTACATCGTCAACTAAACCATGAAACATATTTTCCTCAATGAATTTATCTCTTACATTATTCTCCATATAATCAATAGGAGGATCCAATGATATGTTACAATATTTATCTGGTTTTCCTACAGTCTCAAAAACATCACTTGTCACGTTGCTATTTGTAGCACCCTCATCTGGTTGTTTTGATATGTTTTGATGTTGATTTTGGGGTCTTTTAATGCCAAATACATCATTTATAAGGTTTTTCATTTCATTTTCCATTGTCGACAAAGTTGGGAGCTCATTCTGTGGATTGACATCAGTGCTCAACATTTCTGTAACTTTCGATTCTTTGTGCCAAATCTAACACAAATATTCAGCAGGGAATTGATTCAATATTAAATGTTTATAAACTTCATCTTTCTTCATCCATCTTCTAAATTTACATTTAGGACATGGAAATATTATTATCCCTTCAACGGATTGATTGGAAATTACAAAATCTAAAAACTCCTACAAACCCTCAGCATACTGAGGTGTGTTCCTCGGTAATGTGATCCAGATTTTATCCATGTATATTACAATGTTCCTACAAAATATTAAAAAAAATTAAAACACATAACTATTACTAAATAGAGAAAGAGATTCATATATACTAGTTGAAAAAATATATAAATATTTTAAATAAGGTTTTCTTATATAAATACATATGGTAAATAATGAACCCACTCACTAGAAAACCAAAGCATGAAAATTAAAAAGATCCATAAAATAATATAGAGATAATAAAAAACATATGTATAAAAAAAATGGGAGTTATAATATTGATGAGGATGTGTTTTAGTATCCATTGTTGAATTTAAATTATTTTTTGGTTATATAAAGAAATATGCATTTTTTATCTTTATATCGTACTCATATTTAATATTAATTACATTAATAAATACATCTACTATAGGTTAAAAACCAAGAGGTTAAAAAAAATCTTATTCAAATTTAATTTCACGACAATTAAAAGAAACTATGAGAGACTCATGTATTGCAAGAGTTGTGCTGATATAAATTGGTGGGACTCCAAAAATATTGCAATGATTAATGTACCCTAATCGACATACTATAATTTTATTTTTCATGCATATATAATATTGTTCAGTACATTTTAGCATCATCCAAATGTTGTATTCTTCTAAAGTAGTGAAAAAAACTTGTCAAAATATTTTTTCCAGCATGATTTTGATTTCATTACTACATATTTTTTTTTTGTTTTGAGAGGGATAATGGAGATTCATTCACATTAACACATATAAATGCTTAATTTCTAAGAAATTAATAAAATGAATCAATATATATTTAATCCCCAATTTATTTCTTAATCATACAGTTCCCTTGGGAACTATCATTACAATATGAGTAAGGTTTTCTGACACATTAAACATTCATTGTGATCCCAAAAATATCATTGAAAAATATTAACTAAATTTTTTAATGATTGAATTATGGATCAATCCATATAAAATACTTGAGATGGAATATAACATAGATATCAAGACTAATAACATGAACATATTATTCCTTATGATGGGAACCATAACTGTATCATATCATATAATATGATTTTTAATGCAAGTTATATAAGTATACCATAAATTATATCTATATAAATAATGTTGTAGTTTTATAATCAACATCATTTCACACCCCATTAGAACATATTATTTCATTGAACATGCCACTTGAACAAAAACCTCTCAAAAAAATTAAACATATGAAATTATGTTACATCACATGTAAAAAAAATTGAAATAATTTAGAAAATACTGGTGATGATTGGCCACGAGGTGCGGTGAGGTGCGTCGAAGGGCAGCGAGGCATGGCGAGGGGCGGTAAGACGCGTCGAGGGCTTCGGGGGGTCACTAGGGTTGTCAGGGTCGCGAGATCCTAGGGATTTGGGGGTCACAGGGGTCGTGATGGGCGATGAGGCATGGTGAGGGGCAGCGAGGCACGGTGAGGGATTTAAGGGGTCACCAGGGTCACCGGGGTCCTAGGGTTTCGAGGGGTCGGGGGGGTTGTGGGGGTCGGGGGGATCGGGGGTGTCGGGGGTGTTGGGGGAGTCAGGGGGAGAAGTGTTGCGACTGTAAAAACACACATTTTGCGGAAGTTTATTAAATTTCCACTAAAGGCTAATAATGTTATAGTGCCTTCTTCGAAAACTCGCTCTTTTCCAAGGAAAATCCCAATCTCCTCCTCCCATCTATTGCGATATATTCCCTTATGATACCCATTACTATAACCAATGTCCTCAATTGAGAGAAACTTCTAAGAGTTGTGAGTCAATATTTCTAGGTCACCTCTATAACCAACCCTTTATAAAAGAACCTTACTATCCATCCAAACCTGGGTGGAAAGAAAACCAAACCTATAGTCAAGGGGGTAATCAAACCAACCTCAACAACAATGGAACCAACTAGGCCAGAGTAGTCATCCACCACCACCCAGAAATCCCCAACCACAATAAAGGACTTTCCAATAAAACCCCTCCAAAACCCAAGCCTAGCCTAAAAGACATGATGAAACAAATGGATTCCAACAATCTCTAATTCCAAAAAACCAGCCAAGATTCCATACAAGACCTAAAAACTCAATTATTTTAACTTTCCAACATGGTGGGGGAAATCCAAATCCATGGGTTAGGTAAACTACCTTCTCAACCAGTAGTTAACCCTAGGGATAAGGGAAATGTTAGTTCCATCACCCTTTGGAGTGGAACAAAACTTAAAATCCAAATTACCCCTCCACTAGAGTCATCCCCTCCTGAGGAAAACACCATCCTAGCTGTTGAAATTAGTCCAAATGTTGAAAAACTGTGTCCTGAGAGAATCCCTTCCAAAGGAAAGAGTGTATTTGTTGATGAGTCACCTAGCCCAACCATTCCTATTCCATTACCCCAAAGGGAAAACCATCCAAGAAAACAAAAGTAAACTAAACTTGATAAGGAAATATTAGAAACTTTCAAAAAAGTTCAGGTTAACATCCCCTCAATTGATATCGTGAAGCAAATTCCACGATATGCCAAGTTTCTAAAGGAGATGTGTACACAGTGAAGGTGACTTCATGGAGATGAAAAGGTGAGATTGGGGAAGTCTTATCACAATGGGTCAATTGATCTCAACATTTCATTACCTATTCCTCACATACACTAGACCCTACCCAAACAAACTACACCACAACTAAAAAAGAATTTTTTTTCTATTGTGTTTGCCTTGGATAAATTCAGGTCATATCTTTTAGGGTCCAAAGTCATTGTGTTATCAGACCATGCAGCCCTATGTTATCTCCTTAAGAAACTAGAAACCAAACCATGTCTCATTCGCTGGATGCTCCTACTTCAAGAATTCAATTTAGAAATTTGAGATAAAAAAGGATTGGAGAATGTGGTGGATTACCATATCAGTAGGATTCACCCATCCTCAGACATTGGCTCGTCCCACTATATTAATACAAATGATATGTTTCCAAATGATAAATTGTACCAAGTGCAAGATTTTATTCTTTGGTATGATGAAATTGTAAATTATTTGGTAGCATCTTTCATTCCTACTGATTTCAACAAAAACCAAGTCAGTCCTCTAAAACATTAGTCTCATAGGTACATTTGGGATGACCCCTACCTCTGGCGCACATGTAGTGATCAAGTACTTAGGTGTTGTATTCTTGATAGCAAGTTTCAGTATGTCCTTATATTCTGCCACACTCTTTCTTGTTAGGGTTAATTTTTAAGATTTTTCTGAAATACTTGAATTTTTGGTGAATAGTGAAATTCGATAATTTACAAAATATGCTAAATAACTAAATTTCAGCATCATGTTTGAGTCATGGATGATGTAAATGACCATTGGTTCAAACTCACATGCACTTATTACTATTTTTAGTCACAATAATCCTCACTATTTCTTTTCTGGTGGAGAAATAATAAATTAATGAATATAATACTGAGAAAACCCCTCTCCCATCCACTATAAATATCACCCCTCACAACATCATTTCCTCACACCTATAAGGACTTGTTCATACTCCAATTTTTGCTCAATACTCTTACCAAGATCATCCCCCATCTCCAGTATCCCTTGTTCTCATAAAAAGACCAAAACTTCTCCCCTAAAGAGGCTCTCAAAGAAGATATATTCAAGAGGTAATTTCTCTCACTATTTTCTTTCAAATTCCTTTCAAATTTCATTTATTTTTTTCTATTATCATCAAATTATCTTATCCAAATTTCATGATAACTCTAGTATGATTTATATACTATTATTCTATCATGTTAATAGAAGATTACTCATTATACTCCTCCCTCTCTCTCTCTTTGTTTATAAAAATGAAATTGTTGCTTGTGATGTGTTAATTTACCTACATCATGGGAGATGCACTTCCATTTTCATTAAAATTATTCAAGTTTGTTAATAAAATAATTAAATGGTTGAAAAAATATTTTAATATGTATATTTAAACCATTTTTTATGTTATGGAAACAACTTTTATACATAATACTAAATGATAAACAAAAACATGTTCGTAGTGATCCAAAAACCGCACAAATTAACCTAAAACGATCATCATTAAATTTTAACTAATGATTCATCCACATGGTATATAAAAAAATTAATTATAAGATAATTTAAACTTATTAAATATCATTAATAACATTTAATATCAATTCTGGATGTTTATCCATGTTCTACACGAACTTCCATTCATGTGTACAAGTGAGTCGTTCATGAAAACTAAGAAAAAGAACAATCCAAAACAATGAATTTAAACTCTATAACTCATCCAAAGTCCTATAAAAGAACATAATAACACCATAACTAATCATATTCATGTATAAAAGGTTTTTTTAATTGTTAATTAATTAATCTAACGTGATTATATAGGACATTAAAGTGAAGAAAGTGTTTGTATACAAGGTAAGGGGGTTTTTGAACCCAACTTTCTTTCTTAATGTTTTTCACTCTTTCACTCCATTTTTAGTATTATTTTTCCTTAAAAACATTTATTCATCCTTATATTACCTTTTTTGGATATACATGTTTTCCACTATAGTTTATGTCAAACATAATGTTTTCCAAAAGAACTCTTCTTTCAAAAACACACCATTTACTTCTCACTCAAGGTTGATGGTCCTTGTATCAAGTATTTTATTCCCTCTTTCGTTTGGAAACCCAAATTTTATGAATTTATGCTTTATTAATTAAAACTAATTACTTTCCATGGGTTGTTTTATATTCAATATTGATATATGTTCTATGTTTCATGAATGATAATGTAAATGTTATGATGTGATGGGTGCATTGGAAATTATATAGTGCAATGAAAATGTTATGATGTGATGTGTGAGCCCAAAATTATATAGCACTCCAATGAATTGGGTAATATGAAGAACCTCATGAGTAAAGTTAAGTATGTGTGAACATGATTCTAGCTTTGTTCACAACTATGTGTGGTAGTATACCACTAAGACATGATGTTTCATTTTTATACACTGCCACGTTCCAAAATTTTTCTTAATGATTCCTCTCATGATTATGATCCCATGACTATTTTATGAAGATAATGATTATGTTCACCCCATTTTATATTGTTTCATGTTATTATCTATCATATTACTAGGATTTTTTCTCACCCCTTTTTTGATGTATATCCTCATGTGACTACTTATACTAAGGAGAAATAAATAGCCAATAAGAAGCTAGAGAAGAATGATTTAAATAAATGTTTATGTCTTATATTGTAAAAGTTATGTATGGTTCTAGTTTTTCTTAGACACTTAACCTTTGTATCCTTATGGTGTAATGTTTTTATATAGTTTATCGTTAAAATGATGTAAAAGTAATTTATGAAATGCAGGGTCTCTATAGTTAGTATCAGAGACACGGTTTAGTTAATTTGGAAATTAGGATTAGAGAACCTTAATAAAAACCTTAGCATGAGACTAAGTATATGTAAGCACAAAATAAGTTTTTCTAAACATAGGGGTCCTATAAGATATACTTTTAGTGATAATTTCATAAAGGAATAAATTATTTATTCATAACTTGTTGACTTATGTTTTCTTCTAACCTTTTCTATTTTATAAAATTGTGGGAACTAGGAGAAACTAGGCCAACAGCTCGTGTGAGGGACAATGTAGTGATTGCCTGAATGACACCCCAAATGATTTGGGAGGTGGAGTTTAAAACTTCATGGTGATGCTTACCCAGTTGTATTAGGTTATGTATAACAACCTGAATAATGTGGAATGTCCCCCTTCACCTAAGAGGGAGAAGCTGGTTGTCGAGTGTTTTATGCAGCAACGACCACCAACATTTAGTGTATCTTCTAATCCACTAGTTAAGGAATAGTGGGTCAACTATATGGAGAATATCTTTTCTGTTCTTAACTATTATGAGACATAGAAGGTGACTCTAGTCATTTATCATCTCTATAGAGAGTTCGATCAATGTTGGGCTTTGATTAAGAACACCAAGCCAAGAGATGAAGTTGAAGATATGGAGTGGTAAGACTTTAAGATAATGTTTCTTAACAAATATTTCCCATGAACTCTTCTTACAAATATGGAGATAAAATTCATAGAGCTAAATCAAAAGTATGGATAATATGTCATGACCTATGAAGTTAATTTCACAAGGCTTGAAAGGTACACTTCAGGATTTGTTATCAATAATGATAGCTAAATTGATAGATTCTTTAGTGGATTAAAACCACACCTTTTGAAGGCTCTTGGAATTTGAGACTTTTGGAGTTATAAAGAAGTTGTTCGATGTGATCTCAAAGTTGATATGGAGTTTGGAGAATGTTCCCAAGGCTATGGGGATAAGAAATGAAAGATGGAGTTTCATACTGGAGGATCTAATGAGAAAGGTGTAAAGAAAACTCAACCACCCACATGTCAAAATGTGGGAAGAAGCAACATGGGAATTGTCTCAAAGGGATGGGGAAATGCTTCAAGTGTGGGAGATAAGTCCACCAAGATCAAGAGTGTCGAAAAGACATAAGAAGGTATGAGAATATAGTGGAGGAAAGGAGGGCACCACCCATGGTCCAATGATGCAATTGTAGAGAGAAAGGGCACTATGAAATCCAGTGCACTAAACATAGAGCCCTCAAGGGTAATGATTGCACCGCGATTCACTGTTTCATTTTCACCCTTACACCACTATGTTAAACTAGTTTTGTATTGAAAATTATAAAATAATAACATATTTAACTTCATATTTGATTCCATTATTTTGTTTTTATCACTATTAAAAAGGTAAATGTTACTTGTTTTAATAATTTCACTGAAGGTAGAGGTGATTTGGAGGGTCCATAATGAAGTCTAAGAAAAATGGGTCAAGCTACGTAGGATCCAAGAACACCATTTTACTAAATCATATACTGCTACTTAACCGTGCATCCAAATGGGATGAAATTTTTTCCTAGTCCAAAATTAATTAGGCTAAATTTCATATGAAGGAACCCAAGCCTCATTCGGCCATATAGTGGCCCAATCGACCTGATCTGTCCAGCACACTAAATCTGCACGAAGTCAAAAGTGGTGTGTTGTGATCTGTCCATATCTCAAGCTATAGTTTTCCAAATGGTTCCAAACTTTTGGTGGAGATATTAAATAGGTTTTAAAACATTTTTTTAGTTTTTTCCAAAATGATATTAGACTTTATAGTGGCCTAAAACCATGGTCTATGTGGCTTTACACAATCTGTGTGCCCAAAACCACCTTCCACTTTGCCTATAAAATGGAAGATTGGGCTCCTCATTTTGAAGTTCTGCCAAGTGGAAAATATCTGGTATTTTTGAGACCCAAAGGATTACTCTCATCATCTAAGAAGTTCTATAGTCACCTATCCTCATAGTGGGATCAAGGATGAAGGCGAAGTTCCACCCGAGCTTCCTCCTCCTCCTGATGTCGAGCAAAACTGTGGACGATCATTTCGAGGGAGCTATACACACTTGGGAGGTAGTTCCAGCACTTATTCTTCTATTGGTTTTGTGTAATTTTTGTGCTAAATATTTCACTTATTTCTTATCTTGACATTCTTCTCCTCTGATTTCATTTCTATTGATATAATTAAGTGAAACAGTTTTTATTTCAACATCGATTGGGTTGAGATTTCAAGTGGGAAACTTGGGTTGTTCCGATTGGACAACACAATAATCCTTTATCTCTCACACATATATGAGATTTTAGTATGATTTGGTATCCCTTGTTCTATTATTTAGTACCAAACCTTGACAATGTGGTTGTTGTGTCAAGTGTTTCTTCTTTGTGCATCATTTTAAGGGGTAAAGGGGGAACCAAGATATTGACAACCCTCAACCAAATAATTAAAAAAACCATATAAATTTTTCAAAACAATGAACTATCCAAGATGTGTAGTGAACTTGAAATGATCTCCTTCTATCATAATTCTTAAATCATCACCTCTATCTATAGACTATTAAGATATTTAAATCAAGTTATTTTCTTAGAATTGTTTTCAAAATCACCCCCTTTTTAGTACTTTTTATTAAAAATGCATACTCTAAACCTATCAACGCTCCTTGAGAGATGACCTAGGGTCTTCCCTATACTTCAAATAAACCTTAAAATCATAATCAATTTGATGTGTCATGAAAACGCAGTCAGGAAATCAGCGTCATCGTCCACCAAATCCAAAGGAGAAAGGGAAGGCTTATGCCATCACTACTGTGGAAGTTGAGCAAGAAAATGAAGTCATAAAAGGTAAACTTCCTATTCACTCAAGAATGGAAAATGACTTATTTGATTCTGATTCTAGGCATTCCTTTATATCTCACAAGTTTTCTAGAACTACTGAATCAAATCCCTGAAACCTTGTAGTAGATATATTTGTAAAAACACTAAGTGGTGCAATCATTGAAACCCAAGTGTTGGACTCTTCTCCTATTGGCGTATGTGGGAAGATTCTTTCAGAAAATATCATGATACTTCCCTTGGTGGAATTCAATTCTATAATGGGAATGGATTCACTCTCATTATATAGAACACATATCAACTTTCAGAAAAATGAAATATCTTTTCATATTCCAAACCATCCCATGATCTTCTGAAAATGCAAGGAAGATCATGAATCTCCTTTGAAAAATCCTTCAACGGTGTGGGTATTGATTCCCTGTGAAGGTCATACCTTTCTCAAATGGTTAAGTCAAAGGAAAGTGTCAACCTAGAATAAATTCCCATTTTTAAGAAATACGATGATGTATTTCTCGAAGAGTTACCCAGACTTCCCCCAGATCATGAGGTAGAGTTCTCCATAGAACTCATACCTAGAGCTACTCTTATCTCAAAGTGTCCCTATAGGTTGGCTCCTATCAAACTAGAGGAGTTAAAGAAGTAGTTTCAAGATAATTTGGAAAAAGGGGTTCGTATGCCCTAGTGCATCACCTTGGGGTGCACCAGTGATCTTTGTGAAGAAGAAGGATGAAACAATGAGACTATGTATCGATTATCGGGAACTCAACAAGATCACCATAGAGAACAAGTGTCCTCTTCCAAGGATTGATGACTTGTTTGATCAGTTAATAGGAGCTCAATAATTCTCAAAGTTGGATCTTCGTTCTGGATATCATCAACTAAAGGTGAAGAAGGAAGATATTCATAAGACTGTCTTTTTTACAAGGCATGGACACTATGAGTTTCTGGTGATGCCCTTCAAACCTACTAATGCCCCTAAAATCTTCATGGATTTTATGAATAGAGTCTTTATACATTACCTAAAAAAATTGTGGTAGTGTTTATGGATGAAATTCTCATATACTCCAAGATCAATGAGGAACATAAAGAATATCTAAGACTTGTGTTGGCGACATTGAGAGAGGAGAAGTTTTCCAAGTTCAGAAAGTGTGACTTTTGGATGAAGCAAGTCACATTCTTGGGACATGTGATCAAAAGTGAGGGAATTTCTAAGGACCCTTCAAAAACAAAGGTGATTGAGGAATGGGCCAGACCCTCTAGTGTCACAAAAATCCATAGTTTTCTTTGATTAACTAGGTACTACTGATGTTTTTTGAGAAATTTATCACGATTTCCAATCTTGCTAATTAAGTTAACAAGGAAAGGGGTAAAGTATTTTTGGATGGAATAATGTGATGAAATATTAAAGGAGCTAAAGAGAAGGTTTATCACTACACCTGTACTCACATTACCGAAAATTGGAGAAAGTTTTGTGATATACAGTGATGCTTTGAAGAAATTCTTGAGTTGTGTACTCATGCAAAATGATAATGTGATAACCTACGCCTCATTGAAGATCCATGAGTATAACTACCCAACGCATGATCTAGAGCTAGCATCTATGATTTGTTTCCTTGAAAATCTGGCTACACTACCTCTATGTTGAGAAGTGTGACATATATACCAATCACAAGAGTCTAAAGTATATATTCACACAAAAGGAGGTCAACATGCGTGAAAAGAGATGGTTAGAGCTAATCAAAGACTATGATTTCTCTATTCACTATCATCATGGAAAGGAGAACAAGGTAGTTTATGCTCTAAGCAGAAAAGAACCTTCTACTCTATCCATGATGTGGATTGATAAAGACTATATCTTCATGGATATGCAAAGGATGGATTTAGAAATCATAACGGTATGGAATACATCCTGCCTTTCCCAAATGATTTCCCAACCATCTATCCAAGAGAAGATTAAGGAGTTGAAAAGGGATGATCTGGATTTACAAAATAAGGTGAATGCAGTAAAGGAAGGGAAGCTGCAAGAGTTCCATATCGACGATGATGGTGTGATTTGGTTTTGAATGTGGCTTTGTGTGCCTTTATCACCCGAGATAAAGAAGGATCTATTGGATAATGTACATAGCTCAACTTTCTCTATCCATCCTAGGAGTACCAAGATATATCGTGATCTCTGAGAGCACTTTTGGTGGGAAAATATGAAGAAGGATATTATTGAGTATATATCAAGGTTCTTGATATGCCAGTAAGTTAAAGCAAAGCGGCAAAAGTACAAAGGGATGATGTAACCCTTACCTATAACCATATGGAAATGGGAGAATGTCACTATGGACTTTGTCACGAGTCTCCCGAATACATCCAAAGGAAATAATGTGATATGCGTTGTGGTGTACCGACTCACCAGGACTACCCACTTTATCTCTATTCGGTAAGATCTCTCTATTGAACAACTTGAAAAGATAGATGTGAAGGAAGTGGTGAGACTGTATGGGGTTCCACTCTCGATTGACTCTGATCATGATCTCAGGTTCACATCTAAATTCTGAAGGAGTCTTCAACATTATTTGAGTACTGAATTGAATTTCATCATGGCCCATCACCCCCAAACTGATGGCCAATCTGAAAGAACTATTTAGATGCTCAAAGATATGCTCAGAGCCTGCTCACTAGAATTAAAAGGTGGATGGTATCATCATATCCCATTTATTGAGTTCTCATACAACAATATATTCTACTCGAGTATTTAGATGGATCCATATGAATCTCTCTATGGAAAGCGATGTAGAACTACAACCTATTGGGATGAAGTTGGAGAAAGAAAGCTACTTGGACCTGATCTTGTACAAGAGATGGCAGAGAAGGTTCGAGTCATCCAACAACATATCAAAGCTGTGTAGAGTTGTAAAAAGAGATATGCTAACAACCGTCTAAGGGACTTGGAGTTCAATGTTGGAGATAAAGTCTTCTTTTGAATATCACCATGGGATAGGTTCATGCGGTTCAGAAAGAAAGGTAAGCTAAGCCCAAGGTACATTGGCCCCTTTGATATCCTTGACCGCATAGGATTTGTGGACTATCGACTTTAACTTCCACTAAATATGGATCAAGTTCATGATGTGTTTCACATATCACTCCTGAGGAAGTACATACTCGATCCCTCACATGTACTAAACTTAGAGGTGGTACAACTGGAAGATGATCTCTCTTATGAGGAGCAGCCAGTAAAGATTCTGAACCAGAGAGATAAGGTTATATGCAACAAGACAACCCACCTTGTCAAAGTGTTATGGAGGAACCATAAGTATGAAGAAGAAACTTGGGAAACAAAGGATGCAATGAAAGATAAGTATCCTCACCTATTTATGTAAAATGAAATTTCGAGGGTGAAATTTCAAAAGGGGGGAGAATGTAACGACCCAAACTTTTATCAATGAAATTTCTCCCTTCTTATAGTAATTTTATAATCACATAAAATCACATTACAAAACACGATGCCACATCATGATTAAATGAACTGTTATGTGTTATTTCAACATAAATTTTCCACTTCTGTGTTTTGAATTTCAAAAATTTGACATACACGGTTGCGATCAGTAAGATGTTTGGAGTTCGGTAGGACAAACTTATTTTTTGGTGAAAAGTAAAATAACCTTATGAATATTAATGTTACCCTTATGAATAGTAATATGGACCTTATGAATATTAAATTGGCCAAGTTAATAGAAACCTTACCAATGACAGTATAAATAAAATTTATCCTTCATATAAGTGATAATATGATATAATTACATTATAGTGTTGGTATTTTTGTAATTCATGAATTTTTAATGATTAATTTAATAATTTAAAATAAAATTTATTTTAATAAAATGTATTCATAAACTATTATTTAGATATCTTGTGATTATATGATAATTTTATGAGACCTTAATTAATTTTTCAAAGTTTTAGAAAAGAAGCTTTAATTTTAAAATTTGTATTTTTCAAGTAAACTATGATTTTAATTAAAAATAAAATTACTCATATTTAGAAAATTATTTTAATAAAATGAAATTAATTTTTTCATTCTACACGTTTAAAAATGGTTAGGGTTAATTTTTGAGATTTTTCTGAAATACTTTAATTTTTGGTGAATAGTAGAATTCGATAATTTACAAAATATGCTAAATAAATGAATTTCTGCATAATGATTGAGTTATGGATGATTTAAATGACAATTGGTTCAAAATAACATGCACTTATTACTATTTTTAGTCATAATAATCCTCACTATTTCTTTCCTTGTGGAGAAATAATAAATTAATGAATATAATATTTAGAAAACCCCTCTCACCTCCACTATAAATACCACCCCTCACAACCTCATTTCCTCACACCTCTAAAGCCTTATTCCTACTCCAATTTCTTCTCAAATATCTTCTCAAGATCCTCCCCCACTTCAATAGCCCTTGGTCTCATAAAAATACCAAAACCTCTCTCCTAAAGAGGCTCTCAAAGAAGATATATTAAAGAGGTAATTTCTCTCTCTCTTTTCTTTCAAATTCCTTTCAAATTTAATTTATTTTATTCTCTTATCGTAAACTTATCTTATACAGTCATGATAACTCCAGTATTATTGATATAATGGTATGATATCATGTTAATTTAATATTATTCATTATACTCCTCCCTCTCTCTCTTTGTTTATAAAAATGAAATTGTTGCCTGTGATGTGTTAATTTACCTACATCATGGGCGATGCACTTCCATTTTCATTAAAATACTTCAAGGATGTCAATAAAATAATTAAATGGTTGAAGAAATATTTTAATATTTATATTTTAACCCCTTTTATTTTCTGGAAATAACTTCTATACATAATACTAAATGATAAACCAAAACATGTTCGTAGTGATCCAAAAACCACCCAAATTAACCTAAAACGATCATCATTAAATTTTAACTAATGATTCATCCACATGGTATATAACCAAATTAATTATAAGATCATTTAAACTTATGGAATATCATTGATAAAATTTAATATCAATTCTGGATGTTTATCCATGTTCTACACGAACTTCAATTCATGTGTGCAAGTGAACCGTTCATGAAAACTAAGAAAAAGAACACTCCCGAACAATGAATTTAAACTCTATAACTCATCCAAAGGCCCATAAAAGAGTTTAATTTTACCATAAAAAATCATATTCATGTATAAAAGGTTCTGAATTGTTAATTAATGAATATAATGTGATTATACATGCTATTAAAGTGAAGAAAGCGTTCTGATACATGGTAAGGGGAATTCTTGAACCCAACTTTATTTCTTCAGGTTTTTTCATCTTTCACTCCATTTTAAGTATGATTTTTCCTTAAAAATAATTTATTAAACATTATCTTACCTTTTTTGGGATATACATGTTTTCCACTGGAGTTTATGTCAAACATAATGTTTTCCAAAAGAACTCTTCTTTCAAAAACACACCCTTTACTTCTCACTCAAGGTTGATGGTCCTTGTATCAAATATTTAATTCCCTCTTTCATTTGGGAACCCAAATTTTAAAAATTTATGCTTTATGAAGTGAAACACATTCATTTACATGGGTTTTTTTATGTTCAATATTGATACATGTTCTATGTGGCATTCATGATAATGTAAATGTTATGATGTGACGGGTGCACCCGAAATTATATAGCACTCCAATGCATTGGTTATTGTAAAGAACTTCATGAGTAAAGTTAAGTATGTGTGAACATGATGCTAGCTTTGTTCACAACTATGTGTGGTAGTAGACCACTAGGATATGATGTTTCATTTTTATGCATTGCCATGTTCCGAGTCTTTTCTTAATGCTTCCTCTCATGATTATGATCCTATGACTATGTTATGAAGATTATGATTATTCTCACCCCATTTTATATTGGTCCATGTTCTTATCTATCCTCTTATTGGGCTTTTAGATCACCCATTTTTTTATGTATATCCTCAGGTGACTACTTGTACTAAGGAGAAGTCAAGAGCCAATAAGAAGATAGAGAATAAGGAATTAAATAAATGTTTTATGTCTTATATTGTAAAAGTTATGTTTGGTCCTAGTTTTCCCAAGACACTAAACCTTTGTGTCCTCGTGATGTAATGTTTTTATATTGTTTATCATTAAAATGATGTAAAAGTAATGTAAGAAAAGTAGGGTCATTATAATCGGCATGCAACCTGCTTGATTTGAGATATTGTGATAAAGGGATTATATTACATAGTAAGCATCCATGTGAGGTATTATGTCATTGTGGCATTCACTTCTTTCTCTATGGGTGCCTTGGTGTATTGTTAGCCGCTAACCTTGGAATTTAGGCTGTTTTTCCTAATACCACTGAGAAAGAGGCCTAGAAAGTCACACACTAAGTGTATCCAAAATCTCAGTTAAATAATATATTATTATTTATTAGTTAACAAGTTGATTAAATATTATTCATGCATGTGCTTTAATAATTATTCATGTTTGTTTGATCACATTTATTATGTCACTAGTTATTCAAGAGAATATAATGTGAATGAAATATTTAATAAGTATTTATTTGATATTTAGTGAATATAATATTTATTTATTTATTGGTGAATAATGCAGTGATATTTATTTAATAAATAAATAGTCATTATTCAAGGCCTGATAAATATTATGGAGGAATGATAGACCGGGATTTTAGATCTGGTGAGAAAATAATAGATATTGAATATTATTTGATTAAATAATATTTAATTTTAATTCACAAGTTAAGCGCATATCAAGAAATAATAATATTATTATTATTATTTGACATGGGGTTTTCGCTAGGATTAAATAAATAATTAAGGTCACTTGTGCAATTATTTTATTTTAACCCTAGTGATATATAAACTCAGTTATGTTATTTTCTCAATGAACAATTCATTTGTTTGGGTTTTGCATAGCAGAATTTGAGAATTCTCTCAAGCCCTTGAGATCTCTCTTCTCCAAAATCTCTCCCAAGAACAGAGAGCAATATTCCTTCACCAGATCAAGGAGAATGATTTGGAATCAATTCTCATAGCAATCAAAGGCAAACAACGCAAGCACAAGGATCTGTCGTGCTAGCACCTGAATATTCCTTCGGCAACGTTTGGAGATTCGTGGAACACGTGTGGTTCAGCTCTAGAGAGAATCTGCACTTGATTCCTATAAAACAACAATGGTGCATCATATATCTATTTCCAAATCCATCATTAAAGAAAGAATTCCATCAAGGTAATTCTTATTTAATTAAATTAATTACAAATAATATGTGATGATCTTCTCTCTCTGGTTCCGACGTGATTCGTTTTATTTGTCTTCTTTGATTCAATTCCGTTGAACACGGTGTTTATCGTCATGTAGATCTCAGATTGATTATTGAACACGACAAAAAGAAAATTTGAGCACTACCCATCGTATGCTTCCACTACACCTAGAACCTACATAGACATCATCCTACCTCTAGTTCTCCTCTTCACATTGGTTCCTCTATGGAATTCATCCTTGCTTTGAGGTTGATTCTTCAAGGTGAAGTTCTTTAAACCTACTTCTTTCTTCTTCATCTTCATTCTCCTCTTTTATTCTTTCCCTAAAATGGCCATGGTGATGTGGGGTTTAGTGTTTCTCGATTTTTAATTGGTAGTTTTCTAATTTTAGGGTTTTTAATCATACTTTAAGGGATTTAATTTCCTCTTAGTGGTAAAACAATACCCCTGATTTCAAATTCAACATTTCAAGGTTGGATAATCCTTGAATTTTCTTTAAACATAAATCAATAAGTGTTTTCATGTCTTCAATCCTGATTTTTAATGATTTAAATGTTATATTAATTGTATTCATCAATTCTGTGCTAAAGTAAAATAGTTTTCCTCTCAGTTTATCTTTGTAAATAGGGTGATTTCTAATGTTTTATGCTCAAAACTAGTTTTCAAATGAATTATTCACACCTATTATTTGTTTAAATACCAAAATGGGTCTTTTTAAATGGAATAATGAAATCAATGTGGTAACTTTGGTACTCAACCTATTTTTAAAGGAAATAAATCTTGTTTTTAAAAGGATTGTTTTCAAACTAAGGATGTGTTTAGATCTTATCTAAAATCTTCCTTGTACATCATGTATTATTTGAAGTGTTTTGATGGTATATTTTTTGTGTTGTTTAGATATGATTGATATTTAATGACATTTTGAAGGAAGTGATATTTCTAAAGTAATTTCCAAAGGGTTTTCAATGGTTTTATTTTCAAAATGTGGATTTATAACTTGGTATCTCTAAAGATGTTCCAAACACCCATTTGGAACCTTATAAAAGTGGTTCTCTTGATATTTGAAACCCCTTGAATTATGTCCCATCATTTTTTTTATGTAAAAATTAAAGATGTTACTGATGTTATGTAAAATTGATAAATATATCCTCAATATAGGATAATATTATTATCATTATTCTTGATAAAAATGGATACATTTTTGGTGGGTGGATGGAGGTGAGGTTGTGTTATGATTGTTGTCATTTATATATGTGATTTATGTTATGTTGAAAGATAACCTCTATTTAGTATCATGGGAAAACGCAGATAGCTAGGTGGGAAATTTGGGTTTGAGTATGTCACTGGTTAAAATAACACTCTAGCTAGTGGCCCCAACTGAGGATCGTGTCATTCTTAGAGGATTTATCCCCTTATTCTGGCCATGTAAGGTAAAACCGAGTGTTTGCGTAGTTCAATTGCATCATGAGCCAATTAGATCACTAGTACAAATCTAGCCTTTAACACCACTAGTAAAAGGGATTTATCAGCACTATAGAAGCGTTAATAATGTGAGTGATGTTAAAGGGTTGGCTTTAACAATGCGCGTAAAAAGTGATGATAAAACCTCCCTTTAACAACCCTAAAAACATTGATAAAGAGGGCATTTATCAACGCTTTTTTTAGCAATGATAAAGGGGGGCTTTATCGACACTTGTTTTAGTGCTGTTAAAATCCCCCTTTATCAACATTTTTTTAAGCGCTGATAAAAGGGGATAATTTTTTTTTTCGAACCACTTCTTGCCCCACCTTTTATCAGTGCTTCTCACCCTCCTTTATTAGCATTTTTACCCACTCGCTTGAGCACTCCCCCCTCTTTACCAGTGCTTTACATAATTCCAACCTCCTGCATGTGCCCCTGCCTCCAATGAGTTTCGAACCTGACACCTTCCTCTCATATGCCCACGCTTTTTCCACTACCCTATATTGTTTTGTTTTGTATTTTATGATATATCTATATTTTTATATGTATTTCGTTGAATTTTTTATTCGCATATTTATATATATTTTTAAATACTAATATAAAATATGTTTTGTGTGTGTGTGTTTATGTGTGTGTGTTTATAAATACATACATACATACATATTTATATGTGTGTGTGCATCTATAGATATAATTATACATATTGTATTTATTTACATATATTATATATTAATATTTATATACATATATTAGAATCTATAGATAAGTATATATATATATGTTTGTCAAAACACACAAATATATATATATATATATCAACATTATATATACATTAATTGTATAAGTATATGTATTCATACATTTTTATTTTAAATAAAATGGATATTATTTTTTATTTAGATAAGGTTTATATATTTAGAAATATATTTTATATGTAAATATGTTTATATGTTTATTTATAAAATTAAATTTTTATGTGTAAATATATATAAAATATTTATATATTTTTATATATTTGATTATAAATAAAAATACAATATGAAAAACAATAAAAATTAAAATCCATAATATCAATATGAATGTAAGCCCCAGGAATAAATTCAGTCTCCACCGAAAAAAAATGCAATAAAACCTTAAACGAAGCTGAAATTCCATCGAATGCTAAAAAACTAGGATACCCTGAATAAAAACTCAGTTTTGGAGGGTTTATGGGCCTTTTTGAAAAACGTGATTGGGGTTTCGGTTATTAGTTTTTAGAGATTGTCATAAGCTTCGATTTGATATGTGGTAGAGCTCAAACGGACATTTGGATCAAAATTTTTGGTCGTTTGAAGTTTGTGTCATGTTTTCAACTTATTTTAGAGAATTTATTAATTTTTTGATTTTTTTCTATCTTCAAATTGTTATTAAATGATTATTACTCGATAATAATTAGAAAACTATTAATTAACACTGTTTTTTTAATTATTTTAAAATCTTTTTTTTCACTAAATATCTTATATATTATGTGTAAATGCATATTTATCTTTATATAAATCATATTTAATAAAATACATTATATATATCAATATAAATATATTTTATGTTAATATATTATTTTTAATGATTTATAATTTTTTTATGAAATTTATCCTTTATCAACATTGATAAAGACCCCCCTTTGTCAGCGTTTTTTATCAATGCTGATAAAAAACCCCCTTTATCAGCGTTTTTTTATAGTGTTGATAAATGAGAGGTCTATCATCGATTTTTTATTAGAGTTGATAAAGAGACCTCTTTTATCATCACTGATAAAGAAACCTTATTTATCAACGTTTTTTTCCTTATACTAATAAATAATATCTTTTATCAACATTTTTTTATTAGCGATGATAAAGAACCCCCTTTATCAACATTTTTTTAGCGATGATAAAAACTCCATTTATCATTGTTTTTTTAACGTTGATAAAGGAGACCTTTATCAACGATTTTTCTAGGGTTGATAAAGAAGTCAGTCTTGCAGTAGTCCATGAATTTCATATTTATATTGTGCTAGACTGTCTCGAGGGATCCTATGTTTTCCCATGAATCATTTCCATTGTGTTTGGTTATATTTTAGTAAAAGAAAAGAAATGATTTGATAGTTTATAAAAGAAAAGAAAATAAATGAAATGATTGTGATTTCTCTCCTTCTGTTTGGATTCATAACTTAATAAAAGAAAAGAAATGATTTGGATTTCTCTCCATCATGTTTGGTAACAATTTTTAAAAGAAAAGAAAAGAAACCGTTTTGGTGCAAATGACACAAATAACCTTTGTTTAAAAATAACACATATGAGATTAAAGGACATACTTGCTCAATATAAAAAACCAATATCGATTAGATCCGTACGTACACCACACCTACCACCATATATTAATACAAATTATAAAAATTATAAAAATTAACTAAAGATAATCAAAATTATTTATATAATTTATTAATTCAAAATTATTAATTTATGGTAATCAAAATTATACATTCAAATTTATTAATTAAAAAAATTATTAATTAAAAAAATTATTAATTCAAAATAATTATTAATTAAAAATAATTACTAATTCAAAATAGTTATTAATTCAAAATATTTATTAATTCAAAATTAGTTATAAATTATTTATATAAACTATTAATTCAAGATAATCATAATTATTTATATTCAAAATTATCTATAATCAGAATTATTTATAAATTATTTATGATTATTTATATACGCATAATTAGTTATAATCAAAATTATTTATATACACATTATCAAAATTATTTATATTTGATTGTTATTATTTATAAATTATTTATATTTGATTGTTATTGTTATTATTATTTATATTTGATTGTTATTATTATTTATAAATTATTTATATTTGATTGATATTATTATTTTATTGTTATTATTATTTATATAGAGGTCTAAGGGAAATATGTGAAATATGTAAAATATTTGAAAGGAATTGAAGATTTCCGTCGGAATCGTCCCGATTTTGGGACGATTCGAAATCAGCTGAAATCGCATGCAGGAGAGAAATATCTCTCCCTCCCGACGCCTCACGTTTCTCTCCTTTAGGCTTGGCAAATTTTTTAATATGGATTTTATGAAAAAAAAATTGGGAAAAGGGGTTAGGGTTCCGATATTTTTAAAATTGGGTCCGGGATGCGTGAACGGCGTTCACGCATCACTACCGCGGCAAAGGATGCATGAACGCCGTTCACGCATCCTGGACCCAGGCAGTAATGCGTGAACGGCGTTCACGCGTCCTTTGCTGACCAGCTAAAGGACGCGTGAATGCTATTCACGCATCCTTGCGCAGGAAAAGATGCGTGAACGGCGTTCACGCATCCGAGCCGTGACAGTGATGCGTGAACGTCGTTCACGCATCCTTCACAGACTAGCTAAAGGATGCGTGAACGGTGTTCACGCTTCCGGCCGAGATTTTCTATAAAAGGAGGGGTCCCCCCCCCCAAAGCCCATTGTTCTCCTCTAGTTTTTGTTGCGAAGCTCTGCAGAAATTCTTTCTCAACAAATATTTGCTGCTTTTATTGAGGTAAAATTTCTATTTAATAATTTAATTGTTTAATTGTGTTTATTTATTTCATTTGTATGTTTAATTGTGTGTATGATTTATTTATTTCATATGTTATGTATGAAATGTTTTGTATGATTTAATTTTCTTGATGTTGAATGTTTGTATGATTTAATTTTTTGAATGTCTATTGTCTGAATAATGAATGTTTTATGTTATGTCTAAAATTTTTAATGTTTAGGAAAAGTAATTTATATTAGAGAAATTTATTTTAATGAATGGTTTTGATGTAAGTGTAAATTAAATTACTTTTATTTACTAGTAATAATATTTTTAATCAATAAAGTAGAAAATATATTTACTTATATTTTGAAAAGTAGAAGAATTCCCAAAAAACATTACAATTTCATAAAATTTAAAATAAAAAAAGTGTTTATGTAAATATCAATTAGATCAGTTATAATAAAATTTATTAAATGTTATTAATAATTATATATATATATATACACATGAAGTTAAATTTTTTTAAAAGATGTGTAGTATTTAATATAGATTTTATATAATACGGATAATATAATAAATATACCAAAAAACACAGTATGAGTGATGACTGATCTTGAGATGACCGACCATGCATAATTGAAATTACATGTTTTATTTTGTGTATGTTGTTATTCAATTTGTAATAATTGCATTTTTTCCTCATTGATGACCTGCGAGTCATCTCTTAGTAAGTGTAAGGACCAGCGTGTCCGCTTAAAATAATTTATGTATTTCATATCCCTAGACCCCCTCACATGCATGTGAGTAAATTTGTAATTAAAAGACAGACGCCCCGAAGAGGTGTCGACGAAGAGGCATCCCCGAAGAGGTGTCGACGAAGAGGCATCCCCGAAGAGGTGTCTACGAAGAGGCATTCGAGAACTTGTTCGAGAAGAGGAGTTTTTGTTTGACAGGATATTGGCGGTTGCTACAATAATTGATAATAGAGATAGGAGTTTACCCATATAGGTTGTAGTTAGTTTATCAGATAATGATAAACTAATCGTAAGTCTCAAGATCAAGTCATGATTATATATTCATAAGTAATTAAACTTTATGAAACATTATATTAAATTTTATTTTGTGCTAAAATCACAATCACTATACCTTAACAGTGATAAATCAATACATAAAAAAGTCTCAAGATAATCAATTATTCAAAACCAAATTAAATAATTTAAAATTTTAATGTAGTGTATAATATTTTTTAAATTATTTTTTTATAGGTAATTATGTCTGCTCAAATATATTGCAACGGTGAGATAATTTATACTGAGCAGGGTTTTAGCTATAGTGTGCCACCTGTCAAAGTGGTAAATCTCCATGTTTGTATGACATTGGATGTAGTTCATAATAAGATTCATAGTCGGTTAAAACTGAGTGCAGGACAAGCAATCACTTCAATTAGATATCGACATCTTCAATATCCTGAGCATCTGTGGCACAGCGACTACCCTATAGTCGATGATGAGGATTGGATGGAGGCTTCTCAGTTATTCAGGCAACAATGTATTAATGGTTTGATGGAATTATTTATTGTCATTTCTGATATTGATGTGGTGCAATCGATTACTACAGAACCATGCTTTGTGACCTCTATAGAAGTCAGTCTTTCACAGCAGTCTTATTCATTGCCTCCTTCTCATATGACTCCTGTGGAAGAATGTAATGAGGAAGATCATCAAAATTTGGAAGGAAATGTAGATGACATCTCTTTATGTGCTGATATAGTGAATGAAAGTTTATATGAGGAAGAAGAATCTGGGGAGTCAGCAGGAGATGATGTGGTTGGGAATAAACCTTCTGAGGTTCCTTTGAGAGACAGACATCCACTACATCCACCAGTTAGTGGTAATCAGCCTTCAATTTTGAGTTCCTTAGTTGGAGGAATGTCTCGTGAACAACATTTTGATTGGGATGTCATTACACCAGCTTCTGAATTCCCTAACATTATAGGGAATAGGCCTGCATCAAATGATAATGCCATATATGTTGGGAAGGAGTTCGAAAGTAAACAGGTCATGAAAAATGTGATAAAGCAATACCACATTGAGCGACATTTCACATTTGTGGTTTATGAGTCAAAGAAGACCAAATATCTCATTCGTTGCGAAAAATATGGGTCAGAATGTAAATTTCGATTAAGAGCACTATTTGATAAATATTATGGATGTTGGAAGATAACCAAATTAGAAGGCCCACACACTTGTCTACATCCCAGCTTGGCACAAGATCACTCTTCCCTTGATGCAGAGTTTATATCTACTGTTATTTGTGAGATGATATGAACAAGTCAGGATGTTCCTGTTTCCCTTGTTCAGGAAAGAATTCAACAGTTGTATAACTATAAGGTATCATACAACAAAGCTTGGAATGAAAAACAGAAAGCCATTGTAAAAGTGTATGGTGATTGGGATGAGTCTTATGCGATGTTGTCACAGCTTATGGAATTGTTGTCTCTCAATAATCAGATTGTTTATCAATTGGACATTGTTGAGTATGTATCCCAAAATCATCAAGTTGATCGGTCAAAGGTGAAGTTCAATAGGATTTTTTGGGCATTCAGACCGTGCATTGCTGCATTTCCCTATTGTAAAAAATTTAATCAGGTAGATGAAACATTCCTTTATGGAAAGTATACAGGTATTCTACTCATTGCTGCCATACAGGATGGTAATCGCGCTCCTCTGCCACTTGCTTTTGCTGTTGTTGAAAAAGAAAATTTTGAATCCTGGAGGTGGTTCTTGTCATGTGTACATGTTCATGTCACGCAAAAATAGGGCGTGTGTCTGATATATGATCATCATCGAGCGATTATAGAGGTCGTGAGTAGTGATGGGGTTTCTTGGACTGAGCCGAATTCTTATCACCGTTATTGCATTAGACATATTGCAAGTAATGTGCATAAGCAGTTTAGAGATGAGGCCATAAAGAAGGTGATCCTCAAATTGGGTATGGTTTTCTAAACTTGATTTTTTTAACAAAATTTAATATCCATTTTAATACATTATTATGTTATGCTTTCATCATATGAACCCCAACAAGAAAGGTTTGATCAACATCTTGAAGATATCCGAACAGTTAATGAGGAGGTATATGAATATATGGTACAAATTTTAAAGGAAAAATGGTCATTAGCATACGATGGTGGCATGAGATATGGGCATATGACCACTAATATAGTGGAGTGCGTAAATGGGGTCCTCAAGGGTGTGCGCAAACTCCCAATCACAGGGTTAGTGCAAGAGACATTTTTTAGATGTGTTCACTACTTTGTTGACCGGTCCCAAAAGGCCTACCATAGGATGGAAAATGGAATGTTTTTTACTCAACATTTTCAAACTGATATTGACCAGATACGGAATGAGGCTTCACGATGGAATGTTATAGACTTTAACAGGGAAAAGAGGAGTTTTCGGGTAAGACAGTTCTACGACCAGGGTACATGCACTAATGGTGGAGTGTTTGTCGCGATGTTGGACAACAGGTACTGTGATTGTGGCAGCTTTTAGGCATTGAGATATCCATGTGTACATGTTATTACAGCTTGCGCTTCGGTAAATATATCATGGGAGCCATATGTTGACCCGGTGTATCACATGAGCACTTTGGTTAACTGTTATAGTGTTGCTTGGATGCCTGTTGGTGACTTCCATTCTATCACATTGCCTGCTGATCAACCGACCATCGTCCCTGATATTTTCAGGTTTTCATAAGTTGGTTTTGGTTTCATTTATAATTTTTTCAATGTCTGTCATTTTTAAAATTATTGGCTTCATGCTACCAGGTTGCGGCCCCGAGGAAGACCGAAGTCAACTCGCATCAGAAATGAGATGGATTGGCCTCGGCAACGAGGAGGGAGAATAGTATGCAGTATCTGTCACGCAGAAGGACATACTCGTAAGAGATGTCCCCAAGTGGCAGGACAGAGTTCCACATCTCATCATCCATGATCGAGTCTGTGTACCTGCTCCATTTTTGTGATAAATATAATTTTCTAGAGCGCGAGTTGTACTTTTTCTGGAGGAGTTCAAGTGCCTTGTTTTTGAGTCATCAATGATCATTTTCATGAGAAGGTTGAAATACTTGTTTTGAGGGCCTAGTTTCCCTGTGGATTTATTTTTTCCTGTTAATTTTTAATGTGGAATAATGTTAATGGTTATTTAATGGATAATGGATAAATTAACAAACGTAATTTCACAAAAAAGAAGAAATAATTAATTTTTCACTTTTAAATTCTGGTTTTCTTATAAGATGTCTAGTTTTAGTAATGGCATCTGAGTGTCTGAGCATCATTAACTAATGTTGATTGTGAGACTAGGCTAGTGTTGATTGTGACACCAAATGAAAATGAATATATTATGCTTCCACTATTAATAAGTAACGATGATATCATGTGTGCAGATGGCAGGTTTTCTATTGCTTACATCTCAGGCTACTCATGTATCACGACTGCTTTTAGAGGGACCTCCTGTGGCTCCCTTGAGTGTACGTAGATCTCACCATTTCCATCATATTGCACCACCTCCTGCTATCGTCCCACATCTTCGTCGAGCTAGATTCTATGGAGTAGCGATGTGCGACTTCACATTTCTTGATCATCAGCTCATTGCCGCACTTGTAGAGAGATGGAGACCAGAGTCGCATACTTTCCATTTCAGTGAGGGGGAGATGACTATTACGTTGCAGGATGTGGCCATTATGTTGGGCCTCCCTATCGACGGACATGCTTTGACAGGCCGAGTTCCATCAGATTTGTCTAAGCTTGTTCATAGACTTCTGGGCATAGAGGTCCAGGATGATGGCAGGACCATCGTTGGTGGTAGATTGCGGATGCCTTGGTTAGACCAGCACTTCACACATTTACCATATGATGCTGATGACGTCACTGTGCTGTGATTTTCACGTGCATATATTTTGAGGCGGATCGGTGGCACGTTTTTTGTTGACCACTCTACTACTTTTGTGCACCTGATGTATCTATCTTTTTTGGAGGATTTGGACCAGGCAGACCGATATAGTTGGGGGTATGTCTGCCTAGCATATACATACAGAGCCCTATGCAGCGCATGTCGCATCGATAAGATGCAGATCACAGGATGCATGGTTCTTCTACAGATGTGGGTATGGGAGCACATACCTCGTTTAGCTCCACATGCCCGTGCGCCATTACCCGTAGATATTGTAGCAGAGGCTCCACGTGGACGTTGGTATGTTATTAATTCCTTCTAATATCTAACTTAATTGTATAAAATTATTTTATGAAATGTAAAAAAAATGTTATCTACAGGTGGAGTCAGGCGCATCGACATTCAGATTCTCCCAGACATGATTTTCACGCCTACAGACTTATGTGAGACAGCATTCGACCAGACGATGTAAGTGATTATTATTTATATTGTTAAATCTTTACTTTTTACTGTACATATATTCATTTATTAATTGATTATTCATTTTTTCTTTCAGATTACATGGATGCCATATACAGATGATATCCTTCAGAGTCTGCCCCCATACTGTACAGTGATGCTTGATATCGGCTCCTGCATGGTTCCACTGATTCATTTTCATATAGTCAAGTGGCATCAGACGGATAGGGTTATGAGACAGTTTGGATTCTTTCAGCCAGTTCCTGACCTGCCCAGTCAGTTGGATTCATTGCATTCCCTAAAGATGTCAGGGAAGAGAGATTTTGATTGGAGGAGCTATCATGCCAGATATGTTGCGTTATGGTACAGACGACGAGAGTCCCAGTTGCGAGGGGCGGGGAAAGTACGTTTTCATTTGATGGATCAGATGAATTATGCAGGCTGGTATATCAGGTCTCCAGTTAGATTTCTGACACGGTACGGACGGGGCTTCCATGACTTGGTATGCATTCTTCCTTTCACTGTTCAACATATTTTTTATTCAAATTAGTTAACAACAGATTTTGTTTTCGCAAGATGCACGTATTTTTCATCTACTTCATATGTCTGATCCAGTGGAGAGAGCTGCCTTTAACCCATCATATTTTCACAGCCTTGTACGACAGATGCTACCATCGATGGACGAGATTTATCATGACATTTTCTTTGATCCACCACATGCTGCGGAGGCCGCGGAGCCTGCTGCGGAGGCCGCGGAGCCTACTGAGCCTCACATAGATGTACCTGGGGGGTGACGACCCTGTTATGGATGTTGTTGTTCCACAGGAGGAGGCTGCTCAGCTTACTTAACCACATGATATTGTTCCACTGGAGGAGGGTGTTCAGTATGATCAGTCAGATGCTCCTCCAGCTTCTCAGGCACAGCCACAGGTACTTACAGACGCTGACTGGATTGAGTTCGATATTTTATTGCAGTCATCTGCAGCAGAGCAGCCATCTACTTCCTATATTGGTGAGAGTTCCAGCCAGCTTCCACTATCCTTAGATGCAGGCCAGGGTACAGGCGGTGAGACTTTACATCCACCGTCTGTCACACAGGAGGATGTGGATGTGGCTGTCAATGAGGATGCGCAGCATACGCGAGAGCACAGACATAGACAGACACAGCGTGGACGCATCCAGTATACACCTGACTGTGGGACAGAGGAGCATCCACGCCGGAGGCGTAGATTAAGTTGACATTTGATTTATGATACATTTTGTATGTGTATTGCTGTTATCTAGACTTCTATTATATTTTTAATAAGTGTCTTATTGTTATCAAATTATTTACCAATGTATATATATATATGTATAATAAATAATATGATTAAATTAAATGATAAATATTAATTATATTAATTATTTCGAATTGCAATAGAAGTGGTCACAGTTATGATGAGTGCTGGTTTAGTCCAACCATGCAGAATGCATATGTTGATAAGAATAAAAGGCCACAACAAGTGTAGAAGAATGGAACAATAGTTGGAAAATCTTCCATTGGGAATATGCAAAACAATGAAGTCAAGAAAACTGTGAAAGAAACTATTCCCAAGAATAAGTTTGAGCTAAAATCCAAGGATTATTTCATGACAAATCTTGAAATTCATATCATCTCAAGAAGTTGAAACTTGAGGTATTCCAATCACACTTTATCCATTGTTCTTAATTATATTTCTCATTTCAATTAAGGGGGAGAGCTTGATTGATGGAAATATGGGATGAAAAGGGGAGATTTATCTTTTCACTTGAACTTTTTAATATATTTGCTGAAGTATGTGTAGGATTTAACATTTCATTGATAATTTTGATTATCTACCCTTGGTTAATAATTGATACACTCTGAGCATGATTTCACATGTATGGTTGTTTATGGACAACATTGAAAACTACAATATGAATTAGAAGTTCATTTGACCAATTTTGAGAAGATACATATTTAGACTTTATAAAAGGAAACAATTTCTACTGGTACGCAATCTAAAGAGTGAGATTATTGAGTATGCATCTCAAAACTTAGGTCATGTCCATGACATCACTTCTTCCACCTTATTTAGATAAAATGATATTTTTTAGAGATCACATGCCTTAAAAAATATTACTCTTGGATCTAGAAATGAAACTCAGAGAACTTAGCATAGTGATGATGTGATCATGGTTCACTCATCACAATCACTAGATGTTTTTCATGTAACTCATTTGTTCACAAATATACCAATATTTAATCAGAAAAACAATGAAAAAGGAGTATTAGAAAGTATAAAAATTAAGTTTCCACTTTAGAATACAAATGGAACCATATGAGGATCTTTATAGAAATAGATGTTTAAGTACAACATGTTGAGATAATGTGAGTGAGTGAAAGATGCTAAAATTATATATTTCTCAATATATGCTAGAGAATACTCAAGCCATTCTATTAATAATTATTTAATGAATATCTATTATTCATGAATATTTATTAATAATTATTAACATTATTTCAATATTTTCTATTATTTAATTGATATTTATTAATATTTCTTAATTTTTACATTAAGTGTATTAGTTTATAATTAATAGTTATACATTTTGAGGAGGATTTGAATTCTCTGTGAGATGCGTGAACTCCGTTCACGCATCCCTCCTCTCGGGAGGATGCGTGAACGGCGTTCACGATCGCTTCGTTTCCTCCCAATTCTGCGGTGCCAAACGAGGGCTGAGTCTCTTGATCTCGTTGAGGATGAAAATCGACCATGGGGTGCCGACGAGGGGTAATCGTGACCGATCGATGTCAAAGCAATCTCGGCCCTGATTCCGCCCATGAAGAACTTTTGTAGTGCGCGAACGTGCTAAGCCACGCCTGTATCCAAGCCGAGCCCAATCGAAGAATGACCAATCGAAGAGGACAACCCAATCTCGACAGGAATGAGACGCCGAGACCGAATCTTGATCGTGAAGCTTGACTATGGCTCGAACTCCGACGAACTGATGATAAACCGAGTTACAGAAGGCTTAATGAGGCCCTGTGAGTTAACAAACTCGCTTCGCATCAGGGATGCGCGGACGAAGATTTATGGGTTTAATAAAAGAGCCTTCGAGGCTTGTGGGTTGCTGATAAAATTTGTCGACTGGTCTGAACCGAATCAATGAAGCCGACCGGAGCTGATACGAATCAGTATAAGACGCACCAGCTGAAGATGAAGAATCCAGTTCGAATGGAGATTCAACGGTGGCACTGAAGATGTTTGTTCACTGGTTTAAGGAACGCAGGGGGCCTCGATCATCCCCATCGTTGCGTCCGCGAGGATGGAAGGGAGTGCACATCTTGTGATCGATCAATTTACTGTTGAAACTTTAAGGAATCCTAAGTCATCTTTGGCTGCATCTACAATAGTTGTGATGAACTACATGATCCAATGTTGCAGAGCATCGATTCAAACCTGTCGATTGAAGAAATTGGTGTGTCCTGCTTGAGCCTGCATAATGAAGAGGACTCAATGACAACCGAGCAGTTCTCCCTATTGGAACTGGGTCGATCTAACTTGATTGATAGATGAAGATGTTGAACTTTATTGTCGGACCCGTGGTGGAAGAGTCGACTGCCAAAGGTTATGCGAGCTGCTGATGAATTCCAGTCGTAAGGATACTTATCCGTAGTATGGTCCAGAAACCGATTTGTTGGTTGGTGAGGTTCGAATACCAATATGAAGATGAATGAGTTCGGGCAGCATTTCCATCGGGTTCCTGCAAACTAAAATTGGGATGAGGCCTATTTCTGGGTTCACAGTGGACAATGATTGTAGACCAGGTGGGGCAGAGGAAGAAAATTCCAGCTATAAAAAATTAAAATAAAATATTGAGGTATAATTAAGGTGACAGCCAGAGTAGTTAATAGCCTCTACAATTACAAACGGGGAAGGGACCTACAAAACTACAAAACAACATGTAAACACACATATGCAGGAAGTCGGGGAGACTCAAATCCGAGACCTCCTCAACACCTCACAAGGCCTTGGCCACTAGGCTAAGCCCTGGGGGCAGTTAATAGTGTCTAAAAGTGTTCCAAGTTTGCTGAGTTAGTGACACAAGTATTGAGTGAAGGAAAAAATACCGGTGATGATTGACACTTGAGATTAGCTAAACTAAGTTGGTGGGTAACATCTTTAGAAAAAGGGAAACACAATTCATAGACTAAGGATTTGGTGGTGGAACTAGTCCTGCAACTAACTGGATCAACCTCCGGAGGCGAGCATGGAATTTCAGCAGGAGCAAAAGCTGAGACTTCACCACAGAGTGAAAGTTGATGATGAAGTGGGGGAGAGAAGGAATTCAACTCGATAGATTAGAATCTTTATCTTTTCTTTAACTCTTCTTCTTCTATATCACAATTTCATATTGTTCCTGTGTTTCTCTTACATTTTCAGACATGCATTTTACCTAAATTCTTGAGGTAATTTGGACTGTCTCAATTTGTTCATCAGTTTCATGCTCTTGATTCTTAGCTTCTTTGCTGCAATTCATTCTTCCCGACCTTTTACTTTATTTCAGTCTTATTCTTGTTTGTTGAACGATGGCTGAAAACCTCTTTCAAAGTTGTTTTGAAATCATTTACCACTGCAACACATTGACAGGTTGAGCTGTAGGATTCGGAAGAGATGGACATTTTTGGTGTCAAGTAGTGAATGCCTTGAATGACTTTTGATCCTTAATTTTTTCACTACTGCATGAAGGCAATGTCTTGATGGCGACTATGCCTAAATTTAGTAGTAGTTATAATTCTCAACATAGATTGTAATCTTTTCTCATGGCCCAGTTTGCATGCTAGGTTGAATCGTTTCTCTTGACCATCATCTCTTCAACAAGCTATTTCAGTTAGTTTTTCCCCATTTATTTTTGGCATGCCTCATGCTCCTTAACGCAATTTATTACAAATGCATTTAACACTTCATTCTCACTGCAACCACCATTTAACACTGTTTAAAATTCTTTCAGCCACATTCCAGTCCCTGTTTTCAGTAGAATAGGTTTCAATGAAGTCCTTAGTACAACTCACCCCCTTCCCTTGGGTTCGACCCTAATTGCCATACACTCATGTGAGTAGTAAATATAAATTTTATTTTGCCAAGGTGTAAATACATTTGGTAAAAAATTTATGTTGTTGCTGGGGAAGTAGTGTTGATTGTCTAGGGTTAAAAAACAAACAAATAAAAACTAAATAAACAAAAATAAATCTCTACTATTTTTGGGCCTAAATATTTTAAATCTGCATGATTAAATTCTTTGTATCTACTTCAGTTGCATTTAAATCTGCTTTTCAGTGTGAATTTTCTATTGTCGAATCAGTTTTCTTTTTAATCATAGCCTTGAAACACTTAAAATGTATAGAATAGCTGGTCAGAGACGTGCACACATTAGGAACTTGATCACCAGTTTCATTAAGGGTAGTGATGAGAGCTTCTGTGATCCATGTGATAGATTTAATGGATTTCCTATTCAATGTCCATATCATGTTTTTTCCTTGGGAGTCTTGTTACGTTCATTTTTTGATAGATTAAATGATGATGGGCAACACGATTGGGACAAACTCACTTAGGGGTTTCTTTTGTACCACATTGATGAAACGTTATGGGAAATCATTGTTGACTTACCGTATTTGCTGCTATCAAGAGGGTATGGAATTCATCAGTTCTGGAAAAATTCCAGAACTGGATAAAAATACTTTCAATGGTATTTTGCAGCTGTTAATGGATTTAGTTTTATCCTTAAATGGTATGAAGCCCCAAAAAATAATGCCTCACCTAAAAATGAATGGGCCAAACGCATGCGGCGATTTATGGATAAAAACCCACACCCCCCTAAGTGATTATGGTTAGATTTTTAGCGGAGCCCAGCTTGAGACTTTAAAACTAGACAACTCATGAATTAATAAAACATTATTGTTTTTTCTTTTCATTTGAAATACAAGTCCTTCATCCCTCTTGTATTTGTGCATTCACATTTTTATATCCTGCTCACTTTTTTCTCAGAATTGTACAAGGAAAGTCTGTCAACAAAGTCTTGGAACCTTCGATGCCACATCCTCTCATCATTATATAGTCCCATCTTTGTGATGTTCTATGATTGGATTTAATGATTCACTTGTTTTACCCTTCCAGGAACATTAATGGAGAGGCCAAGTGGAACTTGAAGCGTTTTAATGAGATTGATCAAATGGGCTGCGCACCAAGATCATAAGTACCAATTGTTAGGGGAGTTACCTTCTAATGCTTTTCATCTTGCTGCAAATTAAATGTTGTTTTAATTCTATTAATGCTGTCCTGAGAATTGAATTAGAACCTGTTACCATAAATTTGCGCCTGGCTGAAAATTAAGTGTGCGGGGATGTTTTGTTAAATTTTTTGTGTTGTTGGGTGTTTTGTTTTCTCAAATATATTTATTGAAAATCATTTCCAAACAGAATTGAAATCATGTCTTAGCACCTTATAGATTGTTTGGATTGAAGTGATTATACGTACTTGATTCATTGTTCAAGCATGTTATTTTCTAAGAATCTGTGCAAAATTCTCATACGCTGTTTATAAATTTAAAAAATGCATGTATATTCTAATTTCTATCTTGGAAGTGCTGATGAGAGAAGAATTTCACACAACTCGTTTGCACAGAGACACAATGATTTTTGAGGACCAAGAGTAGCTACAAGTTGAAGAAACCTTGAATCAACTTCTCTTCTCTCAAACTCTAGTTACCTTCTTCTTGAACATATATTTTTTGAATCTCATGTCAATTTATTTCACCTTACAAGAGCTGGAAATAGGTAACTAGTGGAACAGTTCTCAAGCACAAGGGGAGAGTACTCCCAAGAATAGAGATTCATTACAAGGGGAGTAATAGTCTAAATTTCGCACTTAAAATTCGGCTCGTCTTCTTTAATCAGCAGGTAGTGTTTTCATGAATTTTAATGGTAATTATTATTTTTGAAGTGCTTTGTTGCATGCTGAAATCATCTAGTAATGTACGTCGATCACTGCTTTTGTTTTGACTGTCTTTATGTGCTAAAATCATGGTCTAGCATGCTTATATTTGTGTCCTTTTGGAAATCAATTGAGAACTTAAAGTGTAAGCTTTCATCTCTTCTAAAATCATTGCTTTTGAATAGAAATCTTTGAGTAGTGACTTGTGTAGGTTCCGGGCGTAGCAAAAGCATGCGTTGGGTCGTGCCCAATTTTGCTTTTTGTCACGATCGATGATCAATCCGAGATTTACACAACGATAAACGTTGCGATCTACAAAACTGTATCAAAGAATATAGGCAAAGGATATAACTCTCGAACCAGAGAGAGGATCATCATATATTATTTATAATCAATTTAATTAATTAAGAATTACCTTGTTGGAATTCTTTCTTCGTTGATTGATCTGACAACAGATCTGCGTTGTACCGTTGTTGCGTTGTAGGAATCAAGTGCAGATTCTCTCTAGCGGTGATCCAGACGTGTTCCACAAATCTCCGAACGTCGTCGTAGGAATCTCCGGGTGCTAGCACGACAGATCCTATCGTTTGCGTCGTCCGCATTTGATTGCCTCGAGAACTGATTCCAAAGCGTTCTCCTTGATCTCTCTTAACTTGAGAGTGAGAGGTGGAGGAAGATCGCTCTCCGTTCCTGGGAGCGTTCTTGGAAAAGTGAGCTCTCAAGGGCTTGAGAGGATTCTTCAAATCCTTTGTGCACAACCAAACAAATAAATTGGCTCTTAAAGAAAATAATATAATTGAGTTTATATATCGTTGTTAGAACTAATTAATTGCACAAGTTCCTTTTATTATTTATTTAATGCCTGTGAAACCCCATGTTAAATAATAAAAATAATAATAATATTTCTCGATATGCGCTTAACTTGCGAATAAAATTAAATATTATTTAATCAAATAATATTCAATATTTATTATTTCTCATCGGACCATTAAACTAATTCCTCCATTTCTCCGCAATATTTATCGGTCCTTAAATAATAACAATTTATTTATTAAATAAACATCATTGCATTATTCGCCAATAAATAAATAAATATTATATTCACTGAAAAACAAATAAATATTTATTAAATATTTTGCTCACATTATATTCTCTCGAATAACTGGTGACAGAATATATGCGATCAAGCAAACATTAATAATTATTAAATCATATTTGAGAATAATATTTATTCAACTTGTTAAATAATAAATAATAAAATTATTATTTAACTGAGATTCTGGATACATTGAGTGTATGAGCCTCTAGGCCTTTTTCTTAGTGACATTAGGCGAAACAACCTAAAGTCCAAGGTTAGCGTCTAACAACACGCCAAGATACTCATAGAGAAAGAAGTTAATGCCGCAACGACATAATACCTCATACGGACGCTTACTATGTAATATAATCATTTTATCACGATATCTCTAATCAAGCAGGTTGTATGCCGGTGTCATCAACCTATGTGCTCGATGTCTCTTTCTTTGACTTCCCGAAAATTGAATTTGCCTATAGAATATCATCACCATGGATTTATTTAGGCTATATCATTTCTATCAAAGGGTCTGAGATATCAAATTCTGTAATGTCTCAGAATTTTTGTATATATTTTTTATTATATGGAAATATTTCGAGACTGCAAAATCTGACGGCGCGTAATTCCGAGCCCCGGAGTGCCCGAAATGATCCGTCGAAATTTGTTGAGCTTTAAATAACACGTGTGAGCAATTTTCTTTAAAAAGTGGAATAACTCTTAAACGGGTGCCCAGATCAGAAATCCGAGGACACCGTTGCGTTCAGAATGACGAGTTTACCCTAGACGTGACATAAGTTTAGTCGACGCAGACCTCCAGTGAGAAAACCCAAAAATGACATAACCGTAAATAAAATAATTAAATAAAATTATTTTATTTTTCAAATGTTTATAACTCACGAACGGTGACTCGGATTAAAAATCCAAGACCACCGCTGAACTCGTGAGAGTATGATTTCCTTAGGCAAATACTAACATTGGCCGGCGCGGGCCACCATTGGAAGTTAGTTTTTGGCCGTAAATAAAATAATTAACAATTATTTTATTGTAAAATCTTTAACTTCTAAACGGTAACTCGGATTGAAAATCCGAGAGTACCGTTGAGCTCGTGAGGGCGTGTTCCCCTTAAGTGGAGCCTAACCTCAACCGACGCGGGTCGAGGGTGACTGTTAATATTTTTTTGAACTTTTTTAAGGTACGTTTAATAAACGTGCGGACGACATTTTCTAACTTTTGAACCGGTGCTCGGAATTGAAATCCGAGGGCACCGTTGAATCCGCAGCGCCTAGATTCGCTTAAGGAAGACTTAACTTCGACCGCAGTTGGTCGGGTGAAAAAGTTAATTTTTGCGACTTTTAAAGAAATAATAAAATAACATGGAGGTTGTTATTTTATTCTTTTTTTCCTACCACCTGTTGAACGGCGGTGGCGGGGACTGCAGAGGTAGTCAGACATTTAATATGAGATATTAAATTCTCGGTTACACTTTGATTGCGTAACCACCCCTCGTGTAATTAATGAGACACATTAATTACGTCAATTAATGAATCTCATTAATTTCTCGTGCGTTACTCACCATTTTCCCTCTCTATTTAAGTGAGGCTCGGGATGAAGTTTTAACACGACTTCACCAAGCGAGGAACCTCCGACGAAGTGACGCGACGCCTTCCATCGACGGAGACGGAAGCTCGGGCGGCAACGAACCGGGAGCGACGAACGCCAACGTCATCATCAAAGCACGGATTCTCCTCCCACCACCGCGACGACTCCAACGATTCTCGAGGTAGGGGTTGTCTTTTAAATCAAGAAATTCCCACGAATCTTCTCCTCATTCTTGATTTTGCGGGTGGTTGTTGCGGAGGATTTGAACGGGGTTTATCATTTTTTTTAATGTGATGTATAAATTACTCCTACTTGTTATAATGCTAACGCGGAGGGCGTGGACCAAACGAACAAGGCCCGAACCTTGCACCGCTTGTTTTTCATTGCGTTCTTCGTAGGCGGGTTGTTCCAACTTGATGGAACCTTGGAGCCGAGAGGCGCCCAACGACGAAAGCATCCTGAGAGGACCGTAGGCGCGTCCGGAAGGAAGAACGGACCACCGGAGCTCACCCGGTGGCCCGCAGAAGATTCGCCGACACGGCATCGGCGACCGGCGCTCGCGGACCGCGGAGGAGGGCGGCGCCGCGACAAACCAAAGGGGTGGCTGACGTGGGTTGACCGCGGCGATGGTGAGGCGGCGTGCCGTCGCGCGCCGCAGGTGGAAGTCGCGACGGAAGGCGAGGGACCCGCTCCCTGCGGGTCCCGCAGACACCCTGGCGGCGCCATGTGGCGCCACCACTTAAATGAACCGAACGACTCCTTTGAGCCGTTCGGCAGGCGGACCGCGCGACCCCAGCGCGGGTTGCGCTAGCCAGTGGGCCGCGCCGAGGCGGTGGGCCGGGCCGGGTCGGGTTGGGTCAGTTTGACCGGGTCGGGCCGGACCCGGACCCATTCGGGCCCAGATACGCTTAAAAGGCCGTATCTTGCGAACCGGATGTCCGTTTGACGAACCGTTTGTGGCACTGAGATCCTTAGAGCGAGACGATCCTTTTGAGATACTCCACATGACTTTCGGAGAAAGTTGGAGTTTGGCCGGGTTGGATCGTACTCGAATCCAACCGGACCCTCAGCACTAAAATGCCTATAGCTTACAGGCTGGGTGTTCGGTTGACGCGTTGTCTGTTGCGTTGGAACCCTTATGACACGACAGATCATAGGATTACTTTCTTGTGAAACTTCGTGGCGGTTGAGGTATGACCGATAACCTGAGGAGCAGAACCAGAGAGTTTCTAGTAGTGAGAGTTAGGATGACTACTCTCTTGATGACTCAAGGCATGTGTATTTCTTACTCCTCTGCTCCGGTAGAGACGAAACTCCCCACGTCATACGTGCAGGTTCGTTTCTCTCAGATTGGTTTTTCTATCTTTGGAGTCGGTGTACTCCCCTATTGGACTAGGGCGCGGGTCCTCCATACTACTCACATAGAGTTAGGTACTCCCCTACCGGGTAGGGTGCGGGTCCTCTATGTTAGGAGTAGGTACTCCCCTGTCAACCCAGGGTGTGGGCCCTCCTTATGTAGTGCTACAACAGAGTCGATACTCCCCTGCCGTGCCAGGGTGCAGGTCCTCTAGCCTGGGGTCGGTACTCCCCTGACGTACTAAGGTGCGGGTCCCCCACAACAAACAAACTACCAGAGTTGTACTCCCCTACCAGGTAGGGTGTGGGTCCTCACATATAGAGTTGGTACTCCCCTGCCGTGTCAGGGTGCAGGTCCTCTAGCCTGGGGTCGGTACTCCCCTGATGTACTAGGGCGCGGGCCCCCCACAACAAACAAACTTCCAAAGTGGTACTCTCCTAACAGGTAGGGTGCAAGTCCTCCCATATAGAGTCGATACTCCCCTACCGTGCCAGGGTGCGGGTCCTCTAGCCTCAGGTCGGTACTCCCCTGACGTACTAGGGCGCGGGTCCCCCACAGCAAACAAACTACCAGAGTTGTACTCCCCTATAGGGTAGGGTACGAGTCCTCACATATGGAGTAGTGCTCCTCCATCTCTGAGTAGCGACAGGGAGCGGGTCTTTCGGGGGAGTTGGAGCTCCCTCGACTGCAGGACATAATGTCGAGGAGTGGGTCTCTTCACTTGGTTTCCCTTGGTCTTGCCTCGGGTGCAAGACTGTGACTGCAAGACCTCTAGTGCCGGGCACTAGAGGTAGTTCTAACAGAAAGTTCCCGATGGAGCACGTCCTTTCGGACGTTCCATTAGGAATGGTTGAGTTGTACCTAATGGGGTACATCTCTGAGACGGGTGCGACCAGGGATGACCGGTTCATGGAGCGTGTACTCTTGATCCTTGAGTTACGGTTTGAGTCTTCTTTGGAAATCCTGGAAATGGCTTGAGGTCAAGGCCTTATGTTTCTTTGTGGATGAGACGAGTATATCTTCTTTGAGTTGTGTTAATTGCTTTGTGCTTTGTGATTGAGATCATACTTTCTGGTTTTCCTTTGTGGAATTCTGAGAGACCTTCGGGGGTCTTGGGGTCCCTACTGGGTATTGTTATATTCACCCCTGCACAGGCTTCACCCGCACCTTGTTGTGTCTTGTGCAGACGACAAGCAATTTGGCTGAGACTTGAGGGAGCCAGGACCAGGCGGTACACGGAGGAGATTGGCTGACGTGGAGAGCAGTGGAGACGAGCTGTACCTACCCTTCAGGTAGGATCCTCGGTGGACGATTCTAGGAGATGTTTTCTTTTATTCAGTTGTAGCTGTACCTTTCAGTTGAGCTTGTATTCCGACCTCTTTACTTTCAGTACACACCTTTACTACTGCAGTTTTATTTCGTGGTTGCATCTTTTTGTTTTTGTGGTTTGTGTATTTGTTCAGGTTTAAAGACAATGCCTTCCCGTTTTAGGGATACGCCTTTCCGGTGCTAGTCACCAACCCCTGGCCTATGGAAGGCAGACTTGGGGTAGTCATGACACGGGCCCTGGGGGACGGGTCGTGACAACTTCCGTTAAAAAACAGAAGTGATAAATACTTTCTCACATTATTCATTAATGCAATATTATTCGTGATGCACCCAACGTATCCTACCTCATCGCGAATATCCGTCGTCAGGGTTTTCGTCAATAATCAAAGCATGTGACTCGTAATACTCATTAATAATAATTTTAAAGTCCACGGACTAATACACACGTCCGTATATAGGAACATTCAATGACACATATAAATGTGGATTTTTTACCGGCGGGTCTCATTCTCATAATATCCTACACTGGATATTACCAAGGGCGTACACTATGAGAAGGTGCCTCAAAATCTTATGAGTCTCCACCCATGATAGCCTGTATCATTTGTGTTCCTAAAATGATATCATTCGGTTATAGGACATATATTTAAGAATAGTGTCATAGTACTTCCGAGTTTTCATCATAGCGGGAAACTGTTATGACCTTTTAGTGCGACAACTACTTTTGAGACATTATCATATACTATGTTACGCAGAAGAACAATCATGATTTGATAATAAGTTTATTAATATTCAAAACTATGAATACATGTTATCATAAAGTAAACAAAAGTTAGTTCTAGGGAACCAATTCCAACAACTAGTGAAAATTTGTAATTTTTTGATTACTTAGTTTTGTGGAAAATTTGCTTTTTTCAGCTTTCTTGTGACCCTAAAACATTTTTTTTGAACTGCAAAATTGCAAAATTGTTTAAACTATAATTTTTTTTCTTATTTCTCCCACCTTAGGATTCAACATTGAGAAAAATCTTGGGTTTTAAGTGTGGGGGAAGAGTCTTTCACTGTGTTGAACTGTACTTGTACATATAAGAATTCTCTAATTTTTTTCAAAATTTTCTATTTCTCAAGGTTTAATTTTCTTACATGGTGGTTGAAATTTTTTATGAAGTTTGAGGCATGTTTTTCCTCTTTCAGTGGTTAATCATTTCTATTTCCCCATTGATTCAATCTTAGAACATCATTTACATTGCTCTTTTGAAATTTTTGTCTTCTATCAAACTTTTGGTGTAAGATTTTCAAACCTAACTGGATTTGAACCATTTTGACTGGATTTTAAACTCATAATCCTTGCAGTTTAATTGGAAATGAAATAAACTCCTAATCAATGTAATTTTTTTTATTTTGTTAAGCTAAAACTGACAGTTGAGTTAATTATTCCGTCTTTTTAGTTATTGAATTGACTCTTCCTTGTGTCTATTTATTCTGTGTTATTTATGTGTCTGTTCACTTGAAAAAAAAAGTCGTTTTGAAGATTAGTTAAATGCAAAGTGAAATTTGTTTATGTCTTTTTAAAAAAGTTCAATGTCAATCTTTTTTGTAAAACTAAAACCAACTTTTTTTCTAAACATTGTTTTGAGAAGATTAATATCATTTACCACTTGAGAGAGTCCAATCAAGAAAGTATATTTGAAAACCAATTCTTTGTGCCCCTTCTATTTTTATTTCTTGAGATTTGTTCTCTTTTACTAAATTTGTATGATTGATTGCTTGAGGATAAGAAATATGATATGTGTGGGGGAATTTGATGTGGCCTTATTTGAATACATTTGTGCCACATTTAATCTGATTCATTATTGATATTTTAATTATTGTTACATTCAAATTGTGCTTCAAATGAGAGTTTAATGGGCTTGGATCATTTTGTATTGAAATTGTTATTTTTTGAATAATTATTTTGAAAATGATAATTTTTGGGCTTATTGATTAAAAAGTTCATCTGTTTAATTTTTCCATTTCTTAAAGAAAAAAGTTATTGTTATTTTTTTGTTGTTTTTATTGAAATATTAATTTTTCAGGTGTTTTAGGCTTTGGATTTAAATGTTCCACGTTCCATGATTTTATCATAGAGTATAATTTGTTGAATAAATATTCCGTGAGTTTTTTTGTTTAGTAATTTCTTGAAAAAATGGCTAAGTGTGATTTTCATAAGAATTTTGCGATCTTCCTAAGACTTTGCAAATTTCCACAAGTCTTTCATAATTTCCATAAATCTTCAGAGCATTTCCATATGACCTTACAAGCTATCATAAGTCTTTCATGCAGCCCCATCATAAGTCTTCACCGAGGATTTTAAGCTTCCTCTCTCTGTAAAATCTTCGACTGAGACTTTCAAATTGAGATAAAACCAATGAAGAAGGTGAGTTTCTTGAGCTTGTCAAGGATGAAAATCGACCAAGGGGTGCCACCAAGGGGGGAATCACGACTGATCGAGACTGAAGCAATCTCAACCCTGACTCCACCCACTGAATAAGTCTCGTAGTGTGTGAACTTGCCGAGCCACACCTGTATCGAAGCTGAGCCTGATTGAAGAACCAATCGAAGATGACAACCCATGCTTGATGGGAATGAGATGCTGAGACCGAAGCTTGATCATGAAGCCTGATTATGAATCAAACATTGATGAACTGATGAACGACCAAAGTTGTAGAAGGCCAATTGAGGCCCTGTGAGTTGAAAAACTCGCTTCACATCACGAAAGCTTGGATGAAGTTGTATGGGTTCGATAAGGGAGCCTTCGATGCATGTGGGTTACTAATGTAATTCATTGACTGGTCCGAACCAAATCAATGTTGCGGAATCGTCGGGAGATGCAACGACAGAAACGAGAAAATGAAAGAAAGAAAGTAACAAGGACATAGCGATTTACGTGGTTTGGGATTAATCCCTACGTTCATGGGAGAGGCATAATTTCACTATATCTGGAGCACAAAATTATGGGGAGTTTTTTTCAGTAGTAAACCGTAGCCCGAAATGGGCTACATATGAAGAAGACGGTCCACTGTTCCGAATAGTGAGTCCGCGTTGCTACAGTGATCGGCGACCACCTTTGTCAAAAACTCTACAGTGGCTGCCTGCTGGAGAAGTCAAAAGTGCTACAGTCCAGTTGACCCCGAAGTCTGCACCACTACAGTGGCCAGCATTGCTACAATAGCCAAAAAATTGGGCCGGGGACCTTCGGCCCTCGGACCCTTGAAGCAGGGGCGCATTGCCCCTGCAACCCCCAACAAGCTCACTGCGGAGCTCGACCAACGACAGTTGCGGGCCACAAGCATTCGGCCCAAAGCGGATCGGGCAACACCAATCTAACAATCAATGATGCTGACCAGAACTGATATGAAGCATCCTGAGATGCACCAGCTGAAGATGAAGAATCGAGTTCAAATGGAAATTCAATGGCAGCGCTGAAGACACTTGTTCACTGGTTTATGTTTGCTCGCCAAAACAATTTTATTCAGTAATGGAGGGGGCCTCGATCATCCTCATCGTTGTGGTTGCGAAGATGGAAGGGAGTGCACATTATGTGCTTGATCAATTTATTATGAGACTTTGAGGAAGCCTATGTCATCCTAGGGTTGTATCTACACCAGTCATGATGAATTACATGAGCCAAAGCTGTAGAGTGCCGATTCAAACCTGTCGATTGAAGAAGGTGGCGTGTCATGCATGAGCCTGCTCAATGAAGAGGACTTAATGATGACCGAGCCATGCTCCCTGTTGGATCTGGGTTGACTGAGCCTGGTAGATGATGAAGTTGAACATGCTTGTTTGACTCGTTGAGGATGGGTCGACTGCTGAAGGTTATACGAGCCTTCGATGAATTCCAGTCGTAATGTTACTGATCTCAGTATGGATGAGAATCCGATTTGTTGGCTAGTGATGTTCGAATACAAATACGAGGATGAATGTGTACGTGAAGCATTGACGTTGTGCTCCTACGAACAAAATTCCGGATGAGGTCTATATCGTCGAAGATGATGACCAGCTTTGCTGGGGTTTCCATGGGCAAAGATTGAAGACCCGTTTGGGAAGAGGATGAAAATGCCACCCAAACAAAGTTAAATAAAATGTTTTGAGGTATAATTTTGTTGACAGATGAAGTAGTTAAGAGCCACTGGAAGTGTCCGAATTTTGTTGAGGATTTTTGCTAAACTAACAGGGGTAGTGACACAAGGATTAGGCGAAGCAAAGGCGAAACTATTTTTGCATCTAACTGAAATGACCTCTGGAGGAGACCATGAGAATATTCTTTGTCAGTATAAGGTGAAACTTCATCGAAGAGAGAAAGTTGAAGATAAAGAGAGGAAAGAAAGACTTCGACTCAACATAGAAGAATCTTGATCTCTTCTTGATATTTTCTTCTTATGTTTCTCATACATTTTTAGACATGCTTTGTGCCTAAATTATCGAGGTAATTTTGATTGTTTCAATTCATTTTTATGCTCTTGATTCTTAGCTTATTTGTTGCAATTCATTATTGCTGGCCTTTTACTCCATTTTTTGTCTTTATTCTTAGTTGTTGAATGATGATTGAAAACATCTTTCAAAGCAATTTATAAATCATTTACCATTGGAACACATTGATAGGTTGAGCAGTATGGATATGAAGAGATGGACATTTATGGTGTCACGACAGTGGATTCCTTGAATGAATTTTGATCACTCATTTTTTTCACACACGCATGAAGGCACTGTCTTGACGAAGATTGTTCCTAAATTCAGTAGCTGATATAAGTCTCAATAGAGATTGTACAACACAACCCCTTGGGTTCTACCATACTTTCCACTACACTAGTGTGAGTAGGAAACATTAATTTTATTTTTCTGAGGTGCAACGACATTAGGTCAATGACTATTATTTGACTACTCCTATGATACTTTCCTTATTTTTAATTCCTGATATCTTCGTACTAATGTTGTCTTGATTATAATTATAATCACATTTATCATATATGATGTTTTCTATCTTGTTAGGGAATATAAATTACTACATTTTTTGCAAAATTCTTACCTAGTTCTTCCTCTTTTTGTAAAGAAAACGGTCACTCTTGAAATAATAGAAAGAGGTGTTTTTTGTAATAAATTTCGTCATTATTCATCATTTGATCTATATTAATGAAAATTGTTTTCTTCATTAAACATGAAAATTATATATAGGTATGATTTTTTCCTTGCATTGAAAGTATGGGTGTTTTTGAAATCTATGTTATAAAATGATATATCGCCTCTTGGAATGAATGGTTTCACATGTCTTAAAAATAAAAGATCATTTTACTTTCATAGTTATATTTTTGAACTGCTACGAATTGGGTTTATTTTTGAATGTCATGCATGAGGTGTGGAGAGGATAACTATTGAGAATTATTTTCTCATGCTAATATACATTACAAGTTTTGATATGTTCCTTGGAACTTTGGATTGGCTGGGATGCTAATTAGAGTACGATGGTAGTGCTAAGCAAAGGATCATTTTTCTTGACACATGGAGATGGGTAGTCGATTTTGTTTTTTATCTCTTTGGTCTTGTTTAATGGATATCATTGTATCACTCATTTTTTTCTACTATCTCTTCTATCCCCTAGTTTACCTTGTCATCATGTGAGTATTTTTCTAGTTTCATATAATGATTGATGTATTTTATTTTTATTCATATTATTTATGGAAACTACTCATTTGATATGTATGACTCCTCGACTTAAGGAGTGGGTATGCTAGACTTCTGGGTGGAAGTCTTCTGTTTACTGTTTACTTTAGCAGGCGGAATCATTCCCTACGATGTATACTTTGATTCTCAAGTAGTAGTTTCCATCCCATGGTGACCGAGAACATGTTTCAGCCTTTTTCATGGGCGGACTTGTGTACTTGGATTCCTGGTAGCCCAAGATGTTTTTTGACATCCATTTGAAAGTTGTGTGGGCCTTTGGTTTAAATGAAAACAATTTCATGCCCCCAAAATCATACAATCATCATTTTTCCTCAATGATTAGATGAAAATATACTTTTATGGATCTCTACTCATCCTTGAAATTCCAAAACCATCTTACACAAATCGGTTGATTATAGTCCAATAACATCGAAAAGCCCTATATGTGAATTGCTTTTGTTCTCAGCCTCTAATTTGTAGTCATGCTGGAATCGATCTCCATGTGAACCTCTACATAGTTTCATATTTTTATTTTCCTTTGGCTTTGGTCTCTAGTAGTGTTGAATGGGATTCACCTCTAAATATCTTTTGATTCTTACACAAGGCTTTTCATGATTCTTACATAGCTCATTTTGATGCCAAATTATGAATCTAATTTATGAATCTTATGCTAAAAATATTTTGAGTGTAGTTATTTATTTATCACTCACACAAACCTCCCTTCAGTGACATACATAAGAAATTAATGAATCTTACACGAGAAAGTTAGGATTAATCTTACATTTCTTAGCTGATCATAAACATCCTTTAAACACATCCATTATAAAGTGTTTATTTTTATACAACTCAATATCTTTCACTTACATGGTATTCCATTGAATCAATAAAGTGTATTTAAAAAACATACTAAATCATTTAGTAATTCTAAAATCATTTTATTACAACAGTTTGGGGAGGAGAATTACAAAGAAACAAAGAGACCTACTCCACCTACAAGTACTTGGGACGACTCGATCCTGTGATCTCTCATGAGACCCATAGAGACACAACCACACTTCACCCCTAGGGAAAATCAGTTTAACATCCATAATTGTTTTTCTTTAAAATAAAGTCAATAATAGATCATTTTAAAACTCACCCTCACTAAAATTGACTAAACATATGATATTTTGATTTTAAATCATCAAATATTTCCAAAAACTTTTTCGAAAATATTTTAAAACTAAAGCACAAAATACTTATAATTTTAAATGAAAGACAATACATTTTTTTTCACAAAATATGCAACAAAATCCAACTTTATGCACAATTCACTATATTCATGAAATAAAGAAATTTAAATCCAATTTTGGTATAAAATGATTAAAAGTGGCTAAAATAATATTTATAACACATGTAAAATAGAGCCACATTAAATTCACACACATAATTCATTACAAGTCCATAAGAAATCAAACAATTCACATTAGACAATATAAAAGTTAAGGACAAAATGAAGTTATATTGCACACAGAAGAATAATTTCCAGAAGATTATATCTTCCTAAAAATCATTTTATAGAAAAAATATAAGCACATTCTAAAGTAAAAGGTAAATACTAAATCCAATTTCTAATTTTCAAAATAATAATCAAGATCGAGGTTAAGGAAATGAATTAAAAATGCTAACTCCTCTTACTAAATCATTCCATTATAATTCATATTTTCTCCATGATTGAGCACTCACAAAACACAATAATTTATCCAATATATTAATCACCTAATTTTTTATTTGATGATTAAATTTTTTTACACTAATGCACTATAAAATGATTTTATCTAAACATCCCATAGCTAATTGCATCCTAACTTCCCTTGAGCTTTTACGAAGAATTAAGATTAATCACCTTTAGGTTGTATATTTTTTTTTAAAAATTACACCAATTATACATAGTCGAAAACAATTATATAAAGAAATAGTTTATAACCAAGAAAGAATCAAACCACTCATCATCTAATTCAAATGAATCAATAAATTTCATTTTATCTCTAGAGGGCCATAAAAATCTCCATTAAATTCAAGAATACTCATCCATTATTATTAATAGTCATTAATCAAAAGAGTGGGTAGAATATTGGTTTATGTGGGACAATTCATTTTTATAAACATGCAAAAATCAAATCACGGTTAAAAGTTTCTTCTTCTAGAATTCACAAAAATAAGAATTAAAAAAATATAATTCTCATCAAATACCACAAATTTGATTTAAAAATATCAAAATGTGCTCTAAAATTTTCATCAATATGGAACGATATAGAGAAATGATATGAAATGAAAAATACTCATGTATTCTATGACACCCCACATTTTCATTTTTTAGTAAAATGAATTATATTAATAGTTTTGGAAACAAATAAAGAAAATATTTATTTTTTTAATATTTTGAATGATGAATGGTTTGAGCGTGGTTAGGGAAACCGTGCATAGTAACTATGAATCATTAGAATGTTGAGATAATGAGTGATGTATAGTAAATTTATAGTTTTGGAAACCATGCGTGGTAACCGTGTATTCCTATAAGTTTACCCGAAACATTATTATTTTTTATCCTGACATCCCAAGAGCCATCACAATTGATTTATGGATTATTATTATGACCATATTGAATATTTATTATAGGTATATATTGTAATAAAAGTGAATATTTATATTATTTTAAATAACAATGGGATGACATGACATGATGTTGGAAATTTTTGGAAGAAAAATCTCTTTAAAATAATTAATATAATTTCTTTATTATTATTATTATTATTATAAAATTGGATAAAAGGGGGAAATCCCCTCTCCCTCCCCCAATTTGGCTAACACCTATGACCTAAGGGGGGAGGGAGATTTCCATCATCATCCACTCTTCAATCATCAAGGAGGATCCACCATGGAAGGACTTAAGTTGGATTTTCTTCTCATTTTCTCATATCTTTATCTCCCTCTTTCTTTCCTCTACCCCTCAACTTTTTCTTAATTTATATTCATCGAAGATTTGGTGTTTTTCCTTGTAAAGGTAAAACACCCATATTTGAAGGGGCTTTGGTGTTGCAAGGATGTAAAATCTTTTTCTACCCCTAAAAAATCTTTGTTTCCTGAAGGCATCATTATTGTAATGATTTCTAGGTAAACGTCTTTGTGAAATTCCCTTTATTTGACATGGTCTTGATGAATGTTCCTTTCAAGTTGATTTCATTCCTATAGAATGAAACTATAATTTATCTATAATGGTTTTTAAAAGTTCTCATGATTTGTTTTCCAAATATATGTTATGTCAAAGGAGTTCTTATGAATTATTCATATAGAATTCCACTCATAAATTTTTGTGCATATAAGGTGTTTGATAAATTGGATTTGTCATTTATTACATTTAAAATGGATTTATAAAGGAGGTTTTGAATAAAGAATGATTTTTATATAAGAATTTCAATGGTATTCAAGTGTTTGTTTTTTAAAGGAATATGTTATACACAAAAGGTGTCCGATGAAATGCTATGAGGCTTGTTACGATTAAATTGTATTTATACATGATGTTTGAGATATGTTTGATTTTATATAAATGCATTTTCATGAATTTATATTGTTTAATTATTTATAATAGAAAGTTAAACAATGTTGTTGTTATGGACTTTGATACCCTATTACATATACACACCCCTTTTAAGTTTTTAGTGTAGTTAATGGACATGAATTTTTGATCTTTATGATATAGAGTTGATAAATGGGTTGTTTCTTGGTGGATGTTAGGGATGTGACATGTGTAGTTACCCTGACTCGGATACCCATATGGAACTCGAGTTAGGATGCCACTGATCCCAAGGGAGCTCCACAATCCCCAGGGGCACGTAACTTATGTTATAAATTTTGGTATAAAGAAGGTGAATGATTTAATATTTAAATATAGGTCACACTTGTATCCTATCAGGAATCCATGGTGACTTTCTCATATATAAAATATTCCCAAACAACATGTATACAACTTTTGTAACGACCCAAGTTTTTGGAACGGATCAAAATCCCCACTCGGTTTGAATTTTTCAATTAGTGGCTATGCTACTTTTTGATTCATTGGTCGGAACTCAATTATGAGCGTTCCGTTGACTTTAAATGGTGTTTTTGGGTTGGATTGGAGTCTAAGAGAGTGCCTTGGGTGTTCAGAAGGGTTTCAGGAGCATCAAAGGCCTGAAGACCTAGTTTTTGGAAAACAGTTGCAGGCACACAGTTTAGGGAAACCGTGTGAGTAATGGCGCAGGGCCTTGCGGATGTGTCTGCAGAATTGCAGAGGGTTACTGCATGGTTTGCGCATGGTATGGAAAACCGTTTGGGGTGGCCGTGCAGGCCTGCAGCCTTAGGCAGTGGCTGCCGCACGGTTGCCACACAGTTTTCCAAACCATGCGGGTAAACCGTGCTACCGGTTTAGGTTTCTTTTTTTTTTAAAAATATCTCTTTATTTTCTTTTTCTTTCTTTTCCTTACTCCCTCTTTCTTATTTCTTGGTCACACACACTAGGGAGCGCCCCTCCCTTTGCTCCTATGGTGGATTTTGATCCAACTCCTCAGTTTGACCTCTGTTCTTTGATCCATCGGAAGCTATAGGATCATATTAGTAAGGCTAACCCCACACAACCTTATTCTTTCTTTATCTTTCACCTTACGGACCACTGTTTCTGTTCGATCTGATTTCAGGATTAAAGACAAAAACTCATATCTACGTCAATCAGCTCGAATTGGACTTTGATATCGGACATGCCACCATCTACGAGTCTAAGGTAGGTGGTGCATACCTTGTTTTGTGTTTTTACGAACTTTTGGGTGGTACGACCTTTGGTGAATTTTTGAGTATTTTGAGAGAGAGCCTGCTATATCTGCTGTTTCATATTGAAATGATCATGAGACCTGTGGGATTCTGTTGGGCATGCCCAATACCTTTTTCTATTGAGCAAGATCGGGTTAGAGGCCATTGCTTCTCAGGGTATTTTGGTTGGGGGTGCCAAAATTGTTTAAATTGAATTGTTTTGCTTTAAATTTATTTTTTTAATTTAATCTAGATTGGTTAAATGAATTAGAGCCATTCAAGACCTCCGTATTTAAATTGTGATGATTTTTTGAGTTGTGCAATTCAATCGACTAAATTGAATTTCTTGTTTAAAGTGTGCCATTTAAATTGTATGTATGAAATTGCATGAATTGCATGAGATGAGACCCAAGGGGTCATGAAGGGCGTGGCCCAGGATGTCATTGGATGGCATGGCCATCGGGATTGGGCGTCAAGGACATCAGATGAGGCGACGAGGCCATCAGGTTGGGAAAGGCCCGTGATACTTGGATGACATGGTCATAGGATTTGAGCGACATGGTCGTAGGGGCACAAGGTACTAGAGATGGCATGGGTTAGGTTCTTATTTGGCGATTGTCGATCACCTGTGATGGCCAAAGCGCTGATTGAGTCGTGTGCACAGAGGTTGACCCCGTGAGGAGGTGGTTTTGACCACTCGTGTGGGTAGAGACCCCCGATAGTTTCGGCTTAGGTCATTATGGTTTGGGTGTGCTTGTCGTAGAAATCCATGTGGAAGGCGAGGAGCCTTTGGTTAATAGCAATGAGGCTATCAGGTTGGGGGATGAGGCTCACTATGATTGATGCTGTGGGCCTAGATATTTGTTTGAGGACAAACATTGCTGTTCCTCCGGTTGACGTGCCATGAGCCGATGTGAGCTTTCGAGTAGGGGTCCTTGGGACCGAGATACTGATGTTTGGGCATGCCTTCAGGACATCAGTACTTTGAGACATGAGGTGTTAGGAGGCATGTGGTGCCGAGTTATATGATTGAGGTGGAACCTGAGGGTTCACATGGGATTTGTGACTATAGGGGTACCTTGGGCCATGGGCCAAGGACTCTCTTTACTTCTGAGTTCCTGGCATTGGCCGAAGCAGGTGACACTCCCTGGTGGTTGCTGAGTACTAGCGAAGGTCATGTTTATTATTGCATCATACTGTTTACTTTTCTTAGAGATTTTTTTCTACTTAAACACTTATGCTCAGTATGAACCATTGGGTGATATCCTGCTGAGATTTGTCTCACACCCTACACGGGCCCTTCGAGACGTGTGTAGATTTTATGGATTTATGTACAGGTAAAGGATAAGCCTTAGGATTTGGATCATAGTACTGTTTGGTATAAATATTGACATGGACCTTAAGGTCATGCCTAGATGGAATTTAACCTTTGTTTAGCTTTCATTCCTGTATCAACATGCTTATTTTATATGTAGCTACTGTAGTCTGCCATGGGCAGCACCTTGGATATTGTATTGTATGACTTGATATGAGATGTTTGATTGGTTTGTTTTTAGTGGCTACAAGTGATTTCTAGAATGCTGTTTTGTTTAGTTTCCGCTTATGCTTATGTTTATTTATTGCTTCCGCTATTTATCTAATGTTTATTATACTTCCGCTTTGTGGGTATGGTTCGAGTCTGTTGAGTCATTTATTTCCACTATATGTGTTGCTATTATACTTGGACCAGTGTATTATCTATCCCCAGAGGGTATAGTCTCCCCAAATTTTTAAATTACACCCTTGCTGCTAGTCATCAGCCTTTGACACTCGGGGAGGTGTGCCTAAGGCCAGTGGCACTAGACCCAATAACACTGTTCAGGTGGCTGTTCGGGTCGAGTATGCTATAAGTGGTATCAAAGGAGTTTATTTTACCTCTTTTATTGGTATTAATATTTGGGATTATGGTAGACTAGATATAGGTTGTTGTCAGAATTGGATTTCGAACTTGTGCTTGGGCGCCTACAACCCCATGTACGAGGGATGGATTGAGTTACCTTGGGTGGGTTATGCTATTTTTATTTTGCTCAGATTATAGTTTATATAATTTCCACATTAGTGGCTCACTTGGTTTGTGATGATTATTGGTTTTGATATGTGACCCTTGACCCAATGCAGTAATGGAGAATTGGACCTTGGCCCGGTAAGGCAAGGAGTGGTGTTTGGATTTTTATAAGAACATTTTTAGGGTATTTCAATTTCATATATGCACGTATTCTTTGTGAAGTGATAATACTATGCGATATATGTCAATTTCCATGTGAAAAGGTGAAATGTCTGACATAATTTCTTGTTTTATGCAATGTGATATGCCATGCTTTAAGTTTATGTAAAATTGCATGTGGCATGAGAATTGGTCCTGGCTCTCATAGGAGCATTAAGGTTTTGTGGTTGAGGTTATTTTTATCCCCAGGATTGGGTGACTTGGTCATCAAACTAAGGAAACGGTGGTTGTTAGGATGGGCGTGACCCAGGGATATTGTGATACTTGGCTCTGTTAAGGTCAGGTAAGGAGGCCATGAGGCTGGGATGCTGTGGGAGCATGGTTGTAGTGGGGAAGATTTAGGGTAGTGAGGGAACACTGCATTTTTACTACTTTTCCTATCTGCGTTGAATATATTGATATATATATATATATATGGGTTTTCTAACCATTTTATGGTATTTAGAGGGTTCCTCCTAGACGGCTCAATAAAGAGTCAGGTGGGTGATAGTACAGTTCCACAATATCACAATCAAGTTCAGATCCATGAGGGGCAGGCAGAGTATGAGCCACAAGTACAGGCTCAGGGGCAGGACCAGGTTTGGGATCTAGTGCAGGAAGGACAACTGCCAGACTTGATAGAATTCGGTCCATGGAACAATGAATAGCTTCAATCTAGCTTGGTATGTGTTTTGTAGGGGATTGATAGGGGTGATCAGGGAATAAATCCCTTTATGGACTATCTTACTCGGGAGTTCCAGTCGTAGCACCTATCACTTTTCATGGTGAGGGTGGTCCACAGACAGCTGAGAACTAGATAGAGAGCATGAAGATGATTTTCGAGTAGCTAGAGATGCCTCCAGGGTGGAGGGTCAATCTGATGACTTATATGCTTAGAGGGACATCTAAAGGTTGCTGGGATGTAAAGGTTCAAACTTGCAGACATGAGGGACTGTCCTGGAAGGACTTCAAGGATAGGTTCTTCGAGCACTTTTTCTTTGAGATGTTGAGGGCGGAGAGAGCTCAGGAGTTCTTGAGCCTTCAGCAGGGTGTCATGTTTGTCATGGACTATGAATATACTTTCACTGAGTTGTCTCTCTTTGCACCAGGTATGGTAAGCAATGAAACCTTGAGGGTGAGGCGCTTCGAAGATGGTTTATGACATGCCATATGGGTGCAGGTAAACATCTTTAAGTTGACCTCGTTCTCAGAGGTGGTGAATTAGGTGCTCATAGTCGAGGGAAACATGACAAACAAGTCCCATTTAACCTAGGATGTGACTTCAGGTGATGGTTTTGATGGTAGGAAATGAGGTTGGGATGAGTTACAACAGGGCATTCAGGCCAAAGACTTAGCTAGATCACCTCGTGATATCTCAACAGTGGTTTTCTTTTAGTGTGGGAAACTAGGGCATGTCTAGAATCAGTGTGATAGGACTCCAAAGGAGTGTCAGACATTTGGATTGGTGGTACATCTTGAGAGGTTCTGCAGGCGGCCTTCTCAGACAGCCGATAGGTAGGGACCGAGGCAGGCACATGCTACAAAGATTGGTTCAGGGCTAGTATTAGGAAAAGGTAGCTGAGGTTCAGTTGCATGCAGAGGACGTCACAAAGAAAGTGGGACCCAACCATGGGGTCAGTGGCCGATGGGTGGTGCATCACTATAGGGAGGCCAGGCTTGAAGAAGCCGTGTGTCAGGCCAGGTGCACTCTGTGGAGCTTTCAGGGGCTGAGTAGGCTGGTGGGTCGATGATGGTCAGAGGTACGCCACGGGCATAACCATGACTTTTGTTCGGTTTTGGCGTGGCCTATTGAGGCATATCTGTTTTGAGTATATGAGGTGCACAAGATGTATATGGACTGACCAGATACTAGTCAGTAGGTTGGAACCATCTCGGGTGCATGATTATATATATATATATATATATATATATATATATATATGAGGTTCTTTTCATTAAGAGCATCGTTGGATGCATGTTTTGAGGTGCCTTGGGCATCGGGGCATCAAGGATGTAGTTTTTGATTGAGGTGAAAGACACCTGGTTATTTTGAGAATCCATGGGATGAAGGACCTCGTTGTGCCATGGGTATCATGGGCTTGAGGTGGGACCGATGTGGTGTGGGATGTGATTGGGTGTTGGGAGAAAAAAGAGAGCACCTGATGAGGTGCAGGGGTGAAGATGCATCACAGGAGGACCATGGGTCTAGAAACAGGCTGATGGACCTTTGTGTGATTTGAGTTTTCGTTGGGGTGAGACTGAGTTAGGCAATTACTAAAGTGGGGAGCCCCTTGAGGAATTTGTCTAGAACCCTTGAGACCGAGTAGACTGGGTTTTTTTACCGGGATGTGGGTGTTCGGTACCATCTTCGAGTTTTGTTTAATAGCTCAGGGATGAGATATATTAAGGTGGGGAGATTGTAATGACCTGAGTTTTTAAAATGGGTCAAAATCCCCACCCAGTTTGAATTTTTCAATTAATGTATATGCAACTTTTTAATTTGTTGATCAGAACTCAATCAGGAGAGTTTCGTTGGATTTAAATGTTGTTTTTGGGTTGTTTTGGAGGCTAGGAGAGTGCCTCGGGTGTTCGAAAGGGTTTTGGGAGCACCAGAGGCTTGAAGGCCTAGTTTTTGGAAAATATCTATAGGCGCACAATTTAGGGAAACCGTGCAAGTGATGGCACACGACCATGCAGATGCATCTACAGAATTGCATAGGGTTACCGCCCAGTTTGTGCATGGTATGGAAAACCGTGTGAGGTGGTCATGTGAGCCTTCATCCTTAGGCAGTGGCTACAACATGGTTACTGCACAGTTTGGAAAACTGTGTGGGTAAACCATGCAGCATGTACTAATTTCTTCTTCTTTTTTTTTAATTTTTTCTCTTTATTTTATTTTTCTTTCTTTTACTTAATTCCACCCTCTTTCTTCTTTATTGGTTGTGCACAGTAGGGAGAACCCCTCCCTTTGCTCCTCTGGTGGATTTTGATCCAACTCCTCCGTCTGACCTCCGTTCTTCGATCCGTCAGAAGCTATAGGATTGTATCGGTAAGGCTAACCCCGCACACCCTTCTTCTTTGTTTATCTTTCGCCTTACGGACCACTACTTCCATCTGAGATGATTTTAGGGTTAAAGATGGAAACTCAGATCTACGTCAATCAACTTCGAATTGAACTTCGATATCAAGCGTGCCTATGTCTATGAGTCTAAGGCAGGTGGTGCATACCTTATTTTGTAATTTTGCAGAATTTTAGGTGGCATGACCTTGGGCGTGTTTTTGGGTATTTTGAGTGAGACCCCATTATATCTACTATCTCATATTGAAATGATCATGATACCCATGGGATGCTGTTGGGAATGCCCAATACCTATTTTGCTTGAGCAAGGCTGGGTTAGAGGCCATTTCTCCTTGGGGTATTTTTGTTGGGGGTGCCAAATTTTTTTAAATTGAATTGTTTTTCTTTAAATTGATTTGTTTAATTTAATCTAGATTGGTTAAACAAATTAGAGTCATTCAAGACCTCCATATTTAAATTATGATTATTTTTGAGTTGTGAAATTCAATCGACTAAATTGAATTGCTTGTTTAAAGTGTTCCATTTAAATTATATGTATGAAATTTTGTGAATTGCATGATATGGGACCCAATGGGTCATGACGGGTGTGGCCCAAGATGTTATTGGATGGAATGACCATTAGGATTGGGATCAAGGACATCGGTTGAGGCAGTGATGCCGTCAGGTTGGACAAGGCCCGTGATATTTGGATTGCATGGCCATAGGATTTGAGCGACATGGTCGTAGGGGCATGAGGTGCTAGAGATGGTGTGACTTAGGTTCTTATTTGGTGATTACTACTCACCTGTGATGGGCTAAGCACTGAATGAGTCATGTTCACATAAGTTGACACCTATGATGAGGTGTTTTTGACCACTCGTGTGGGTAGAGGCCCTCGATAGTTGTGGCTTAGGTCTTTATGGTTTGAGGGTGCTTTCCATAGAAAGACACATGGAAGGCAAGGAGCCTTCAGTTGATAACAATGAGACTATTAGGTTGGGAGATAAGGCTCGCCATTATTGAGGTCGTGGGCCTGAATATTTATTTAAGGACAAACATCACTGTTCCTCCGGTTAACGTACCATGGGCCGATGTGAGCATTCGATCATGGGTTTGGGATCGAGATACTATTTTTTGGGCGTTCCTTCAGGATGTCGGTACTTTGAGACATGAGGTTTCAGGAGGCACATCGTGCTGGGCTATATGATTGAGGTGGAACATGAGGGTTCACTTGGGATTTATGACTACAAGGGTACCTTGGGCCATAGGCCAAGGGCTCTATTTACTTTTGAGTTCTCAGTGTTGGCCGAAGTAGGTGACACTCCCTGGTTCCTACTGAGCACTAGTGGAGGTTATGTTTATTATTACATCATACTATTTACTTTTCTTAGAGATGTTTTTATGCTTAAACACTTATGCTCTGTATGCACCATTGGGTGACATCCTACTGAGATTCATCTCACACCCTACACAGGCCCTTCGGGATGCATGTAGACTTTATGGATTTACGTACAGGTAAAGGATCAGCCTCTAGAGCTAGATCATAGTATTGTTTGTCATGGATATTGGTATGGACCTTGAGGTCAGGCCTAGCTGGAATTTTACTTTTGTTTAGCTTTCATTCCTATATCAGAATGCTTATTTTATATGTAGCTACTGATGTCAACCATGGGTAACACCTTGGATATTGTATTGTATGACCTGATATGAGATGTTTTCTTGGTTTGTTTTTAGTGTCTACAAGTGATTTGATGGCATGCTGTTCTATTTACTTTCTGCTACTACTTCTATTTATTTATCTCTACCGCTATTTATCTGATGTTGATTATACTTCCGCTTTGCGGGTATGGTTCGAGTCTGCTGAGTCATTTATTTCCACTACATGTGTTACTATTATATCTGAACTAGTGTATTATATATCCCCAGAGGGAATAATCTCCCCAAATTGTTAAATCACACCCTTGCTTCTAGTCGGAATTCTTTGGCATTCAGGGAGGTGTGCCTAAGGCCAGTGGTACTCAGCCCGATAACACTGTTCAAGTGGCTATTCGGGTCGGGGATGATACACTTTAATCAACTGAAAAACCATAACATGAGGAGTCAAAAACATCTATATATGAATGTAATAGAAACATATTAAGTATAGATCCATACATATATAGAAGACCACACATAAAATCAATCCAAATAGGGCCTAAATGTATAAAAAACTAGAAATGAATTGGTGATGTTCCTAACATGACCTTCGATTAACCAACCATTAACTCTAGCACCAATTTAGAGGCCAAAACCATCACTATTATAAGTAAAACTAATCCATAAACATCCATTAGCTACTATAGTATGATTTAATACATAAAATTTAACAGAGAGGTTGAATGTTCACTAGGGTGTCCATATAGGGCTTGGGCATAAATATATAGTTTAGAACCACCAACGATTTATCAATATACACTATGATGGACATGTGTATGCTTGAACATGACTACACATTTACATAAATATAAAAAAAATTCATAGGTAGGAACAAAGTATTTCAACAAACATCAAATGAGAAAGTCAATTTATTATTAAGAGCTGAAAAATTAATGTAGACATGATTTTCTACGAATTAAGAAAACATATATAATAGGATACACATAATTTTTAGTTGTATTAGCCAAACCTACTTCAATCCATACTCATAATCAAAATAATATACATGTATGTTATAAGGGAATTATCCATCAGGTATGTCTATTTGAGAGAATCCTTTATAGGAAGAAATTTACACATATATATAATTGTGTGTGTGTGTATATATCAATATATATATATATATATATATATATATGTATGTATCTATAATAATCCTTCCAATGAGAAACCATATATAATAACTGTAACCTGGGAGGCCACCTACCCCTTTTCAAGGAGTTACCATATATATAATCATCCTCACCTATGAGGCACCTGTTCTCATATGAAGGAATGTGTGTGTGTGTGTTTATATATATATATAATCATATACATATATGAAAGCCTTTCTCTATATGAGGACCCTCTTCCCTTAGAGAGGAATGTATCAAAAGTATAAATGAAATTCCCCTGTATGTCAATCTCACATGTCCCGATCCAAGACCTGCAAAACAAAGCTCAATACCTATATATACAATACATATATATACAAGGATATATATATATGCAATACTACAATTGAAACCTCCAAATATGGAAATCTTATTAATAATAGGTAATAACAATACAGTACCAGGACTCTATATCACTACAAAAAGAATGTTCTACAATTCATCAATAACATGTTCTATATCAAATAGTATACAATAATTATATCAATAGTAAACATGAATTACATTGATAGTAAACATGATTGCAATCAGATAATATGATTTATTTTCACCAAGCAATAAACATGCTTGGGTCGATCTAAAAATATCACACCTCAAATGGCCCGAATGCCTTTTTTATTGATTTTTGATAACCCCCCTTTCAAGGGATGATGGGGAACCCTTACAAGGCCCGTAGGTTTAGAGATTACATGAACCATAGGTATTAGGGAAATATATAGACTATAACTACATGGAACTTCTCCTCACCAGCTTCTTTCATCGTGATGTCATCTCCCCACCTTCACATGGCTTGTTCAACTAGGCTTCCCGTGCATGCACAGGCTAGTCATGATGGAAATTCCATACCCTATCTTTCTAAAAAATACGCTTCAGCTTCTGATCTAGTGAATATGCCTGCTCTAAATCCCCATCTGAAGTCTACTCCTTGTAGAGTCTGTCTGCTCATTAAGCACAATTTTAGATGGCCCGAAGGCCTTGAGGTGGCATGAAGGCCTTGAGGTGGCCCGAAAGCCTTACTGGCCTGAAGGCCTTGGGTGGCCCGTAGGCCTTGAAGGACCCGAGGCCCAAACCGGTGGCCTGAAAGCCCAAATGGATGAATAGTTCTGGCTGCTATAGTACCCACTACAGTACATTCTACAGTACATGCCAAAGCAGGTACTGCATGCATAATGTGAAAAATAAAAAATTTCACATAGAAAGAGACATAATCAATAAATCAAGGATGATATCCCTTATTATTCACCACTTTAAGCATTTAATGATTGGTTTAAGACCCCCTTGTTATCCATATATTACTATAATACACATAACTTGTTATCTAACCAACACAATATTTTTCTAATACCCCTTTTAAAATTTACATACCCAAAAATCCATGTATCCTAGGTGAATACTCCCATAAAGTGGGTTGTAATTTCATGTATACTTACCAATTTATTAAAACTAGTGTATCATACATTGATAATATTAAGGATTTTTAAAGAAAGTAAGTTAAAATTTATAATTCATTTATTTAGTAAATCATATTTGAAGAGTAAAAATATTTACTTCCTTCCTTGTTCAGACTGTTATCTAGTAATTTTATCCAAATCAAGGTTTGTTAAAAAATAAAGGGAAGGTCATGTCCACTAATTATATTAAAACATATTGGGAGAACTTTTATATAAAAAATCATACATGTGAAAGATTAATCTTTTCAAAACACTTAAAAAGGTATGGATAAGTCCCTATAAGTTATTTTTTAAAAAAGGAAAATTTTAACCAAATAATAGTTATTCAATAAAAATATTACAATGTCATGTGCTTGCATAAACCAAAATGGAATCAAAACCCAGTTTTAAGACATCCCAAGTAGAATACATGAAAAATAATTTTTGATTATGAGAACCAAATAAGTTTGAGTTCTAAATTACTTATTTCCACTTGACTAGACTATAAATTATATATTCATGAAAGTAATCACTTAACTGGTGGTTAATTTTGTTCCTTTTACTTATAATTCATTAGGATTAAGTGGGAAGGGGTGAATCCATTATATAACCATTATATGTAACCCAATGGAATTTGATTTGTCCAAAATGAAATGAATCCATACCATTTTATCTCAAAATTATGTTCTATGCTCACAAACAGTTCTCAAGTGTATGGGGTACAAGGAACCATAACATTTAATAAGTCATTAGAATGAATAATCACACCCACCAGTTCTAAACTTACCTATAAATGAAAATGACTTGCAAGGGATAAAATTTCATCATTTAATATTGATATCTCTATTTTATATACATATTTTGATGGTTTTTTATATATTAATTCATTAAATATTAATTAATAAGATTTTTTCTTGATATTAATGTTTTGTGTATTCTTATGTAGGACTAACATTTGGAGCAATACCAAGGAAAACATGGGAATTGAGAAAAATAAAGTCACTTCGCGCCGAGCTGCGAAGTGGTGTGACAGTAAAATAGAAAATTACAAAGAATATGAGATTGATGATTGAATCCAAAGATCACAAGAGAGTTTATGAAGGAAAAATTGAAGATCCATGAAAAAATGGAGCTTTTGGTAGAGGAAGATGACTTTAAATGTTGTATAATCATTACCCATGGTGAACTGATGCAATTCGTGGAAGAACTACAAGTCAAGAAGTTGATGAAATCAACATGAAGTGAATATTACATGTGTCACACCATAAAACATATGTTTCATGCCATGAAACATATGGAGTATGTCCAGAACAACTAAAGGTCAATAATTTGATACACATGGTGTAAAATTACACATCTTCATTTAATTCTCAAGAGTTGTGATCAGATTAGAATTTATTTTTATCCCAAACTAAAATTGATACAATGATATAGTAAAGCATTAGTGCGGGGTCAAACCCATGGGGAAAGATTAGCAGGAAAGGAAACAGTGACTTGGAATCCTTTATATAGGAGTCCCCATGAATTGAGTTGAGTTTGAGATTTAATTAACACTACTGAGTTTGGTTTAAGATTCAATAATAAGATAGGGATCAGGGTCAATTTCAAGATTTAGATAAAAAGAATAAACTTGGTCCTAACTTGGTATAGTCACAGGGATTAGGTTGCAAAGCGTTGTATAGAGCACTATTTTATTTTGGTCAAACAACCTAGATCTATCTAAGTGGAAACTATTCCTTGGTTCGTATATAGGTAACACCCCAGATGCATTAAGCCTAGCTCCTTTTCATCCAATCTTTCCACATGGGTTTGACCCCATACTACCACTTTGTTATGTCATTGTAGCAAGTGTATTTTCGGATAAAAATAAATTCTAATCATATAGAACCCCATGTGAATTAAACAACAATGTGTAATTTTACACCATGTGTATCAAATTCACGACCTGCAGTTGTTTTGTGTATACTCTCTAAGTGTCATGGTGTGAAACATATGTATCACAGTGACACATGCAATATTCACTTCATGTTGATTTCATCCGCTTCCTGACCTGTAGTTCTTCAATGACTTTCATCGGTTCACCACGAGTAATGATTATACAACATTTAAAGTCATCTTCCTCTTCTGGAAGATCTGTCTTTCCATGGATCTTCATTTTTTTGTCTTCAGAACCTCTCTTGTGATCTTTGGATTCAATCATAAACCTCAAATTCTTTTTCAATTTTTATTGTCGCATCGTGATGCTTCGCAGCTCAGCGCTAAGTACCTTTATGTTCCTCAATTCCCATGTTTTCCTTGGTATTGCTCCAAATATCAGTCCTCTATAAGAACACACAAAATATTAATATCAGACAAAAATATTATATTAAATCAATTAATAATTAATTAATTCATATATAAAAACCCATCAAAATATGTATATAAAATATTGATATCAAATATAGAAAGGTATTATAAAGAATTAATAATAGCTCAATTCCCATATATAATATCTATATGAAAACCCATTGTGCATACTTAACACATTACAATAAAATACTACTAGTAAATCATACATTCATATTTTTTTAAAGTATGATTTAAATAGTATTAATGATTTGGAAAACATAAAGCAGTCATGTCACTTGCATAGATCATGAATCACTCAGATGGTTGAGACTACATAAAATTATCATTGGATAGATTTACCAATTATTATCAATCACTAGGGAAGCAACTAAAAACCATTTAACTAGAATTTCATAAGTAAAGAGGTCTATCTATATAGTCTCTATAATTAAATGACATCTCTACCCAATGAAAATAGATAGATAACACCTAAAATATATTAAATAATAACAAAATAGAATTCTATAAATAAATCCCACATAACCCTCCTTTACTTCCACCCTAAAATCACAGGAACCCTAAAATAAACGTTACCTTAGAAAAATTATATCAAAATACTGATGAACGGATGGAGAAAAACCCACAAAAGCTTACTTGAACACATAGAAGAAGAATATTTATACCAAGAGGTGGGTTTCACCATTTATTGGTTAAATCACATAAAAAAATCCCTAATATGTGTAATCAGAACAAAAAATAATAAATAGGTAAGAGAAAATATGATGGGGAAATCCTTTCATTAAATCGGCCTGAAAATCTAATAAGGATTCAACTTGGATAAAAGTATCAAGGGAAGAGGAAGAAGAGGATAATGAGTGATCCATGGGGGATATGCTAAGTAGCTGGAACAAATAAGGTTTGAGGGAGAGGGAAGAGGGTGATAATAGGGATAAAAGGGAGAAGACCAAAATACCCCCACTAAAAAAATAAGAGCTCAAAATATCATGTACCTGTTCTGGTTCCATAGGTAATCTGGTGGAACACACAAGACCCCCCTCATCGGTTAAAGAATAATGGAAAAGAAGGTGAAGTGTATATGATTAGTGTGTTTTTTCAACACATATGTTTATACTCAGGTGCTTCTTGATGATTAATTTTAAGTGAAGCTTATTTAGTATTTTTTTAATGATTTAATAAACTTGGAAGAAGTTTTTAGGTTGAGGAGTGGGGTTGGAAGGTTTCTAAAGAAGTGGTGACATCACCATATCATAGTTGTACACCAAAAATGGGAATAAAGATTGTTTGGAAAAATAAAATTGAAAACCTACCTAGAAAATGGGAATTTCATTTGCTATGGTTTGATAAAGTAAATTGGACTATGACATGGTGTTATGGAGATCCTAGAAAAATATGGAAATAAGGAGACCACAAGAAAAATGGACATTTCAATAATAATTGTGGCTGATAGTTTCACTTGTTGGAAATTGAGAAAAATAATAAGTCATAGAGGTAGAAATGGTAATTTTCATATGAGAAGTTTTTTAAATGAAAATGAATAAGACCACTCTATAGTCTAGTCTTGATTGTAATTTTAAAATCTCTCTAGAACATCATAGAGTTATTATTAGGGAGAATAAATGGCTCAGTAGTTTTCTAAGGTTCAACATAGAGAGAAATATGTCATGGATTATACAATGGTGTATGAAATGTATACCTATTAAAAATAGAAATTATAGAATATTTTGTGGATCTGGGAATTTTGAAGAATAGTTTCAAATTGGTCCAGTACATTTTGAACAAAACGGGACCCAATAGACCTTGATGATGAAAGTTGAAGTCATGATATGGAGAAGAGTTCAAATTTTTGATTGGATCTTATGATGTGGCTCTATTAATTTATCAATAGAGTCTCATAAATTAATCTCTAAATTTTTTCAACCTCATCAATGGTGAATAATAGATCTTAAATGATCTAATGGGTTAAAATTAAGCAAGAGAATTTGTAAGAGTGATTGAAAGAAGTTGGTTATTTGGATTTGAATTTGAAATTAAAATTCTAGTAAGATGTTGCTACTATGTAAGAAATATAGAATACATAGAAAATATAATAAATTGGATATGAGATAAAAATACAATATACACAAAAAATATATAAAAGATAGGAAAGTAAGAAGAAGAGAAGAAAGAGTAAGAAGAAAAAGAATGGAAATAATTCTGTAATTTTTTTTGGAAGTTTAATTTGATTAAAGACTTTCTTATTATTGATATAAATATTTTATCTTTGTTAAAGTTGAGTAATCACTATCAATGTTTGAAAGATTTTTGTAACACAATTACAAGGATAGACCTTTCTTGTTATAAACTACATGTTGAACTAGTGGTTTATATGGTCTTGATGAAATTGGGATTATAAAAAGGATCATCCTTCTCATTTTGAGAGACAAACCTATTAATGTTTTTCATTTCATTCATGTTTCTATGTTTGTAAGTGATCTAAAAATACTTTAATGGTTGGATATTATTATTTTAATAAGGAAAACATAAAAAATAATTTTAATCATTGATTCACCCCCCTCTCAGTGATTTTTCACTAATTATGTGGGTTCTATTTCTACCTCTAAACATGGATATTATATTAATACAACATAATAAAAATACAAAACCAGGTTTCCATATCACTATAATATAAGGTTCTATTTAAAATAGTAGACATTATTTATATCAATATTAAACATTTTTACATTGATAATAATTATTCTTAGAATTAGATAATAGATATTCCCTTCATCAGGAAATAAATAAGGTATTCGCAGTCCAAGTCTATAAAAAACAAGACATATTTAACATCCAACATAAGAATGGAAATCCAAAAGGGTATTTTAAAAGTCATAAACATGATTTTAACATAGTCTATATAATAAAAAGGAGTTACTACACTCACAACATACCAAATCATGAAGCATTCATAGAAAAATAGGTATACTAAAGCATCTAAGGATGATATTCTTTAATGTTTATCAATTGAATCATTAAAAGTTTGGTTCAATAACCCCTTTTTATCTATTCCTTACTCAAATAGGTTGCACATTCAATATACCCAACATAAGGCTTGTCTAATATTCCTTTGGGAATATATATAGATAATAATTTTAAAACTTAGGTGATTACACCCTATAAAGTGGGTTGTAATTCCTTCCAAACTTACCATTTTATTAAAACAAGTGTAGTAATTATTGTTAAAATTAATGATTTCAAAAATAAAGTAAGTTAATATTTCCAAATCATTTTTTATTTTATCAATTTTGAAGGGGAATATGATTTACTTCATACCATATTTAAACCATTTACTTTCTGGTTTATATAAATCATGTTTTTTTCAAAACCAAGGGAAATGTATTTTCCACTATTATAGGAAAAAAATTATGGTGAACTTTTATATAAATCGTATTTACATAAGAAAAATGTTTCTTGATAAAAAATTTAATAAGGGAATAAAATTCCCTCAAAAGTTATTTTAATGAAAGAAAGAAAATTCTCCCCAAAAGAGAGTTTTTAAGAAAAATATTACAATATTGTGTTCTTATATAACCTAAAACAGACTGAAATTAGAGCTTTAAAACCTTATAAGTGGAATAAATAGAATATAAATTTAATTTTAAGAACCAAATAAGTTTTAGTTATAAATATTTTATTTCTAATTGACTAATCCAACCATTATCTCATCACCAAATCATTCACTCAACCAGAGGTTATGTATGGTACTTTAACTTATAATTCATTAATGTTAAGTGGGAAGAGGTTATTTTATTATTTAACAATTAAGTATAACCAAATATAATGTGTTTTTCTAAAATAAAATAAATCTCTCATGGTTTATCTCATGATTAATTTACATGACCGATAAAAATTATCAAGTTTCTGGGGTATTGGGGATAATAAATTTTGATGATTCCTAATGATGAAAAACCATACCCACTCAATATAAACATCCCTATCAATTAAAAGGACTCACATTGTATCAACCTTCATAATTTAATATATAAATGAAATTTAAAACATTAAAAACAAATCAATTCCCTAACATAAATTTTGTATGACAACCTGTTAGGTATACTTAACATGGTATAAAAGAATTATATTATAAAATATAACATTTATATGTATGAAAGTATGAGTAAAAATTTATTAATGATTTGGAAAACATATGATAGCCATGTAACAGGCATAAATTGAGGATTATAGGGAGGGTGAAGAAAACCTAGCAATACCATTGGATAGATTTAACTATTATCAACAATCACTAGAAACACCTAAAAACCATTAAAATACAATTCCATAAATAATTCGGTCTTGCGATAAAACCCTCATAACAAATGGAAGCCTAAACCCAAAGAAAACTCATGCAGATAACCCATAAAATATATTAAATAATAACACAAAAAAATGTACAATCAAATTTCATATAACCCTCCTTTAATTAAACCCTAAAATCATAGTAACCCTTGAATAATATATATCTCAATCTATATCCATCACAATGGTGATGAATAAAAGGAAAAAAATTGATAAAATCTTTCTTGAACCAGGAGGAGAAGAAACCCTAGACTAAGAGGGTTATTTCACTATGACTTGGTGAAATCAATTCAATAAATCCCTTATAAGGGTAAGGGAAACTAATAAGATGAAATAGATAAGAGAAAATAATAGAATATAAGAGGGGTGGAATCCTTACATTGAGTTTTCATGAAAATATATCATGGATCCCCTTTGGTTTAAAGGGGAAAGAGAAGGGGTTAAAAAGAATAAAAAGATTTCCCTAGGGGAGATCCTAAGGAAAAAGAAAAAATGAGGGTCATGAGAGAGGGACTAGGGAGATGAAGGGGATACGTATGAAATACTAAAATTATAAATTTTAAAAAACATTGTCCCATGATACCAAGTGCCCATTTTATTTCCATGAGGTACCCGATGGTGCCCCAAGTTGACCCTCTCCTCTGTCAACCTCACTAGGAAATCAATACCCTCCACTTCATACCCAATGTCACCTATAATATTAGGACTATAGGTTTCACCACCCTAAACCTAACCCCAACGCCTAAAATCTATCTCAAACCTCAAACCATATTAAAAAGAACATAATATAGTATAATTAAACTTCAAATTCAATAATTGAATAAAAAAAATAAAAAAAATCCCTCACACCAGATGCAAAAATGAAAATAGTATCACATATCCATTTTTAATATCTAAAATTATGTAAAATTAAAATTACATTAATAATGATTAATACATTAAGAGGTATTGTCTACATTTTCACTTGATTGATTATATTATATTCAATATTTCAAAAATTTACATGGGATCCCCGAGTAGCTATGCTGGAAATCAAGAATGAGTGCTACACTAGTTTATGACAATTCTCTTGATAATGTCCCTTATTTTAGTACATGTACTCAGTAAAGGATTAATACCCAATTATTCTAATGAGGGAAAATCAAGGATTGTTTCAATAAGAACACACCATAGACCATTATATGGTTCTATTAGCGATGTCCTAGGTTTTCCCAATAGGCTTGAGGTAGTTATCCTATGTTGTGATTTTTATTATGATATATTTAATTTATCTTATGATTTAATTCATCATATTATTTACTTCATATTATGACTCAATTAATATTATGATTTACTTCATCTTATGATTTAATTAATTCTATATGTTTATGTGAGTCCTTTAGGTTCATAATGACATGCTTCCTGATTATTCTCTTATTCAAAGTAAAAAATTGGTTTTGAAATAAAAAGTTAATGTGATAAGTTTTCTTTATTATGTTAAAGAAACAAAGGTATTTTCAAGATGTATTTAAAACTATTATTTTGATTCTGGTTTATAAAATTAGTTACATATATTCTTAGTGGTATCCTATTAGACTTTTTATCACACTATACATACAAAAATTGCTGCATATATAGCCTTGATTCTATAAGGCCCCAGCCTTAAACCTTACTTAATCTGGAGTTATTACAAGATTACACATTGAGGATCTTTTCAGGTTTATAGTTTTAGAGAATTAGATCATGAAACTTGCATTACATTCCATATTTAGACAAATTGGTTACATGAAAGACAGTATTCATTCTTCCCATCAACGGAAACATATTTAAAATATAACACGGATTCTTTCTTGACACATCCTTGACACTATCATCACATCATGTACCTTTCCCTTGACCTGTGAAAAACATTTCAAAAACTTGGGATGAGTATAAAAAGCTCATTAAGAGTTATAAAAATATGGAAAGGAAACATGAGTTCATATATACATAAGAATGAAATCATACTTTACCCATAAAACAAAGGCACTTTAACATACCTCATCAAACCATGAATAAATCATAGAAAACATAAGACATAAAGGTAACTTGAGGCATTCATAACATTCTTACGTAGGGAGTAACCCTCTTGGTTATGTTTGGAATACCCATCACAGTATATTCCCTAAATCTCTTCGGAGAAACCTTAACGTTTCACTCCTTTGCGTTACCTAATGCATTGGAGAGCTATATCGGGCTCACCCGCCCTTAGTTTATCACGGAACCACCCGTTTTCATAACAATGCCCAAGAACCATAACATAAACGCATCACATAAAACATGCATAAAGGAAACATAACATTTCCACATTTCAATCACAATATAACATTTTAGTATATTGAAATAATGAATCCATTCAAAATAAAACCATTTCCAAAACCATTTAAAACATTTAATAAAAAGATTTTGGAATCAAAGTGTCCCATACCACCTTAAAGATTATAAAATTTTAAACCATTAATATCCATATAAACAAATCCTTAAAACCATTTTGAAACATTTATATTAATAAGAATAAATATTTAAAACATTTAAAGCGATATTTTGGTTAAAAGGGGTTTTACCAAAATTAGAGACACTTGAATACAATAATTAAGGAATAACATTTATTCAGAACTTTATAATATCATGAGAATAAATGGATTCAGGATATAATACTCCAAAGGACAGTATATACACCATATAAGAGTGAATTGGTGCATAACAACAAAGAAGTCTCAATAGGGGTGTAAAATGTGATGAAATCCCTTATAAAGAAGGTATCCTTAAATTAAGGACAAATCAATCTCAAAAATATGTGTGAAAAATATAAATACACCCAATATAAGTGGATATTAAGTGTAAAAAAATAAAAGGTCATTCACACATATTCAATGGATTACATATTCAAAAACTACATGTTGAACCCAAAGAAAACGAAATTGGGTTAAGAAGTTTCCTTGACAGCCTAACGGCGTCACATCAAAATGAGTTGATGAGAGATAAAAAGTGTATCTCATCACTTGGACATAAAATTTACATCAATAAGGATATATTAGAACATATCCCAACATACCAATATGTAAATTAAAAGACCCAACAAAAGAAGTCTTTTAAAAAAGAGGAGGGTGAAAGGTTCCCTTACCGACTTGGGTATCTTTCAAAACATACACCCATGAAAGAAGGACAATAGATCATTGATGTAAATACTCATAAACGAAATTATATTACACAAAGAGTAGAATAATGGGTAGTACATACACCACTCAATGGAATTTTGTGGCAAATGTAGCATAAATCTCACAGGAATAAAAGTGAGATGAAAAATCCCTTATGAAAACTCGGCAGCCTAACGACGCCACATAAAACTTTCGAATATGGATTGATGAGATCAAATAGGGTATCTCATCACATTACAATAAAATTTAAAGCAAGAGGAATATAAAATAACATCCCCGAACATTACAAAGAGGAGCTTAAAAGAAGTGACATAAAGGAGAGTACTTAAAAAGAAAGAGAGAGGTTAGATCTCTTACGAAAGTTCGACAGCCTAACGGTGCCACTCAAAACTTCCAAAATGGATTGATGAGAGAGAATAGGGTCTCTCATCACATGAACATAAAAATTACAGTAAGTTTAATATAAAATATCACCCCAATAACAAGAAAGATGAGCTTTAAAAGGAATGACATAAAAGTGTGTACTTAAAAAGAAAGAGAGGAGTAGGACCCCTTACCTCGGGTCCGACTTGACTCGATCGTTCTTGAATCTCATGAATAATAAACTTGAGTTAATTTCTACTTCCTTAAGAACCTTTTTCAAGTTCATTATTCCTTTTATATCACTTATTACCATGTCATAAACATTTATGTATTCATTTAAGTTAATAATATTTTTTTTGCTGATACTTGGTTCTTAAGTCGAAAGTGGACTTCTTACAATTACATGTTGTTCGTGTGGCCAAATGTTTATTATATACAGAATTTTATTCATGATTTATATATCATATATTTCATATATATCCAGTAAATGCACGCATTTATAACATTACATAATCATTTAGAGGTAAGAAATGAAATGCACCGTTCATGGAGACGGTAAGCCGTACGTACGCATGAACGCTACTTTCATTTCTATTTCGTATTTTATAGAATGGAATAATAATGATATAAAGGTATATTATAATTCCAGTATAATATCATATATAATATCATTAAATCCATCCTTTATACTTCCCACGTATGGCATTAACAAATCACATCACTTTGAGGGGGCGGTAGTCCGCACTTCCTAAAATGAAGATATCGCGTATACCCATAATGGATGCCATAAAGGTAAGACACAAATGAAAAATACAGAAGAATAAGTAAAACATAAAAATATTATATATCATATATAAAAATAGTGACATCATAATGGCCACCTTTGAAGGTGTTAAATGAGTATTGAACAATCATCGTTTCAGGAGGCAGAATTTCGCCATCCACGAAAACCGTATGTTCTTTAACCATTTGATGTAGTTGTGTGAGAGTGTAGCTCGAATAAATATTATAACAACATAATAGTATATTGAAGATACTTGTGTTGTTACAAAAGAAGTAAATAAAAAGAGTTTAGGGGGTTGGAGAAGCAAAACAAAACAAATGAACATGAGAGAATGAATTACCTTTAAAAGTGTAACTCCTTTTGATTTGAGCCTAAAGGCTTCCTTTGAAAGGATTATGCCCAAAGGGAATCCTCTAGGATGAGGAGAGGGATGTGGAGAGAGTAAATGGGCAGGGGTTGGCCGAGCCAAAGGCTTTAGGAGTGTGTGAAATGAGGTAGAGGTGGGGGCCTTTTATAAGAGGAGAGGAGGGGCACTTTTGGAAATTAAAGAAATATTACTTTATTTGAAAATGTGTTTCGGTTTTAAAAGGTCCCACATTGATATAATTCGTGGATAAGGTGATAAGGGTTCGAAATCAACCCATCCAATAAGTTTTGGACATGTGTAGTTCATAGATTTTACATTATCTTTCCATTTTATTTAAATCGTCAAATAATGATGTCATTGCTGCATCATTATTATGTCATAAATAATTTAATTTATTTAATGTCTAAAAATTATAAAAAAATACTATGATGTAGGAAATCTATTTAGCTTTCCAATGAATATTTATAATCAGAAATATGACTTGTATAACACCACTTAAAAACTGTTTTAGTAAAACATATCATGTTTGTGTTATTTTTACTTTAACATTAAATAAAAAGCTATTTATGTCATTTCCCAACCAAAGTGGCTCCATGGGGTCCCCAAGTTGACCCATGGCTTGTCTTGGTCGTCCATTACACATCCAATGAGGTTAGGACATGTGTCAAGTTCATTTCATATTATTAAAACATTATTTTTACCTTAAACTACACTAATTACCTCTAATCGCGATTAAAAACTTAATAAGTTACTATTCACCAAAAAATTATTTTTATCCCATTGAACCACATTTTACTTCTTAATGATAACCATGTATGTCGGATTTTCGAAATTCAAAACAAAAAGATGGCAAAATTTCATTTAAACGGAAAAAATCAGTTTTTTATAAGTACCACTTAGTGGTTTCACTATTCATCAAAAATTGAAGTTTTTCAGAAAATTACAAAAAATTCACCCTAAGCTATATTTGATATTCCGAATTCAAAAATGAAGTCCATTTTACAAAATTCAAAACATATAAGTCACATTAATTAATTTAATAATTAATTCCCGCTGTCAGAGCAAATAACGTGTTTTTATAAAACAATAAGTATCAAAAGATTGACACTAGTTTAAGTCTGATTTCAAAGTGAAATTAATTCCAACGACCACTATTGGATTTAATGGTAAAAATATATTATAATTTCACTTTAAAACCAATTAGAAAGATAATCTAACCATATAAATAAATTAGATTAAAAAGATGTTTTGAATTAAAATACAACATTTTACACTATTCATTTTAAAAAATGAACTTTATCAGAAAGATACCAAAAATTTACAAAAAATAAATTTTGATGTCCCAATTCTTAATAAGAGTTTTATTTGGTCCAAAAGAATGTTTAAGAGTGAAAAAAACTATATTTAATGATGGTTCAACATCAAAAGGTGATAAGTGAACCTTTAGTGAAAACTAGGGCATATACGCCTAAAATTGAATTCTTCTCGTATTTTAAGCCTCTATCCTTTATTGGATAAATGTAAAAACATTTAAAAACATATATAATCATATTTTAGTTATTTCTATCCATTCCTGCCATTACAACGGCTACATGTTAACTACCATTTAAAATAATATTATTTTATTATTAGAGTGCAATGTAAGATTCCCAAGAAACTCGTTGTTGCGTATTGGGTACGTCATCGAGCATAGCGTCCCCTTTAAAGTCATTTCAATATTTTATTCACAAATATGGATAAATATGAAAATGTCATATTCATTATTTACCTGGGGTGTTACATCCTTCCCCCCTTTTGGGAATTGCGTCCTCGCAATTTTAAAATTGCGCTTGGAAACATCCTTGAAAGTCCCACATAGGAACAAGAGTCAGTAAAACAATCACTTTAAAATAAAGAAAGATAAGCACAGAGGTCACCCGAGTTAACCCATACTAGGATTCCAAGTAGGAAAACATGTACATGGAGGAGAAAACATAGGGTCATGTTCTGATGGAGAGTGATAGAAAACATGTTTAGGAGAAAGTTAACAATAAGAAAATCACAAACTTGTGATGGGTTAAACGGTGTTGGCTTCCCCAGTAGGAAAAATTAATAGACAACATTTTTTCTTTAAGTTAATTTTTATTGAGGAATTTATTTTTGAGATTAAATAAAACATAAGGAAATATACATACTTGTCATGTTGACTTCCAACTTTTACTACATTCCTTAATCAAACTCATATTTTTTCCAAAAGATGAGTATTTAGGGAGACTTGTTCGCATTAAGAGTACTATAATCAACTTCTAGAGAATCACCCAATCCACAATAGAGAACTATATACATCCCATGTCTTTAGGCTTTAACCAAAACCAAAACCAAAAAGGTTAGTACAAGGTCAGATAATCCAGAAAAGGATAACCCTTTAAAAAGAAAATCTATGCTTAATCTCCAAAATTTGTCCAACAAAACCCAAAGTTCAACGAGGACCATACGATAAACAATTTGTCCATAAAATTCTTCAAAGTAAACCAAACTAAGATTCAAACCCAAATATTTGAAGGATTTAGTCACATAGTCTTCCAAGTTAAATCGTAACATTTATCTCCAAACAACATCAGTTGCTCCTAAAGTCTCGTATTGGAAAGTAATTAACCTAATCACATATCCTCCATGATAGGTTAATAATTTTCATAAATAACCCAAAATAAACTTACTCTTAATTCATAAAATCATATAACTAAAAATAATCAGTCAAACTAACCAGGGACTTCACGTAGTCTAGTGGTAGGCGATAAATACCAGTCGCACTTTGGTTGTGGGTTCGATTCCCACAACTTTGTCCGACGCGACGGGATGTCACACGGTCTGCGTGTTGTCCTTTTTAAAAAACTATATAATTCTTAAATCATTCCCCAAAAAGAGATAAAATCATCAAAAATGATCATAACATATTTTAACCTCAAGTTTATCTCATTCTTTTCATTTTCCAGCATATCATATAATAACCCATAATTACCTCAAAAGTAAGGATCATATAAACTCTAATGGTTACCTTTATTATTATTACCTGAACTTCCACATGGATTGGTCATCTAGTACATGATGCATTAAAGATCATACCAAGGTTCAAGTTGTTGATCATGACTCCTTGATATTTGGTTTAGAACAACCACGAGTTTCCTCATTGAATCCTCCATTTTATCTAGTATCTTAATCAGAGAACCACCACAGTTTCCTTCAAACCTGTTGTCTCTTTGGTGCCTGCTAGATCCATCCATTCACTAAAAATAGAAATGTCAGTGTGAGTATATCAACAAAACCATCATGTACTAATGAGGAAGGTAAACACTAAGATACACTTACTCATTCACTTTATCTAAAACTAGGACTCTTTCTGAAATCCTAACCATTATGGTAATGTCACTTGTGCTTAGAGAATACCCTAACCTCTAAAGTTATCTAAACCGACCTATGATACCAACTATAAGGCCCCAGCCTTAAACCTTACTTAATTTTGAGTTATTACAAGATTACACATTGAGGATCTTTTCAGGTTTAGAGTTTTATAGAATTAGATCATGAAACTTGCATTACATTCTATATTTAGACAAAGTGGTTACATGAAAGACAATATTCATTCTTCCCATCAACGGAAACATATTTAAAATATAACACAGATTCTTTCTTGACACATCCTTGACACTATCATCACATCATGTACCTTTCCCTTGACCTGTGAAAAACATTTCAAAAACTTGGGATGAGTATAAAAATCTCAGTAAGAGTTATAAAAATATGGAAAGGAAACATGAGTTCATATATACATAAGAATGAAATCATACTTTACCCATAAAACAAAGGCACTTTAACATACCTCATCAAACCATGAATAAATCATAGAAAATATAAGACATAAAGGTAACTTGAGGCATTCATAACATTCTTACGTAGGGAGTAACCCTCTTGGTTACGTTTGGAATACCCATCACAGTATATTCCCTAAATCTCTTCGGAGAAACCTTAACGTTTCACTCCTTCGCGTTACCCAATGCATTGGAGAGCTATATCGGGATCACCCGCCCTTAGTTTATCACGGAACCACCCGTTTTCATAACAATGCCCAAGAACCATAACATAAACGTGTCACATAAAACATGCATAAAGGAAACATAACATTTCCACATTTCAATCACAATATAACATTTTAGTATATTGAAATAATGAATCCATTCAAAATAAAACCATTTCCAAAACCATTTAAAACATTTAATAAAAAGATTTTGGAATAAAAGTGTCCCATACCACATTGAAGATTATAAAATTTTAAACCATTAATATCCATATAAAAAAATCCTTAAAACCATTTTGAAACATGTATATTAATAAGAATAAATATTTAAAACATTTAAAGCGATATTTTGGTTAAAAGGGGTTTTACCAAAATTAGAGACACTTGAATACAATAATTAAGGAATAACATTTATTCAGAACTTTATAATATCATGAGAATAAATGTATTCATGATATAATACTCCAAAGGACAGTATATACACTATATAAGATTAAATTGGTGCATAACAACAAAGAAGTCTCAATAGGGATGTAAAATGTGATGAAATCCCTTATAAAGAAGGTATCCTTAAATTAAGGACAAATCAATCTCAAAAATATGTGTGAAAAATATAAATACACCCAATATAAGTGGATATTAAGTGTAAAACAATAAAAGTTCATTCACACATATTCAATGGATTACATATTCAAAAACTACATGTTGAACCCAAACAAAACGAAATTGGGTTAAGAAGTTTCCTTGACAGCCTAACGGCGTCACATCAAAATGAGTTGATGAGAGATAAAAAGTGTATATCATCACTTCGACATAAAATTTACATCAATAAGGATATATGAGAACATATCCCAACATACCAATATGTAAATTAAAAGACCCAACAAAAGAAGTCTTTTAAAAAAGAGGAGGGTGAAAGGTTCCCTTACCGACTTGGGTATCTTTCAAAACATACACCCCATGAAAGAAGGACAATAGATCATTGATGTAAATACTCATAAACGAAAGTATACTACACAAAGAGTAGAATAATGGGCAGTAAATACAACACTCAATGGAATTTTGTGGCAAATGTAGCATAAATCTCACGGGAATAAAAGTGAGATGAAAAATCCCTTACGAAAACTCGGCAGCCTAACGGCGCCACATAAAACTTCCGAATATGGATTGATGAGATCAAATAGGGTATCTCATCACATTACAATAAAATGTACAGCAAGAGGAATATAAAATAACAACCCCGGACATTACAAAGAGGAGCTTAAAAGAAGTGACATAAAGGAGAGTACTTAAAAAGAAAGAGAGAGGTTAGATCTCTTACGAAAGTTCGATAGCCTAACGGCGCCACTCAAAACTTCCAAAATGGATTTATGAGATAGAATAGGGTCTATAATCACATGAACATAAAAATTACAGTAATTTTAATATAAAAGATCACCCCAATAACAAGAAAGATGATCTTTAAAAGGAATGACATAAAAGTGTGTACTTAAAAAGAAAGAGAGGAGTAGGATCCCTTACCTCGGGTCCGACTTGACTCGATCGTTCTTGAATCTCCTGAATAATAAACTTGAGTTAATTTCTACTTCCTTAAGAACCTTTTTCAAGTTCATTATTCCTTTTATATCACTTATTACCATGTCATAAACATTTATGTATTCATTTAAGTTAATAATATTTGTTTTGCCGATACTTGGTTCTTAAGTCAAAAGTGGACTTCTTACAATTACATGTTGTTTGTGTGGCCAAATGTTTATTATATACAGAATTGTATTCATGATGTAGATATCATATATTTAATATATATCCAGTACATGCACGCATTTATAACATTACATAATCATTTAGAGGTAAGAAATGAAATGCACCGTTCATGGAGACGGTAAGCCGTACGTACGCATGAACGCTACTTTCATTTCTATTTCGTATTTTATAGAATGGAATAATAATGATATAAAGGTATATTATAATTCCAGTATAATATCATATATAATATCATTAAATCCATCCTTTATACGTCCCACGTATGGCATTAACGAATCACATCACTTTGAGGGGGCGGTAGTCCACACTTCCTAAAATGAAGATATCGCGTATACCCATAATGGATGCCATAAAGGTAATAAACAAATGAAAAATACATAAGCATAAGTAAAACATAAACATATTATATATCATATATAAAAATAGTGACATCATAATGGCCACCTTTGAAGGTGTTAAATGAGTATTTAACAATCATCGTTTCGGGAGGCAGAATTTTTCCATCCACGGAAACCGTATGTTCTTTAACCATTTGATGTAGTTGTGTGAGAGTGTAGGTCGAATAAATATTATAACAACATACTAGTATATTGAATATACTTGTTTTGTTACAAAAGAAGTAAATAAAAAGAGTTTAGGGGTTTGGAGAAGCAAAACAAAACAAATGAACATGAGAGAATGAATTACCTTTAAAAGTGTAACTCCTTTTGATTTGAGCCTAAAGGCTTCCTTTGAAATGATTCTGCCCAAAGGGAATCCTCTAGGATTAGGAGAGGGATGTGGAGAGAGTAAATGGGCAGGGGTTGGCTGATCCAAAGGCTTGAGGAGTGTGTGAAATGAGGTAGAGGTGGGGGCCTTTTATAAGAGGAGAGGAGGGGCACTTTTGGAAAGTAAAGAAATATTACTTTATTTGAAAATGTGTTTCGGTTTTAAAAGGTCCCACATTGATATAATTCGTGGATAAGGTGATAAGGGTTCGAAATCCACCCATACAATAAGTTTTGGACATGTTTAGTTCATAGATTTTACATTATCTTTCCATTTTATTTAAATCGTCAAATAATGATATCATCGCTGCATCATTATTATGTCATAAATAATTTATTTTATTTAATGTCTAAAAATTATAAAAAAATACTATGATGTAGAAAATCTTTTTAGATTTCCAATGAATATTTATAATCAGAAATATGACTTGTATAACACCACTTAAAAACTATTTTAGTAAAACATATCATGTTTGTGTTATTTTTACTTTAACATTAAATAAAAAGTTATTTATGTCATTTCCCAACCAAAGTGGCTCCATGGGGTCCCCAAGTTGACCCATAGCTTGTATTGGTCGGCCATTACACATCCAATTAGGTTAGGACATGTGTCAAGTTCATTTCATATTATTAAAACATTGTTTTTACCTTAAACTACACTAATTACCTCTAATCGCGATTAAAAACTTAATAAGTTACTATTCACCAAAAAATTATTTTTATCCCATTGAACCACATTTAACTTATTATTGACAACCATGTATGTCGGATTTTCGAAATTCAAAACACAAATATGGAAAAATTTCATTTAAACGGAAAAAATTAGTTTTTTATAAGTACCACTTAGTGGTTTCACTATTCATCAAAAATTGAAGTTTTTCAGAAAATTACCAAAAATTCACCCTAAGCTATATTTGATATTCCGAATTCAAAAATGAATTCCATTTTACAAAATTCAAAACATATAAGTTACATTAATTAATTTAATAATTAATTCCCGCTGTCAGAGCAAATAGCGTGTTTTTATAAAACAATAAGTATCAAAAGATTGACACTAGTTTAAGTCTGATTTCAAAGTGAAATTAATTCCAACGACCACTATTGGATTTAATGGTAAAAATATATTATAATTTCACTTTAAATACAATTCAAAAGATAATCTAACCATATAAATAAATTAGATTAAAAAGATGTTTTTAATTAAAATACAACATTTTACACTATTCATTTTAAAAAATGAACTTTATCAGAAAGATACCAAAAATTTACACAAAGTAAATTTTGATGTCCCAATTCTTAATAAGAGTTTTATTTGGTCCAAAATAATTTTTAAGAGTGAACAAAACTATATTTAATGATGTTTCAACATCAAAAGGTGATAAGTGAACCTTTAGTGAAAACTAGGGCATATACGCCTAAAATTGAATTCTTCCCGTATTTTAAGCCTCTATCCTTTATTGGATAAATGTAAAAACATTTAAAAACATATATAATCATATTTTAGTTATTTCTATCCATTCCCGCCATTACAACGGCTACATGTTAACTACCATTTAAAATAATATTCTTTTATTATTAGAGTGCAACGTAAGATTCCCAAGAAACTCGTTGTTGCGTATTGGGTACGCCATCGAGCATAGAATCCCCTTTAAATTCATTTAAATATTTTATTCACAAATATGGATAAATATGAAAATGTCATATTCATTATTTACCTGGGGTGTTATAGATTCTCTCTTGGTTTTTGTATAGGTATAAATGATGATGATCCTATTCATTTGGTGTGGACCATTGGCATGAGTTTACCATGATAGAGGAGGTGGTATTTGATGTTTTTGGGTCCAACATGGTGGATAATATTGAGTTTTATTCCAGTTATATATTTCTTATATTCACATTATTTCATATTCTCACTTTCTCATTATACCATATATGGTTAAATGCTGATTTTATGGGATGATTGATTGATATTTATTATCATTTATTATCTATTATTTATAAATGTTAAATCATTCCCATCTTTATAGGTGTGATACCCTTGGAACTTAATCTTGCTTCTAGGGGTCACAAATGTTCATTAGGATTGTGGCATGCTAGTTTTTATATAATGTCGAGGTATCTATAATTTTATATTACATATTTTGTGAGGATAAGGAAATAAATTATTATTGAAGAGAATGAAAATTGGTATAATAGTATACATAAATATATTATTTTTAATGACGCGGCTAAATGGTTGAAGACAAAAAATATTTTTTGAGATTTTTTCTGGGTAATTTAATGGTTATAATGTAATATGTTATACCACAGAAAAACCCTCCCCCACCACTAAAAACTCAATATTAAACTTAATGTTGAATCCCAAGGTGGATATTAATTTCTTAGTTAAGCATCAAAAAGATTTTAACATAGAAAGAAACATATAAAATATCCAAAAGTGGCATAATCAGTAAAAAGTAGGCTGGTCAAATGGATTTCATCATATATTGAATTTAACAATGGACAAAATTTAAAAGAAGTGGTAATATCATTATTGGATGAAACTCTATATTCTAAATTTTAGTTATGAGAATAATTTATATTTTATTGAATAGGTTTATCTTGGATACTTTAATTATAGAACCTAAATGGAAAATAAAATAAATATTACATTACACAATTTACCAATGAGATGACATCACATGTTTAAGAGCTATGGTGTGCCTCATTTTTGATGGGTTAGTTCATATAATGTACCAACCTGAACACCCTCAAAAAATTGGCACTTGATCTGATCCGATACATACCTGAAGGGAGTTCTTGATCCCCATAGGCTAGTTAATCACACCCAAGAATAAAAAAACTATAAGTGGAAATTATTCCCCCAACCTGAAGCAACAACATCGCATATATACACATAAAAGAGAGAAACATCAGAAGAGAAAATTATATCTCATAAAATATAAGGAACAATAGAAGTGATACAAATAAAAATGTATAAAAATAAATCTCTAATAGTCCAGTAGGACTACAAAGGACGATAAAAAAATGATAATCCAACACTCCATGTGATAGCATGGGAAAACTCCCACCATCTCAACACTAGCTACCCAGAACCTAGCTGGTAGAAAACCTCACCGCCTCACTATGGAACCTTGCCTTTCCCTGTATCGAAAGACATAACAAGGTCTATGCACTGCCAAAGGGGTGAATAGGGTGTGAGATAATGGGATTAGTAGGATCTCACCTAGGTGTTCCATAACAAGTCTCTATACAATAACCTAAGAATTCTTAACTTTAAAGAAAACAATGCATGATAATAGTTTAATAGTTTTTATATCAAAAGAAAGAAAAAACATTTAATTTCATATTTCTCTACATTTCTAAATAAAATAGGTAAATAAGTTTCAAATAATTCCATATAAATATATGAAATAAGATATATCAAAGTAAATAAAATCATTTATTCTATATCATAAAAAATCCATGGAAGTATAACCGGAACAATACCATCCAAATCATCCCAAATCGGCTAAAAGCACAGGTAACATCATGCTAAGGATCAAACTAGGTCAAGATATCTAGTAAACTAATACCTAACATAGAAAATAACGTACACATCAAGTCTCTAGACATATACATTGGGTCTAGATAGTATATTAACACCACAGAAAGTGACCACCCCAATGTTCTAACAAGTCCCTAGAAAAATAGGCCTAGGGAGCAGCAGAAAGCCCTATGAGAAAACCCATTGATAGTGGATGATGCCTATTACTACAAGTCCCACCTAAGTACCCAGGTATTACCATGTGATCTATTTTCCAAACCAATTCATCAATCCATTTTTATCAAATCATTATTTGAAAGCTATTTCACAAAAATATTTCACAATGCTTTGAAAACCCTTTCTCATTTACCAAAACCTGGGGAAAACCATCTTTTATAAAAATCCATTTCCACACACAAAAATAAAATAATTAAATCCTTACATTTCTTTATAAAAAAATTTATAAGATAATCATAGAAATTTACTTCACCAACACAGGCTAGAGGCGGAACCACCTACCTCAAAACAGGGGTAACACATGCCTACAATGAGATCCACCAACAAGGAAGAACACACAATGAAAATAGAGGCCCTAGAAAAAATCCACACATCTCAGAATTGATTTAATTTAACAAAAGGGTTAGTGGAGGGGAAATATCACAACATACATTAATAAAAAATACTATCCATACCACAAAAAACAAAGAATCCACTCCCAGAATGAGATCACACAATGTGTCTAGAAAGGAATCAAGAGAATCAATACCATGGGTCAATGGATCTGATAACACAATGAAACAATTCTACCGTGATCAAAAGAAATAGAGAATAAAAAAGGATTACTAACCTGGAGAGATGAAACCTAACCTCAATGGAGACCAATCATTTAATGAAGTGATTCAGACGAATTAGAGGTCACAAAAATCACTAGAGGAGAGCTCTAGGTTAAGAGAAAGGAGGCTGCACATTGAATAAATAAACAAATCACTCATACAACACCCTAAAATTCCTATCCAAAACATTTACATGGCGTGTGACCCATTTACATGTTGTGTAATACTTGATCCCCATATACACTGAAAAACCCATCTCATTTTTATTAAAAAACCAATTTTTAATATTACACATCATGTAATATTTACATGGTGTGTACTACATTAACACTATTTAACAGCTCACGACATGATCCTAATGAACATTACATGTTTTCTACTACCTTTACATGGAATGTAAATTCCTAGCAGACAACGAAAACAATAGAAACTTATAAGAAAACCAAAACCACCTTGGGGAGTTATATAAACTCAAGGAGAACCCCAAAAATCCATTACATGTTTATAACTAGACTCCTTTAATTCAAATAAACATACATCTCATAACTTTATGTCATTTTTACAAAAAAATATCTCCATCCTTGGGAGTCCCAAGACACACCCAATTAAATAAGAAAATAAGTAAAGAGAAGGGAAATACCCTAAATATGATAATAGGATGTTAAAAACTCCCTGCCATAAGACTTTCCATCCCCTCGAAGTCATGTGGTAGAATGAAGTCTAGAAAAGAGGTGAGGCAACTACTCCCTCATCAAAGAATCATGCTCCCAAGTCTCATGATAATCTAATGTGTGTCACCATAACACTCCGACTAATAGAATTGACCTCCCCCATAAGACTTTCAATTGAGAGTAAAGGATATCTACTGTATGCTCTACAATAGAAACATTTGGCTATAATTAAATCTCTTCCAAACTCATAACGTGAGAGGGATCATGATGGTATTTCTTGAGCTATGATATATGGAAAATATCACGAATTCTTATCATTTGAATCATAAATTCCAACCGATAAGTAACCTTTCCAAGCTTATCAGTGAACCCAAGTAGTCCAACATATCTCGAATCCAACTTTCTATATTTTCCAAGATGATGGTGACCCAATTGAGGAGAAACTTTCAAGAAAACATGGTCACCTATGGAAAAATCCAAAGGAAAATACCACTGATCTATATAAGTTTTATGTTGACTATAAGCTGTAATCAGATTCTGATATATATCTTTAATTCTTGCATACATCTCCTAAATCAAACTCGATCCCACCAAATAATATTTTCCCACCTCTTCCCAAAAAATAAGTTATCTTTATGGAAGACCATACAAAGCCTTGAAAGGACCCATTCAGTTCGAAGACTAATAACTATTGTTATAATAAAACTTAACTAGTCCCAGATGGCTATTCCAAGATCCACCAAAATCCAAGATACATGCATGGAGCATATCCTAAAAGATCTAAATAGAACACTCTATATGACTATCTATTTGTGGATGGTAATATGTAGTTAACTTAACCCGAGTCCCCATAACCTCTTGGATACTCCTCCATATCCTTCAAGTAAACCTAGGATCCCTATATGAAAAAATGGTAGAAGGAACCCCATGTAACCTCACAATTTTATACACATACAAATTACCTAGATCCTTAATTTTTTTAGCGTCTTTGATCAGAATGAAATGAGTTGACTTTTTTAACTAATCAATAACTACCCAAATAACATTCCTACCTCAGGGAGTCTATGGTAATACAAAAATTAAATCCATAGAAACCTCTTCCCATTTCTAAACTAACATCAAAAGAGGCTAGAGGAAACTAGAAAGTTTCAAATGCTCTTCCTTTATCTGTTGGCAGGTGTAATAGTGGGACACATAATTAGCAATGCCACAATTCATACCTAGACACCAAAATTTTCATCTCATGCCATAATACATCTTCATAATGCCCATATTAATGACCCATGAATAACTATGGAAATCAAACAAAACTGATCTCCTTAATGATGTTGGAAAAAAAAACTGATCCCCAAAAATGAGAATACCATATGAAGATAGAGACCAACCAGAAATGGTCTCCCCACCATACAAGTTTTCTAAAATTACTCTATTCTCATCATCATGCTATTGACTATATAAAATAGAATCAAGGAGAGATGATAATAACTGAACACTTATCATAACCATACCTAAAACATCCTCATAATAATCTAGGTGCATCTGATAAAAAATCCCTACAAGGTTCCACTATTTCTTTGATTCCAAAAAAACTTGCGATGTGGGAAGTGACAACAGCGATGAAGGTGTATGGTTTAGGGGGAAACGATGTTGGGTTCAGGTAGTGGATGTTAGAGAAAGGCCAATGGTGATGAGCTGATGAGGGTGATGACCTTGGTGAGATGACAACGTGATGGTGGTGACAATGATTTTTCTATGATGTGATGATGGAGGTGAAGTGATATGGTCCTCGATGGTTAGTTTCTCAGGTAGCACACCCACATGACACATGGACCAAAATTGGCTTTTTGATTTTGAAATTTTGAAAATTTATCAGGCGTGGTTTTCAAACTCTGAAGTGGGTGGGAGTTGTTTTATTTTCTTGATGGGTTGAATCTGGTGGTTTTATGTTAGTCTTCACACTTAAAACTTAAAATTGTCATTATAAAATACAAAAATATGGATTTTGGAGAATAATATGAACCCCTACCCCAAAATATAGTGCCACCAAAACTTATGTGCATGAATAACTACAAAAATATCTAAATAATGAGTGAGGTAATTCTTCTCATGCAGTAAAATATGAAGAGAGTCTTAAGATACAAAATTATCATATTATATGGAGAACAACCCAAATTAGTACCAGAATTATCATAGAAAATCATATACCCCTTACTAGGATCAGGTAAGATCAGAATATGATCCTATTTTAGAATTATTTTTCGCCCATCAAAATAAGACTAAATCTTTTCATCCCACATGAATTTTAACCCTTTCTTGGTAAGATCAATAAAATGTGATTTCATCTTTGATAAATCCTTGATGAACCATCAGTAGTATCGAACAAGACCAAGGAATCTCCAAATATCATGGACATTTTTTGGTTCTTCCCATGAAAAAATAGCCATAAACTTTTCAGGGTCAACTGATATTCCATGATTAGAAATCACATGCCCTAAGAACATTACTTATTGGATTAAGAAGTTTCATTTCAAAATCATTCCATATAAAAGGTGAATCCTTAGGATTTATAGAACCATACTTAGATGGTGCTTGTTCTCATTTTTAGAACTTGAATAAACCAAAATATAATCCAAGAACACTACAAAAAAAGTGTCAAGATACTGATGGAATATTTGATTCATCAAATCCATAAAAAATCTAGGAGTGTTAGTCAGAAAAAATGGTATCACAGGATATTCAGAATGGACATACCTACTCCTGAAATCCATCTTCATTATATCACACTTCTAAACTCTGAGTTGATAATGACTCGAACAAAGATAAATCTTATAAAACCACATTTCCCCCATTAACTGATAAAAAAACCATCAACACAAGGCAAATGATACTTACTCTTAACAGTTACTCAATTCAACTTCTGATAATTCACTTACAATTGAAGTGAACCATCTTCCTTCTTGGTAAAGAGAACTAAGGATGACAAAGGTGAAACACTAGGGAAAACAAAACCTTTTCCCATTATATCATCTAACCAAACCTTGAGCTCCTTTGAATCCATTGGTTATATACAATAAAAAGATATCGAAACTGGATGCATATTTGGCACTAGGTCAATAATAAACTCCACCTACCTCTCTAGAGGAAGCCCAGAGAAATTGTCTAGGAAAACATTAGGAAAATCCTAAAAAATTATGATAATATTAATAATATAAGTAACATCATCGGGAAAAACTACTATAGTTGACAACAAACTCTTGAGCTCTGGGTAGGAAGCTTATATACGACCAAACCTTAGATCCCACTACCCTTGAAACACCCGTGAGATCCCATAGGCTGCAAGAAATGAGTCATTCTGATGATAAAAATCAACCTCAACATGATAATAAACAAGCCAATCTATATCGATAATGATGTAAAATAGATCCAGATTGAGAATAAGAAAACCCCAGACTAACTCTGTATCAGCTATCGATAACAAAAAAGAAGGATACTAAAGCACATTCTCTTTCCTCTTCCCAATATGTGTTTCTAACTCCATAAAAATGATATGAGATCCATTGGAAGTTTAATCATATCAGAAAAATGGCCAGATATAAATGACTAGGAATCACCAGTATCAAATAAAGTAACTGATACTAAAGATGCAATAAATAAGACACCTCACATTATCACTAGACTTACATATACCTCCATTGTAAACTCATATACTTAATGAAGGTGATTTACCCCCAAGGAATGTGGATAGATCCCTATAGTCTTTGAAGCATCTGAATACCCCATAATATCCTTTGGAGCCAATGATCCCTAACTATATCAAGGAGTAGACATATCCTGACAGAAATGCTACAGATGACCATAACACCTACAACTGTTGCACATCATTTTAGGTGAAGGAAAATAATGTTGGGTGTGTCCAACCTTGCCACATTAATAGTAAGTCATAGGCACACTGCTAGATACAACTAGAGGTACAAAAGGGGCCTACTACTGAGAACCCCTCTAACACTACTGTGATGATCTTTATACTACCTCTTCTTCCCTGGATTTCCACTAAAGATTCAACTAGGAAAAATATAAGGGGAAAATATACAACCTTTTCTACTATATTCATTTCCTCTATCATATCAATTTCCACAGTCTCCACATAGTTTGAAAGCTTTAGTATAAATACCCGCGATCTGATATCCGGTTGAAAATCATACAAAAACTTTTGAGCTTTCAACTGGTCAATCTTTACAACCTATAGTAAAAAATAAACCATCTCAGCAAATCGATTGGTGCACACTGATTCCAAACGCTCTCTCCTATGCAAATATAGGAACTCTAGAGACTTCACCATCATTAGTGAATCTAGAAAAAACTACTAGAATAAAATAGTCTTAAAAACCTTCCATTCCAAGACCACATGCCTATCTGCATGTACTATGGAATCCCACCAACTCTAGATAAGACCCTCAAGTATGAACTCAATGCACTTCACCTTGATACTCTCAGGTGTATTCAGGAAGTCGAAAATACAATCAATCCTGTCAAGCCAATCCTTTTCCTCTTGAGGTTCATTCATACCGTTAAAGGATGATAGATCCTCACACAAGAACTCCTATGATCAATATATTTATCCTCTAGATCTAGGATGTACCTAAAAAAACTATTTTGTGAGATTGTGGTATGTTCTAATTGACAAAAAAACTTCCCATACAACAATATCCATAAAATTATGATCAAGGAGAAGATCCCCTTGAGGATCATCAGCTAAACCCTCCCGTAGAACTTTTTGAACATGTATAAAAGGCATATTGAAGCACAAAAAAATAGAAGAAATTATTAGACATAGAATAATCACATTTCAAACAAAAAAAACATAAGAAAAAACTAACATTACACCCATATTTTTATTTTTTTCTTTGTTCTGGCTCATATTTTGGATCTTGGTTTTCCTCTAGAATTTTGGGTGTTCTATGATTTTTTGAGGTGTTACATTGTTTATTTTTTCTCCAATGTTTATTATTTTGTTTACCTATGAATTTTTGGTGAAAAATGAAGATTATGGGATTGATAGAAAGTAGTGAAGGGTTAGGGGAAACCATGCACCTTTCCCAGAAAATAGTAGGACCAATTTCATTTTTGGATAGTGGAGACCACACGGTTGTCACATGTTTCGGTAAAATGTGTGGTAAAACCATGTGGCTTGTTCCTATTAGATAGTGAGGGACATATGTTTTCCACACGGTTTGGAAAACCATGCGACCTACATAGGACATTAAAAAGTGTGATTTTACCTTTCTACCCTCTTCAGGATTCAACCCCAAATCACTCTATTCCTTCCCCATTCAGTTTTTACAATACTAGGAGGCTCCTCCCCTCTTCCTCACACCTCACACCTCCTTACAAGGTGATTCTAAGTGTTTTTCTTTAATTTCTAAGGGTGATTCATCAAGATAACTTCTTTATTTCCTCTTCCTTTTCATCTTTATTCCATTTTCTCTAGAATTTATCTTCTCTATTGGTCATGTGGATATAGGGTTCCTATTGTTTTCTTAATTTAGGGGTTTTGTGTGTTTAAGGTTATTTTTGGTTGTCATTTCTTCTTGTAACCCTCATGTAGTTGTTTCAGGTTGGCATTGTTGAAGCACATGTGATTTTAGGCAGGCTTCCCTTTGCACTTGTCCTTTAAATTTAAGAATCATTTATTTATTTATTTTCACACATTTCCTATATGTTAATCATATATGTATGACTTTTGGAATAATTGTTTTATTTGAAATGAGTTTATTTCCTTCTTATTTTGAAATATATGGAATTGTTTTGTTAAGTGTTGCACACCAAGTGTTTGATAAAATGACTGGTTGGCCTTTGTGACTGATTTGTGATTTTTAAAGCATGGTTTGGCTTTATAAACGTATTATTGGAATTTTAAATGATGGTTTGGGTTTCTTGAATGGGTTTTCCAAGTGGTTATGGATTTAAACTATGTGTGTGTTTGGATTATGAAATTGGTTTGTCATGTGAAAGAAATGTGTTGGTTTCCTTATTAGAAATGGATGATTTCTTAATGGTGTATGGCCCATTTGGCATTTTTATGGAAGTGGATTTTGTTTGAAAATGTGGTTTGAGTTCCAAAATTGAATTTTCTTAATGGACATGAAATGAGAAATAGCATGTTTTCACATTTTTGGAAATGTGGATTTGGTTCCTTGAAAAAGGGTGGGTTCTCGAAGGGTGTTTGAGGCCCGTTTGGAATTTTTTATGAAATTTGGTAATCTTGAAAACTCTCCTCAGATAATTATCTTGACTTAGTTATGTTTATTGTTGTGGGAGGACCATGATAAGAGGATCCCTTGTGATTGATTGATTGAAAAGAAAGATGTTGTTCCTTGGGGTGGCTTGGGGGTGACTTGTTGTATGAGTTGCTTGTGTATGATACATGTGCATGTGATTGGATGCTTGAGTGGCATTGTTGGATCACCCACACTTTATTCTTGACATGGGAACCTAGAATATCTAGTGGATTTTCAGTGAATGGTTGCAGAACTATCTTAGTATTTCACTCTAGATAGTGGACCATAGTAGAGGATTTATTTTGTTTTAGTCTATATGGGATAGTTCCCCTCGGTTAGACTAGGTAGGGTGAGATAGAGCATGTGGGTGAGAATTGATGTCATCTGGTGAGGAATGACTTTGGGATGATTCAAGATGTATAGTATGTTCTATATTACTCTAGTGATCTCTTAGGTTCTCCCATGTATTTTGGAACTTAGTTATTTGCAGCGGATTATTGAGATGCATGGTTGGTTGGTTACTCTTGCATGATTATTTCCATTACCCTCATTATGTGATCATCATTTCTGCTCTCTTGTGTGGTTTTATCCCTTTTAAAAGATATTTGTTGGATTCAAAAGGTTTATGGGAAAATGTTTTTCACCCCATTTCCCCCTTTTTAAATTAAAACACTATCTAATCCATTGTAAATGATAATGTCTGCTTCTTAGAAAAGAAAATGAATTTGAATGGAAAAAGGGAAATGGACCGTGTTTGGTTTGAAAGATAAAGTGTTTGTTAAAATACTAGTTTTATATATTATATTTTAAAACTGAGATTGATTTTGATTTTATTTAATGGAAATGAATTGGGAATAGACTTGTTCGTGCATGCCTAATGAGTTTTAATACTCACGCATATAGTTATTTCTTGTTATTAGATTTTGATGAAGGATCCAGATTAGTTTGGATCACTGTGGGTGATGATGGTTTTTGGGATAAGAGAGTGACCCTTAGGTTCACATGGATACATTGTGGTTTTCAGGTTTAGTTTGGGGTTTTTTGTATAGTTTTTTTTTTGTATTTTTAGTTTTTTATAAATGATGTTCAGTTTGTAAATTTGTATCTATTTATTTGGGTTGCTATATTTTTTTCAACAGTTTAATTATTTATATTAGGTGAAATCATTACCTTTGTTTCTCTATTGATTCACTGACACTAGTTTCTAATCTAAGAGGATCAGGAACACCTCTGGGCCTTGCCACAGATCGATTCAGGTGACCAGTTTGGGGTCGACTCAGGTTGGTTCATGAAAAAATGGTAATAGAGTAGGTTAGTTCTTTAGAGGACCTTGATTTCAGAGTGCCCTTTCTTATTTGGGATGTCAAGGTAGGTAGAGTAGGACTGGAAGAGATTAGGGTGTAGGTTTGGGGGAGTGTATAACCAAAACTTTTTGGACCGAACCTTGAGTTTCCATGGGAAGTTGGGTTTGTTTTGGTTATTGTGGGATGTTTTATGATTGGGAAATGAAAAGATAGTTGGGATAAGGTTCTTAGTGAGTTAGTAGGGATTAGAAAGCCATGTGGATCCAGAGACATATTCTAAGAAGACTCTTCGTGATAGTGGCATGATTGGAATGTGGCCACCAACCATATGACCAAGTCACCCATCGACACTAGTTTCCCCTTGTGAGTTGTTTCAGGTCTTAGTTGATTCTAAAAATTATTTTGAAAAACCTTGTTTGGAATTGTGAAAAATGGATTTAAAGTGGTAATAGTTTTTTTGGGAAGTTTTAAAATGAGTTTTTAGATTTATTTTGAAGAAATCTTTGGAAAATAGATTTTTATAAAATGATTTTTGGGTAAAACGAGGATGAGTTTACTGAGATTGAATTTTTATTAATAAAACTCTAGGTTTATAGAAATTAGTTATTTGGAAGCAAAAGTTTATTTAAAAGAGGGTTTTGAAAATTTATTTTAAGTAAGGAGAAATGAGTTTTTAATCAAATTATTTTTAATGAAATGAGATCTTCTAAGCTGCTGAAAATTTTTTGAATGAGAAGAATTGGATTTTTGAATGGAACTCATGGGGTTTTTTATTTCTGAATGGAATAAAATGGATTGAATCATAGAGTTTGAAAAATGTTTTGACTTATCAATTGGTGGTCTTTTTAAAAAGTTTTTTGAAATTTAAAAATGCGAAGTGGATTGAGGATTTGAAAATCATGTTGAACATTTTGTATCAGAAAGGGGAAAAGTTTTTTTGGACTTTGATATTGTTATGAGTGCTCACATGCATGGATATGTTTGAGGAAGTGGATGGTTGATGTAATGGGATGATGAGTTCCTATATTGTCATGAGTGGATGGGTACTCGTATTGGAACAAGAATGTGCATGTAAGTGAGGATCTGAGGAATACCATTGGTGGCTGTGCAACTTATCTTGTTTGTATTGATTTTTGAAAAGTTTTTTTAAGAGAAAAATAAAATGTGATGTTTTGGTAACTGGTGTTCATCTAGTTCATTTCTTGTGGTTTGGGAATGTGGTTTGAGTGGTGTTTCATGTTTGAGATATTTTTGGTGAATTATTTTTGATTGATTTCTTCGTTATCTTGTTTCTTAGTGTATGCACCACCAAATTTTTGATGGATGTTCAAAGTGTAGCCACAAGTGGTTAATCATTGGAAGACCCTCCAGTTGATCAATCCACAGACTTACTTATTGAGTTTTGGAAGTTGAATCCTCCTCTCTTTTATGGTCAATAATATCCTCTCGAAGAATAAGAGTGGATGTGGAAAATTGATAGGAACTTTAGTTTCCTCGATTTTCCTAAGGTGAAGTTCGCTACCTTTATGTTTGATGGTCCAACCTGGAAGTGGTGGATGTTAGTCTATCAAACCAAGATTTGGGATGATCTTACCTGGGATTTAATTAAGGCTTTGTTCATTGAACAATATTTCTCTAAGGAAAATAAGGCGAGGAAGGTGATGTAAATGTGTTGTCTATAGAAAAGTTATGGATCAGTGTTGGAGTTATTTTTTCATTTTCTGGATCTAGTTCCTTTCCTTCAGGAGTGAGCTATGGATGATTCCTTGAAGGCTATACATTTTGAGAGTGGGATTCATATTAATTTGTAGTCAAAGGTGTTTAAGTTTGGTCTAACTTACTTTATCAATGTGGTGAGGAAAGATGTTCATGCTTAAGTTGTGTTAGAAGGAGTGATTGAGGTAGCCAACCTTGATCCCGTCTTTGAAAGTAGGTAAGGTAATTCTAGTAAGGAGATCATAAAGTAAACCAAAGTCGGTGGTGTTGGTCATATAAGTAAAAGGCCACTAGATTTTTCGTCAGCTTTTTCTAAGCACACGATCATGGTGTATCATTAGTACAAAAAGCCATCTCATAAGAAGAAATTATGTCTAAATGATTAAAAGACCTACCATACATGTGGACACCTAGGTTACTTTCAACAGTTTTGTCAGGGGGTTTTCAAGAAGTGACATGGATTATACACACCCCTTTATAAGATACCCTAGCCCATTTTAGGAGTGGGGCTAGCTTGGGTTTATTTTGAAGGCCCCTTCCACTTGAGTGTTTCTTCTTTATGGTGGTTCTATTTTGGGGTGTTTTCCTGTCCTTGTGGTGTTGGTGTCTTGTGGTGTTTCCTTTTCATTTAAAATGTAATAGTTGGATTGTGAATTTTTTAGAAATTATATTATAATGGAAGATTTGTTTTTGAGAAATTCTAGAATTTTTCTATTTTAAATGGAGGTGTGTTATGTGGGTATCTTGTTCCTCTTGTTTTTCATTTGATTTGAAAGAGGATGATGCATATGTATCTCCTGAATCCCTGTCTTGGTGAAAATGAATTGTTAGAGTGAAGTGAGTTCTGTGGTGTGTCATGTTTTTTTGGTTCTACCTGGGGTGATGTGTGGACAATAGTAACACCAGTTGAAAGATTTCTGATCAGGGATTATTAGCTCCTAACTATGGGGTAAAATATTCTTCAAGACATTAGGGATCCAACCATAGGTCCCAGAGTGAAGCTCTTCACATACTCAAAAAATATTCTAGGGTGTGGGGAACCTTGTCTCAACTCTTGTATCCACATTTAGTAAATGTCCCTATATTATTTTTCATTATCATTCTGAGTTCCTTCTAGTTTAAAAAATATTGGTGGTGTTATCCTTGTGCAATCCCAGTGGTTATTCCTTTTTAGAGGTGCATATTTTTTTGTCCTTATGTGGTTATCTCTTGTGGGTTAGTTTTGGTTTTGGTTTGCGCTCATTTGGAGATGGTTCATCTTGAGGGGAAGATGAAATATGGGTTGGTTTTCTACTTTTTTGGAGTATGTTTCATTGGATTCCCCCTTGTGGTGGGGGGTTAATCGATGTGGGAAGTTCCTAGGATGGTCTGTGCGGGGAGTTTTTAGGTTGGTTTAAGTTGGTCGGTTAATATTGGTGGGGAGACCCATAATAGATCTTGTTATGGTATCTTCCAGAGTTGGTCAGTTCTAGTTGGTTTATAATGGTGGGGAGTCTATTCAGGCCTCCAATTTTTACAATCCAATTTAAATTTTGGTTTTGTCTTGTAAATGAGTGGTTTCATTTGAATCCATATCATTTTTAGTTCCTCAAAATTTGGGTGAATGTTGGGATTTTGGACAATTTCTAACAATTTTATTTTTGGCTAGGTTGTGTGGGTTGTAGTTTTTGATTTATTCTGTTTCTCGAGAGATGGTTTGGGTTCATTGGTTTATTTTAGGTAAAAGGTATGAGTTTATTTTGGTGGTGGTTGAGGTGTTCTTAGTTTGATAGGTTGGATCATGCGGTTGTGAGAATCCCTTATATTTGATCGATCAACTGGATATTTTTCAGCTTTCTAGGGGTAGAAAGTGTAATGGTAGGGTGAATTTTCGCACATAATTTTTTATTTTTTTCCTTTGTTCCGGATCATATTTTGGATATTGGTTTTCCTCTCGATTTCTAGGTGTTCCGTGATTTTTTTGAGGTATTCCTCTATTTATTTTTGGTCCCATGTTTATTACTTAGTTTTCCAATCAATTTTTGGTGAAAAATGGATATTTTGGGCTTGATAGTAGGTGATGCATTGTTAGCACATGATTAGGGGAAACCATGTGCCCTTGCTGAATCGTGCAACCAATTTTATTTTTGTATAGTGGAAACCGCACAGTTGTCACATGATTTGGTAAACCATGTGGTAAAACCATACAACTTTTTTCTCTTGGATAGTGATGAATGCACAATTTCTGCACAGTTTGGAAAACTGTGTGGGAAAACCGTGCGACCTATCTAGGTCATTAAAAAGTATTATTTTAAATTTATAAAATCTTTGGTATTTAACCCCAAATAAACCTATTCCTTACCCATTCAGTTAGTACAACCCTAGGAGGCTCCTCCTTTCTTCCTCATGCCTCTTACCTCCTTCCAAGGTGATTCTGAGTGTTTTTCTTCAAGTTTTAAGGGCGATTCTTCATGGTAATATTCTCATTTACTCTTTCATCCTTTTCCCCTGAGTTCCTATTCTACCTTGTTCATGTATATCTAAGGTTCCTATTTTGTTGTGTTTAATTTAGGGGTTTTGTTTGTTTAATGTTACTTGTGGTTTTTGTTGCTTATTGGAACCCTTGTGGAGTTTTTTTGGGTTGGCGTTGTTGAAGCGCGTGTGATTTGAGGTAGGTTTCCATTTGTACTTGTCCTTTAAATTTAAGAATCATCGATTTATTGATTTTTGAACCTTTATTATATGTTAATTATCGATATATGAATTCTGGAACAATTTTTTGATGTGAAATAAGGTGATTTACTTCTTATTTTGAAGTATATGGAATTGTTTTGTTAAGTGTTTCACACTAAGTTTTTGATAAAATGCCTGATTGGATTTTGTGAGTGATTTTTGATTTTTAAAGCATGGTTTGGATTTGTAAATGTATTTATATAATTTTAAACAATGGTTTGGGTTTCATGAATGGGTTTTCTAAGTGGTTTTGGATTTAAAATAGGTTTTTGTTTAGCTTATGAAAATGGTTTGACATGTGAAGAAAATGTGTTGGATTCCTTTTTAGAAATGGGTGATTTCTTGATGGTGTGTGGTATGTTTGGAATTTTGATGGAAGTGGATTTTGTTTAAAAATGTGGTATGAGTGTCAAAATAGAATTTTCTAAATGGTTTTGAAATGAAAAAAAGCTTGTTTTCACCTTTTTAGAAAGGTGGATTTAGTTCCTTGAAAAATGGTGGTTTCTCGAAGGGTGTTTGAGGCATGTTTGGAATTTTTGTGAAATTTAGTAATCTTGAAAACTATCCTCAAATAATTATATTGACTTAATTATATTGATTATTGTGGGAGACCCATGCTAAGAGGCTCCCTTGTGATCAATTTATTGAAAGGTAAGATATTGTTCATTAGGGTGTCTTGGGGGTGACTTGTTATGTGAGTTTCTTATGTATGATATATGTGCATGTGATTGGATGCTTGGTTCATATTGTTGGATCACCCCCACATTAGTCTTGACATGGGAACCTAACATATCTAGCAGATATTTAGTGAATGGTTACTGCACTAGCTTAGGATTTCACTCTGGATAGTGGCCCATAGTATGGGATTTGTTTTTTGTTTTTTCTACAGGATAGTTCCCCTCAGTTAGACCAGGTATGGTGCAATTAAGCATGTGGGTGAAAATTTATGCCATTAGGTGATCCATGCCATCAGGACGAGTCAAGATGTATAGTATGTTCTAGATTATTCCACTGAGTTCCTAGGTTCTCCCATGTCTTTTGACACTTAGTTATCTATGGTGGATGATTGATACGTATGGTTGGTTAGTTAATCTTGTGTGCTTATTTCTATTTCCCGCATTATGCGATCATTATTTCTACTCTCTTTCACGATGTTCTACTTAAAAAAAAAGATGTGTTGGATTTCAAAGGTTTAGGGGAAAATGTTTTTAACTCCCTTTCACCCTTTTTAAATGAAAACTCTATCTAGTACCTTGTAAATTCTAGTGTCAGATTCTTGGAAAATAACCTAAATTTGATTGGAAAAGGGAAATGGATTGTGTTTGGTTTTAAATAGAAAGTGTGTGTAAAATTCTAGTTTTATATATTTTATTTCAAACCTGAGATTGATGTTACTTTTATTTAAAAGGAAATTAATTGGGAATAGGCTTATTTTGGAATTCCTATTGAGTTTTAATACTCATGCCTATAGTTCTTTCTTATTTTTAGTTTTTGATGTAGGATCCAGCTTGGTTTGGATCGCCATGGGTGATGTTAGTTTTTGGGATCATACAGTGACCATCTCGATCACATGGAGATGTTGTGGTTGTTAAGTGTAGTTTGGGTTTTATTATATAGTTTTTTTTGTATTTTTAGTTTTGTAAAAATGATGTTCATTTTGGAAATTTGTATATATTTATTTGGGAAACTCAATTTATTTATGATTTTATTTATTTATTTATTTATATTGGGTGAAATAATTCTATTGGTTTCTCTGTTGATGCCTCGACACTAGTTTCTAACCTGGGAGGATCGGGAATGCCTTTCAGGCCTTTCCACGAATTGAATTGGGTGATCAGTTCAGGGTTGACTCGAGTTGGATCATGATAACTAATATTAAGATGAAAAATAAAAACAAGAGTCATACATCCCAATGTCCCATGGTAACTTGAGTATCTTTATGGAAAGAGATGGACAAACACTTACTACGACCTACCTATAAAGCCTTGAAAATCCTATCTCCAGTCTATTGAATATCCCAAGACAATGTCTCTTGAGGAAAAACCCTACAAATGGAAGCTCAAATACTATTTTTGTAATGGACTGACCTGGATACCCTGTCAAAATTGGAATCTGACCTGATCTTCCTCATACCCAAAGGGAATTCCCAATCCATATGGGATGGAAACTAGCACACACCCATCGAACAACAACAAGAGGGAATGATTTCTCCCATCCTGAAGTAACAACAAGGCATATATACACATAACAGAGAGAAACAAAGGAAGATAAAAATATATTCTATAATAGATAAGTAACAAAGAAAGTGACACAACTAAAAGGTATAAAAAACAATCTATAATAGACTAGTATAACTAAAATGGATGACAAAAAAAGAGCTAATCCAATAACTCCATATGATAGCATGGGAAAACTCCCACCATCTCACCAACAGCTACCCAAAACCCAGTTGATAAAAAATCTCACCGCTTCACTACAACACCTTTCCTTTCAATACACCAAAATACATAACATGGTCTACACACTGTTGATGTGGTGCATAGGGTATGAGCTAATAGGATCAATAGGGTCTTTCCCAGGTGTTCCATAACAAGTTTCTGTACAATAATTCAAGCATGTTCAAATTTAAATAAAACAAATCATGATAAAAGTTTAATAGTTTTTATATCAAAAGAATAGAAAAAAATTTAATTTACCCTATTTACATATTTCCAAATAAAGAAGGTAAACCAGTTTCAAAGCATTCCATATACATATATCAAAGAATATATATCAAAGAAAAGAAAAGCATGTATCATATCTCATAACAAATCCGTGGTAGTATAACCAAAACATTACAAGACAAAGTAGCCCAAATCATCCAAAAGCACAGGTAAAATCATGAAAATGATCAAAATAGGTTATTATATCTAGGAAACTCATACCTAAAATAGACAATCATGTTCACATCAAGACTCTAGACATATTAATCGAGTCTAGAGAACATAGGAATGCCTTAGAAAGTGAACCCCCTATTAGGTCTAACAAGTCCCTAGAATAACAGGTCTAGGGAGAAAAGGAAATCCCCATGAGAAAACCCTGAAAATGGATGAGGCATATTGCTACACCTTCCACCTACGTACCTAAGGCTTCCCATGTTCTCTATTTTCCAAACCAACTCATTAATCCATTTTCATCAAACCATTATTTAAAAAATGTTTCACAAAACCATTTCACAATGTTTTGAAAACCCTTTTTCATTTAACAAATCCAAGTGAAAACCATATTTCATAAAAAAAACATTTCAAAACACACAAATCAAATCAATTAGTCATTATATTTCATTTATAAAATAATTTATAGGATAACTAGAGCAATGAAGTTCACTAGTACAGGCTAGAGATGGAACCACCTACCTTAAAACTCTTGTTGCACATGACCGCAATGGGATCCACCCACAAGGAAGAACAAAAAATGACAATAGAGGCCTTAAAACCAATCTACACATCTTATAATTGATTCAATTTAACAAAAGGGTTAGATAATAGAAAATATCACAACATAACTCAAGAATGAAGAATCACCACACCACAAATAATAAAGAATCAACCCTTAGAAAGAGATCACACAATGAGTCTAGAAAGGAATCAAGAGAATCAACACCATGGGTCAATGAATATGATAACACAATGAAACAGTGCTACCGTGATAAAAGGAAACGATGAAGAAGAAAGGGTTACTCACTTGGAGAGATAAAACCTGACTATAATAGAGATCAATCACTGAAAAAAGCGATTCAGATGGAGTGTAGGTCTCTAAAATCATTGTAAGAGAGCTCTAGGTCAAGATCAAGGAGGATTCACATTTAATTAATAAAAAAATCACTCATATAGTTCCCTAAAATCCTTATCTATGACATTTACATGGTGTTTAACCCATTTACATGTCATGTAATCCTCAAGGCTTGTATACATTGAAAAATATATCATATTTTTATTAAAAAACCATTTTTTAACATTAAACATTACTTAAACTTTACATAGTGTGTACTAAATTCAAGCTATGTACCAAATCAAGAAATGAGCGTAGAAAAAATTACACATCATGTACTACCTTTATATGATGTGTAAATTCCCAAAAAATAGGGAAAACTGTAGAAAATTACATGAAATCCAAACAACCTCAGGCATTTTCCAAACTAAAAGAAAACCCTGAAAATCCATCACACATTTATATGTAGACTAAATTAATTAAAATAAACATACATCCCTTAACTTTAGGTCATTTTCCCCAAAAAGTTCTCTCCATCCTTGGGAGTCCCAAGATGCACCCAATTAAAGTGGAAAATAAGAAAAGAGAAGGGAAATACCTGAATGATGGTAATGATATGTTACAAATCCCCCACTATAATTATTTATGTCCCTAAGAATTAATGTGGAATAATAAATTCTAGAAAATAGGTGATGACAATTCTCCCTCATCAATGAACCACACTCCAAATTCTTAGGAGAATCCGATCTTTTCCTCCATAACACTTTGACCAACATAATTGAATTTCCCTACAAGAATGTATCTTGAGAGTTAATGATCTATACTAGATTCTCTAGAATAGAAAAATATGGCTCTAAATCAATGTCTTACCAAATCAGAACATGAGAGAGATCAAGATAATATTTCTTGAGCTATGATATGTGGAAAACATCATGGATTCCTATCATCTGTACTATAAATTCCAATCAATAAGAAACCTTCCCAAGCCGCCCAGTGACCTCAAACAGTCCAATATATCTCAGATCAAAATTTCCCTATTTTACAAACCGATGGTGACCCAATCGAGGAGAAACTATCAAGAAAACCCGGATACCTATAGAGAACTCCAAAGGATGAATCCACTAATCCACATAAGTTTATATCAGATCTGATTTGTAACTAGACACTAACATATATCATAAATTCTCATAGACATATCCTGAACCAAACTCAATCCCACCAAATAAGATTCACCCACCTCTGCCTAATAAAGATGTGATCTGTATGGGCAACCATAAAAAGCCTCTAAAGGAGCCATTCTGATTGATGATTGATAACTATTATTATAATAAAACTCAACCAGTCCTAGGTTGATATACCAAGATCCACCAAAATCTAAGAAACATGCATGGAGAATATCCTCTAGGATTTTAATAACATGCTCTATTTGACTATATGTTTGTGGATGGTAAACTGTACTCAACCTAACCTGAGTCCCCATCACCTTTGGAGACTCCTCTAGAACCTAAAAGTGAACCTAGGATCCCTATCTAAAATAATAGTAGAAGGAACCCCATATTACCTCATAATCCCCTATATATATATATTACCCAGATCTTCAACTATTTGGATTCCTTTGATCAAAATGAAATGAACAAAATTTTTCAACCGATCAATCACCACCCATATAACATTTCTCCCTTAGGGAGTCCATGGTAATATAGAAAAAAAAATCCACAGATACCTCTTCCCATTTCTAAACTAGAACTAGAAGAGGTTAGAGAAAACTAGAAGGTTTCAAATGCTCTATATTTATCTGTTGTTATGTGTAACAACAGGACACATAATCAACAATTTCACTCTTTCTACCCGACCACCAGAATCACCATATCATGTCATAATACACCTTCATATTTCCCAGATGAATGGACCATGAATAATAATGGAAATAAAACAAAATTGAACTTCTCAATGATGCTGGGATGATAAAATAATCCCCTAAACTAAGAATACTATTTTAAGAGAGAGACTAACAAAAAATGGTCTCCCCACCATATTGGGTTTCTTAAATACTTCTGAAATCATAATCCTTCTACTGACTCTGAAAAAAAGACTCAAGTAGAGATGAAGATAGATGAAAACTCATCAAAACCATACTTGAAACATCCTCCTAAGCATCCGGATGCAACTGAGAAAAAATACCCATAAGGTTCCACTCTTCCTTCAATTCCAAAACAACTTGAAATGACATTTTACTACTAAGATAATCTATAATGACATTCCCCTTCCATAGGGTGTTGGTGATATCAGAGTAAAATGTCTAAAGGTATTCCACCCACCACCTTTGTCTGAGATTTAAGTATTTATGAGAAAAGATATATCTCAAACTCTTATGGTTAGATAATACTATTAACCTATCCCCAAAAAGATAATTCCACAAACACTTAAGCACATTCATAACTGTGTCAAGCTCTAAATCATGAGTGGGGTAATTATTCTCATGCATTTGAAGTTGACAAGAGATGTAACAACCACATGATCTTCCTATATGTTCACACAACCCAAACCGATGCTATAATCCTCACAAAAAACCAAATACCCATTACTAGTCTTAGGTAAGATATAAACCAAAGCTGATGTCAGAATTCTTTTTAGCTCATCTAAATAAGACAAACACTCTGCATCTCATGTGAATTTCCCCCTTTCTTAGTATGATAAATCAAAGGTGACACTATCTCTGAGAAATACTTGATGAACCATTGGTAGTATAAAACAAGACCAAGGAATATCTAAATCTCAAATATGTTACATGGTTATTCCCATAAAAAAACAACCTTCACCTTCTTAGGATCAATCGATAATCCTTGATTAGAAGTCACATTCCCCAATAAATTTACTTCTTGGATCTAGAAGTTTCATTTATAAATATTTATATATAAAAGTTGACTCCTTAGGATTTCCAGAACCAAACTCAGATGGTGATTGAGCTTATACTCAGATCTTGAATAAAGAAAAATATCATCCATAGACACTACCATAAAATTGTTAAGATACTGATGGAATATCTAATTCATCAAATCCATAAAAATTATAGGAGTTTTATTCAAACCAAAAATCATAACAAGATATTCATAATGGCCATACCTTATCCTAAAATGCATCTTCATTATAACACACTTTTGAATAATGAGATGATGATAACCTGACTAAATATAATTCTTTAAAAACATATTTACCCCATTTAACTTATCAAACAAATCATCCACATGAGTTAAATGATATTTATTCTTAAACATTACTCAGTTTGACCTATGATAATACACACATAACTAGAGTGAATCATATACCTTCTTGGAAAATATAACTAGGGCCACCCAAGGAGAAACACTAGGGAAAATAGAACCCTTCTCTATCAGATCATCCAACTAAACCTTGAGCTCCTTCAGCTCTGCTGGTGCCATATGATAAGAAGGTATCAAAATTGGCTACGTACCTGGAACTATTTCAATCATAAACTCCACCTCCCTATTTGGATGAAGCCTATAGAAATCGTCTGGGAAAACATAAAGAAATCCAAAAAAAATCATGGGAAGATCAACAATAGAAGGACTTTCATCAGGTACAACTGCTACAATAGAAAAAAAAACTCCCGATATTTGGGCGGGAAAGTCCTGTACAACAAGACCTCCATTGCCCATCCCCCTAAAATACCTGTGATCTCACATCAACCTAAATAAAGGAGACATTATGATGATAATAATCAACCTCAGTATAATGAGCAACAAGAAATCCATCCCGATGATGATGTCAAATAGACCCATATCGAGAATAAGAAAATCCCAAACTAACTCTGCATTAGCTATTAATAGTGCACAAGGACACCAAAACCCCTACTCATTACTCTTCCCAAGATGTGTTACTAACTCCATAAATAAGGACATGAGTTCCATTTAACGTTTAATAATATTAGTAAAATAGATAAATATAAATGAGTGGGAATCACCAGTATCAAATAAATCAACTGCTACTAAATATGTAATAAAAATGGAACCTCTCACTTTCACTAGACCCATATCTACCTCCACTAGAAACTCATCTACAACGTGAAGGTGATTCACCCATGAGTCCTATGGCTGGAACCCTATAGTCTTTGAAGCATCTAACTACCCTACAATAGACTTTAGATCTAACATTCCCTAACCATATTGAGGAGTAGAAATACCCTAAAATAAAGGCTAAAGATAACCATAATTTCCACAACTATTTCACATATTTGTAGGTGTAGGAAAAGAACACTGAGTGTTTTTAAAATTTCCACACTAATATAAAGTTATAGGCACACTTTTAGTTTCAATTGGAGGTTCTGAAGAGGTCTACTGCTCAGAACCACCTGGACCACTCCTGTGATGATATTTCCACCAGCACTTCTTCCCTAGCGCACCACTAAAGAAACCACTAGGTTGAAGATAAGGGGAATAATACCCAAAATCTCAAACCATAATCATTTATTCCAAAATATCCCTATCCAATATGTCAACATAGGTTAAAAGCTTCAGCATAAATACCTATAATATGATATCTGGTCGCAAAACCTATAGGTGCTTCTAATATTTTAACTAGTCATTCTTTATAACCTATGGTGAAAAAATAAACAGCTTAAAAAATGATTGGTGTACATCGACACTAAACATTATACCTACTAAAAGAAGAGAAAATACATAGACTTATCCATAATCAGAGACTCTAGAAAAAACTAATAGAATAATTGAGTCTTAAAACCATTCCAATCCAAACTCACATGCCTATCCTCCTATACCATGGAATCCCACCAATTCTTTCTAGGAACCTAAAGTATGAATGTGGAGCACTTAACCTTGATACTCTTAGGTGTATCTAGTAAGTTTAAAATCTTATCGATCTTATCAAGCTAATCCTATGCCTCTTGAGGTTCATTCATACCTTTAAAGAATGGTGGATTCTCATGAAAGAACTCCTATGACCGATATCTTTCTCCTACCACTCCTGGATGTACCTCAAAAACTGCATTATGAGCGCATATTATGTTTTGATGAACAACATGAAATACCTATATGATAGCCTTGATAAAAATCTGATCGAGGGGAATATTCCCATGAGGAGAATCAGCTAAACCCTCCTATGAAACTCATGAAATACATCTCATAGGCATATTTCTATGCACCAAAATAGAAGAAATTATTATAAATAGAATAATATCAGTTCAAACAAAAAGACCTATAATAAAAAAATGATATTATGATCAAAACTGAAAATAAGAGACACACATCCCAATATCCCATGGTAACTTGAGTCTCCTCATGATAAGAGCTGGCCAGACACTGACCGAAACAACCAAAACAACACAAGAAAAAAAAGAAAAAATTGACCAAAATCATAGGAAAAATCATGCCAAATATCACACTAGTTCAATATAGCTAGGACACTTATACCTAATATAGAAAATCACATGTGTATCAAGCCTTTAAACATATTCATCAAGTCTTGAGAGAAGAGGAACACCCCAAAAAGTGAACCCCTAATAGGTCTAACAAGTGCCTAGAACAAGAAGCCTAAGAAGTATAGGAAAGACCCATGAGAAAAACCCCTGATAGTGGAAGAGGCCTATTACTACACCTTCCACCTAAGTACCCGAGGATTCCCATGTGCTCTATTCTCCAAACCAATTCATCAATCCATTTTCATTAAACCATGATTTGAAAATGATTTCACAAAACCATTTCACATGCCTTTAAAACCCTTTTTCATTTAACAAAACTAGAGGAAAACAATCTTTAATAAAAAACATTTCTACACACACAAATCAAATCAGTCAATAATTCTATTTAATTTATAAAATAATTTATAAGATAATTAGAGAAATGATGTTCACCAACACATGCTAGAGACAAAACCACCTACCTCAAAACTTAGGTCGCACACACCTATATTGGGATCCACTAATAAGGAAGATAACACAATGATAAAAGAGGCCCTAAAACCAATTCAAAAATCTTATAATTTATTCAATTTAACAAAAGGGTCAGTAAAGGTGAAAGATCACATCATACCTCAAGAACGAACACCCTCCACACTACATCAAACAAAGAATTATCCCTCAGAATGAGATCAAACAATGGTTCTAAAAATGAATCAATAGAATAAACACCATGTGATAATGGATCCAATAAATAAACAAAATGATGATACTGTGATCAAAGGAAACAAATAAGTAGAAAGGATTACTAACCTAGAGATTTGAAACCCGACCATAATGGATATCAATCACAAAATGAAGTGATTTAGATAAAGTGGAGGTCTCCAAAATTACCAGAGGAGAGCTCTAGGATGAGATAAAGGAATATTCACATTAAATGAATAAAAAAATAACTCATACGGTAAACTAAAATCCCTATACATGAAATTTACATGGTGTGTAACCCATTTATATACCGTGTAATCTTCGAGGCCCACATATGTCAAAAAACCCATTGCTATTTTATTAAAAATAAATTTTTAGAATTATATATCATGTAATATTTTCAATATGTATACTATATCCATGCTGTATAATAGCTCAAAACACGATCCTAGTGAAAATTATACATCATGTACTCCCTTTACAAGACATGTAAATTTCTAGTAGACAATGAAAACTACAGAAACTTAAACAAAAACCCAAACCACCTAGGGCATTATCTGAACTTGGGGAAAACCCTAAAAATCCATTACAAGTTTATACCCAGACTCCATTAATTAAAATAAACATACATCCCTAAAATTTAGTTCATTTTCCCTATCAAATGATCTCTATCCTCATGAGTCCCAATACACGCCCAATTAAAGTGGAAAAAAATAAAGGGATGGGAAATACCCAAAATATGGTAACAAGATGTAATACTTTATCCTAGAATAAGTGGGAGAAAGTGAGGAGTTTAAGAAATGTCATGAAATCATGAATAACATGTTTTCAAGGATTCTATTATGTTCGTGTCATCATTTTCAGCAATTTTCTTACCTCTTCTGATCCATGACTTTATCATATCATCTTTAAGATCTCATGAAACTTTTAATTGTTGAACCTTCAGGTGATGATTTATCCTTCTCATTCATGTTTCAATAAATGATTTTGGGATATGGGTGGATAACTATGTTGGAATATTATTTTATTTTATAAAAATTCCTTCATATCATAAAAAGTGTATCTATTTTAAAATCCACAAAAATTATTTAGAGAGATATTGCAATAATAATGCTCAAGGATAACATAACTAGGTTTATAATAAAAGGTTTGTGATTTATTAAATCTATAAAGATAAGAAAAAAATATCTATATCCTATACTATTTTGAAACTTTTATTATATAAGTGAAAACTATATAGAATTTTGAATATTTATCCCTCATCAATGAGGGGTTCCATTAATAAAAAGTTAAAAAATATAAATATAGATAACCCATTATTCATTAATTAACACATAAAAATTTCTTCATAATTATATAAAATAAAAATGAGATTTTTATTTATTTATAATAATTAATATAATATAATAAACCAATAAAAATTAAGAAAAAAACTAAAAAAATATTTTAAAAGCAAAGAAAAATGAAAAGTAATTTATTGAAAATAATGAAATCATGGGTTTCCACCCATGATGTGATAAATTTTAAGTACTCAGAATAAATCTATTAGTGATTTATGCAAAGTACAATGAAGGTTTTGGTTTTTTGTTTTGAATCCAATATATATTTCTTAACCCCTTTCTCATTGGTAGAGAAACATATATTCTATATCTTAATCCATTATAGAAGCAACCAAATTTCCTACATGTTATTATACACCACTTGAAATTATCATTAATAGTGGAAATAAATTGGTTATCCACCTCTAGTTTTATAATATAATTTATCCATATGATTCCCACTTTTTGTGAATAGAAAATATTGGTATCTATAAATATGTAATAATATCTACCAAGAATTCATCCACTATTATAGCATTAAATCCAATTTAATCAAGTATTTATACTAATAAATCTTTCATATCAATTCTAATAAGTGACTAAAAAACAACTAGATAAAAAATAAAATCAATTAATTTCAATTTATGATCAAATTAATTTTTTTAATTATCTTTGAGAATTAATTATAGCATCATTTGTTTTGAAACCAATAATAAGAGAAATGGTAGCCATTAAAAATAATCAAATAAATCTTTATAATCCTCCAAACTAATGAAATATTTATTGAAAAATTAATTTTAGTATAATAAATATAGATTTTATATTAAGTTCCAAAGATAAAGAGACCAAAATTGATTATATTTAACATATGTTCCTAAGATTATTCAATTATCAGTTCATTTTTAGTATAAAATATTTCTAAAAACTACTTATAATAAGAATAATTAATGAATGTTCAATAATTAATCAACACTAAAAAATATCACTTCATCATAAAAAATATAAAAAGTCTAATTAAATTCTTATATAAATATTTTAAAAATAAAAATTCAATTATTTTTGAGAAAAACGAAATATAGAAAATTCAAAATTTATATTATCATCTCATAGATTTTTAAATTATAACTCTTTTTTAGTATACATTATAATAGAAAAATCATTAGTGGGAGGAATGATAAAAAGCGATAATCTATTAAATTATACATTAACTTTAACAATTCATCCTCTTTATCTATAGTTAATAAAAAAATTATTAGCTATTTAATTTTAATATAAGGAATATAATATTTTAATTCATCTTTAGAAATATTAAAATCATTTATTTCTAATGTTATTTCATGTTTCCCATATTATATATTATTAAATTCAGTCTCAACACTCATCAATTATAGAAAATTGTATATGATATCTTTTGACAATGAATTCATATTATCCAATTCTTCCCCAACCTTAGATACTTATTCATCAAAATTCCTATTTTTTTAAAAAAATTTTAATTAAAAAATAAAAAATAAAAAATCTAATTCTTCCTCATCCTCTTATTTCAAATCCTTTAATGATTGATAAATTTATCACATCCTATGCTTTAAATACCCCTCTATAAATGGTTCTTTCTAAATGAATGAATATTCCTCCACTTATTACTATATCTTATTCTCATATTCCTTTATTTAAACATCCATTAAATCCTCACAAAAACTATGGAATTAATCTTTTTCATTTATAGAGTCAATGAATTTTACCAATTATTTTCATTATTTTATTGATTTTATAATTTTTTCCTTCATATTCATTCATATTTTTACCAAGATCATAAACCTAATTTTGTAACATTTGAATTTAAAATTGATCTTGATCAAGAATTAAAATTATATCCATTTTTATTTTCTATAAATTTAATTTATTTCCATATCTTAAATTAAGAAATTTTTTTTATCATTATATTATAACATATTTCATGGATGGTTTTGTACACACTACCTGTAGTGAGTCCATAATAGCCACAATATATTTAAAATTATGAAAAAGTGTGCTCATGGCTATCCATGATTAACTTAATTGTATCTGAAATATACAGGTCTGATTTTATAGTCCGATTAGGGCGAATTTATTTCAATAAAAACAAATTCTTATATAAATTAGTGGTTTTTGTGAGTAAAAATTCAAACTGAGTAAGAAAAAAATATAAAATAAATTAAAAAAAATAATAAAAGAAAAAACAAAACCAATAATAAATCAACACCTTCTCTAAAAATAATGCCTACTTTTGATTAGTTCAATAATTGATGGCTATCAAAATATTTTTATAAGCCTACACTATATACTAGATAATATAATGATGAAGGGTTTAACCAAATTGAAGGGTCGAGTATTCAATGGATTAAAAATCAAATCTTATAAAAAGAGGAATGAGGAAATAACACAAAAGATGTTTTAATGTTTGTATAATTACAATATGAATAAAAAATTAATCATTGAATAATTAAGGAGAGGTAAAATTGTTGAAATTTTATAATAAAATTTATCATTTTAAAATTAACTTTTTCACAAGTTACTTAAACAATTAAAAATAATGTTTTAATAACCTTGGTCGATGAATATTAAATTGTAACTGCCCTAATTTTCATTATCTTTTCATGTAAGAATAACAAAATAATTACTAAATATATATATTATGATTTATATAAAAAATAAATATTTTATTTAATTTTATATATATATATATAAATATATTTTATTAAACTATAATTTTAAATCATTTGTCTAAGGATGATTTTTTTATTATTATAAATGATTAATGTTTAATATTCATTTTTTTGTTCATCCACTAAATTCCAGATGTATAGATATTAAAATGAATATTTCATAAAATAAATATATAGTATATATAAATTAATACCAAATATTGAATCCTAAAAATTAAAAGTAAATAATGGATATGTATATTTCAACTATGTCAAATCATCACCATGGAAAATTTTATCCACACAACATTATAAAAATCCACAAATCCATATTGTATTTTATGATAAATCAACAAAAAATGATGAAAAAGAATGAATATATGAGTAATAAATAAGAAAAATATACTTCTAAATTATTGGATTTCCTGAGTATCATTTCAATATTACCTTTATTTGATTCCATTTTATATGTTTCTGTCATTGCAATATCATTCAATGGAAATAATAATCAATTGGAAAAATATCTTGGGACTCATATTATCTCTTTATCAATCGTAATCTATAATTTGGTTATAAATCATAATACCATTAATTGATATTTGTAGGGTCCCAATTGAAATATTACTTTTAGGCCTTGGTAAAAATTCACCCAAATCTCACAGTTAGAGGGGGAACTCTTATAATTAGTATTCTCATCCCCCCATCTCAACCTCCTTCATCATTTGGTTAATTTATAGAATAGTTGATGAGTATCTAATACATCAATATATATTTATCTATAATATATATAATCACTCGTAAGTTTTAGTTCTCAATCCACATATTATCCCTCCTAGACCTCATAAATGAGAGATTCTTCAACTCAGTCAGGCTCGAGCTTCAATTTTCTTTGTTAAATTTACCTCACAAGAGTTTTTAGGGCCTCACTACATTAACTATTAATGTAAAACATTTATAATAGTGTAATATACAAAATATTAGAATCATGTTTCTATTCCACTATATAATATATTCAAAAAAATTATATTTCAGAGACTTTCATAAGTTATAATATCATCAAATATTCTTACATATACTAAATTATTGGATTCCAAAAACAACAATTAAAACTACATGGGAATTAGGTTTTATTTCAATCCTCTGTTCTATAGTTTTATATAGTAATCGATCTCCATGTCAATATTTTCTTGGTTTTAAATCTCCATATTCAATTATATTTGGTTATAATTTGAGTTATATGTGATTCAATACAAAATATCCATTGAATTTTACAATTATGCACTGAGTTATTCTTATAAATCATTTTTTAAAACCGCTAGTGAATCCAGGTGATGAATCTTATGGAAAATATTTCAAGAGCGCAGTTTTTTATCCATCACTTATGAAATAATCATTTTGCTAATATACATGAGTTTTTGATGAATATTATATGAGTTATTCAAGATAAATATTATATAAAATATTTTATCCTCAAAATCATTTAATAAAATCCCTAACAATGTGTTTATTGATGTATATCTTGGGACCTTTAAAACTCATATGGTTTTTCAGTTTATTCTTACATGATCACACTGATGCCAATAAGTTGAAAAATGAATCATCATCACAGTTACAAATTTACTTTATAGATACATAAGATAAAAATATAAATTTTTATATAGTTTCACCAACAATATCTAATTGAAATCCATTCATAAATAGTTTATTTTAAGTGTTTATAGTCACTAAAATTTACTAAGATCATAATATTCCATTTTTAGATCTAATTTTTTTTTTCAAAAAATATTAAGATAATATTTTAAAAAGGAGGAATGAAAAAATTATCATTTTAAACATAAAAAATATATTTTTATCACATAATATAATATAGATTCTAATTTTAATTGAAATACACTATATTTATGAAATTATGAAATTTTAATCTCATTTACATATACAAATTATTTAAAAGTTCCTAAAATAATATGTGAAATACATGTCAATTGGAACTAAATCATTAACTAATAAATCATCTAATTATTAAAAGTAAATTTGAATTTATCATTTCATCTTGTTATGTTTATCTTTTAGTATTCCAAAAATACTAACAATATTATGATTATATTTATTAGTTTATTGTTTTCATTCCAAATAAAAATCATGGAACCTTTCAAATGATTTTTTTAGTCTGATTATCCATTTTTTATTCAAGATAAAAAACTAATTCCTTCATATAATAATTGACTACATCATTCATGATAGCCTTATTCATGGGTGGAGTTTGTATTTCTTATGATTTTAAAATTGTATTTTTTAAATTCTATTTATAACACATTATATGTGAAAATATTGGGGTTTAATCCCTTGATGTTATCTATCCCCGAAGATATTTCCTACTTCAATTTACTTGATATATCATGTATTTATTCATTTTTATACTTTGATAAATTCATATTAATTATGACATGAATTATTGAATTTTCTTATAGAAATGAGAACCATAAAGTAGTTGGGAGTTACATTAGCTCAAGTTTTGATAGATTAATGATCGAAGGGATAAACACTAAGTTAGAGTCCCTTGATAACTTTATAATTCAATATATCTATGCTACTTATTTATTTTCATCCATGTTTTTGTGATCTTCATTACTATCCATATTATCTTCTATGATATTAAAAACATTTTTATCTTATTCTTGCTTCACACTCATGGTATTTGGATAATATTCAGTGGTGAAGATAAAATGAGTGTACTCAACTTACACTCCATGACTCATAGTTTCCATTATACCAAATGTTAATTTTTCATCACCCACTTAAAATATAATTCTCCATTGGATAACATCAATTAGCACTTTATGCATGAAAATAAATAGTCACACAAGTATAGTCATCACCTCACCATATACCTATATCTCTAGTATGAGAAATTCTATATCAAATATTGATTTTATGATAATTAGAAAAATAAACTCTAGAATACGATATAAATAATTCAATGATCAATGTTTTTCATTAGAATGAAACTTCTGTTGACATTGTATCATCAAATATAAACATTTGGAATATGCTTAAGGGAATCAAGTTAATGTTATCTCCCATGTTGCATGGTACATTTCCAAAAGTGTATAAAACAATAGTTCAAAGGATAAAAAGATACCCAGATCCCTATACCTTGGTCATATCTTCCATTAAACTACAATGTTATACTCCTTATGAAGGGATATTTCTCCCAATATCTACATTTTTATTCAACAAGAGACCCTTAAATAATTTTTATGAGCTAAAATTTGGAAGATAGATTTATAAAATAATATATTAATGTATATCTTCATGAATATATCTAATAAATTCTTATAATTATCTGCAATATTATCTTTTATCACCATCTATTAGAATAAAAGTGGGGTCTTAAAAGGTTCTATAATATTTAAAAATTATTTACCTTTATTAAAATCTTCATTATATTTACTTTAATATTAATTTAAATTTTTCTTACTTTTATTTTATTATCTGCATTATTTTTATTCTATTTTATAATCATCAATGGCCATTATTTTATTATTTTTCAATGTTTTTCCCCATCTCTTTTCCACTCTAAAGTGTCATTTCCTTTAATTTCTCTCATGGACTATTCCATTTGTTTCTTGAAAATGTACTTAGAAATCACTCAAAAAGTGTCACTACTATATTACAAACGTAATAGTTCTAATTTTGTAGAGCAATTTAATTATTTAAGAAAATCTATATAAGAAATCCCTCTATAACCATAGACCTATATCCACAAGTCTAGGTTACCATGTTAATAGAGGGATCTATAGACATGTACCTAAATTGACCATGAACATAGTCCATTTGAGGTTACTATATTGACATGGGATATCAAGGCTTGTGAATATATTTAATACAACAATATTTTAGAATTTATTTTTTATTATAATATATTCGATAGCGTGTGGTATACACAACATCGAGTTTAAACAAACCACAATATAATATTATTTAAATATTACCATTATAACATAGTCGTTGGTTTTATGGGTATGAATAAGAATAACTATATTATGAAATATAAATATAAAGTTATTACTTAATAAAATTAATAATCAATATTATATTGATTATCAATTTGTTGTAAATGAAGGTAAAATATTTTGAAGGTAAAAGATATGTTTTTCATAAAATTGTTTTTATTTGAGCAATGTATTTTTTTAATATATTAAATTAATCACTATTGATAAATAATTATAATGAAATAGGTAGAATATATATTCAATTTAATTAATTAACACTCATTTAATTATGGTTATTTAGAAATTAATTATAATAAAGTTATTTTATGCTTCAAAAATATATTTTCTTCAAAATAATTTTCATTGTATTTTATGAATAGATATTATAATTAATTTCTTAAAATTATAGAAATTTTATTTTATAAAATGGAAATAATTTTTTAAATCACCATTTTATAATAAAATTAGGATGAATTTTTTGGATTTTTCTTAAAAGGTTGATTTTTGAGTGAATAGTGAAAAATAAAGATTTTTACAAAATTATCGTTATTATTTTTTAAATAAAGTAATTTAAACATCTATTTTTTTTGAATTTAGTTTTAAGGTATCATAATATTCATTTTATTTAAAATAATCAAATTAATTCCGTAGTAATCATCATTATATTTGATTTTGTTATAAGTTCATTTTTATGCTTAAAAAGTATTTTTCTAAAAAACTATTTTTCATTGCGATTTGTGCACTTATATTAAAATTATTTTTTTACAATTATAAAAATTTAATCTTGATTTTTTTTATATTTTAAATCATGTGGTTCAAATTTGGTAAATATATCAATTTTATTTTTATTCATAATGAATTATAACCATGGTAAAAGATCATCACCACGATAATATGTAAAACAGATTAATTAAGATTAAAACTATGGGATAAGGTCTCAAAATAATACCAACACTTGAATTTATTTCATTAATTGAGATAAATTATATTATAACCATCCTAAATTTGAAGGTAAGGTATTTTGGTTCTACTTTCCATTGATAACGACCTTTATATTTATTTTAAGTTACGAAAAATTAAAAAATTCCACTATGTTTTAATACCACTAATATGTTGACATTAGGATAAAAAAATTATATGAATAATTATAATAATATATTTTTTATATTAATAGATTATTTTTATTATATTAATTTTTTTAAAATTTTTATAGATAGTATAATTTCCTTGAATACTTATGCAACGCCAATACGACACTTGTGAAATGAGTTAAAAAATTTAATAAATGAATTTAAAAAATTAAAAGTAATATATTTTGGATAAATTATGTCATACCAATAATTTAATTGTTAATTATAATTTATAATTTATTTTTAATGAGGTTATATTATAATTACACTATTATCTTCATGCCCTTAAATTCAAGATATATGAATTGTCCCGAAAATGACGTTAAATGAAAGTTATCATTAAAAAATAATATTTAAATCATTAAAAATTTATAAAAAAATATTCCTTTAATAAATCGAATTGAAAATTTTTGATCCTATAATTCATGGTTCACTTTTGTTCCACTTTACATTTTTAAAATTACTTTCACGACCCTTAAAGATTAAAAAATGTGTTATAATTTTAAGGTTAAACACAGTTAACAAGTGGGTTAAACCAAAAGATAAGGTTTAAAATGAAACTTAAACCTATATAAAATTTATTGGTTGATTATATTTCAACCAAAACCCCCTTATATTAAAATATAAGGTATTTTGGATGTATTTTTGATGAGTCAGACACAAGTGAAACTTCCCTCCTATTTTCCTCCCACATCATGAGAAATTTATTTCAACCAATATCTTAAAAAATATATTCCAAACCTGAATACCCATTTCATAGAGGTTATGGTCTCACCAAAACATCAACCAAGAAGGCCTAAGGTGTAATCCAAAGGAGGTTCCTCAAAAAAGAGGTATAACTCTTAATGAAGTGTTTTCATGTTTATTTATTCTTATAACACATTAAATTTTTATTTTTACATGATTAAATAATAAAATTAATATTTTAAATATATTTTAATGTTATTATGATTTTTATAACTCTTTTTAATCTCTTTTTCCATCCTACGGGAAATAAAAACATCCTTTTTGAGTACGCGTGGACTACCACCTCCTTGAAGCGATGTGTTTCATTTTTCATTACCATTGAAAAATGATGAATATTATGATAGATTTAATGAATATAGATTCTATTCATGAAATAAATATTTTTTTAACGAAAATGTAATAGTTACCTTCTTACCCTTCCATTAGTTTTAAAATTATAATGTCTCTCTTGCGTATATGTGGACTGCATCCTACATGAAGCGATGAGATTAAATTTTCATGTATTAATTTAATGGTTGGTTCTAAAATTTTCTTTAATGTATAAAAATTATAATTATTTTATTATTAATATCAGGGAGATTATGGAACAAATACCCCTTTTACCATGGTCAACCTACTGAAGTTGTTTTGGAATTTTGAACCGAATGTCCTTAGAATATCCAACATGAACATGATTGATTTAATAACTATGTAATTCATGGTAATAAATGAATCAAATGGGATAATAATAATAAGGTAATAAAACTTTAAAATTTTCTTAATTATGTATAAAATTAATATAATAAAAAAATTTAATGTATGTACTTGGAGAGTCAAGCTCGAGGTGAAGGATTTCTGTTAAAATATCATTTTATTTTGGGATTCTTTATGTTCAAATTTACTTTGGGAAAATTATATAATCCTTGTAAAAATCCAAGAAATTATAGAAAAAATATTTTTCAGGTTTATTAATACGAATTATATAGTTATATTCTTTATAAAAATTTTAATTATTTTTTTTTAAAATCAATAAGGAAATAGTTATAATTAATAATATTTTATTATAAAATTTTATTTAAAAGTTTAATTTCTAAATTTTATAATTTTAAATTATAAAAAATTAATATTATTTTTTAAATAATCATATCAAAATTAAATTAAGGTTAAATATTAGAGTTTTTTTTGGAAAATATTGATTTTTTGTTGAATAGTAAAAAATACCGATTTTTGTAAAAATTCATTTTCTTTTCAATAAATTAAGTAATTTAAAAGTTCCAATATGTTTTGAATATGATTTCAAGTTAAATAAATATTCTTTAGTCTAATTAATTTATTTTTAATCAACTTCATATTTTATTTTATTATAATTTCATTTTTGCGTCTAAAAACATGATTTTTCAGAAAACTATTATAAAGTATATAATGTTTATCCAATTTAAATAATTAAAAAACCCCCTAATAAATAATTATTTAAATAAAATATATAAAATATATTTATAGAAATATTAATTTAAATTCATATAATGATTATTAATAGTCATAGATTTAATATAAAATCATCTTTTACTTGAAAAATACACTTGTTGAAAACCCACTTTTTCATCATGTCTACAAGATTAATTTTAGGTTAAAAATTTCAAATTATATGAATTTAATTTGGTAAAATGAATTCCATATTTGTAATAATAATAATTTATATTAAATAATAATGAAAACTTAATTTTTGAGTATAATGAATATTTAAAAAAGTAAAAAATAATTACTGTGGTTAAGGTAAAAATATATTTACTGGTGGATGAGGTTAAACTAAAATGATAAGGGATAAAATCACATAAATAATTGTCTAAAATATATTTTATAGTCATGTTTATACCTTATCATTTTTAAGTCTTGATAATGGTTGATTTTGAATCTATTTGGAAAGTGAAAAATGCTGGGACACCTTTTTCTTTTTAAAAATTTCAACTATGCCACTCACTCGACTTATTAAATGACACCAATATCATCTTATATTCACACCTTAAAAGACCTTATGATCAGAAAATACCTACCTGAATACCTTTCTTAAATCCCTCCCCATGACCCAGTGCCCCTATTTTTTTATAAATTGTAACCTTTCGACCTAAGTGCCACACACCGATGCCCCAAGCCAGTCAGTCACATAACCTCAGGAACACCTCCCTGCATGACAGAGGTTGCTAACTACCAGTGAGGGCCTAATCAATCGCAGGAATACTATACCCTCTTCATAAAAGTAGCACAAAAATGGAAATAAATAATAATAACCAAATTATATAACAAAAACCAAACCAAACTAGTATAACATGATAACCAAAATAGGAAATACAATATCCAAAAATAATAGTATATATGTCATGCCAAATACGTGTTAATTATAAATATGTAGATGTGACAAAATAAATAGACACTAAAAAATCCCAAGAGGGACTCAAATCATGTATGGTTCCCTCATTAATGATCCATCCTAACTCAGCCATCTAACATAGGACTCTTTCCATTATCCTATCCTGTAAACATGAAGTCTATTCAGGTACTGATTAGGTAGCCCGAGTAGGGCGTGAGTACAACTCAGTAGGACACCACCAAGAGTTTCTAAAACAATATCCATTCAATAATATTTTTTGCAGTTGTATAATGAATAAAATACAATAAATAAAGTAAACAATCTACATATATTCAAATATTATTTATTTAAGAACACAAACCCTTGGGTTCCTGAGGACACCCAAACCTCCAATACCTGCTTTAGACCATGATAGAGTCTGAACCATATCACATAAGTAATATCACAATCATGGTTATAATTTATCATATCAATTCAATTCATATTATGTTAAATTTAAACCATAGTTCAATGCCAACAATTTTGGTCTAAAATACCATGTATAGCACCCCATGGGTATTTAAAGCATCAGTTAGTGTCCTAAAACTCATTTATCACTATGGAATCTTGAATTAGCAGTCCATGTACCACCATGAATACCAGTTTATCACTAAAGGATTTTGAAGTATTAGTCCATTTCTCACACATGTTTATAAATCAATCATACAAGTGGACCTTTTGAGAAGTAGTTTGTGTCCTACTCTCATTATCAATCAAACACACAAGTGGGATTTTGAAGCAGTAGTCTGTGTGCCACACTCTTATATCAATTAAACACATACATCACATATATCACATTTATCCTCATTAATAATCATTAACCCATTTATCAATATTTTATACAATGGTATACCATTACAATTTATCAAAAAAAAAATCATGATTCAATACTTTAATTACATGAAATAATATGAGCAATTCCCCATTGAACCATTTTTTATAATATTCAATCCATATAACCCATTAACCTAGTAAGGTCAAGTCAACTATCTCATAATCCCAAATTTTCAATTAATTCATAATCACATTAATTGACCAATTACAAAATTAAAATATCCCATAAATTCCAAAATCACAATATTTCATTAATTAATTCACCAATTAATTAATCCAATTTTACAAATTCCAATTTCACCAATTTCAAATCAATTAATTATCACTTATAAATTAAACTAATTTAATTCAATATTTGATGAAATTTCAAAATAATGGAAATTTAATTTCACAATTACATACATGTAATTAAATCAAGACTATGTAATTTTTAATTTAAACCACTTACCTCAAAATTGTTGATGAACACTCACCAACAGAAGTCCCAAATTGAATAGGAATGATCAAGAACATGATGAAGAATAAGATCTAGATCCAAAACCTAGATCCAAGATCAAACAGATTAGATCTATCAAAACCTAGATCTATATCCACTGCCAATGGATGAAAAAATACCTTCAAAGGATGCGAGAATGATGGGAGAGATAGGGGAAACTAATCAGGATGAGAATATCTTATGAGGAGAGGAGAAGATTTAAAATCTAGGCTTCTATTTGTTAAGAATGTAGGATAGAATGAATTTTAATCCATATGATAACATAAAAAATGAGATAAATATGTTTTGGATTGAGTTAGGTTTACTTAGGGTGAATTCTGGGGCTTCATAAAATTTTAATCTAATTTTGGGGGATTTAAAATTATGCACGCACAGTTTCCTACTCAGGGCGCACAGTTTCCCTAACCATGTGCCTAACCATGTCCCTCCTCCCAGGGGGATGAAAAATTACTACTAATAGAGAAAATTTCTTGAAAAACCATACACCAACCTCGTAATCCCCCTTTGCTTATGGTTTCACAGGTTGCTGGGGGTAGGGTGCATGGTTTGGGAAAATCATGCACCAACCATGCACTGCCCAAAACACCTAAAAACACTCCCAAATTTCACCCAAACTCACCCAAGATAAAACCCAAACAATGTATACCCAAAACAAGAAAAATTGTACCTAAAATAACCTCTAGAGATCTCTAGAAAAGGTCAGGATCTTACAATCTCCCCATATTAAAATAGCTCATCCTTGAGTTTTACTCCCAAGAATCTCTAAGATTTCAAGGTAAAAGTATTGAGCCAATGAGACCACATATATGCTTCTCTCTCCCATGTTTCCTCCTGCATACATCCATGTCTGCACAATACATTAACTATTAGCATGGTTTTTCCCCTCAACACTTTCTTACTATGATCCAATACACATATGAGATGCTCCTCAAAGGATGCATCAATCTTAAGCTCAAAAACATCCATGTAGATCACATGAGAAGGGTTGAGGTGATACCACCAAAGTTATGACACATGAAAAATGTCATGTATAGCACCATACCTCTATGGAAGAGCCAATTAGTATGCCACCAGCCTGATTATCTCTACAACCTCAAACGATCCAACAAACCTGGGTGCCAGCTTGCGTTGTCTCCAAATCTTATGATGACCAAATCTTTGAAACACATGAAGGAATGTACGATCACCCTCTGTAAACTCTAAGGGTCATAAACATATACCAGAATACAAATTCTTTCTATTATTATCCATATCCATACATTTCTAAATGTGATAAAATTTCTCCAACGTCACTTACATGATACTTAGTCCCAACAGCTTTGAATCACCTGCCTCCATCCACCATAGAGGTGATCTACATAGACTACGATAAAGAGCCTCAATGGTGACATCCAAATAGTTACCTGATAACTGTTGTTATAGGAAAAATCCACTAAAGTCAGGTGCTTCTCCCAAGATCCACTAAAGTCTAGGACACACCCCTCAAGCATATCCTCTAAAAAATTAATAGTATGTTATGACTACCCATCTATCTATGTGTGGACATCCATACTCAGTAAAACCTATGTACCAAGAATCTTCTAAAATCCCTGCTAGAAGTGAAAAGTATAATGTGATTTATAGTATAAAACAACACTCCATGGAACCTTGTGAAAACGTACTATTTCTGGAACATACAAATCTACCAAGTAATCCACTAATAAGGTCTCCCATATAGAAAAGAAATGTTCTACCTTAGTCAACCAGTGCACAATCACCCAAGTAGAATCATTCTTTCGAGGCGTCCTCGAGAGAGTCACTATGAAGTCTATATTAATGTCATCCCAATTCTATTCTGGAGTGGGAAACAACTATAGTAAACCACTAGGTCATTGATGCTCAACTTTTACCTATTTAAAAGTGTAACATCACTTCACAAACTCTTCAATTTCCCTTTCTATGCATGGACACCAATACTTTCGATGTAGGTCATAGTAAATTTTGGTTAAACCCAGATTCAACTACCACTTAGAGGCATGAAATTCATGCATAATTTCCTCTTTCATATAAGTATACAAAAAAACATGGCCCGATACATAGATGATATCATCCTCATCTATTGTCTAGTTGTAAGGTGACTCCACACCTTCAAGGATTTCTCTCAAGGCCAAACATTTTAGATCCTCATACTGCCTATCCCTAATCCATCTCAAAAGAGTATAATCCATTGAAACTGATATGAAATTAATCTTCTACTAACCCTCATGAACCAAAACATTCATCTCATCTAGTAAGTTCATCATTTTACACTCCTCACTAGACTCATGAACAACCTGAATCTAGATTTTATTGCTTAAATCATCAGTAACACTGCTTCCCTTACCAAGAATATAGACTACCTCAAAGTAAAATTACTTCATATAATCAACTCACCCCAATATCGAAGATTAAAATCTCTCTATGAATATATATAATTTAAGCTCTTATGATCACTATACATAATAAAATTTTCACCCAACAAATAATGCTTCCAACACTTTAAAGAATAAACCATTGTATCTAATTTGAGGTCATACGTAGGGTAGTTCCATTCATGTGTCTTCAATTTCCAAGACCCATATTACACATCTTGATCTCCTAGAATCAAAACTAATACAATTACAAACCCAAAAATGTCACAAAAAACTGTATACTCCTCACCTGGCTTAGGTAGGATCAAGATTGGTTCCATTTTCAAAAACTTCTTTAGCTCCTGGAAAGAATTCTCATATGATCCATATCATTCAGACTTTACCCCCTTCTTGGTTAATCCCAAAAGTGATGCTTCTAAATAGTAAAAGTCTTATATAAACCTCTACTAATATCCTGATAACCCCATAAAGCTATAGATATCAAAAAAATTCTTGTTTTATTCCCAAGATACAACTACCTGAACTTTCCCTGGCTTCACTAACACACCTTCCTTTGAGATGATGTGACAAAATAAGTGTATCTAATCAATCCATGATTGATACTTAGATATCTTAAACTATATTTGTTGCTATATCAATGTACTCATGAAAATATTATGATGTTGACCATGATATCCATGATTCTTGGAGTACACCAAGATGTCATCCACAAACACAACCACAAACTAATCCAAGTACGGGTGGAAGATTTAGTTCATAAAGGATATAAACACTGATGGTGTGTTATTCATCCCAAACAACATCATAAAAAAAATTATAAAGTCCATACATGCTTATGAAAGTAGTCCAAGGTATATTAGAAGGTCAAAATCTCAACTAATGATACCCTAATCTCAAGTTGGTCTTGGAGAAAACACAAGCTCCCCTCAACTGGTAAAAAAGATCATCGATACGCAGAATAAGATACTGTTTCTTCACAGTTGTCTAATTCAACTTCCCATAATCAACACATAAGTGCAAAATCCAATTATCCTTATTTTCAAACAAGACTAGAGAACCCCAATGCGATGTATTCAGATGGATAAACCCATTATCCATCAATTATTCTAGATGAGTCTTGAGATCTTGAAACTCTGTTGGTTCCATTATGTATGGTGGAATAGGAAATAGATCATCCATAAACATGAGATCAATTATAAATTCAACATCTCACTCAAGTGGAAACCCTAATAAGTACTTAGGAAATACATCCTAGAACCTAACCACTATTGGTAGAAAGAAATCATGCTTTTTACCTCTGTCATCTAGTAATGGACTTGAAACCTGGGTAGTAAGCTCCCCCAATTGCTGGTGAACTAGACCTGAATGACACACCTTAATATCCCATTATCCATGGTATATATAATTATCACCCTTAGGATATGTAAAATTTATTCTTCTATGGTAACAATAAACGTGGGTTCGATACACCATGAACTAGTCTATAACTATAATTAGGTCAAATACTAACATGTCAAGGATATAAAGATCCCAACTGAAACAATACTCCCCAAACTCAAGACAACACCCCTTGAAAAAATTTATGTCTCTTTATATCACTCCCAAAGGTGTATCTATCATCACAAACTCACTTAAAAACTCCACCGATAGGCTCAAAACACTCAAAAGCTGAGCATATATAAAATAATGAGAGGCACCAGTATCAAATGAGGCACTAGATAACATAGAATCTATAAGGATAGTTCCTCTAACTATTGAAAGTTCAACTTATCTATCCACCTGTGTAGGCTGACCTATATGAAACTATCCTACCTATCTCCCCCATGATGTAGTCTAAGCCCCGTGAGCTACACCACTCTGTTGATACGAGAAATCTTTCCCAAAATCACCTCATTTACTTCCTCTATCGTCATGACTAATATAACTACAATTTCCATACTTGTATGGTGTAGAAGATCCTCATTCCATACTATGGTTCTTCCTAGTAGCTTCATCATTACCCATATGTCATAGGTTCCTACAGAACCTTTTTAGATGCCCCACCCCATTGTAGGATTGAAACTCTACCAATGGTCGGGGGTATTGTCTACGAAGGTGGCCTAACCTACCACACTGGGGAAAAATCACCCAAGTAAGGTCCTGAGTAACTAATACTTCCCCCTGGCCACTCTATTTTCCACTGCTCTAGTCAATATTCTCATAAAAATGTTTCCTAATCTCAAAATTCATACCTCCTGACCATCCAGCAAAAAACTACCTATCCTCTACCGGAGGCTTCCTTTAGGTTCCTCTAAAAAATGAGAGCCTGATTTACCACTTCTGAAAACTTATTCATCCTAAATATATTCACACGTGACTTAATTTCACATTTAATCCCATCTTAAAACCATTTTTCCATTGTCTCATCATCTCCTTCCAATGTTGGAACAAATCACTCTAAATTTGTTAAGTGACCGACATAGTCCATAACAAACAAACTCTCCTGAGTCAACCTCATAAACTCATCTTCTCTATCCTACCTGATCTTCTTTGGGTAGAAGTGCTCTAAGAACTTCTCTTGAAAGTCCTTCCACTCCATATTCTCCAGTTTTCCATCCCAGGTCTAGATGTCCCACCAATGGTTTTCTTGAACATGTAACATATAATTAGCCAATTTGAATCACTTCTTAGCAGAAGTCTCCATATGGTCAAGTATAGTATGGATGGACTCAATCCAGAACTCAGTTACATTTGGTTCACCTTATCCAGTAATTGTCAGAGGGTGCTACAACTAAAACTCCCATGTCTGGTCAGACATACTCTTCAAAACCCACCTTGGGTCTCTTTCCATAAAATGCATGAACCAAGCAATGTTCTCTTAGAACTTCTCTCCGAATTCCTCACCCGACACTATTGGTGCCTCAGGTTCCACTATTATAGGATCATTTCCAACCATGTACTCCTATCATACTCTCAATAAGAATTTTCATGAAGATATATCTCTATAATTCCAAACAAACATATTAGGATACATAATACAACTTTACACATTTATATAAGTGGGATTCAAAATAATCCATAAAAATTCATTCTCCCAAACCTCACCACATAGTCAAAACCGAGGCTCTATCACTACCCTTAATCATCAAAAATATAGTTCATGGTTAACAAAGGTTTAACACATTATCATTATTCAAGTTTCTCATTAGACACCCATTTATTCATGTTTTGAATCATTTTAAAACTTTCAATTCATATTAGGTACCTTTTTCATTTCAATTACAAAAGCAAGTAAAAACATTTCAATTTCAAAAACTTACCCAAAATTTGTTTTCCCATGTATGCCTAAAGTCATGAATGTCATAAAATAATCCTGAGTTCCAATAATTATGCCTGGATACTCAACTCTCACTCTATTCCAGGCCATAAGTCAAATCCTAGAAAATTTCAACCACAATAATCACATCATACAACAAGTGCATCAATTGAGGTGAAATATCATCCAACTATAATAATACACAAAAATAACAAGAATACCACCTGGTGTACTTGGATTTTACCCTCATACATGGGTTAGCTACTCCCACACATGAGCTCTTAACCAAGGCCAGACTCATTGTATTCTCCTGTCCTCCTTTCCCAAATAATAAGACAAAATAAAAGAAAAAGAAAACCTCCTTTGATACCACATTTTAATGTCCCAACCCGTGTGCCAAAAACTAGTGCCTCTAGCCAGTCGATCACATGACCTTAGGCATGCCTCCCCATACACCAGAGGTATCCATATATCAATGATAGTCTAATATCGATCACAGGGAGAATATAACCTCTTTATCAAAGTAGCACAACAATAAAAATAAATATAAATAGCCAAATGATATAACCAATAACCAAACCATACTAGTATCACATGATGAACAAAATAGGAAATATAATATCCAAAACTAATAGTAGATATTTTATGCCAAATATGTGTCAAAAGTCAATATGTAGAAGCCCCAAAATAAATAGACACTAAAAACTCCCAAGCGGGTCCTAAATCACATTCATTTACCTCATCCATGCTCTATCCCAACTCATAAATCTAACATATGAATATTTCCCTTATCCTATATTTCAAACATGAAGTTTATTCAGGCACTAATTAGGCAGCCCGAGTAGGGTGTGGGTACAACTCAGTAGGCCACCACCAATGGTGTCTAAAATAGTACCAAGTCAATAACAGTGTATACAGTTGTATAAAGAATCAAATATAAGAAATAAAGTAAATAATTTACATATATTCAAATATTATTTATTTAACCACATAAACTCTCAAGTTCCTGAGGACACTCAAACCTCCAATACCTGCATCAGCTGATGCTAGATTCTGAACCATATAACATAGGGAATATCACAATAATGGTTATAATTTATCATATCAATTCAATTCATATTATGTCCAATTGGAACCATAGTCCAATGCCAAAATTTTGGGTCTAGAACACCATGTCTAGCACCCCATGGGTATTTAATGCACCAGTCCGTGTCCTATAAACCATTTATCACTATGGTATTTTAAAGCAGCAGTCCATATCCCACACAAAAATATCAATTTATCACTATGAGATTTTGAAGCAGCAGTCCATGTCCCATACACATTTATCAATCAATCACACAAGTGGTCTTTTTGAGTATTAGTCTATGTCCCACACTCATTATCAATCAAACACACAGGTGGGTTTTTGAAGCAGCAGCCCATGTCCAACAATCATATATCAATTAAACACATACATCAAATATATCACATTTATCCCAGTTAAGCATCATTAAACCATTCATAAATATCTTACATCATGGAATAAAATTAAATTTACCTTAACAAATCACGATTCAATACTTTAATCACATGGAATAACATAATCAATTCACCATTGAACCATTTTTTCAATATTCAATTCATATAACCCATTAACCCATTGAGGTCAAGTCAACCATCTCATAATCCCCAATTGTGAATTAATTCATAATCACTTTAAATGAAAAATTTCACAATTCCAATATCCAATAAATTCAACAATCACAATATTCTATTAATGAATTCACTAATTAATTAATCCAATTTCATCAATTCCAATTTCCCTAATTTCAACCCAATTCATTATCACTTGGAAATTAAATTAATTCAATTAAATATTTGATGAAATTTACCAATCATGGAAAATGAATTTTAAAATTACATACACGTAATGAAATCAATACAATGGGATTTAGAATTTATACCACCTACCTCAAAATTGATGATGAATGCTCACTAATGGAAATCCCCAATTGAAGCAAAACAATCAAGAACACGACTAAGGGCAAGATCTAGATCTGAAACCTAGATCCAAGGTCAAACTGATTAGATCTATCAAAACCCATATATTGATCCATTTACAATATAGTAAATCAGCCCATCAAAGGATGAGAGAAATATCGGAGAGAGAGTGGAAATTAATTGGGATGAGAATATCTTACCCGGAGAGGTACAGATCAAAAATCTGGGATTCAATTTGTCAATAGAGGAGGTTAGGATTCCTTGTAATCTATCCAGGAACCTCTAAAAATGATAGAAATAGGTTTAGGGTCAATTTTGGTCAACTTAGGGTGTATTATGGAGGTTCTATAAATTTTAATCTAATTTTCAGGGGTTTAAAATTTTGCATGCATGGTTTCCCACTCGAGGCGCACAGTTTCCCCTAACCGTGTGACTAACTGTGTGCCTCATCCCAGGGGGAGACATGGTTACTACTAAGTGGGAACATGTTTTGAAAAACCATGCACCAACCACATAGTCCCCCTCTTCCTGGGGAATGTTCATGGTTTGGGAAAATCGCACGCCAATCGTGCACTGCCCAAAACCCCTAAAAAAACTTGTAAATCTCACGCAAACGAACCTAAGATAAAACCCAAAAAAGTATACTCAAAAAAAGTAAAAAGAGTACCTGAAAAAATCTCAAGAGATATCCAGAAAATTTTAGGATCTTACATAAATCTTTTATAAGAAATCTTTTGGTGCTTACCTAAGGAGGTTGTCTAAAGAAGAGGAATCATGCTTAAACAAGCATTTTTATTTTATTTATTCTTACACCTACTTAAAATATTCATTAATTATTATTATATAATAATAAAAGTATCTCCCATATACTTAGATTTTATTATGTCAATTTCATAACCTAAATCTATCTCCCCTTCCATTAAATGGGATACGAAATCATCATTCATGTGTATGATAGACTCCTCACGAACTGATGTCATTCGATTTCCATAATCACCTCTAACGAATTATTATAATGATGGATTTAAAGTATATATACTATATTTTTAATATATTTATAATTATTTAGTTATTATATCACACATACCTTCTTACCTTCCATTATTTGTGGCATATGATAACGGTGATCGTGTGTATGGAAGACTACTGCCTCATGAAGCGATGTGATTCGTTTTTCACTGACGCTTTACATAGAAGGTAATAAAGAAAATTTTAATAAATATATGTGATATATATTAAATAATTATTATTTTCATGACATATTTATCATTATTAAAATATAATATATCATTTTCTTTCTTATAGTGAAAAATGATAACATCATTCGTACATATGTGTGGACTACCGCCTCTATAAAGTTATGCGAATATTTTTTTCACTAAATAAAATGGAGTATATATATAAATATATTTAAATAAATAATATTTAATTTATTATGTTATTATAATTATATAAATATAAAATATTACTAATCTTCTTTCCATAATGATTGTTGAAAAATGGAAATGTTACTCATGCGTACGTACGACCAACCATCTCCATGATCGTAACATAGTTCATTTTTAAAAACCATATTTCATGATTGATTTTAAAATTATAATTGATGTATAAAAATTATTGGAGATATTGATAAATGAACTCTTTGAACATAAACAACCTAGTAATCATTTTGGACATAAATTCCAAATATCATCAAAATGTTCGATGTAAACTAAATTGATTAAGTAATTTTATATAACATAGTAATAAGTGAAATAAAAGGAATAATAAACATAAAAAAGGTTATTAAGAAATTAAATAGTCAACATAAGTTTATTATTCAAGAAGATAAATAATGCACGTGATGAGTCAGACTCAAGTTAAGGGACTTCATATCAATTTCCTTTCATTAAGCCAAATTTTGATGTTATGAACCTATATTATTTAATGAGGAATATATACAACCCCTTTGAAATTTTATATCAAGAATTTATCTATTATAATGATAGTAAATTTTTTGTTTAATGTTATCATTTCATGGGGATTATGTTTCAAATGTTTCCAAAGTGGCAAGAGATCTTTCTATTTAAAAAAAAAATCCTATTATAAAGTTTTCCTTAAAACATTAGTTTTCTTCCATTTCCATGTTTTTTTAAAATGAATTAATAAATTTAATTTTATTGACATGGGATCTTTAGAAAGGAAATTTTTATATTTTTTTCAAAGGTTTTCAAAAAGTAATATTTTTACGGAATGTTTGACTTTTTTTTACAAAATTCAAAAGGAATGTTCTATTTTAATGTATACTGCAACAACAGATTTTTACACCACCATAAACATTATTTGAAGTTTGGATTCCTTTACAATATTTCATGTTTTATTCAAATAAAATCCATTTTTTGGGTATTTGGGTTTTAAAAATGGTTTTATAAAAGAAAATAGTATTTAAATATCTGAAAGAGATTCACGTACAAGTTTAAAAGAGTTTTTAAAATGTTTTATAATGAAAATATGCAAGCATAAAATGTTTTATCAATGATAGGGTACTTGATCATTATATGCGAAATAGTTGATCCCTATATATATTATACTATGGGTATTCCCAAATAGCCCTAGGTGAGACCGATATAGCTTATATGATAGGTGCCCCCAGATAACACTCCAATGCATTGGGTAATGTTACAAGTCTTAATAGGAAAGAAGGAGTGAGATAATAGAGGGTTTATCTTATAGATTTATTTGGGATATAATTATTTTGGACACAGGTTTAAAATGAGTTATGAATGTGATTCTCTAAGTTCCAAAAAGGGTTTTGATTTGCTTGATCTGGGGTTTAATGATTTTTTTCGAGTAAAAAGTGTGTATGTTTTTCATGTGAAAATTATTTATTTCTTTCACTCAACGAACATTTAGATAAAGGTAAAAAATTTCATGGGTTTTCATGTTTTTCACTAGACTGACAATTTTTCTTTCCTTTTACGCCCCTTGCTGAGATTTTTTTTGATTATCTCACATTTTAAAATGTTTTTCATTAGGTTTAATGATGGTTAATTAAAAGTAAGAAGTCAAGTTGAAATTCATGAAGATTTTTTATGAAAATAAATCATGTTTTATTTTAAAAGGTTTATATTGTGGAAAAAATATATATTAATTAGAAGTGTAAACATTATATATATATATGGGTGTTTAATGTAATAGTTATGCCCTATATTTATAAAAAACTAAACCTAAAAGATCTTTGGGAATGAAAGAAAGTGAATTTTAGTTCCAAGTCAATAGAATATGTAATGTTTAAGGATGGTTCTATACAATTGGTATAAGATCAAGGTTTATATAACTTTATAGGTTAGAATAACATTAATAATATTCCATTGAAATATTTTACTTTATATTTAATTTTAAATGATATAACATTTGTATATTATCATGTTGATTCAACTAATATATGTTTTTTGATAATGATTTTTTATAGAGGAAATATTGAAGATGCAGTGAGAAGGGATTGGGATGAAAATATACTTCCAAATTAGAATCCTGAGATAGTTGGAATTGGAATAGAAAAATTTTCTATAGTGATAGCTCATTTAACATAATCTATAAATGATGGGGGTTTCCATACAAGGGACCAGTCAGATATACTATAGAGGAACATGTCAGTAGTGGATCATTTCATGAGATAACATTCCTCATCATTTAGTGGATCATCTGACCTTGTGCTAGCCAATGTATAGATTAATTCCCTATAGAAGTTATTTTAAGTCATGGGATGTTCATAATGATTAAATTTAACCCTTTCACTTTATCATTTTGATGGTTAATTTGATCAATAGTGGTATTTTATTAATAATACCAAAGAGAGATATGAGCTTCATTCTATAGAATGAGTCACATTTAATAATATTTTCATTGATAAATATTTTACTAAGGTTATTTAACTTAGGGTGGAGAAAAAATTCTTGGAATTGATGAAAAAAGATGAATATTTTAGAGCTTTATATGAAGAAAAATTCACAATATTGGATATATATGTGCCAAATTTTATTCAAGAAATTAATAGTAAAGTTAATAGATTTAAATCAGGGTTGAAACTAAGATTAAAAAGAGATTTTGACATATGGAAATTTAAAATCTAAGAGAAAGTGGTTTGTTGTACTAAGAAAGTTGAGATGGTGTTTTCCAACTATATGTTCCTCGAAATGAAAGCAGTAATAAAAGGTCAAGGTGATAGGAAACCAAAAATAAACCAACTAAGAATTCAAGAGGTAAGCACTCAAAATGTTATAAGTGTGGTAAAATAAATTTCAAGGAATGTTTGGAAGTATCCAAAAAGTTTTTTAGTGTGTTTTGTTCAGTTATAGAGATCGTGACTACAAAGAAAAGTGTCCTAAACAATCAAAGAATGGGGTAACTGATAGCCATCCAACAGTGAGGTATTTTAGTTGCAATGAGTTGAGTTATTATGCTAACATCTATCTGAAGTTAGTTTCATAGGATGTAAATAATCATGTTCAGTAACAAAAAGTTCTAGAAAATTCATTTTCTACTACTAAAGTTGATGTTGGATGATAAAATGAAGTGGCGATTGGTATGATACTTGTTTATTCGAATTATACCAATTCCCTTTTGGAATCTGGATCTTCACATTCTTTAATTTCCAAGAAATTTTTCAGTAAAATGGGAATATCACCACATGAAAATAAGATAGAACTTTTAGTGAAAACTCTAGATGGAAATATTAATATACCCAAGATTTATATAAATATCCCTGTTGTTATTATGGGTATGGTATTTCCTGAAAATCTTGTTGAATTTACCATAGTAGAGTTTGATATAATTTTGGTTATGGATTGGATTTCAGTTTATCATTCTAAGATAGATTACAGAGCCAATTATTTTTATTCAAAGATTTCATACCTTTGATAACTTACCAAGAAGATGATAAATTTATTAGAGATGGTATTGAAAGTTACCTATATCATGTTGTTGAAAAGAGATAAACTATTCAAATTAGTGATGCAATAATAGTGAATAAATACATGAATGTATTTACTAATTATTTTACTAGTGTTATTCTTGATCAAGATGTCGAATTTACTATTACATTAGTGCCTGATGATAATCTTATTTCAAAACCCCATTATCAAATGGATCAAGTAGAACTTTTAGAATTGAAAAAGAAATTATAGGAGTTATTATATAAAGGTTTCATTCACCCTAGCACTTCACCATGGGGTGATTCTATTTTGTTTATTAAAAATAAATATGGTTCAATCAGAGTTTTAATTTAATATTGATCCTTGAATAAAATCAATTTTAAGAAAAAATATCCTTTGAATCATATACATGATTTGTATGATCATCTATAGGGAGATTAATATTTTTTAATTTTGATCTAAGGTTTGAGTACCATCAACTAAAGGTGAAGGAGGATGAAATTCAGAAGATAATATTTCAGACTAGATATAGGAATTATGAGTTTGTCGTTATTCCATTTGGGTTGTCTAATCCAATAGTTATATTAATGGAACTTATTAATATATTTTTACATAAGTTCTTAGATTATTTTATGGTTTTTTAATAGTTAATATTTTTGTATATTATAAAAATTAGGAGGAACATAAAATACAAGTAAGTATTGGTTTGTAAGTTTTAAAAGAAAATAAATTGTATGAGAAAATTAGTAAGTGTGAATTTTGGTTTAAACAAAATTTCTTTCTATGGACATATTGTTTCTAAATATGGAATAACTATTAACCCATATAAAACAAAATTTATTGAATATTATACAAAAACAACAAATGTCATAGAGATTTATAGATTTATTGGTTTAACGGGCTACTACCAATAGTTTATTGAAAACTGTGATTGATTTTCTAGCCCAATGATTAAGTTAACTTGAAAAGGTGTTAAATTCACGTGGATAAAAGAATGTGATGATTTTTTTAGGAAATAAAAATAATATTGGTAAATGATCTAGTTTTGGACCTACCTTCCATAAATAAAAAATTTCTCATCTATAGTGATTCTTAATTGAATGGAATTGGTTATGTCCTAATGAAAAATGATCAATTAATTGGTTATGATTTATGTTAGTTGAAACCTCATTTATTAAATTACCCTACACATGATCTAAAATTATCTATAGTTGTTTTTTCTTTTAAAAACTGCATGTATAATTTATACAGAGTAAAGTTTAAAATATATATTGATTATAAAATTTTTAAGTATATATTAAATCAGAAATAATTGATCATGAGATAGAGAATATGGATATACCTGATAAATGATTATGATTACATAATTAATTACTATCCAAAAAAAGAAAAAATAATGGCCGATGATTTTGAGTAGGAAAAATAATGCTATATTAATGATGTTACATTTAAAATATGACCCTGTGGTTAATGATTTGATGAATTTTGTCCTTGAAGTTTTAGATATAGGGATATCCACTATTTTGTTTTAGGTATCAGTGTAATTGGATCTATCAGAAATAATTAAGTAAGATTAGAAGGAAGATCATGATTTGTAGGAAAAGGTAGAATCTATTACGAAGGGTAATTTTATTAAGTTTAATATTGATGAATAACGTTTTATCAAATTTGAAAAAATATTACGTTTTTGTCATTTTTTTAGTTTAAGAGATAATTTTTGAGTAAAGATCATAGTTCTCCATTTTTCTTTCATCCGAGAATTACTAAGATATTCTAAGACCTTTGTATGTATTACTAATGGGATGACATGAAAATATATATTATTTAATCTACCATGATGTGTTTTAATTATTAGTAGGTTAAAGAGGAATGGAAATTACCAAAGGTAATGATTCAAACTTTTCCAGTGTCATAGTGTAAATAGAAAAATATATCCATGGATTTCATGATGGGATTACTAAAGACTTTTCAAGGTAATAATGTTATTTGAGTTATTGTTGATCGATTGACTAAATTTTTTCATTTCCTTTACATTTGAGATATAATTTCTTCATATTATATTTCTAGAAAGTATCTAAAATATATAGTCAAGTTACAAGGAGTTTCTAGCTCTATTTTATTATACCATGATACCAGGTCACATCTGATGTTTGGAAAGGACTTCGTAAATATTTAGGTACTAAATTAAATTTCAGAACATCTTTTTATCCTCAATATGATGGAAATCTAGAGAGAAAAATTCATAACTTGAAAGATATGATTCATTATTATTCAATGGATTATAAGGGATGTTGGGATTAATATATTTCTTTGGTTATTTATTTATAACAATAGTTTTAATTATATTATACAGATGGAACATTTTAAGGAATTACATGGAAAGTGGTGTTAGATGCTAGTTTTTTGGGATGAATTCGGGGAAATGAAGTTTATGGGACCAGAGTTGGGAGAGGAAATAACTGAGAAGGTGAATTTGATTCAACAATATATGAGTATGGCATAGAGTAGATAGAAAAGTCATGTTGACAACTTGAGGAAGGATCTTTCTTTTGAGGTAGGTGATCATGTTTTCATTAAAGTATCTCCTTGGAAAAGTGCTATGCATTTTGGTAAAAAGGGAAAGCTAAGTCTATGGTTCATTGGACCATATGAAATCCTAGATAAAGTTAGATTATTTTCATATCTATTGGCCTTACCCCGAGTTTATCCCAATTACACAATGTATTTCACGTTTCAATGTTAAGTAAATATATCCCTAATTCATCTCATTTTTTGAGCCTTGAAGTGGTTTAGTTGGAAGAAAATATTTCTTATGAAAAATGAACTATTAAAATTCTTAAACATGGAGAGGAAGTGTCCTATAATAAATTTATTTACCAGATTAAGGTTTTATGAAAAAACTGTATGGTTGAAGAAGAAACATGTGAATATAAAAATGTTATGAGCGAAAGATATACCCACTTGCTTAATAAGTGAATAAAATTTCTAGGATGTAATTTCAAGAAGGGGAGAATAATGTAACAAACTAGGTAGTGATAGAATAAATCATTTTCATGTTTATTAATATTAATTACATATTTATATTCATTAAAAAAATATTAGGCAATTGTTTTAAATAAAAATTGAAAAAGTTATACTTAAAAATCTATAATTATAAATTTTTTATTTAAAAGTTTAATTTATTAATTTTAGAATTTTATTTTTAAAAAATAAATATCATTTTTTAAATCATAATATCAAAAATTAGCATAGGGGGAAATTATGGTATTTTTTTGAAAATATGGATTTTTCAGTGAATAGTGAAGATACCAATTTTTGTAAAAAAATATTTTTTCAATAAATTAAGTAATTTTAAATTAAAATTATTTTTTGAATATAATTTAAATTACCATAAGTATTATTTAGTGAACTTAGTTTATTTTTAATAAAATTTATATTGTATTTTAGTATAAGTTTATTTTTGGGTTTAAAAATGGGATTTTTCTAAAAACCGCTTTCAAGTATGTAATGTCTCTCCATTTTAATTAATTAAAAAATAAAGAGGAATGATTTAAATAAAATGTATATATTATATATATATATAAATATTAATTTAAATTCATATAATTATTATTAAAATTTATATAGTTAATATAAAAACATCTTTTTCTTGAAAAATACACTTCTTGAAAACCTGTTTTTTCATCGTGTTTATGGGTTTAATTTTAAATTAAAATTGTCCAATTATATGAATTGAATTTGGTAAAATGTATTAAATATTCATAATCATAATAATTTTTATTATCTAATAATTTCAACTTAACTTTTTACCATAATGATTTATGAAAACAGTAAAAATTAATTACTGCGGTGAATGTAAAAACAGATTTACTGGGGGTTAAAATAAATAAATTAGAGATAAAATGAAAAAAACTTATTTAAAATATATTATATGTACATATTTATACCATATAATGTATAAAGATCTATAATGGTCAATGTGTTATCCTTTATGTACGTGAAAAATGCGGTTAAACTTTTTTCTTTTCAAAAATTACAAGTGTGACACTCACCTCACTTATAAAAGACCACCCAATATACTCTCATTTTCACACCTTCAAAATTTTTTTTATCAACCAATAAATAATTAAATAAATAAATAAATTCCCTATACCTATCATATATCCCCTAGTTTGATCAAAATTCCATCCCAATAAGGCTTTTGGTGCCTAGCAAAGGAGGTTGTCTGAAGAAGAGGTATCGTTCTTCACCGAGTGTTTTTGTTTTATTTATTCTTACACCTCCATAAAATCTTATTAAACCATGTTTAAATAATTAAAAATTATATCCATTATACTAATACATTATTATTTTAATGTAATAAACTATATCTATATCCTCTTCAATCTAGTGAGAAACAAAACCATCATTTGTGTGTACAACATACTACCACCTCACGAACCGATGTAATCCGATTTCCATCACCTCCTATTACAACTGGGTATAATGATTGATTTAAATTATAAAAATGATATTTTTAACATATTTATACTTTTTAATTACTATATCACATATACCTTCTTAATTTACATTTTGTGGGGATACGATAACGTCACTCAATTTTACGACAGACTACCGCCTCACAAAACAACGTGATTAATGTTTCACTAACACCTTAAATGGAAGGTAATAAAGATAAATTTAATGAATATATGTGATATAAATTAAATAAATATTAAATTAATTATATATTTATATCTCTTAAAATATAATATATCATTTTATTTCTTACACTGAAAAATGACAACATCGTTCATGTGTACGTGTGAACTATCGCCCACAAAGAGACGTTACTATTTTTCATCACTAATTTAAATGGATTATATATATAAGTATATATAAATAAGTAATATGATATTTATAATATTATAAAATTTTTATAAAGATAAAATATTACTTAACTTTTTTTTCACAATGATCATTGAAAAATGAAAACGTTACTCATGCGTATGTACGACCATCCATCTCCATGATTATAACATAATTCATTTTTCATAACCATATATTATGATTGGTTCTAAAAGTATAATAGATATATAAAAATGATAATTATTAGATGATTATAATTCTTGAGAATTTAAAAAATGAACTCTTTGACTATATTCAACCTACCGTTGACATTTTGGATATATACGCCAAATATCATCAAAACATCCAACATTAGCTTAATTGGTTAAGTAATAATATATAACATTGTAATAAGTGACATAAAATGAATAATAAACTTGAAAATTTTTATTAATAAAGTAAATAATTAACAGAAGTTTATTATTTATGAATATAAATAATGTACATGATGAGTCAGACTCATGGTAAGGGACCTGGTCTTAATTTCATTTCATTGAGTCATATTTTGATGTTATGCACATATATTCTTTTATGAGGTGTATATACAGCCAAATTGAAATGTTATATCATGAATTTATATATTATCATGATATTTAAGGTTTTTAAATGTTATTATTTTATGGATCATATTATTCAAATGTTTCCAAAGCGGTAAGAGACTTTTCTTTTTAAAAAGAAAAAATACACTTTTTAATGTTTTCCTTCAATTTATTTTTTTTACATTTTTATGATTTTAAAATTATTTTATAAATGAAATTATATATACATGGGAGTTTTATGATGGAATTTTTTTTTCTTTCAATCAAATTTTTTTAAAAAGGAATATTTTTACAGAATGTTTGAATTTATTTACAAAAGGCAAAAGGAGTGTCATATTTTAGCATATACGACGACAATGACTTTTTCTGAAATCATAAATTCTATTTGAAGTTTGAAATAATTTACTATATTTCATGTTTTTTTAAAATAAAAAACCTTTTTTCTAAGCATTTTGGTAATGAATATGGTTTTCTAGAAGAATAGGTTATTTTTGTAATGAAAATTGATTTTTAAAATAAAAGGGTATTTTGATATCCAAAACAGATTTACATAAAAGCTTAAAAGAGTTTTAAAAAAAATTTATGATGAAAAAGTATAAGTATAAAATATTTTATTCATGATATAGAACTTGATAATTATATAATAAATGGGTGACACTGATATATCTTATATGATGGGTGCACTCAGATAGCACCGAGTGAGCCTAATATAGATTATATGATGGGTGCACCCAGATAGAACTTAGTGAGATCGATATATATTATATGATGGGTTAAACCAAATATCCTTGGGTGGTATTGATATATATTATATGATGGGTGAACCTAGATAATTCTTCAATGTATTGGGTAATGTTCTTTGTCTTAACAAGTAAGAAGGAGGGAGTTACCAGAGGGTTTCTCCTATAGATTTAACTAGGGTCTAGTTATTTTTTACACAAGTTTAAAATGGCATATGAATGTAAATATCTAAGTTTTAGAAATGGTTTTTTATTTTATTTTTATGGGTTTTAATGATTTTATTTGAGAAAAAAGTGTGGGTATTTTTCATGTAAAAATGATTTATTTCTTTTTCTTAAAGAAAATTGAGATAAAGGTAAAAAATTTCATGGGTTTTCATGTTTTTCACTGAAATTATGGTTTTTATTTATTTTTATGTCCCATACTATTATTTGTTATACTCATACCAAATTTTAAAATATTTTTCATAGGGTTCAAGGAAGGGAAAGGGAAAGGAATAAGTTAGTTTGAAAGTCATGAATATTTTCAATGAAAAGAAATAATGTTTTATTTTAACAAATTTATATTTTGGGAAACATAGATACTGACTAGGAGTGCCCACTTAGTATATATATAGGGTTTTTTTGCAACACTTATGACCTATATTTCTGAAACTCTAAACCTAAAATATCTTTGGGAATGTAAGAAAGTTAATTCTAGTTAGAAGTTACTAGAATATGTAATGTTTATGGCTGAGTCCTTATAATACTAAAATCTTAAACCATATCCATTTTATTCACATATGATTATGTTTTTAGTTTTAAAATTTATTATTTCATTTCTTATCTTGTGTTATTGAGAATAAATAAGTAAGATACATGTACGAGATTTTCTATTAAAAAATCATGTTCTAAAGTCTTCCTTCCAACTCTTTTTCATCCAAGTTTAAGTTCTTTTAAATGTATATTATTAATCATGATAAAAAGTTATATAAAATTTATTTTTATCTATTTTTCACATTCTTTACAAAGTATTAAAAAGTAATCTTTTCAACATTTTCCTTATCATTTATTTTTGACTTTTTACAAAAGTAGAAAAAAGAATGTTTTTTACTATATATGCCTTGAACATGCTTTCCCAAAATCATAACCATTTTAAATTATCATGATTCCTTCACATGTTTCCATTGTTATATAAAAAAGAAATTCTTTCTATAAATAATATAGTAATTTTTTTTTTAAATTTTTTTCTAATGAATTAGAAACTTTTTTCTATATTTATGAGAAACAAAAAGTGTTATTTATTATGGATTTGAATTCCAATTAAAATGGGTTTCATGATTAAAGAGAAATATATATGTGTTTTATTAATTATATGATTCTTGAAAATTTTATATGAATAATGGTTGATCCTTAAATATCTCAATTGATAGGTGTGACCCATAGATCTCTATAATATATTAGGTAAAGTGATGAAGCTTACCAGTGATAGGTTACTCCTAAGAGATATGGGAATTATCCAGTTAGGTGATTTTATTATAAAGGTGATCCTAAGGATAATTTTCCAAGTTACCTGCATGGTTTTAAATGATTTCTATGTATTTTAAAGGAAATATTTTGACTTCATAAGTTAAGAAAATGAAATCTGATTTAAGGAAAGTTTATGATCTTATAAAGGTGAAAGGTTTTTTTATGAGTTTTCATGTTTTCCTAAGTAAATTTCATGACTATAATTTTTTCTTTATGGTTTACTATTTTTTTTTTGAAAAATATGGACTTTGAAATTGATTTCATGTATAAGTATATTCTTTTTTTAGCTCAAAATTTTATTATGTGAAATAGAAAACTACGTTATGGGGTTTTAAGAATTTCAAATGGATTAATGAGTTTCATTTCTTTTTATATCCCTTACTGATCTCTTTTTAACCTTAACATGATTTTAAATGTTTTTCATAGGGCTTAAGGATGTGTAGGTATTATATCATGGATAATGGTGAAACATCATGAATGAGGTGAAGGTTTCATGAATAAAATAGGAGTGTAAACTTAAGAACCTATTTATTGTGAGAAAAATAGAATTTGAGTGGAAGTGTACACTTTGTTTTGTAAGGGGTTTCTATGTAATTACCTTTTCCAAATTCTATAAAACACCAAAGAAAAAGTATCCTTTAAATGTAAGAAAGCACAAAACGTTTTATAAATCATGTAATTATGGGCTTTTTATGTTATATGGAATTATAGTTGGTATAAAAAAAGGTTTAGAAAACATTAAAATATATGATGAATCCTATGAGGATATTTTAAGATATTTATTTATCATAATGGGTTAATAATTATATGGTTGATCATAATTTTAAAGGTATAGATACCCATTCTAAGGTTTTATGTGATTAATGTAATTTGGGATAAAGTTATTGAGTTTTGATAAATGTTTTAGGAATATGTAACCCTTAACTTATGTTTTAGTGAAAAGATTATTTCAAGTTGAATAATTTTATATTTTTTGTGCATAAGTTGAAATTAATTTATAACCCTTAGAGTTAAGATTATCTTTTTTATTATGGTAATTATGGTAAATTGAGAAAATGGGTTATTAGATTTTTGGAACATATAATTTATCATATAGATAACCATGGGACTGGAAAGTTATTTGGTGACTAAGTGATTACAGTTATTTTCTGAGGAAGTTTAATATATTAGGAACATTATATAATTAAGTTAAATGGATTTTTTTTTCTAATATGGGATTTTATTTTAAGAATAGGGGTGAATTATATTTTTAAATCATATATAATTTTAATGTAGATTTATGGCGATTTAGGATATTTATGGAAATGGTTATCCTATTTTGAATATTATATGAATAGGTAATATAAATTTTAAGAGTTTGACTTTAGGTTCATTGATGTTATTTAGAGATAATTTTTACATTTATCTTGAAAGAATATGTGATCAAATATTTTTTATTTTTGTGTTCTGAACTTGGCTAGACATATTTTGATTAGCTTTATGGATAATTATTTATAGAATGATTTTAGTTAAACATTGGTTGTCATTACTGAGTATTTGGAGATTAACATTATATTTCTTCATATTATGGTTTACTCATATTGGATATTATATAATATTGTGCTAACTATTTTGGTTTTGGTTAATGTATAAGGATAGGTTGGATAAATTGCTATCCTTTTGTGGATATGGTGATTTATTAAACATTAATTTTAGTCCCTTAGGGATTAAAAATTCATCTTGAATATTAATTTCTTAGAGTAAGAGATGATATAGAATTTAAAATTTATTGAGTCATAACTAAAGGATGAAATTGTGTTTATGAAATGGAAAGAAATCAAGTAATTATATTTTCTCAAGTTCTCTATCTAAAAAATAATAGAATCCCACAAATCTTGGAAAAGGATCATGAAATAGATATGTTATCCTTTTAACATTATTTCTGTTGAATTAATGGTCTTCTTTATACCTTAATACTTTATGGTTTTTGGTCATTAACTTTCCCATGATCATGTTCTCTATAAATCTATATTATTCCTTAGACATTATTTTTCTCCTTAATGTCCTTATTTTCACTTCTTGATAATGTTATCCTTATGTGGGAACCCGATTATATATTATTCTAGGTGACCTTCATATTTAAATTCTCATATTTTCAAAATGATGTTTTATTATCCGTTTTTATTATGTGGGTTTTAAATAATGGTATTTTTAAATATTAAAATGATTTTCCTTTAATTATTGTATGTTTTATCTTCCATTTCATAGATTTTTTTGTAAAAAATGTTTTAAACCCTTTTTATGGTATATGAGAAAAATTAAAAGTATGAAGTTTATTTAAGGGGGTATAATTAATCACCATGAGATTTTATAATTTATTTTATTTAAATAATATATTCAACAACATGTGGTATAAGAAGCATTAAGCTTAAATGAACCATGATATACTATTATCTAAATATGACTATTATGACATAGTCATTAGTTCAGAGGGTATGAATTGGAATAAAAATATTATGAAATTTGTTAGGTCGGGATGTCTATGACAAAGACACAAGGGGGGAGGGGGTGAATTGTGTCCTTTTAAAAAAGATGACAAAATCATCACACTTGGAATGAAGTGATCCTTTCCTTCTCTCTTAATGTCGAGTGAGCAACAGAAATAAATAAAGGAAAATAAAACAAGGATGTATAGTGGTTTGGGGAATAGAAATCCCCTAGTCCATTCCACCAACGCTATACTCCATGAGCTTGGTTATTTTCACTAGTTGGTCCCCTTATCACAAGACCTTCCACAAATAAGTATAGGCAGTTGACACCTTATAAGGCTTTTATAGGGCCTTCTGGTTCTTTTATAGGGAACCAGAAATGTCCACATCTTAGTATGAGAAGATGAAACTCCACCACGATAGAGTCCATGTCACCAATACTCCTCCAAATCAAAAGAGATTAATTTTTTTGATGGTACATGTTGAAATTAATAGTTGTAGCAGCAACTGATAGATGAAAGAAGATCTTTAATATAGAAAAATAGAAACAACAAAATAATATTCAATGTAGAGAAGGCTTATTCATATTTAAACAAAACCAAATATATTAGAAAATGTTTGTGCATTCTTCCTTCATCTTTACACCATGAGAGAATAAGAATGAAAAAAGAATTTCAATTCTCTCTTCAAAATCATCGATCTTTAGTATGAATATTTTCAGCACCTTCTTTTTAACAGAGTATTCGAATCTCCGCTTTTCTTCATTGTGTATTTTATTTTCCTACCAAAGATAGATATATATAGAGAATAAATTTCCAGCAGTTTTAAAAACATTACTTTTCCTTAGGATACCCAAAATAAATAGATTTAATAGCCTTTATAAATATCCCCAATAATAGTGTAGCACCATTTCCTCTTTATTCATATAGAATAAATCTATAATAAATGCATTAAAAATATTTTGAATAACTCCTCCAATAATATCTCCATAATAATAGCAGTGTTGAACAATTTAAAACTCCCATTTAAATCCATTAAATCCATTTTAAATAAAGTTGAAATAGTTTCTGAAAAATATGTGCACAATAAATAATGAATATTTAAAATCAAATCATTCAAAGAAATTCATAATACCCATTATAAATAGGAATGATTTAATCCATTCTATGTGAACCTTTGAATCGATCACAAAAAAACTTTATAAAAATATATACCTCCACTGAGAAGGTTACATAAATCATGGATAATATATTTATATAAAACTCTATCATTGACCAGTCAAATGTTGGGTTCCTTCCCATAATGAAAAAATACCAGATGTAGGGTTCAACTACGTAGCATATGGTCCCTTTATGTATCATAGGGTTCCTGCCAATGTATGGTTCCTTATCCATACTTTCATCTTCACATAACACAGTGATCAAAGTAACATAGGGATGATGATCCATACGTTCATCCTTTTTAGAAAAAAATCCCAAACGTAGCATCGATTAACAATACGTCTAAATTATCAATTGTAGGGTATGAATAGTAATTACAGTTTCTAACATAGGTTTGATATTCCTTATGTTTATCATTCTCCGAACGTAGGGTTGGTAATCCATATGAAAACTTTTTAGCGTAGGTTTGGTGATCCAAAAATTAATTTATCAAATGTAGGGTTCATTTCTTATGTTATACTTACCAACATAGGGTATGAATAGTGTTTCTGAAAAATGTGAACAACTTAACTTCAGAATTAACTAAAATTTTGGATCCATTTAACATCAAATTCATCTTTAATGACATAATACTTATTTTTAGTGAATATCACAATATTTTCAACGGTTTATGAATCGAATAAATCCAACTTCAACATTTACAACTCCAGATGTCTTTAAAAAACATAATCCATATAATTTGGAAAAACTGATTCCAAAATAACATTCTAGAACTTCAGATAATTTATTAACCATCAAAATGACTTTTTTTAGCCTTCAATATAAACTGATGAAATCAAGATAAACTTATTGTATTTACATCACCACAGGTTTTGATAAATTCTGAAATCATTACAACTTCTAGAAAAATAAATACTATAGGATTCCAAATATGTTCACCGTATAGTTGAAAAAATTATTTAGAAACTTTAGTGATTTTTTAGAGTATCAACAAATCCTTTTCAGACTTCCACATAAAATAATTATGTTTAGATAATCTTTTTATCTATCCAATGGTATAATGAAACCACAAATCCATTAAATGTATCTTGAGATATCATCATAATTCCGAATTTACTTTAAACTAGAAACTTCAATATCACCTGGACAACTTATAATATCTTTAGTGATTTTTTCCCCATCAAAACAATTGAATTAGCTTTTGACATAACTAGATTAAATGAAGATAATCTTCTTATCTTTCTGATGGAATAAACGACATAAGAATATGATCACTATTACTTTAGATATAAAATAAATACTTTGACACACTAAATCTGAAAGACTTAACAAATTTATTAGAAAACAAGTATTGACGGGTTGGAATAATTATCAAAACTAAATCAATATGAGAATGACAAGGAGCCACTCAATAATATCACCCTTTTTGATAATTATAAAACCCTAGCTTATTATCAACCTTTTCTCCCCCTTTTTTGTAAGGATAAAAAAGGAGTGTTCTTGAGTATATTAAATAATATAATAAAAAAATAAAATAAAATTTTAAAAACTAAATTTTCTTCCCCCTTTTAAAAATATTTAAAATTTTACAAATAGATTTTTTAAACATATTTAAGATTTAAAAAATATTTTTTTTAAAATATTTTAGATTTGAAAAATAATTTTTTTAAGTATTTAAAATTTGAAAAATAATAATTTTTTTAAGTATTTAAAATTTGAAAAATATTTTTTTATTTATTTAAAATTTAAAAAACATTTTTTTAAGTATTATAAATTTGATTTTTTTAAGTTTTTAAAATTTGAAAATAATAATTAAAAAAAACAAAATATTCAAATTTAGAAAATTTTATAATATTTAAAATTTGAAAATTTTTAATTATTTTTTAAATATTTAAAAGATTAGTTACTGAAAAATATGTTCTAAATATATACAACAATATAAAGTACCCTAAATTCATTCTTCCTTCAAAAAGATAAAAAGAGATAATGAAAGAGCCATGAAAACATATATAATATTATTCAATGAATAACAAGGGTTTGAAATTAATTTATTAAACCATTTAATTCATTCCATAATAATAAAACATTTAAAAACATTATAAATATTTAAAATAACTCCCCCTAAGACCAAACATGAATATTTATGATATTTAACAAATTTAAATAAATTATTTTCAAGGAATTTAAAATAAAATATTTTAAATAAATAAATAAATAAAATAATAAAAATAATAAATTATTTTTAATTAAAGTATTTTTAATGAATTTAATTTAAAATATTTTCAAAGAATTTAATTAAAATTTTACTTATGTTATAAATGACCAAAATATTTTAATCTAATAATATAATAATTTATAACAAACATCAAGATATTAATTTAGAAAATGAAATTAATTTAAATAGTCAAACATTAAATACATGATTATATGAAAGATAACCATTTCTAAAAAATATTAATAAAAAGTTTGATGGTCATTGATTAATAAAATAAATCAACGAATTAATTCATTTGACAAACTAGTAGTGTGAAAAGAATTAATAGTTTAAGAATAAGAATAATTAAATGTAGAGGAATAAAAAATAAAACATTTAAAACCCCCTATATAAAATAGTTAATGCATTTAAATTTAATATTAAAATTGAAAATAAAATACTTCCTGGATTAACCCTTCCAGCTCTAATGAAGATTCTATTTAATAGAATAAGAAATACGATTTTAATAATTTCCCATAATTTTCAAGCAGTCACTTGATGATATAACTACGACGTTTAGTGGAACATACTTACAATATATCAAATAAAAGTTCCTTTTAGTAATGATACTTTTGGATCTGGCTGTGTCAATAATTAATGATTTAGGTAACCAAATAGGTTTATTTTGATCAATAATGTTATAATTAAAGCTAGATAATGCTTTAGAATAATGAACATTCTTGACACCAAAAAATTGAGGTTTTCTAAAATAATAGTCATTAGCATAATGTCCATTAATACCATAATAAAAACATTTAACAATATACATGATTTTACTATTTGAACCAAGAATAAAATAATTTTTATATAATTTTGGTTTTTCTCCATTACTACCAATACCAAGTTTTCCTATTTTAATTTTATTTTTACCAAGAATTTTATTCAAATAATTCTCTCCATTGATAAGAATACTTGAATATTGCTTTAAATTATCAAGTTAATCCAACAATTCTTTAATTTAGGTTTCTACAGATCATAAGAAATTTTGGAAGAATTGGATCTTAAATTAGAAATCTATTTTGAAAAACATTCATTATCAATTGAAATAGTATCAAAAGATTTTCTAATATTTTTATGATATTTATTCAAAGATTAAAATTTATCTTGAATCATAAATCAAATATTCTTAAGTTCATAATATAAAAAACTTTTAGAATTGGAACTTTCAGAGTAAGAAGATTGTACCTCATCAGCAAGAGCCATAAGACATAGATTAACCTTTTGATTTTCATGCCCAACTTTTGATTTTTCAGTAGATTCATCATTTAAATCTTTATATGAATTACTAGTATCCTTCATGACTTTATTTCCTTTTTGTTTATATTAAGTTTTCATTTAAGATTTATGAAAAGGAAAGTCCGGTCTCAAATGACCTTTTTTACTCTCATAGAACCTGAGTTCTTTATCTGTATTCAACTTCAATTTCTCTTTTCTCCTTTTATACAACTTTCCAATTTTTTTAGAAAGGTGTGGTAGCTCATAATTTTAACCCAAATGACTAAAAAATGAATCAGAAAATTCATCCATTGAAACTTTGAGTGTATGCATTTCCTTTTTGATAAAAATATTATTTTTAGCTTCTGCTTGTATCTATGCTTTGTACATCATCAAGGTTCCGATCAATTCATTCATCTTTAATTCTTTAACTAGTGTGGATTGTCGAATAACAGCTAATATTCCATTCCACATAGAAGGTAAAACTCTAAGTACCTTTAATGCTTGATATGGTTCTGGAATTGAATTTCCTAAGTCAACAACATCATTAACAGTTTTTGTTAATCTTCCATTCATCTTAGTGATGCTCTCATATTCCTGAACCCTGAATGTGTCAAATTTATGTTTTGCAGTATTGTAACTTAGTTGTATGACATTTTCCGTTCCTTCATATGCAACCTCAATAGTCTTCCATATATCATAGGCAATATCACTTTGAGAAACATGATTAAATTCATCAGGACCAAGACCACATATAATTGCATTCATGGATTTTAAATTAATATCATACTTAGCTTCATTAGCATCATCCCACATTTCTATTTCTCTTGGGATTTCATAAGATTTAATAATCTTCATATAAACTTTGAAATCAATATTCTTCAAATATATAGTCATGCAAGTTTTCTAGCATCCATAATTATCGCTATTAAAATAAGGAGCACAGATCATCGACATACCTTCTCTGAAATTTTACATTGAGATTTTTCTTCACCTGAATCTTTAACTAAGACTTGTTAGAGACAAAATAAATTAGTAGAGCCTAGCCTATGATACCTATTGTTAGATTTGGATGTCTATGACGAAGACACAAGAGGAGGGTGAATTGCGTCCTTTTAAAAAACTTGACATAATCGACCCTCTTGAAATGAAGTGATCCTTTCATTATCTCTTAAAGTTGAGGAAGCAATGAAAATAAATAAAGGAAAAGAAAACAAGGATGTATAGTGGTTTAGGGAACAAAAACCCTATATTCCACTCCAACAATTCTCTAATCCATGATCTTAGTGATTTTAACTAGTTGGTCCTCTTATCAAAAGACCATCCACAACTGAGTACAGGTAGTTTACACCTTACAAGGATTTTATAGGGCCTTATGGTTCTTTTACAGGGAACTAAAAATGTCCATAACTTAGTCCGAGAAGCTGACATTCCACCAGGACTGAGTCGAAGCAGTCGATACTCCACCAAATCAATATAGATTTATTTTATTGATGATACATGCAGTTGCAGTAGTAAGTGACAGATGAAATCAGATCTTCAATATAGCATAACAACAGTATCAAAATAATCTCCAATGTCGAGTATACTTCTTCATACTTAAATATCACCAAATATATTAGAATTTTTTGTGTAGGCTTCTTTCATCTTTACACCGTGAGAGAATAAAAATGAAAAAATAATTTCAATTATCTCTTCAAAAGCGTCCGTCTTTAGTATGAATATTTTCAGTTTCTTATTTTTAACAAAGTATTCATATATCCACTTTTCTTCATTGTGTATTTTATTTTCATACCAAATATATATATATAAATATATATATAATAAATATTCATTAGTTGTAACAACATTTCTCTTCATTAGGATACCCAAAATAAATAGTATAACAACCTTGCTCTTTATTACATACTTAAACATGATTTATTACATAAAACCTTCACTTGATACAACATAGAATATTGATATGTATAGTGTATTTGGGGCTTAGGAACCTTACATAACAACTTAAAACTTATAACACAACATCTTTATTGAAAACTTTCTTTACATGACCACTACATTCCCTCGTACTTAGCATTGCATGGGATAACCTGAGGACATGAATAAGAAAAGGGTGAGCTATAAAGCCCAGTAAGGGAGTAAAAAAGGCATAACATGAAGAATACAATAAATTTTAGGCAATAGGAATATCAATGTACTATAAAAGAAATATGAACATAAAGGCATGATATAGCATGATTATCATAAATGGAAATGTGGCAACAACACTTAACATGGAATTAGCATGAGATAAGGCTCATTACACATGAAGCATGAGTAAACCCTCATTGCACTTAAATTAGAATGAGTAAATCCTCATTTCAATTGAATTATCATGATTAAATCCTCATTTCACTTAACGTATCATGATACTAATCTGTACCCAATGCATTGGAGCGCTATTAGGGCACACCCTTGTTAATCATTTCATTTCATGAATAAGTATGCCAAATGGATCATACAACATGGAATAATCATTTATTACACAATAAAGGAATTTTTAATACATACATGAAACTCTTTAAACAATAAGTAAATGTGTATAAAGGTGAATACCCTTGATAGTGAAATGTGCATGGTATCCACTACACAATGGCTTGGAAAATCACGGTGTAATTTCAGCAACATAACAGCGTGACATAAAAATTCATAAAAATGGTTGATGAGAGAGAAATGGGTGTATCATAATATTTAAATTAAATGTACAGTAATGGGATCATATAGATACATTTCCCAACAATTATAATGGAATTTAGATTCATGATACAAAATAATTTCTTGAATGTAAACGAGGAGAGATAAATTCCTTACGGAAATTCGGCATGGTAACGGGTGTACATGAGAGGAATTAATGAGAGATAAAGGGGTATATAATCATTTAAACATAAATAGGGAAGTATTGTGGAGGTGATAAATCATACCCCAACATTTATAATTGAAAATAAAAGGACATAACAATATTAAGAAACTTGCCTAAAATTAGAAAGGAAGGAATCCCTTACTTGGAAGTGTGATCCCAAAGGCTTGGGAGGGGCTTGAGAGAGGATTCTTGGGAGATTGTAGCACCTTTGGAGGATTATAGATAGAGGAGGTCATAGGTTTGAAGAACTCCAAAGGATTTTAGTGAAGAGGAAGTGGGATCTTGGGTGGGTTTATATAGGAAATGCGAGGGAATTCTTTATTATTTAGGTTTGGGACACCACACATTAAACTAATCAAAACCACAAACCAGCCCATGGTTTTTTCCCATGATTTTTTTCCAAATGAGAGTGGAAAACAATATTTTATAAGTACAATGGAAAAAATTATTAAAATATTAGGCTTTCTTATGTGGAGGTGAGTCACACTCTCAAGGAAAATAATTTAAAAAGATAAAATGTTTTATAAGTCTTGGAGGGTCCACTAAGGCTTTGTAAAATAAATAAAATAGATATAAAATCACATTATTTTAAGGATAAAACATATATTGGATGAAAATATAATTTATAGTATTTTATTACATAACTATTGGGTCATTATAATGTCATAAAACACATTATATATTTAAACGATATTTAATTTTTACCCAAAAATTCAACTATCTCAGAAAATTATGAAAAAATCACCATTTGATAATTTTGAAGTACTGATTCCAAAAATAAAACTAATTTTATCTAAATAATTTTCTTAATATGTGAATTTTTACTTTTAAAATAAAAACTGACATTTATAAAAAATTCATGGGTTTTGAAAAAAATTTCTATCAAACCATAATAAAAATCACAATCGTATTCATAATAATTATACGGTCATTTATATTATATAAAAATAATTTAGTAATAATATTTAACTAAAATATTATTTAATTAAAAATTAATTAATTCATTAAAATATATTTCTTAATTAACTAAAAGTGTTATTTTTGCTTTAAAAACAATTTACAAAGTAACAATAATAAAATGAATGTATATTATCTATAAAAAAATAATGTACATAATCATAGTACTAGGGTCTTGTTACATAACCCCTTATAACACCCGCATAAGACCTAAGAGAAGGTGTGTGATGGTGACAGACTCTTAGGGTGGTTCAGATAACATCGCTCATGTGGTAATCTCTCTCAACTTCCACTTCTCCTGTAGGCAGTTCTGTTCGAGCTTAACATGTTGAAGCTCAACTTAGGATTGGTCAAGAGCAAAGCCCAATGACTCCACCTACTTTCTGAGCTCTGAAAAATGGGCTTCTATGGGGCAAGTCTACAGGATGAGGCCATCACTTCCTTTTTCTGAGTAAATTGGATTTGTTAAAGCCCTATATTTATACTAATCAAGCGATCACTGTTCAATAGCTATATTATCAATGGTCACAATTCTTAATGGTATTTTAAAATCCAAAACATAAAACCAATGAAGTTCACATTTTATATAACCATTTTACATAATAACACATTTAATTAGATCAAGAGGAATTTTCATTAATAAAAGTTTGGGTCGTTACAACTAGAGTTAATAGCCTTCATAAATATCCCAAATAATAGCGTATCACCGTTGCCTCTTTATTCTTGTAGAATAAATATCTAATAAAGGCATTAAAAATAATTTGAATAACTCCACCAATAACATCTCCATAATAATAACAACATCTAAGAATTTAAAACTCCCATTTAAATCCATTCAAAACTTTTTAAATATATTCAAAACATTTCCTGAAATAGCCGCACAATAAAACATGAATATTTGAAATCAAATCATTCAAAGAAATTCATAATTTCCCTTATAAATAGGAATGATTTAATCCATTCCATGTGAGACTTTGAATCGGTCATAAAATAGCTTTATAACAATATATACTTCCATCGAGACAGTTTCATAAATCATGGATAATATATTTTAAAAAACTCTATTATTGAATAGTAAAATGTAGGGTGCCTTCATGTAATGATAAAATTCAAAACTTAGGGTTCAACTACGTAGCATATAGTTCCTTTGCATAGTGTAAGGTTCCAGCCAATGTATTGTTCCTTATCCATACTTTCATACATGCGTAACGTAGGGATCAATGTAATGTAGGTATGATGATCCATACATTCATACTTTTCAGCATAAAATACCAAACGTAGCATTGATTAACCATATGTTTAAATTTATAAACGTAGGGTATGAACAATAATTCTATATTCTAAAGTAGGGTTGATATTCCTTATGTTTATCATTCACCAAATGTAGGGTTTCTGATCCATACACAAACTGTTCAGTGTAGGGTTGACGATCCATATGCACATTTATCAAACGTAGGGTTCATTCCTTATATTATGCTTACCAATATAGGGTATGAATAGTGTTTCCAGAAAATTTGAACCACTTAACATTAGAATTAACTGAATTTTTAGAGCCATTCAACACTAGATTTAGCTTTAAAACCACAATAGCTATTTTTAGTAAATCTCATGATATTTAAAATGATTCAAGAATTGAATCAATATGACTTAAACATTTAAAACTCCTAATATCATTGAAAAATAGAATCCATATGATCTGGAAAAACTACTTCCAAAACAGCGTTCCAGAACTTCAGATAATCTATTGACCATCTAAATGAATTTTTTAGCCTTCAATGTAAACTAATGAAATCAAGATAAACTTATTGGATTTACATCTACCTAGGTTTAAAGAAATTATTACATCTTTATAACTTGCATAAAAATAAATAATATAGGATTTCAAATCTATTCATTATACAGTTGAAAAATTTCTTTAGAAAAATAGGTGATTTTTTAGAGTATCAAAAAATCATTTTCAGACTTCTATATAAACTAATGATGTTTATATAAACCCACTATATATCCAAATGTATAATGTTCCTGAAAATCCGTTTAATTTAGCTTTAGATATCATCATAATTCTGAATTTAATTTAAGTTGAAAACTGTAATATCACTTGGACAACTTGTAACAGCTTCAGTGATTTTTTCCCATTGAAACAATTGAATTAGATTTTGACATAAATAGATTAAATAAAGATAATTTTATTATCTTTTCCAAAGAATAAAAAAAATAAGAATATGATCACAATTTATTTTGATATAAAATAAATACTTTGACACACTAAATCTGAAACACTTTACAAATTTATTAGAAAACAAGTATTGACGAGTTCAAGTAATTTTCAAAACTAAATCAAAATGAGAATGAAAATAAGCTACTAAAAAAATTTATATAATTTTTTCCTCAATAAAATTAATAATCAATCATACATTGGTTATCAATTGGCTTGAAATTAAGATAAAATCTTTTGATGTTAAAAGAGATATTTTTCATAAAACTTATTTTATGTGCGCAATGTAATATTATATTAGTAGATTAAATTTATCATTACTAATAAATGATTATAATTAAAAAAAGTATATTATATATTCAAAATATTTAATTAATAATAATTTAATTATGGTTAGTTGGAAAATAATGTGAATAATGCCATTTTATATTTCTAAAATTCAATTTCTTAAAAAACAAGTATTATTGTATTTTGTGTATAGATATTTTAATTAATTTACAAAAAATTTATAAATTTTATTTTCAAAAATGGAAATAAATTTCAAATCATAATTTCATATTATGGTTATGATAAATTTTTGGAATTTTTCTGATTTTTTTTGTGTGTAAATAGTGAAAAATTATGATTTTTGCAGAAACATCATTTATTATCTTTAAATAAAGTAATTTAAAAGTATCATGATATTTTTTTGGGTGTTAAATTAAAATAATATCAATTTTTTAGAAAAAATATAATTAATTCCTTTTTAATCATCATTATATTAGATTTTAGTATATGTTCATTTTTATGCTTAAAAACACATTTTCCAAAAAAAAACTATTTTTCATTGTGTTTTTGCACTTATATTAAAATTGATTTCAACCACTTATAGAAGTTGAATCCAGAAAAATTGAATTAATATTTGGAACTAGAAGTTTCAAATTTTACAAATAAGTAAATTTAATTTTTAGTAATAATAATTTTTAACCGTGGTAAAAGTTTATCACCAACCCGAATGGCCCGAAGGACTTCATTTTTATTGATTTTTGATAACCCCCCTTTCAAGGGATGAAGGGGAACCCTTACAAGGCCCGTAGGCTCAGAGATTACATGACCCGTAGGCTTAGGAGATTACATGAACCGGAGGTCTTAGAGAATTCAACCAGACTTATCTACAAGGAACTGCCCCTCCCCAACATCTGCATCATGATAGTAGCTCTCCACCTTCGTATGGCCGTCTGGCTAGGCTTACCGTGCAAGCACAGGCTGGTCCTGATGGAATAACTATACCCTCTCATTCTGAAAAATCCATTTGGCACTACTCTGGTGAGTGCACCTTCTCTGAATCCTCTTCTAGGGATGCTCATTTTTTATAATGTGTCTGGGGAAACTACATGTGGCCCAAAGGCCTCGAGGTGGCCCGAAGGCCTTAAAGGTGGCCTGAAAGCCCTACTGACCTGAAGTCCTGGGTGGCCCGAAAGTCTTAAGAACTCCAAGCCCAAACCGATGGCCCAAGGTGAATAGTTCTAGCTACTACAATACCGAATAGTACTTGCTACATTAACTGCTACAATACCTTCATATTATTTTAAGTTATGAAAAATTTCAAAATTCCACTCTCTCTCTTTTAATATCTCTAATATGATTTAATTGGTATAAAAAGAATATATAAAAGTTATAAATAATTATTTTTAATATTAATATTTATTTTTGTGATATTAATTTTTTTAAATTTTTAGAGATAGTATAATTTCCTTGAACACTTATGAAACACCAATATAATGCATGTGCAAGCAAAAGAAGAATTATAAAAATGATTTTAAAAACATTTAAAGTAACATTTTTTGGGCGATTTATGATTTCCCATGAGTTTAATAGATAATTATAATTTATAATTTATATTTAAAGAGTTTATATTTTAATTACATTATTATATTCATTTTTTTAAAGTCATGATATATGAATTGTCCAGATTTTGACCATAAATGGTATATAATGATTAAAAATTCCTTTTAAATAATCATAAAATTATAAAAATCCTATTTTGAATCAAATTTATGTGAAAATTTCAATAATATCATTAATATTTCATTTATGTTCCACTTGAAATTTTTTATATTACTTTTAGGACCCTTAAATAGGGAAACATGTGTTAAAATAGTTATGGTTAAACATTGTTAACAAGGGGTTAAAACAAAAAATAAGGTTTACAATGAAGAATAAACCTATAGAAAATTAAATTTTTTCATTATATTTTGACCCTATCCCCCATATATTCTAGTTTAATGAAGTTTTGATTCATTTTTCATCAGTTATGAACGTATTATATATTAATATTTCAAGTGTTTACATGTTTTCCACCCACCTATCTTATAAAAGAAAAAAATAATTTCCTCATTCACACAGACCAATTTATTCATTTATATTGATTATTATCTACCAAAATACATTCCCAACCTTCCAGACCATGTCCTAGAGGTTTTGATATCACCAAAATATCAACCAAGAAGGCTTAAGGTGTAAGCCAAAGAAGGTTCCTTAAAGAAGAGGTAAAACACTTAACCAATCATTTTCATGTTTATTTATTCTTACAAAATATTAAAATATTATTTAACCTTAATAAAATAAAAACATAATTATATTAAATATACTTAAATTTTATTAAAATTATCTTACAACTATTTTTCAACTCATTTTCCATTCTTTAGGAAATGAAAACATTACTTGTGAACGTGTGGACTACTACCTCCATAAAGTGATGTGTTTCATTTTTCATCACCACTTTAAAGACTGATTGTTATGATGGATTGAATTATTATATAAATATAAGATATTACTAACATTTTTACCCTTCCATTCATTGGAAAATTATAATTTCAATCATACGTTCATATGGACTACCATCTCTACAAAGTGATGTGATTCATTTTTCATGTATGTATTTCATGTTTTCTTATAAAATTGTATTTAATGTATAAAAATGATAATTATTTAATGCTTAATTTTTTGTATATGATTTAATCGTTATCCATTTGACCATGGTCAACCTACCAAATTTGTTTTTTAATTTTGAACTGAAAATACTCAAAACGTCCGACATGAACTTAATTGATTTAATAACTATGTAAGAAATATAAATAAATGAAATAAAGGGAATAATAATAAGGTAATAAAGTTGAAAATTTATTTTTAATAAATTATAAAATTAATATAAGTTTATTATACATGATTTAAAGTACGTATGTGGTGAGTCAGACCTCATGTAAGGGAAATCTGTTATAATATCATTTTATTTTAGAATTTTTTATGTTCATATTTAATTTATGAATTTTTTTACCATAATATCTTTAACCCCATATACCTAATTCTCCTTTGTTTATTATTTGTTTTTAATTTTATATTTTCCATTTATTCTCTTTTTGGAACAATAATCACAAAGCAAGTTACATATAAGGGACTTTCTTTAAAAAAAAAATTATTTTATAATCTTCCATCCCAATATTTTTTATCCATGTTGAGGTTATTTTAAATGTTTCAGGAATTATTTTATTTATGAGAAAATAGTTTATAAAGTTAATTTTTGAATTTTTTTTTACATTCTTTAAAAATGATTAAAAATGAGTATTTTTAATATTTTTTGAATCATTTATTTTTGATTGTTTACAAAGTATAAAATATTTTTTTAATATATATGTCTTAACCAATTTTACCTATTATGATTTCCATTATACACTATCAACATTAATTTAAAAGTTTCCATGGGTATTTTCAAAGAAAATATTTCTCTCCATATTATATGAATTTTTAGTTTTGAAACATTTTTATAAGGAAATAAATACTTCTTTTCATATTTATGAGATAACTAAAAGAGTTATTGGTTATGGGATTGAATGGAAATTTGAATGGGTATTATAATTAAATCAATATATATATATATATATTATGATTATTTTATATTTTAAATTAATGATAGATGATCTCAAAATAGCTCTAATTATGGGTGAGACTCATATAACACTCCAATGCATTTATTAAAGTGAAAGAGTTTACTGGTGATAGGTTTCTACTAATATATATGGTAATTATCTAGTTAGATGATTCAATTATAAGTTTGAATATAAGGATTATGTCCTAATTTTCCTGTATTATTTTCAATTATTTCTATGGGTTTTAAAGTATATATTTTGATTCCATAAGCTAAGAAAAATAACTCATGATTTAAGTAAGTGTTTATGATCTTATAAAGGTGGAAGGTTTATTTTCATGAGTTCTCATGTTTTCTAAAGTAAATTTCATGACTATTATTTTTACATTATGATTTATTATAAAATGTTTTATGAAAACTCTGGGCTTCGATGTTGATTTCATAAATAAGTAAATTAAATTTTTTACCTCAAAATTTTATTATGTAAAAAAAGAAAAACTATGTCATGGGTTTTCATGAATTTCTAGAAGATTAATGGGTTTAATTTATTTTGTATATCCCTTTTTGTGACTCTTATTATCATCCCACATTTTCAAATAATTTTTATAGGGATTAAGTATGTGTTTGGATTATAACAAGGATAATGGAAACAAGTCTTGAATGAAGGGAAAGTGTCATGAATAAAATAGGAGTGTAAATATAAGAAAATATTTTTTTTGTGGAAAAATAGACCTTGAGTGGAAGTATCCACTTTGTTTTGTAAGGGTTTGATATGTAAGATTTTTTCCTAATTCTCTAAAGCTCCAAACCAAAAAGATCCTCAAAATGTATGAAAGTGAAAAGCTTGGTATAAATCATGTAATTATGTATTGTTTAAGTTATGGGGAATTATACTATATCCCCCCTGTGGGTGGACAACAACCACATACCATGATGTACCATCATAATAGTACACTACTAAAAGACTATATCACTAAGTATAATTATACATGTGTCAATAGAGTACCTATTTATATAATTTATATGGCACATATAAATAGGTTAACCTAATTTAAATCATGAAATATTCTCATCCCCCTAATTCTCCAAAAAATAGCCTAAATTTAATATTTTTGAATTTTAAATCTCTCTAGAACCCCTCTTGTCACAAACTAAGCCAGGACACCATCCCACCCGATACCTGAATCGGTCCGTGAAATGGATCGAAGGGATTTATTGATCCCCATGGGCTAATAACTAGTGCCTCATTATCAAAAAACTTCTTTGGGAATAATTTCAACCAATTTCACAAGCATAAATAACCAACAGAAATAAACAATACATAATTGAATAACTAAATCCAAACAAGGCATAACAATTTTCAGAATCAAGGTTTTACAACTTTAAAACAAAAAACCAAAACACTAAAATGTAAGTGAAACTAAAAAAATTATAAAAACCTCTATGTGACATGAATAAAATCACCCTCAAGACACCATCACCATCACCTGAAATAAGGGGGACACTGAAAACCCAAACCACCAACATCAACGCGACACATCTTTCCTTTACCTGGATCATGAAAAGTAAAGTCTATATACACCCAAAGGTGTATGCAGGGTGTAATCCAAATCCAAGTATGAGGCTACTCAAAGAAAAATATTCTATTCTATAAAATCAAAAGATAATTTAACAAGCCCACTTATGTAAAATACTTTGTAACATTCCCAAGAATACATTTTAAAGAAAAACATTTTTTAACACAACACCTTTAAAGGTAACATTTCCAAAGAAAAATTTACTAAAATAAAATTGATTTAAAAGTTAAATACACTCAAGGTCCATCATATGTCGATAGATGGAACCATGATACATAAGTCTCAAGAGAGCACCATGCATAAATACCTATGGGAAATCTAGCTCGAGTGAGACACTAAAACCTCATACCTTAATGAAAGGTGTTATAGTAACCACAACCATCATCTTTATCATGCACAATCCACTAGGAGGGTACACCCCAATGTCCTAGTGGTCTCCAATCATCATCAATATTTAGTTAGTGTTGTAATTGTCAATCATACTAAGTGAAAATGTGGCTAGCCACTTTCGTATCACCAGTGTACTAGATCTAGTCAGCCCACCTAGATACCCAGGATTCCCTTTGTGCTCAAATTCTCATTTCACGTGTCACACAAAGTAAACTTTTCACATACACATTACAAGTATTATAAATACACTATAAAATAACCCTTTTCTGTATACCAAACCACTTCCATTTTACACACACCCAAAACACTTTCAAGTATGTTTAACACAACTTGAAAAATTCATGAATCCCCTTTAAATTTATCATGATAAAGTCACATTATCAATTTAACCATTTTCATGGTCCAATCCCCTTTTAAATCCACAAACACAAACCAATTTCACTTTAAAGCATGATTCCCTTCATTTACACAGTTCAAAAAACACATTAAATGTAAAAAACAATATAAAATATTCCAAAGTATTCTATTTAACTTTAAAAACCTTCTTTCAAACCCATTCACACCTTAAGTGCCTTTGAAAACCCACTTCATACATTTCACATGACCATAAAAACACATTTAAGAAGCACCACAATAAAGCACCTACAAATATTCCCCATTATTCTTTGAAAATCCCATTTTCATTACATATGCATGTCAAAATGCTTCTAAAATAGATTTATCACCACACAATAAATTTGTAGAACACATTTATTAAGACAAGAAAGAATATCAAGGGCATCTAAAAATGTTAAGTCATGGAACCACCTACCTCAAGTGTATAAACTTCTAGAGATTAATTAAAAACTGCAACCACACCACCATAAGACCCTAGAAAGAAAAGATTTGACAAAAAACATCTATATCTAACCCTAAAGAAGAAGATTTAACCCTAAAAATACCACCCAACCCACTGAAAATATTAAACCCTAAAGAAGAAGGACGAAAACACTAGAAAAAATGGGAAATTGAAGAGTAGAGACACTTACTTAAAGATACCTTGAAGTTTCCATGCCAAATCCACCAAGGGAAGGGGTCCCAAGGGAGGAAAGGGTAAGGAAGGGAGGATACTAGGGCTAAGAAGCTCGAATGGGGGAGAGGGAAAAATTTGGGGTCATAATTCGAGAAGACACAAAGGTCATTTTCAAATTTTTAATGACTTGGACATCACACATTGTTTTCCCTCATTGTTTTCCAAACCATGCAGCAACTGTTCACCCCTTACCACCTAAGAGGAATAAGTTGCACAGTTAGATCACATGGTTTACAATACATGTGTTAACCATTCGATTAACCAATATCCAAAAATGGCCACACGACACACAGTTTCCTAGAGAAGGAAACATGGTTTGTCAAACTGTGCACGGACTGTGGACCTCATATTGTAAGACCCAAAATTTTAATTTTTCTCAAAAATAAAATAAGTAAGACCCAAGGGAAAAAATATAGACAAAAAGTAAATGGAAAATTACATCAAAATCTTAATTCAATCACACTCAATCCCTGAGAGAAAAACCAATACCCACAAATGAACCGGAACCAAATATGAAAACAAAAACTTGGGTTTGAAAATTCTCCCCACCCTAATACTTTTAGTCCCTTTAAATCCAAAACAAGGCTTGATCTAAAAAAATCAACACCCCTCCACAAATGAAGAAGATTCCCACAATTATCAAATGAGAAGAAAGAAATAATACCATGAATGGAAATAGAGATTCACAAGATTTAACTTGGGATTCCAGAATGGACCCCCCATACACCTTATGTACCCATAAATCTACAACACCTCCATTTTATTGATCAATAAAAAGGAAGTCCCACAACCATATAATCCAACATCTCAAGTCAAGAACACTTCAGACATAAACAAATGAAACTCATACCACCTATTGAAGATTGTTAAAAAACTTAAACCACAGCTGTTACTATTTTTAATTTAGAAAAAACTATTGGGAAATCACCAAAATACCCACATTTACTTAGAATGAAAACTCAGATCCAACATCTTTAAATTAGATTTTTTGATGCCTAGATACACGAGAGAATAAACCAAATTACCTATACGGGGATGCCTGAACAGACTCCCCACTATTTGAAATGAGATAGCATTGATTTACTCTAGAAGAAATATCAATAAGACCTATGGTGGGTATCCCCACCATACGAACTAACCATATTAACTAACTAGTATAGAATGATACATGAACCTAACATGAACCAACTCAGGTACTTCCTATACAAAACAAAACCAAAACTGATTCACAAGGCTAACCACGCAAGGACAACCACATGGAGACTTGCATCCAAAAAGGTACAACCACTGAATTTTAATGTAAAGAGAAAACCACACATCCTTATAACCAAGGATTAACTCTTCCACCCAGACAGGTCACAATAAAGAATGATCCGCTCATGCCACTGCCCATAAAATAGGACCCTTTCCAAAACAAAGGAGTTACAAATGAGAAGCTTGAACTGTCCCCATTCAACACTAGAGACCAAGCCAAACCAAGGCCCCTCATACCATATGGGTTACTGAATATACATGATATTCACTTTGGGGCCTATGGATGGAGCCCTGATGTTTGAATCATCTCCTTCCTCATAGCCAGCAGCTAACAATCCCCGATCAAAATAATTTATTTGGTTTTATGAGAAGCCACACATAATTCTAGGAAGAACCCAAAAGAACACAACACCCCATAAGACTCACTTTCCCCTATATGGAAATTTCACCAAGATAAGGAATTAAGAGATGCACAGACATCATCCTCTTTCACCTTGAATAAGGAACAACAGGAACAAAGAACACAAGGAAGACACTTCCATTTTAAATGGATCAATTCAGAATTTATGAAATAAAAACATACATATATTAAAGTGTAAGTTCTCAAAAGAGTTCACTACATTCACTTTTTTATTTAAAATAAAACATGAAACCATGAAATGCCAGCAAACATGACCATTACCAATAAATAATCTTTACAAAGAAATGGACTTTAAACTGAACCCCAAACAACCCACTATTTTTTGTGAATGGACACAAAAACCTTTTATGACCATACTTGCCACACTCAATGGCACAACATGATCCTATTCTAGAGAGAAACTGATGAGAGTTTCATGTGCCTTTTTAATACCATGGCCACTACCAATAGATTTTTGATACTTCCCATTATTGGAATTACCTTCACCATTTCCAGGATGGACCTTCAAGCATAAAGGTGGAAAACTTTAGCTTTTATGAATCAAGAAACTCAAGAAAAATAGGATTTATTTCTATCCGCTTAATCCACTCTTCCATTTCGAGAGGATCCACTTGATCTAAAAAGGGAGGTGAATTCATTTTTTTGGAATTCAAAAAGAAAGTTCTTACATTGATCAACTGGGGAGGTCAGACAATGGTGAACCAACCATGGAAATACTTAGAATATTCATCGAACTTTGTGGGGGTGTACACTAGCCAACAAAGAAATCGAAAACCCCATCAACCTGTTCTGTCAGCCAAAAATCACCACACATAAGCACCAAACACACATGGACCAACTTAAAATATTCCCAAAAAATTTCTCAAAAGAGACTACTAAACATTATCTCAAAAACCAACTCATCGAAAATAACCCAAACTTGAAACAAAATTCAAACACAAAGAGTTATCAAAATAAAAATACCTTGCAGGTGACATTCCTAATCCACATAGAGACACACCATATGACCATTGGTTATCAAAACATTACACCTTCTTTTAATGGAACTATTGAAAATAAAACAACGTTGGTGGGTTGCTCACTCACCAATGGGATTCCATGGAGCCTCACACATACTTATTCTCATACCAAACTGGGCACCCATCACCCCATTTCATTAACCATTCACATTTCCACATATTTCCTTGCATGTGGTTACTCATGGAAACACCAAAGGTAAAAAAACTCCTTCGATTTTTGAGAAAAAAACATTCAACCCACACTCTCAACTTCTAAATTTAATTACAATTTTAAAATATCATGAAACATTTCAAAATAACACTAATTACCATATAATTTTTTTTAAACTCCCCACATCAATCGAAAACATCTCACCCCCTTTCAAAACGTTTTTCAGTTATTCAACAAATTCCATTTAAAACATATTTCCAAAACCCATATTGAAAATAGTTCTTTCTTTCCAAATAACCAATTTCAATAAACCAAAAGTTTTAATTATTAAAATCAAATTCTCATTGAACTCATTCCCTCATTTATTCAAAAATAATTTTATAAAAATCAACTTTTCTAAATCCCACTTCAAATAATTTTTGAAAATCTATTTTACACCATCCCCAAAACCAAATCATTACAACTTTAACATCTAGTTTTTACAATTCCAAAATAGGTGTTTTCAAGACAATTTTCAGAACCCAAGAAGACACAGAACAATCCTTAAGAGGAATATAGTGTCAATGGGTGGATTGGAAATATGGTTAGAGGTCATATTACAAACACGCCACCATCATGGAGAGTATTCTAGAACCATCCACCAGCTCCACATGGATTTCCAAGCCTTGCGAGATCACTGATACCATTTACCCAACACTCTTTTCATTTACAAACACAAAAAACCTCTAAGAAAAAAAGAAATAAAATGTAACCTGACTTAATATGGAAACCCAAGTCCCATAATGTGGTGTGTTGACCAGGAACCCTACTCATAACCAGAACATCAAGTCCCAAAAATCCTAGCTCTGGTCTACCAAAAATCTTCGCAAAATAAAGTGAGCCAAAATGAGTATGACCTGCTTTGATACCATTTTTCCATGAACCAAGCCAGGAATCCATCTGAATCGGTGCCCGACTCGGCCTGTGGCATGACCCAAAGGGCGTTCCTAATCCCTAAGGACTAGAAACTAGTCCCTGGGTATCAAAAAAATTATTTGGGAATGATTTCACCAAATTTAATAAGCATAAATAACCAATATAAATAAACAAGACATAACTGAACAACCAAATCCAAATAAGGAATAATAATTTTCAGAATCATGTTTTTACAAATTTAAACTAAAAACCCAACACACTACATAAAAAGGGAAACTACAAACATTCTAAAAATATCTTCGTGACATGAGGAACATCACCCTCAAGCCACCATCACCATCAACTACAACAAGGCGAAAACTAGAAACCTGATCCACTAATATTGATGGGACACATCTTTCCTTTACCTAGACCATGCAAAGAATAGTCTACATACACCCAAAGGTGTATGTAGGATGTGAGCCAAATCCCATTAGGATTCAACCCAAAGAAAAAGATTCCATGATATAATATCACAAAACAATTTAAAATGCTCACTTATGTAAAATCCTTTGAAACATTACCAAGAAGGAATTTTATTGAAAACCATTTTTATCACAAAACCTATTTAGGTAACATTTCAAAAGGAAACTTTTAATAAAATAAACTTGGTTTAAAAATGAAATACACTCAAGGTCCACTGCATGCTGATGGATGAAACCATGTCACATAAGTCTCTAGATATCATCATGGGTAAATCCCAAGTGGTAATCTAGTTTGAGTGAGACACTAGAACCTTGTAACTCAGTGAAAGGTGGTATATTAACCACAAACATCAACTTTCTCAGGAACGATACTCTAGGAGGGGACACCCAAATGGTCTAGTGTTCTCAAATAATAATCAATATCTAGTTAGTGTTGTAATCACCAATCCTATTAACTGAAACCGGGACTAGCCACTTTCATATCACTAGCGTACTAGAACTAGTTAGCCCACCTAGATACCCGTGATTCCTTTTATTCTCAAATTATCATTTCACATGTCACACAAATAACCCTTTTCATATACACATGCCAATAATTATAAATACAGCAATAAATCACCCATTTTTTTAAACCAAACCACTTCCATTTTACACACACCAAACTAATTTCAAATACATTTACCACCACTTGAAAAATTCATGAAACCCCTTTAAATTTTCACGAGAAATTCACATAATAAATTTAACCATTTTCACAGGACAAACCCATTTCAAATCCACACACACAAACCAATTTCACTTTAAAACATTCTTCCATTCATTTACACAGTTCAAAAATCACATAAAAAGTGAACAAAAAAATCCAATATGCCAAATTATTCCATTTTACTTTAAAAAACTACTTTTAAACCCATTAAAACCTTAAGTTCCTTTGAAAATACACTCCTGACCTTTAATATGACTATAAAAATACATATAAGAAGCACCACAACAAAACACCTACAAATGTTCCCCATTTTCCTTTGAAAATACCATTTTCATTACATATGCATGTCAAAATGCTTCCAAAATAGATTTCACACTATAAAATAAATTCATAGAACACATTTATTATGATAAGAAAGAATATAAAAATCATTTAAAAATGTTAAGGCATGGAACCACATACCTCAAGTGTATAAAATTTCATAAATTCATTCGAAACCACAACCGCAATACTATAAGACACTAGAAAGGAAAGATCTGACCAAAACATCAATATCTAAATCTAAAGAAAAAGATTCAAACCTAAAAATACCACCCAACCCACTAGAGATATGAAACCCCAAAGAAGAAGAAGGGAAACCCAAGAAAAGAGAAGAAATCGAAGAGGGGGACCACTTACTTAAAGATCCCTTAAAGTTTCCATGCTAAATCCACCAAGAGAAGGGAGACCAAGGGAGATAAGGGGAAGGTAGGGAGGAGCGTAGGTTTGAGAAGCACAAATGGGGGAGATAGGGGAGGATTTGGTGTAAATACATGAGAGAACACAAAGGTTATTTTCAAAAATTTAATGACCTGGACATCATACATGATTTTCCCACACGGTTTTCCAAACCATAAAACAACCATGAACCCCTTATTTCCTAAGAGGAACAAGTCACATAGTTAGATCGAACAGTTTATAAGAAATGTTCTAACCATACGACCTGTTGCTATCCAAAAATGTCTATAGGATGCATAGTTTCCTAGAGAAGGGTGCATGATTTTTCAAACTGTTCATTGACTGTGTCCCTCATGCTGTAAGGCCCAAAGATTCTATTTTTCTCTAAAAACACAAATAAGACCCAAGGGAAAAAATTTAGACCAAAGATAAATGGAAAATTTCCTAAAAAACATAAACCCATCACACCCGGTCCTTGTGAGAAAAAATTAATACCAACAAATGAACCATAACCAAAGATGAAAGAGAAAACCTGGGTGTCACAATTCTCTCCACCATAATGTTATCTATCCCTATAAATATACAACAAGTCTTGATCTAAAAAAACCAATACCCCTCCACAACTCAAGGATATTCCCACAAACATCAAACGAGAAGAAAGAAAGAATACCATGAACATAAATAGATATTCACAAGATTTAACTTGGGTGCCTATAATGGAACCCCCACCATACACCTTCTACCCCCAGAAATCTACAACACCTCCAATTGATCAATAAATAAAAAGGAAGTCTCACAATGGTATAATCTAAACTCTCAAGTTAAGAAAACTTTAGACATAAAAAAAACTCATACCACTTATCAACGAGCATCAAAAAACTTGAACCACAACTTTTATAATTCTTAATTCAGAAAAAACTGTTGGGCATGCACCAAAAGCCCCATGTTTACTTAGAAAGGAAAATTAGAGCCAACATCTCTGTAAAGACCCGTAAATTTCAAGGAATTTTTTTTCTTAATTTTCTTTGGAATTTTACAAGAACATAGTTTCTGACAGCACGTGATTCCGAGGCCCGGTGTGCATGGAATCAATTTTCGAAGTTTGGCTCGGGTATGTTCAGTGAACGAACGAGCGAGGTTTTATAACTTTTGAACCGGTGCTCAGAATCGAATTTCGAGGGCACCGATGGAATCGCAGCACCGGTTTTTGCTTAGAAACTCCTCTTCTGGAGTTGCGTTTGCTCGGGTGTGGTTTTTAAATTTTTGGGGTTAAGTTAAGAAATAAAATAAAGTGGTGCGACAACTTTATTTTTATTTCACTTAAGGCCACTTAAAAGCCACTTAAAGCTGCTTAAGCTGAGTTAAAGCGGATAGGGTGAAATTCAACATATCCTACCCTCTTGGTAGGATATTTGTGAGGTGGGGCCCGCACGAGCCCCACCGTTTCTTTTCCGCTAAGTAACGCACCCGCGAAAACCCCTATTAATTGAAAGTCAACTGGGGTATTTCTTAATCTATTAAACACTCCTTTTAATTGGGCGGTTTTATTCGTTGAATTAATTCTATGAATTAATGGGTCGTTACCTAACTTAGTTTTTTTTTGTTGTTGGCATGTAATAAAATAAGACCAACATTTCTTCTTGTGTGTTGTTCATTGAGAGGATTTGACAGAACCTTAAGTACTTCAACCTCCTTCGCGAAGAACGCGAAGAACGTGAAGAACGCCGACCTTCGATGAAAGGCGATGAAGAACGCCAACGATTCTTCTTCTGCAACGTTCCTTCTTTTGCGACAAATCTTCAAACATCCGTTTGAGGTAGGAGTTTATGAATATTATAAATTCCTTTGTGGTTTTTATACTTGACATGGATTTAATTCCTGTAAATTAAATCTATGTGTTTTCTTTACCCCTTGGAGATCATCGACGCAACGCCGTATACCGCGACGATGAAACGCCCTTCCGCGACGCGACGATCTTCTTCTTCCGCGACGATCAATTCCGCGAAGAACGTGCGCTCGACGACTACAGTGAGGTAGGGGTTTTATTTGAGAACAATATTTTATTCCCATGGTTGTTCAACTAATACAAAGAACCCAGATCAAAGTTCAATTTTAATTTTATTAAAATTGTGCCTTGTTGTTTTTCATGTGTTGAATATTTTAATCCTGTTTGTTATCACCTAACGCGGAGGGTGCGGGCCAAACAAACACAGCCCGACAACCCTCCACAGTTTTCTGTGGTGTGCGGAATGGAGGACGATGGAAAATAGGGCCTCAAGGGCAATTTGAGGTCCTTGCAGTGAAAATCGGATCCCGGGAGGATGACTGGCGAAGACCGCACGCAAAACGGACCACCGGAGCGCGTCCGGTGGCCCGCAGAAGCTTCCGTCGGCACGCCACCAGCAAAAACCCGCCGCGGCGGCGAGATAGTTCCGTGGCCACGTGGAACCGGGAGGCGGGACGCAGCTCAAGCCGCGTCCGGGAACCGCGGAGCGGCCCCCGCGTGGGGGCCGCAGTTTCCTTGCTCGGCCGCTCGACCGAGCTGAACCGGGCCGACCCGCCGACCGGGTCGCGCCCAGGCCGGGCCGGGCCGCCCTGGCTGGGCCGGGTCACACCCAATCAGGTTGGACCCTGACCTGGGTCGGGTCGACCCGGTTCGGGCCGACCCAGGGGGGTTGGGTCAGGTCGGTCCGGGCCCAGACCCCCCGTTTCCGGACCTTTTCGGTATTTTGATCATAACTTGAGCTACATACCTCTGAACGACGCACCGTCAGCAGCGATGCGATCCTTGGATCGAGACGGTCGTTTCGGTATATTGCACTCAAGGTTTCGGAATACTTTGGGTTCGGCCGGGTTGGTTCGTACACGAAACCAACCAGGCCCTCGGAGCAAAAACGCTCATATCTTGAGCTTCGGATGTCCGATTGACGTGCCGTCGACTTTGGTGGATTCCTCTAAGTGAGACGGATCTTTTGGCTTACTCCGCCCGAGGTTTAGACACAGGTAGAGTATGGTCGGGTTGGTTTTTCCTTAAAAACCAATCGGGCCCCTGGGACAAAAAAGCCAATAACTCTCAGACCGGGCGTCCGATCGACGCGCCGTCTGCGATGTTGAGTTCCTGTTGATGATACGGAACTTTTGGATACATCAACCCTGGACTATGTGTCAGTTGATGTATCAGACTCTCGGCTCGTGGAGAGGACCCTCCCGAGCGAGCTTGCTATGTGCGGGAACCCTAGAGCTGGCTGCAACTGCTGCTGTGACGACGACGACTGTACAGAGATCCTCAGTGGATTCGACTGCGACGATGATGAAAACAGTACGGGAATCCTCCGTGTTTTCGGCAGTGACTACTACGGTACATCTTGGGATACGTCAACTCCAGACTACATTCCAGTTGATGCATCGACCTCTTAGCTCGTGGAGTGGACCCTCCCGGAACGAGCATGCCATGGGCGGAAACCCTAGAGCCGGTTGAGACTTGACGACTGCTGATCGAACAACTCGGTGTGTTACGAATAGCCCAGTGGGGAGTGCTTGGTTGTAGCGGCAGACCCACGGCGGAGGAGCGCTTGGTTGTAGCGGCAGACCCCCGGTACTCAACAGAAGGAGTACCTCTGGAGGCTATGAGGGGGAGCGATTGGTTGTAGCGGCAGACCCACGACGGAGGAGCGCTTGGTTGTAGCGGCTGACCCGTGGTACTCAACAGAAGGGGTACCTCTAGAGGCTATGAGGGGGAGCGCTTGGTTGTAGCGGCAGACCCATGGTGGGAAGCGCTTGGTTGTAGCAGCAGGCCCACAGTACTCGATAGTTTGAGTACTACAACAGTCCAAGGTGAGAGGGAAGCGTTTGGTTGTAGCGGCATAACCACTGTACTTGATAGAGAAGGAGTTTCCCAATAGCCTTGGGTTCAACTTCATGATCGATCCTGTGTGGGTCATTGCGGGGGTTAGTACCTATAGATCCTTTGTGGGTCTAACGGCTTAGATGAATCAGTGGCTACACCTGATCATCTCTAACGTCATACGAAGAAGTACCTGTGTGAGCTGAATCCTGTTTACTCTCCTTTATGGATTGTGTTGTGATATCCTATGTGGATGACGTTTTGCTCTCCTTTGTGGATTGTGTTGTGCTATCCTATGTGGATCACATTTTTCTCTCCTTTTTGGATTGTGTTGTGCAATCCTGTGTGGATTTACGTTTACTTTCCTTTGTGGATTGTGTTGTGCTATCCTATGTGGATTTACGTTCACTTTCCTTTGTGGATTGTGTTGTACTATCCTGTGAGGATTTACGTTTTTCTTTCCTGTGTGGACTGGGTTGTACTTGAGCTTAGATGTTGGAGCTGAGCAAGAATTGATGACTTAGGTATATGTATGGGCATATACCTAAGCCGTGTCGGATGTTACTTCGTGATTGTATCTTTCCATTGTGGTTTTCCTTTGTGGATTTTGGGAGACCCTCGGGGGTCTCGGGGTCCCTAATGAGTAGCTTATACTCACCCCTTCACGGGCTATGACCGCACTACGTTGTGTTGGTTGCAGACGACGGACAACGCTGATCGTGGTGGAGGCTTGCGGAGCAGGATGGTACCTGAAGGTGGACCACTGGGCGGGACGTACTCAGAGCGGTTGGCTGGACCCAAGGAGCTGTGGAGGCTTTCCGTACCCACCCTTCAGGTGGGACTTCTTGTGGACGGATCGACGTTGTGGCTTTACTTTTCAGTTGCTATTTTCCCCTTTCGAGTTGTACTTTACTTTCAGTTTGGGTTTGTATTCTGGCCCACTTACTTTCCGCACATACTATTGTACCAGTTTTTACTTAGTGTTTCTTTTTTCCGCTTGCTTACTCTGTCGTGCTTGTTTACTTTACAAAGGCAATGCCTTCCCTTTACCTGGATTTACGCCTTGGTGCTAGTCAGCAGCCCCTGGCCTATGGAAGGCAGGCTTGGGGTAGTCACGGCATGGCCCCCGAGGACGGGTCGTGAAAAATTGGTATCAGAGGTGTTCGGTTCTACCGCAGACTCTGATCTTTCTTCTATGTGAAGCAATAATGTTAAACGTATAGAGTGTGGTTATCAGTCCAGGGAGCCCAGTGTTGGTGTGGCGTCCAACGTATTCGTACACCAGGACCCTGACTTCTGATTTCCAACTTAATGCACGAAAACATTGATTGCATGTGTGTTTCAAGTTTTCTTTGTGATTAATTTGTATCAGCTCACCAGGCATACTGTTCTGACCATGGTGCACCTGTTTCCTTTTCAGGATGGCCCCACGACGGTAGCCAGCTAGGGTTCCGAGAGTGGTGTGTGACGATAGCCCGCCGAGCGACGAGGCCTCGGTGTAGGGCCCTTTGACAGTAGAGGCACCGATGGTACCTCTACCCGCCGAGCCACCGATGCTTCCAGCCCCAGCCACTGACGATTCACGTCGCCTTAGTGCACTTCATGAGTTCCAGAACCAGCGACCGCCCAGGTTCCGCGGGGAGATGGACCCCCAGGCAGCCGAGGACTGGCTGGAGGCGGTTGTACGAGTTTTCCGGTTAGTGAGGACACCAGAAGACCTTATGGTGGTCCTTGCAGTGAGCCTCCTACATGCGGCAACAGGCAGATGGTGGAGCTTGATGCTCCAGGTGCATGACAAGGAATCACTCCTTTGGACGGACTTTGAGAACCTTTTTCGCTTAGAGTTTGTCCCAGCCACCCTCCGAACGGTGCGCATCCAGGAGCTACTACAGCTGCGGCAGGGCAGCATGACAGTAGCCCAGTACGCGGCGAGGTTTACCGATCTCTCGCGCTATTCCACAGACATGGTACGACACCCATTCTTCAGGTCCCGAACCTTCGAGAAGGGGATCAGGCGAGAGATCAGAGCTTTAGTTGTTTCTCACAGCATTCCGACACAGACAGAGGTGTTGGAGCGAGCCCTCTTATTGGGGAGTTTCCTTGCTGAGCAGTCTCCAGCAGCAGGACCCACCACTAGCCAGCATGCGGAAGAGTCTTCTACAGCGGGCAGTAGACATATGACACAGGGGTTCAAGAGGACTAGACCTACAGGTGGTCGACAGCATGACTCAGGATCGTTTGTGCGAGGCACTTGGGGTGGACAACTAATTACCATGAGCGGGCAGTGTTACTCCTAAGGCGGGATTGGTCACATGGCTCGTGACTGTCCGACCCGCCATACGGATGACCAGCGGGTGAACGAAGGACCCCCCCAGGCAGAGGCAGAGGTTCGATCAGGGCGGGCCGCAAGGAGCAGGCGGCCATGGCAGGGGAGCTGGCTGTGCAGCTGGAGGTGGACGATGCTTCGGGGTGTTGCCACCACCACCACCAGGAGGTCCACCCCAACCGCAGGGGAAAGGAGGACATGGGAGAGCTCAGCTTCAGGCAGCTAAGGCCTACGATCATGGAGCTCCGAGAGCAGATGGACAAGAGTGGGACTAGCTCCAGACCTGGAGACTTTTGTTCATGTTGCTTCTAGTTTTGTTGATGTATGTTTGTAGATGATTTGTGTCTTTGTACTTGAGCTGTAGTAATAAAATACACCTTTTCTTGTGGCATTTACTTTCCTGTCCTCTCTTGTGTTGTTACTAAGAGGTTCCGGTTTAGACTGTTGACTTAACCCTCACTTGAGAGATACCTACTGGAGGAGACCCAGTTACCACACACTGATGCCGACAGTGTGACTCAACCCTTGGAGGCGAGAGTAACGGTTGGATCTCTTGGTAGTAGCGTCGAGGCCTTACGCTATCATCCTTGGTATGGGTTAGTATCATCCATGTCGGGATTGACTATATTAGGAAAATAAAGTGGTTCACCCATGGGATGAGACCAAATTTCTCTTATCGGCAAAGAAGAAATCTTAGCAGCTCTTGTGGGACCGAAGATGGTCCAGGCCACGACAGAGAAGGTCCAGGTCATCCAGGAGCAGATGAGGGAAACTCAGAGCCAACAGAAGTCTTATGCTGACAGGAGGTGGAGGACACTGGAGTTCGCGGATGGTGACCACGTCTTCTTACGGGTCTCACCCCGACGTGAGTTACGGAGATTTGGCCGAGGTGGCAAGTTGTCTCCACGCTTCATCGGACCCTTCCAGGTCCTCAGCAGGGTTGGCAAGGTGTCTTATCATTTGGCTCTACCACCTCATTTGCACTAGGTGCACGACGTCTTCCACATATCTCAGCTGAGGAGATACGTGAACGATCCTTCACACAACATTGACCATGGGGAGCTAGACGTTGATGATGGGGCGACTTTTGCGGAGGTCCCGATGGAGATCGAGGATCAACAGGAGCGGGTCCTACGTGGATGGTCGATTCCTCTAGTGCACATCAGGTGGCAGCATGAGAACCTCTAGGAGAGCACTTGGGAGCGAGAGGCTCAGATGCGTGCTTAGTACCCACATTTGTTTCCCTAGTTTATGATGTATCTTTATGGGGACGTAAAGCCCTGAGGTGGGAGTGATGTAAAGACCCGTAAATTTCAAGAATTTTTTTTTCTTAATTTTCTTTGGAATTTTACAAGAACGTAGTTTCTGACGGCACATGATTTCGAGGCCCGGTGTACCCGGAATCAATTTCCAAAGTTTGGCTCGGGTACGTTCAGTGAACGAACGAGCGGGTTTTTCTAACTTTTGAACCGGTGCTAGGAATCGAATTCCTAGGGCACCGATGGAATCACAACACCAGTTTTTGCTTATAAACTCCTCTTCTGGAGTTGCGTTTGCTCGGGTGTGGTTTTTAAATTTTTGGGGTTAAGTTAAGAAATAAAATAAAGTGGTGCGACAACTTTATTTTTATTTCACTTAAGGCCACTTAAAAGCCACTTAAAGCTGCTTAAGCTGAGTTAAAGCGGATAGGGTGCAATTCAAAATATCCTACCCTCTTTGTAGGATATTTGTGAGGTGGGGCCCGTACGAACCCCACCGTTTCTTTTCCGCTAAGTAAGGCACCCGCGAAAACCTCTATTAATTGAAAGTCAACTGGGGCATTTCTTAATCTATTAAACGCTCCTTTTAATTGGGCGGTTTTATTCGTTGAATTAATTCTATGAATTAATGGGTCATTACTTAACTTAGTTTTTTTCGTTGTTAGCTTGTAATAAAATAAGACCAACATTTCTTCTTGTGTGTTGTTCGTTGAGAGTATTTAACAGAACCTTAAGTCCTTCAACCTCCTTCGCGAAGAATGCGAAGAACGTGAAGAACGCGAAGAATGCCGGCCTTCGACGAAAGGTGACGAAGAACGCCAACGATTCTTTTTCTACGACGTTCCTTCTTCTGCAACAAATATTTAAACATCCGTTTGAGGTAGGAATTTACGAATATTATAAATTCCTTTGTGGTTTTTATACTTAACATGGATTTAATTTGTGTAAATTAAATCCGTGTGTTTTCTTTACCCCTCAGAGATCGTCAACGCAACACCATATACCGCGACGACGCGACGCCCTTCCGCGACGCGACGATCCTCTTCTTCCTCGACGATCAATTCCGCGAAGAACGCGCGCTCGACAACTACGGCGAGGTAGGGGTTTTATTTGAGAACAATATTTTATTCCCATGGTTGTTAAACTAAAACAAAGAACCCAGATCAAAGTTAAATTTTAATTTTATTAAAATTGTGCCTTGTTGTTTTTCATGTGTTGAATATTTTAATCCCATTTGTTATCACCTAAAGCGGAGGGTGCGGGCCAAACAAACACGGCCCGACAACCCTCCGAAGTTTTTTGTTGGTGTGCGGAATGGTGGATGTTGGAAAACGGGGCCGCAAGGGCGATTTGAGGGACTTGCAGTGAAGATCGGATCCCAGGAGGATGACTAGCGAAGACCACATGAAAAACGGACCACCGGAGCGCGTCCAATGGCTCGCAGAAGCTTCCGCCGGTGCGCCACGCCGGCGCGGCGGCTGGAAAAAACCTGCCGCGGCTGAAGCCGCGGCGGAGAGACAGTTCCGCAACCGTGCGGAATCGGGAGGCGGGACGCCGCTCAAGCCGTGTCCGGGAACCACGGAGCGGCCCCCGCGCGGGGGCCGCGGTTCCCTTGCTCGGCCGCTCGGCCGAGTCGAGCGGGGCCGACCCGCTGGCCGAGTCGCGCCCTGGCCGGGCCGGGTCGTGCCCAACCGGGTCGGACCTGGACCAGGGTCGGGTTGACCCGGTTCGGGCCAACCCAGGGGGGTTGGGCCGGGTCGGTCCGGGCTCAGACCCCCCATTTCCAGACCTTTTCGGTCTTTTGCTCATAACTTGAGCTAAGGACCTCCGAACGACGCACCGTCAGTGGAGATGCGATCCTTGGATTGAGACGGTCGTTTCGGTATATCGCACTCAAGGTTTCAGAATAATTTGGGTTTGGCCGGGTTGGTTCATACACGAAACCAACCGGGCCCTCGGAGCAGAAACGCTCATATCTTGATCTTCGGACGTCCGATTGACCTGCCGTCGACTTTGGTTGATTCCTCTAAGTGAGACGGATCTTTTGGCTTACTCTGACCGAGGTTTGGACGCAGGTGGAGTACGGTCGGGTTGGTTTTGCCTTAAAAACCAACCGGGCCCCTGGGACGAAAAAGCCAATAACTCTCAGACCGGGTGTCCGATCGACGCGCCGTCTGCGATGTTGAGTTCCTGTTGACGATACAGAACTTTTGGATACATCAACCCTGGACTATGTGTCAGTTGATGTATTAGCCTCTCAGCTCATAGAGCGGACCCTCCCGAGCGAGCTTGCTGTGTGCGGGAACCCTAGAGCTGGCTGCAACTGCTGCTGTGACGACGGCGACTGTACATAGATCCTCAGTGGATTCGACTGCGACGATGATGAAAACAGTATGGGAATCCTCCGTGTTTTCGGCAGTGACTACTACGGTACATCTTGGGATACGTCAACTCCGGACAACATGTCAGTTGATGCATCGACCTCTTAGCTCGTGGAGTGGACCCTCCTAGAACGAGCATTCCATGGGCGGAAACCCTAGAGCCGGTTGAGACTTGATGACTGCTGATCGAACAACTTGGTGTGTTACGGATAGCCCAGTGGAAAGCGCTTGGTTGTAGCGGCAGACCCACGGTGGAGGAGCGCTTGGTTGTAGCGGCAGAACCACGGTACTCAACAGAAGGAGTACCTCTAGAGGCTATGAGGGGGAGCGCTTGGTTGTAGCGGCAGACCCACGACGGAGGAGCGCTTGGTTGTAGCAGCTGACCCGTGGTACTCAACAGAAGGGGTACCTCTAGAGGCTATGAGGGGGAGCGCTTGGTTGTAGTGGCAGACCCATGGTGGGAAGCGCTTGGTTGTAGCAGCAGGCCCACAGTACTCGATAGGTTGAGTACTACAACAGTCCAAGGTGAGAGGGAAGCGCTTGGTTGTAGCGGCATAACCACTGTACTTGATGGAGAAGGAGTTTCCCAATAGCCTTGGGTTCAACTTCATGATCGATCTTGTGTGGGTCTTTGCGGGGGTTAGTACCTATAGATCCTTTGTGGGTCCGACGACTTAGATGAATCAGTGGCTACACATGATCATCTCTAACGTAATACGAAGAAGTACCTGTGTGATCTGAATCCTGTTTACTCTCCTTTGTGGATTGTGTTGTGCTATCCTATGTGGATTACCTTTTGCTCTCCTTTTTGGATTGTGTTGTGCTATCCTATGTGGATCACGTTTTTCTCTCCTTTGTGGATTGTGTTGTGCTATCCTGTGTGGATTTACGTTTACTTTCCTTTTTGGATTGTGTTGTGCTATCCTGTGTGGATTCACGTTTACTTTCCTTTGTGGATTGTGTTGTACTATCCTATGAGGATTTACGTTTTGCTTTCCTATGTGGACTGGGTTGTACTTGAGATCGGATGTTGGAGCCGAGTGAGAATTGATGACTTATGTATATGTATGGGCATATACCTAAGCCGTGTCGGATGTTACTTCGTGATTGTATCTTTCCGTTGTGGTTATCCTTTGTGGATTTTGGGAGACCCTCGGGGGTCTCGGGGTCCCTACTGAGTAGCTTATACTCACCCCTGCACGGGCTATGCCTGCACTACGTTGTGTTGGTTGCAGACGACGGACAGTGCTGATCGTGGTGGAGGCTTGCGGAGCAGGATGGTACCTAGAGGTGGAGCACTGGGCGGGACGTACTCAGAGCGGTCGGCTGGACCCAAGGAGCAGTGGAGGCTTTCCGTACCCACCCTTCATGTGGGACTTCCAGTGGATGTCTCGACATTGCGGCTTTACTTTTCAGTTGCTGTTTTCCCCTTTTGAGTTGTACTTTACTTTCAGTTTGAGTTTGTATTTTGGCCCACTTACTTTCCACACTTACAGTTGTACCAGTTTTTAATTAGTGTTTCCTTTTTCCTCTTTCTTACTCTATGGTGCTTGTTTACTTTACAAAGGAAATGCCTTCCCTTTACCGGGATTTACGCCTTGGTTCTAGTCGCCAGCCCCTGGCCTATGGAAGGCGGGCTTGGGGTAGTCACGACACGAGCCCCGAGGACGGGTCGTGAAAATCTCTAAATGAGATTTTTCGATACCAAGATACACCAGATACTGAACTAGATTAGCAATACGGGGAGGTCTGAATAGACTCCCCACTATTTGAAATGAGCTAGCACCGATTTACTGTAGAATAAATATTAATTAGACCTGCGGTGGGTCTCCCCCATAAGAATCAACCATATTAACCAACTAGCACAGACCGATATGGGAACCAGACATTAGCCAAATTAGGAACTTCCCGCACAGACCAAAACCAAAACTGTTTCACAAGGATTACTGAAAAAGGACAACCACATATAGACTTACATCAAAAAAGGTACAACCACTGAAGTTTAAGGGAACAAGAAAACCACGCCTCCTTATAACCAAGGAGGAACTCTTCCAACCACATAGTTTGAAACAAGGAACAAGGCCCTTAAGCCACTACCCAAAAAACAGGACCCTTTCCAAAACAAAGGAGTTACAACAAAGAAGCTTGAACTTTCCCTATTCAACACTAGAGACCAAGCTGGACCAAGGTCCCTCACACCCCTAGGGTTCCTGAATGCATGCGAGCTTCACTCTAAGGCTTATGGATGGAGCCCTAATGTTTTAAGTATCTCCTTCCTCATATCGAGAAGCTAAAAATACTTGATCAGAATACTTTATTTGGTTTTACAAGAAACCACACAACATTCCGAGAAGAACACAAAGGAACAAAACACCCCACGAGACCCCCTTTCCCCAACATGGAACTTTCACCAAGATAAGGACTTCAGAGATGCACATGTATCATCCTCTTTCACATCAAACGAAGAAAACAGGAATAAAGAACCCACGAAAGACACTTCCATTTAAAATGGAGGAATTCATAATTTCTGAAATAAAAAAAATACTTCCATTAAAGTTTAAGTTCTCAAAAAATTTCACCAGATCCAATTTTTCATTTGAAAGAAAACACGCCACCATGAAATGCCACCAAACAAGATCATTACCAACAAAGAAGCCATATAAATAAAGAGACTTTAAACCAAACCCCAAACAACCCACTACTTTTGTGAATAGACATGACAACCTATTATGACCATAATTTCCACACTCAATGGAACAACATGATCTTATTTACAAGATAAATTGATGAAATATCAATAGGACTTTTTAATACCATGGACACTACCAAAAACTTTTGGCAACTTCAGATTACTGGAATTCCCTTCACCATTTCCAGGTTGGACCTTCAGGCGTAAAGGTGGAAAACATTAGCTTTGAAAGCTCATGAAACTCAAGAAAAATAGGATTTATTTCTATCCCCCGCATCCACTATTCCTCTTTTAGAGGACCCACTTGACCAAAAAAGCGAGGTGGATTCGATTTTTAAAATTTAAGAAGAAATTCCTTATGTTGATCAAATGGGGGGGTCTACTAGCGGTGAACCAAGCGTGTCCACACATAGAATATTCATCAAAATTTGTGGGGGGAATATACTAGCTAACAAAGAAACCGAAATCCTTATAAAACTAGTCTATCAGACAAAAATCACTGCAAAAAAGCACCGAACACACATGGATCAACTCAAAAGCTTCCCAAAACATTTCTCAAATTAGACCATTAAACATTATCACAAAACCACTCATTAAAAAGAACCAAAACTTGAAACACCATTCAAACACGAAGAGTTATAAAACTCAAAACACCTTACAGGTGACATTTCCTTTTAACAGAAAGACACACCACAAAACCACTGGTTATTAAAACATCACTCCTTTTAAATTAACTTTTGAAAAGAAAATAATACTGGTGGGTTTCTCACTCACCAATGGGATTCCATGGATCCTCACACATGCATATTCTTGTGCCAAATCGGGAACCCATCACCCAATGTCATTAACCATTCAAATTCCCACATATGTCCATGCATATGGTCACTCAAGGAAACACCAAAGGTCAAAACAAAACTCATCCTCTTGTTGGGAAAAAAAATTCAACCCACACTATCAACTTATAAATTTACTTCTAATTTCAAAATTTCATGAAACATTTCAAAATATCACTAATTACCAAATAAAAAACCATTTTCAAACTCCCCACATCAATACAAAACATCTCATCCCGTTTAAAATAATTTTTAGCTATTTGACAATGTCTATTTAAAATAGATTTCCACAACCAGTCTTGAAAACATTTAATGCTTTCCAAATAGACAATTTCAATAAACCAAAAATCACAATTATGAAAATATAATTCTTATCAAACTTATTCCCCCATTTATTCAAAAATAATTTTATAAAAATATACTTTTCTAAATCCTTCTTAAAATGATTTCTAAAAATCCATTTTACACCTTCTCTGAAATAAGATCATTACCATTTTAAAATTCAGTTTTCAAAATTCCAAAATAGGGGTTTTCAAGATAATTTTCATAACCTAAGAAGACATAGAAAAATAAAAAAGAAGAAACTAATGTTGATGGGTAGATTTTCTATTTAGTTAGTATCAATATTCTAATTATGCCACCATCATAGAAAGTTTTCTAGGACCATGACCCTGGATCTATAATGCTTTCCAGTCCCTGTGAGCTCATTGAGACCATTTAACCAACTCTCTTTTCATTTCTCAAACACAAAACAACCCACAAGAACCAAAGAAACAAAACGTGACCCAACTTCCCATGGAACATCAAGTCCTGTCACGAGGTGTGTTGTTCAGACACCCTACTCATAACTAGAACATCAACTATAAACAATATTATCTCAGGTATACCAAGACTCTTCCCCAAACAACTTGTCCAAAAAAGAGTGTGACCTACTCTGATACCATTTTTTCATGAACCAAGCTGAGATGCCATCCGAACTAGTGCCCGAATCAGCCCATGACATGGCCCGAAGGGTGTTACTGATCCCCACGGGCTAGAAACTAGTGCCTAGGTATCAATAAAATGATTTGGGAATGATTTCACCCAATTTTATAAGCATAAATAACCAATTGAAATAAACAAGACATAATTGAATAACCAAATCCAAAAAAGGCATTACAATTTTCAGAATCAAGGTTTTACAACATTAAACCAAAAACCCAAAAAAAATAAAATGGAAGGGAAACTAAAAACATTCTAAAAACCTCTGTGTGACCTGATGAACATCACCCTCAATCCACCATCACCATCACCTGCAACAAGGGGGACACTAGCAACCCGAACCACCAACATCAATGTGACACATATTTCCTTTACCCGGATCATGAAAATTTAAGTCTATATACACCCAAAGGTGTATGTAGGTCGTGAAAAAAATACTAGTAGGATTCCACCTAAAGAAAAAGGTTCCATTATATAACATCAGAAGATAATTTTACATGATCACTTATGAAAGGCCTTTGAAACATGCCCAATAATATATTTTAAATAAATACCTTTTTTATCATAACACCTTTAAAGGTGAAATTTAAAAAGGAAAATTTGAATAAAATACACTTTATTTAAAAATAAAATACATTAAAGGTCCACCATATGCCGATGGATGTAACCACATCACATTAGTCTTAGGAGAGAACTATGGGTAAATCCATCAGGGTAATCTAGCTTGAGTGAGACACTAGAACCTCATACCTCAATGAAAGGTGGTATAGTAACCATAACCATCGACTTTCTCATGAATGAGCCACTAGGAGGGGACACCCCAATGGCCTAGTTGTATCAAATAATGATCAATATTTAGTTATTATTGTAATCATCAATCCTAATAAGTGAAACCAGGACTAGAAAATTCGGTATCAATAGAGTACTAGATCTAGTCATCTCATCTAGATACTCGGGATTCCCTTTGTGCTCAAATTATCATTTAACATGTGAAACAAAGAACCATTTTCACATATACATTCCAAGAATTATAAATACATGGTGAAATAACCCTTTTCCATAAAGAAAACCACTTCTATTTTACACACACCAAAACTACTTTCAAATAGGTTTATGACCACTTGAAAAATTCATGAAAACCATTTGAATTTATCATGAGAAAGTCACATAATCAATTTAACCATTTTCATGGGCCAAACCCCTTTGAAATCCACACACATAAACCAATTTAACTTTAAAAAATGCTTCCTTTCATTTACACAGTTCACAAATCACATTAAAAGTGAAAACCAAAAGACAATACACCAAAATATTCCATTTTACTTTAAAAAACATACTTTCAAACCCATTCACACCTTAATTAAGTTCCTTTGAAAACCCACTTCACACCTTTCACATGACCATAAAAGCACATTTTAGAAGTACCAAAATAATTCAACTACAAATGTTCCCCATTTTCTTGTGAAAATTCAATTTTTATTACATATTCATGTCAAAAAACTTCCAAAATATATTTCAAACCACACAATAAATTCATAGAACACATTTATTAAGGCATAAAAACATATAAAAAACATCTAAAAATCTTAAGGCATGGAACCACCTACCTCAAGTGTATAAACTTCCAAAAATTCATGTGAAACCACAACCACACCACCATAAGACCCTACAAAGAAAAAATATAACCAAAAAAATAAAGATTGAACCCTAAATAACAAGACTCAACCCTAAAAAGACCGTCCAACCCGCTGGAGATATGAAACCCAAATGTATGAGGGAAACTCTATAAAATAGGGGAAATCAAAGAGGAGGACCACTTACTTGAAGATACCTTGAAGTTTACATGCCAAATATACCAAGATAAGGGCTACTAAGGGATACATGGGGAATGGAGGGAGGACCCTAGGGCTTATAATCTTGAATGGGGGAGAGAGGGGTAGATTTGGGGTAAGAAACTGAGAGGACACAAAGGTCATTTTCAAAATTTTAATGATATGGACATCACACATGGTTTTACTACATGGGTTTCCAAACCGTGCAGCAATCGTGTGCCCCTTACTTTCTAATAGGAATAATCCACATGGTTAGATTACATGGTTTACAATACATGATCTAACAATATGATTAACCACCCTCTAAAAATGGCCACAGGTTGCACGATTTCCTAGAGAAGGGAACATGGTTTGGAAAACTATGCGGTGCCAACCATACGCCTCATGCGGTGAGGCCCAAAAATTCCATTTTTCTCTAAAAACACAAATAAAATCCAAGAGAAAAAAGGTAGAAAAAATGGAAAATTTCCTCAAAAAATTAAACTCATCACACCCGATCCTCGAGAGAAAAACCAAAACCCACAAATTAACCAGAACAAAATATGAAAACAAAAACCCAGGCGTGACACCTATTATATCCCAAATATAGTTAATAAATCAACCAAAACTTCAATTTATCCAATCTAAATACATATTCATTAGTGAAAAACTTTCCCCTAATGAGTAATTACAAAAAAATTATTTATTTACCAAACTTCATCAACCTTTCATTTATTTTTTTCATAGGTAATAATTGTTATATCATTCATGTTTATAAATAACTATTAGGATTTAATTAAAGTGATTCAACTAAATAAATTTTATTTTTTTGGTATATTATTTATTTTGATCTGGCTATTACTATCATTCTTTCTAAAAAATAAAGGGATATTTTTTTAGAATACTAAATAATATAGAGAGGGTTTCTATTGATTTTATTCATAACCACTAAGCATACAAAATTGAATAGATGATATAAATATTATTAATGTAAAACTTGGAACATTAATTTAGTGAATTTTATTTATAAAATATATGTTATTATATTTTGATATTTTGTTTAGATGTAATGACGATAATTATTATGAAATTACATATATTTATTTGTGATAAGGAGCACACTATTTTTACAGGTTCTAAGGACCCTATGTGAATAATATTCATACAGATATTTATGTGATGTCATTTATTTTCATAAAAACATTTTGAGTTCATCAAAAATTAAAGAATAACTTGAAATTTATTTATATAACACTTGATTTATATTTTTATCAATATTTAAAATGTAAATTATTATATGTATGGGAGGAATAATAGGTATTTAGGAGATAAAATATAAATGTATTTCGAATGATATCTCATTACTTATATTTTTTTATTAATGATGATAGAAAAGAAAAAACTTGTATAAAGTGGGAATCACCTATTATATGCCAAAGGATAACGAATCAAAATAATTAAAGGCAATCCTTCCAATTTGTAGTTCCCAATTGACATATAGTCCAAACCTTAATTTTTATAAAAGTATATGTGCCACTATTCTGAATAACACACTTATCCTAAAAAGATATAAATTTTTAAGACTAATGAAGGGGTTATAATGTATTTGTGAATAAATATCACATTTTATAGTATAGTATTTTAGTTTTGATTATTTATTTTGATAAATTAAACTTGGGTATGTTTATAAATATGATTAATAATATTTATTTTTGATGTTGTAATCTTTTTACCTATTTTGTTTAGTTACGCATTTTTTTGGTTTTTAATATGGATTTATTGATGTATGTTTTGTTTGTATGGTTTTAAAGTACTAAAATGATATATTTTATAGTAGTTTTAATTGTTTTGTTTAGAACTAAGTTATTATGATAATTTTTTTTGTTAGTATATGAATTTTTTCATAGTTATTCAAATATATATTTTTTATTTTAATATCATGTATTTTCTTATGTTGATTTAGATTTATGAGTTTATGATCTATTTGATTTAAATGATTTTTTTATTTGGTTTACAATTTCCTCACATTTTTATTAAATTTATATGATAATAAAAATATTTTAAAATATAATGATTAAGGATTTATAGATATTTTCAATAGTTATAGTCATAAAACTCTAAAATCCTATAATTTTCACACACCAAAATAATAAACAAGAAAATAATTCTCATGAGACATTAACTAATGAATTTCATTTATTTTATCATAATCAATTAATAAGATAGAGTTAGTGAAGTGAAAATGTTTCATCCAAAACATATGTATCATTGAATTTTTATCTCTTAACCATTATGTTTAATTATTTAGAAAACCCAAATTTAAATATCAGTTATATTATCTTTTTAAAATTATTTAAATCATTATGATTTAAAGTAACTTAAATTTGTTTATAGCTAAAGAAAATTAAGAATTTACATTATAATGAAGTTTTAAATTATCATATAATTTTTTATTATTTCTATAAGATGCATAATAAAATCCCTTATTTTATTTTTAGAATATATTTAAGTTATATGTATAATATAGATCAGATTACAGATGAGTTTTTGAATTCATTGCATATTTTTTAGATTTTTCCTTCAATAATGGTTTAGATGATAGAATGATTTGATAAACTTTTTTTACTATATTGAAAGGCCTTGGTTTTCTTGTGAATAATTTAGTTACCATATCACTAAAAATAGTTTCCAAACTATCGATCATGTGCGATATCATATTAGGGAAAAATTGAAGTGGAGGATGATGTTGACTCAAATAAAAGGAATGATATAGAAAATTTGATTCATAATCAATTTCTATTTGATTCTCAAGACAACACTTCATTTAGAACAGTGAAAGAGGGAGAAAATACAGGTGTGAAATTTTCATCCATTGATCAGAATGATGATGAAAATCATGTCAAAAAAGCAATAGAAGATACATGTTACCTAGTATACCAGGAATGTGAGAAAATGTTAAGATTTGAGTTTTTAATTATATTATATATTTTGAAAACCATGTATTGGTTTAGTAATACTTGTATTGATTATCTTTATACATTTTTATTGACTTACTACCCGATAATACATGTATTCTAAAAAACCATTACATGGAATCAAATTTTATTGATTAATTTATATTTTTCATCTATTAAGATCCATGAATGAACTAAATATTGTTATTTTTTCAAAGGATAATGTGGAATTAAATATATAAAAATACTATGGAACATCAATATAGAAGGATAATAAAGATGCAACATAGTCCTGTGTGCCAAAAAAGTGACATGGAACATTTTTTATTCCGAAACATCAAAAAAATATATCTTAGAAAAAATGGATAAGGATATTTATTTATATGAAGATAAAATAAAGAAAGATAATCAAAAAATTATGCATGTTGTAGGAATAAAATAATGGTATAAATTATATCGAAAACATCCTAATTTTATATATGACCCATGAAATCATAGATTCATATTATTGTGTTATGAATTCAATAAATTTCTCTAGATGCATACTCAACACAATACATGATTTTTTTTAATTTTACATTTATAACTTTATATCATGAGAGTGTTTTAAGAATATATTTATTATCACGATTTTATTGATATTGGGATCCATAGATCCTAAAAATGATAATTATATATTCTCTTTATAATGAATATATGTGTTTAAGAGTTGTGTATTTTCAATGTGCTGGTGTGTAATGTATCTAAAAAGGATTATATAAGATGTGTGAAGATCTTTTATGAATGATAAACAATTTCCATAATTTTGGAATAATGTATGGTTAGAGTGAAAGTGGGAAATTATATTTCCCTAGTTTTATGAAAATACACATTCTAGGAGATTAATGATTTAGTTAACTTTTAGGTTTATAAGGAATTAAATATTTCTACAAATGGATTATCCATATAGGAAATATAAAATAAAATTTGATAAATTTGTTGATAAATAAGATGAAACTAATTATATATTAGGGGATAATATTATTAAATAAATTGATTTAATTTTGTTATTATTAAGGGCCAAAAAAATTCAAGAAATCGAAGGCATGAATCTTTGAATTTTAATTGAAATTGGGGAAATAAAATTATTTTCATTTATTTTATTTATTAGTCATCGAATTGGTTATATTGGATGTAATGTATATTGAGTAAAAAAATATGTGAAATGTATATAATACTCTCTTAAATTTAATATCAATAAATATTATTTTTAATCACATCATGATTTAATAGATTTTGGTATAAAATCAAGACTCCATACTGAAATAATGGTTTAAAATCCACAAAATCTCCTTATGATTGTTTTTATTAACAAATGAATAGAAAAAATTCTTTCATGTTTTTTAATTATTAAATATTCTTAATGTATATTCATGAATCTTTTTAAAATGTGTATACACATGATATATAAAACTAAAATCTATTATAACCCATGAATGTCATGTATTGTTTCATTATTTGATTCCCATTTCCATTTAATGTTTTCTATAAAATAATATGAGGGTAATTGTGATTCAAATATATCAATTTTACTAATACCTTTGTGCTAAAAGATAGAGTAGTATTGGTAGGAGTGTTGTTAATAAATTGAATAAAGAATATAGGACATTATCTATAGATTGGAATTTCCCCCCTCATTCTTTGTTCACATGTTTGTTATATATAAATAAGTATGTTTTGATAAAATTACAATGTGGTGGTCTATTTTCATGTATCTAGATGTATAATCTAGAAATAATTATTTCTAAGATGATTTTTTTTGTGAGTAATAAGAATTATCCTGAATATTCCACTCTGAAAGGTGATTTGGTAGTAGAATACATGGATATCTAATAAATATACAAGATTGATGTCAATATGAGATCTAATTGACCAAAAATAACTAAATATGAGTAATATGATCCCATTGAGGATAAATTTCCATCACTTACCTAAATAAGGGTCGTATCTATATTATATTCATTGCATACATTGAGTGGGAAAGAGTGAAAAATGACTTATTATATAGTATTGTTCAACTGTGTTTTAGTTGATAACGTAATCAATTAATTTAAATTCACTGTAAGTTATTTTATATAAAACATGGAAACATATCATGATATTTTCACAATAAGAGAAATAATGGATTGTTATGCTACTACATCATATGTTCAACCTCAATTAAAATATATATCTTATTATGGGTTTTTCTAGAAAATAATTGTATTAGATTGCTATCCCCATGGTCAAGTTTCAATGATAAAATGTAAGTGGTTTGATTAAATGACATGGTAATTCATTAAAATTGATAGTTATGTATTTATAGTTATTAATATGAATCATTGGCTTCATACTGATGATCCTTACATTCTTACATCACAATCTCAAAAAGTAAATTATGTAACTGTCTATTTAAAATGAAAATTTGGTGTCATTTTTTATATAATTCCACGATATATATTTTCTGAAGGCATGGATGAAATATATTTTAAATGAAACTATCAGTATGTACTCAAATGTGGTGTATGATGACAAAAATAATTCAATTATTAGAAATTATTTTTAACTATAAATTGTTAATGAGAATGTATAGAGTCGACACATTCAGAAGAATTTAATTTATAACATTGTCTTATAGTATGATTTTTAAAAATACTTAAACATGGTAAATAATTAATATATTTTTTGTTTAGAATAAATATTTTTTTATTTAATAATTTTTTTACTATTAAAATAAGAAACATGGTGAGATGAGCTATCACATTATTAACAAAATATTAAATTATAATTAATTTTCTATTTTTAACTTCATAAATTCTTTCATTAAAAATAATTTTCAATTGTCCATTTTTTATATTTCATATAATCACTTTATTTTTTTATTTCTAATTGACTCCCATCACTTAATGGGACATTTTGGTCACCATCCATGCATATACAAAAGTGTTGATAAAAATAATACATAGAAATCATATATTAAGAGATAACATCATTGATCATCATTATGAGTATAAAATTTATTATATAGTGATCACTTTGTGAGTATAAAGTGACCAAAATTTCTGATTATGATGATGTGTTTAGATAATATATTTATCCATTATAGTTACAACTCCAAAATTCATTTTATCAGCTATATTATATTTGGTAACTTCATTAATGAGAAAAAACCAATTTGATGATGATCTAAAGGGTAATATGGGGTATATTAAAAGACATAAAACTCATTACATGCCTTGAAGCACTCTTAATTTGATAGTTTATCCTATTACTATACCACTTTATCCACTAGAACATCATCCATATGTGATGTCATAACCTTATTTTTTAGATACTTGATGATGGATAGTGATTTTCCATATACCTTTTAACCCATGACCATGATGGATATTAGTCCTCATCCTCCCATACCTTATTATTATTCATACCCAAAATCCATTGTATAAGTAATTTATCCTCTACACATTCCATTAATATATCCATAACCACCATCTTCTATAGAGAACATCCCTCCAATGTTCATCCCTAGATCAGTTCAGTATCCTTAAATAACGATACATGCAATTTAGCTTCTTAATATCCAACCAACTATAATATAGGATAATTACACCATTCCTACTTTAGACATAGGATTTTATGGGACATCATATCACCTTTTGTATGATATGTGTTATAACAGTATTGAAGTAATCATTGATAAATTTATATATATTATATTTCTTTAATAATTGTTTTATTCATGATAAGATAGACCATTTAACAAATTATGAGGTCATAGAATCGTGAAAGATGTTTTAAATATGTACACAAAAACTATTGGTGATTAAAATGGGTAGATGGATATAATTAGTAAGAATGGAAAAGGGTAAAAAAATATTAGGAAACTTTCCAAATATAGAAACATTATTCCCATTAAATTCATATCTTATGAAGATGTTTAAGGGGAAATAAAGAACAATAATTAGGATGAGATATGGGTAAGTAATATTAATTCGATTATATATATATAAATTAGTTTTTAAAATTCTTAAAAAATATATTATCTAATTCAACTTTGATGTAATATCCCATATGGATGGAATTCTAAGACTAGTAGGTTGATGGTATTAGGGGAAATATTTAGAGTGTATAAGTATGCATTTTAAATGTCATAGAAAAGTAGAATGGGTAGAATGAGGCTATACCAATTCATGATTATTCTCCACCATCTTAGCACTGAGATATGAATGAATAGAGGAACTATTCAAGTTTTAATGTATTAATTATTTTTATATACACTCACTCTTTTATTTAAAAATGATTTTTAAATCATGAATTACAAAAGTAACTAATATTATAGATAATTTAAAAAATAAATAATAGTTTTTTAATAAATAAATATAAAATTAATAATAAAAATAAGAAGTTGTATGAAATATGTTCATACTCTCTAATGAAAATAGCTTTTAGATCATGACCATGAACAAGTAATTTATTATTATTTTATATATTTTAGGAGTATATTTATGTTATTAGCTTGAAATTAGTGATATTATTGGATTCATTATGCATGATTTTTGTATATGTTTTAAAAATTATTTTATAACGTATAAAAAAATTTATAATCTTTTATAACATTTTTATATATAATAAACCTTTTATATTTAAAATAAAGTGACGTTTTTTGTATATTTTTAGATATTTTAAATGTAATTTCATACTATATTGGAATTTATTAAACTATAATTTTTGTTAAAAAATATAGGATTGTCAAAATAATGAATTTATGGGGATTGAGATGTTTTCCCATGATAATTAAATTTTTATGAATTTCACACGGTTAGGATTTATTCCATTGTTTTTTAGAAAAGTGACAATGTTTTAAAATATGTTTTTGCATAAGAGTATTATATTTTATTACTTCAAGAATTCAATTTTAGTATTTATTTAAATATAGTTATTAATATAAATTATTTTTTTGGAATGGTTTAAATCCATCAGATGAGAGTTATTTTCCATTATTTTGTAAATTTTTTTGGGTAAAGTTGTTTAGATGTGATAAATTATCTATCAAAAAACAGTTTCATTTTTTTAAACAATTTAAAAATAGCTCATATTTTGTATCTATTTAGTTATAAATATATTTATTTTTGAAATCATTTTAGCTATTTACCTTTTTTATATGGTTTATTTTCAAATCCCATCTCAACTTTTGTAAACCATTTTACATGATTTTACTCAAATTGTATTTATACAAATCATTTTTAGTGGATATTTTCCACCATAGTTTCTTCAAGCATGAATTGGGTTGTTTATCCACAAGTCATGGTTATTTTGAGTAATTAATGTTTTTATCTGATATTTCTTGTATATATGAAGTGTTTTATTATATAATTAAACAATTTTCTAAAATTAATTTTCATATATAGGGATGTAAGTTATATTATAGTTTATAGATATTAATTTTGTAATTAGAAAAGGATAATAATGTGACATGATATATCTAACATTCTTTGAAAGTTTTTTTAATCTTAAGTAATTGAGTTTCTTAGATATTGGGGACAACCCATGCATATATATGATTTTTTTAATTTTTTTATTTTAATTTTTTAGAATTGTGTATAATTATTTTATGATAATATTCCTTACTATAAATGGAATTATGGGTTTTAAAGGTGTTTTTAAACTATTCTTAAATGTCATGTTTTAGAAAAATAAATGAAATATTTCTAATTAATGATTTAATTATTTGATAAATTATATACCATACGTAAGTCACTTCTGCCTTAGTTTGTTTAGTTAGAATGTAATAATGTTAATTATTCTTTTGATTATGTTATATATTAAATTAGTATTTAAAGTTTTATATAAGACAAAATGTGTTTATTATGAATTGGAGCACACAATTAGTTAATTTAAAAGTATTCCCATTGATTATTTGATTTATTTTCATAAGTTGATGTTATATTTTCATTGTAGTTTATGTTTAAATGATATTATGATTATTTTTAGTTTCGTATTGGTTTGATAATTTTATTTATTTTATTATATGATTGGTTTTGTAATTTCTATATGATATTCCTCTAATATTGTTTTTTTAAATGGATAACATATATATTTGGTATAAAATTGAATTTTAAGATATAAAACTTATTTTTTTAATTTATAATGTTAAATTATTTGTTGATGAATTAATTAATTATATTCATTGAAATGGAATTGAGTATTGAGGGTTATGTTCCTCGCTCTAGTTTTTTTGTTCAAGAAGGAAAAAATATAGAGGTATAGTAAATATAGTGACCTGTAGAAAAATTGTATTTATATTTTTAACTATTCTTATTTTTTATTAAATATAACTATTTATTCATAATTTTAGTTAATATAATGTGGTTTTAAAAAAAAATTGTTGAAGATTTAGAAGAAAAATAACCACAAATTTTGTGTCTAAATGATCATCTATATTAAGTGTTAAGAAATGAGCATCGAGGAAGGATTTACTAATTACCTAAAAAGAGGACCATACTATCTCTATACTATAATTTTAATAGTTGTTCATCAACCACCTATTTGACAACATTTATAGAGTAGAAAATAAATTTTTCCATAAACCATGAAAGCATGAAGCTGGTAATAACATCCTTATAGATTTAAAAAGATTATAAATGAATAATACATGAATGTTACGTCCATTATTTCTTTTATAATTCCACTTGATAGTTCTATTTATATTAATGATTGTTTGAGGAAAATACCTTTAGTTTTTAAGGATTCTTATATTCTAGCTACTGATTTAGGTGTGGATGATGATGGAGATGTTTTTTAATACAATTAAGGTACTATATATGTTATTAGAGATGATAATATTGGTGATTATATGGTAAAATTTGACTTTGAGGAGGGTGGTGGTTCTTTTTGGGAGGGTTTTTATGATACTAAAATTGATAATTAACATCACTTATAATATAGACTATACTTATGATTAATGATTATTATAATGAAAATTATTATTAATTTCTTGATTTTTTATGAAATTATTGTTTTTTATTGAAATACTAAGATTTATAAATATTTATAAATTTAAATTGAATTTTAGTTTTTATAAATAGGGAAACCATATAGACACACCCCTTACCCATGGAACTAAATCAATAACCAAGGGTAATGTTAATGGATGTTGGAAAACTACTACAAGAAAGTCCTATGGAAATAGCCTATGTCCATGGGCATCGCCTATGGTAGTATGCTAAAGGATACCAAAACTAATTTTGGTTGTTGGTTCATTTCTATGGGGAAAGTTGGTGGAAATAGAAAAATAGGTGTGCACCCTTATTTTCATGATAGTTGAGACCACAAATAAGATGACCATGTATATTAGTTACTACCATGGTCATTTAGCCTATAACCATTATTTTGGATCATGATCATATACACCATTTCTAGAAGTTTATTTATCTTGGTTTTTTATATACGGAACATCCTTTTCCATGCATGTAGTGAAAAAAGCTACCAAAAAATGTTTTTCACCTTATTATCATTATTGAATCCATTTTCATGTTTATGTAAACTGAGGATTTAGAGAAAAATAATATTTTTTATAAGGAATTTATCCTTTCTATAAAGAATTATAATTAGATAGACCATGTTTTTACTTAAATTTTTTCCAATTGTCTATTAATTCAAACATGTTTTTTTTATTTTTTATCCATTATTACTATTTGTAATTATTTTAGAACTGATGTGCAATTATAACTCACATATTTCACCACCATTTTTTTTCGAAATTATCTATATTAAATTTTTTGAAAATCATATTTCTCTCTATATATCTCAAAGGATAGTGGTGTGGGAGTGGGTGTGAGAGGTTCCTGATTCACTACTTAGAGGGAATAAATATTCTTTGATAATTTTTCGACTTAGACCACCAAGAATATTTTATTCACTGATTAATGTATGTTTTAACATAATGGGCCGAAATTTATTTTCAATGGTTATGAATTAAGTGAGTTCTCATAGAGAAGTTATCTTGGGATTTTATGTACATTTATTTCTCTAGTATTTTTATAAAATTTTAACGCGGTTTTAATTAAATATTTTAAATATTTTTATCATTTCTTGTTTAATTATGAAGTTTTGTAGTGCTTTCATTATTTTTATGGTTTTTAGTTAATTATATATTAATATGATCAATTTAGAAATATTATTAGTTTATAATAATTTTACATATAATATTTAACACTATATTATTAGTAACAGTTTCACAAATATTAGTTTTTATTAGTTTATTAATATTTTTAGTAGTTATATTAATTTTGTATATTAATATTATATATTATTTTATATCATTTTAAATATTAGTAGTTTTAATAATAGTGGTATTAAGATTATCATTTTATTATTATTATTGTATTATATTATATTAATATTTAATAGTGATATTATTATTATTATGTATATTGATAATAATTTTATCTAATTATTAATTTTATAATAGTAATATACCTAATTATAAATATATATATTTTTCTTTTAACTAAATTTATTTATATAAGTAGTATAATATATATTTTATAATTATTATTCTATTATTATTATTATTACTATTATTACTATTTAACACATTTAGATAATTAGATATAATTAGAATTTTGAATTTTTCGTTTTTCATTTTTTTCATCAAACACATATTCTTCTTCGGGGGGTTGGGAAACCCTAGCAGTAGCGCATGCATCCACCGAACTCTCCTCACCGGATCACCACCAGCAACCTCCTCCATCCTCACTACACCACACCAACACTGCCGCCTCTCTCCTCCACTATCCTCTACACCACTAGGAGGCTGAAACTCCTCCCTATATACTGAAGCATGAGTCTAATGTATACCTTAATCCACTGCACACCAATGGTGTTTTCAACACAACTATCCCGACCCCCTATATCACATGGATGATGTCCGTCATCTCTCTTCGGCCATAGCTCTCCATCAGGGCACCTCCAATGATACATTACCACTAGGGAATCTCCTCCTCCATCAGTAACCCTACATAATAGCCACCATCCTCCTTCAACACAACCTATAAGCGATAAATCCTACAAAAATCAAATAAGAATCCAGTTCTCATGTGACATCAATGTGTATAGTGGAGTTACTTTTCTTCTGGAGATTAACATTGCACAATGAGAGAAAATATGGATCTAATCATTTTTTCATGTTGATGAACATGTTCGGTGATTCACATCAGCATTGTGGTGATCGATGAGCGATGATTATTATTGGGAGACCAATTTTGGTAGCTTATGATGATATTCACTTTGAAAGAAACACATCAATATTTTATATTTATCATTTTATATGTCGTGTTTACGCAGTGGATAACTAATATTCTTGGTGTTGGAGTTGTTATGAACATGACAATAGTTGCATGCCATTATTTTTGAACCATGTTTGATTGCATTTTTAATTATTTTTTAATTTTAATTTTATTTAATTAATTATATATGGGTCTAATTTTATTGTCATATGAGATCTACACACATTTTTTGATTCCCACAGGTTTGGTTCCTAATAAGTAATCACCAGTGGGAGATCAACAGATTATTTATTCATCTAGAAGTCAATCGTGCACATCAGAGAATCATAAATCACCCATGAGATAATTTCAAATAAATAAATACATTAATTGAAAAATTAATATTTTGTGTGCGTCCCCTTCAAACTTGAATGAGTGATACCTAATAAGAGATCTCATGTGAGAAAACTTGGCACCGATAAATACTTAAAATTTATAAGAAATGGGTCGTTACATTTCACCAAGTGATTCAATGCTAAAATGATGCAAAAATAATTCATCAAATCTAAGAACAAAATGATGGATTATTTTTTTGAAAATTAGAATACTATTTAATATCATAGAATGAGACCTAATAATATTGTGATTATATTTGGAATTAGTAATAATTGAATGAATAAATGTTCATATATGGAAATTAAATAATTAGCATTGCATGCACCTGAACAGATGTCAAAAATCTAATACATCCCTCTCCACCTGTTTCCTCTAAATATTAATTTAGTTCACTTAGATAGTTTTAGTTAATTGAAATAGTCATTTTAAGTATTTTTTTAGTTTTTATAAATTTTATTTTTTAATCACATTTAAAATTCATCTTACTGAACATTATTCTAAGAGGATATTCCTAGTGTTTACAGACATTCTCTCAGTGGTTTGACCATACTCACCACTTTTACGGTAGTTATTAGGTAAATAAATTTGCAAATTAGACATACTATGATGTGAATACTAAATTTATGGCATCGTTTTTAGGGATAATAGTATAATTAGAAAGTCGTCAAAGTGATTGATCTAGGTTAAAAATAAAAAAACACCAAAAAAACAAACAACAAAAACTAGTTTACTACACTAGGTATTTTTCATTACAAGGAATTTCATGTAACCCAGAAGTTTATAATGGCATGTTAAAAACCATGCATCTATAATCAAAACCATCCCTACATGACCGAAGTTCATGGTATGAATTAAAATTATTCTCCAACCATGAGTTCTCCATGTAATTATTTTTTTTATTATAATGATGATTATTAAATTATATGTTATGGTCCATGTGATAATGATCCACCATATTGTGATATAATTGCGTATACACATTTTAATAATTTTCAAAATCAAATAATTCCTAAAAATTTAGAACATGAAAAATCATATGAAATAAATGATTCAATAATTTGGAACATATTTTTTCTACCATCATTGAGACAAATTGAAGTTTTTAACTTCAATTTGAACATAATAAAAAGTTGATTTAAAAAAATATATAAAATCAAATAAAAAATTTATAAAATCAAATGAATCAAATTTTACAACTTGCAAACTCACTACCACTTGTAGATCCAATTCAGAATAATTCTATTGAATAAAGTATAGTAGAGGTTTCATTTGAACAATATCCATCTTATAATTCTATTAATGTGACTAATTTTATTGATCCTCCTTCTTATCATACCATTGATTAATCCTCTCCATTACAATTTGATTCTTCCAATATAATCACATTTCAAGAATACAAGAGCTCAATCTTCCACTCTATCAAATATAATGGTCCCTCAAAAAATGAAAATCCATGCCCTTATTATGTGAATTGAAAACCCATCAATCCCAAAGAGAAAAAGGACACATTTAATTTCCATAAAATTGCACCTTTTTAGGATGAATATGACATTGAACTAGGACCGTTTTTTACTATAATAGAGTCAAAATTGATCCAAGACAAAATGAATTACCACACACAAGGGGAAATCACTTCAAATGACATTGAATCGAATATTTATGAAAATCATTCCAAGTATGAAACTTTTTCCAAAGTAAACACATGAGAAACATTTTAGGATTTAGAAAATTAGTTAGTGATTGTGGTGTAGAAAACTTATAATTCTATAGAAACTGTGGTAGGATGAAATTTCCTAGAGGATCCTAAGTTTGTGGTGTCACATGTTCCAATTGAGAAATATGAAGAGGTAAGTATATAAGAAATTTTTAAAAAATATATCATTATTGACACAATGGATTCACCTAATCTAATTAATCCCACCCCACTTTATACATGTATAGAGGTTAAAAATGATTCACTAAAAATACCTACATATTCTAGGAATACTCTTAACCTTAGTACAATCAATTAAACCATCAGCTCAAATTGATTTAGAAACCAATGGATTTCCCTATGCTTGTAGTTAGTGGTGAAACCAAATTGGGATATAAAATTAACTCAGATGATGCATTCAAGGATATTATGTATATAATTCAACCACTGAAATAATTTAGTAAGGTAATTTCTTATATTTTTCAAAATAAAAAAAGGTAATGTTCTTGATCTTCATGATTATCCCATTTTCACAAACTTCAATTATTTATTGAGTCTTTATTAAGATGAATTATATTTAATAACCTATTAGTTATTCTATTTTCATTTCATTCCACACATTCATTTGACTAACAAGTTTCTATTGAGATATTTTGTTGCTTGTTGGATAATTTCCCTTTTGATGAATGAATTCAAAACTTCTACTAATAAGGAATCATATACATGGTACACATTTCCTTTTGATCATAGTGGAGTATTATCAACATCTAGATAAAGATGAATTAAACTTAGAATTCAATGGGAGGAAACCCATCATTAGTTTGTTTTCCTTTCACTGCATTTATTTTCATTTGATTTTTTTAGATAATAAAATGGAAATCATTTATCACAATCTGTTTTCTCCTGGAAACACAATGGAGTTAAATTAATCATAAATATTTTTACCATCTATGTGTTAATTTGATTTTGGTTTTATCTATTTGATATTATGTGGGTATGTGCTTTACTTATGTAGATTTTATAGGTATATCATTTATTGAGATTCATCAGATACAGGTAGCCTTTTTGTGTCTATCTTTACTTAATCAGGGAAGTGTTTTATTTTTTATAATATTTTATGACTCTAAAAATACCATGTAAAACAAATTAAAAAAATTATAATAAAAAAAAACTAACATTCCTGTCGTTGTTGAACTCACATGAGAGCTATTGTATTTTTTTGTAACACAGTCAGGAACATACCAATTGTGTCCTTAGTCAGTATGAGTACATGATTCCTATTAATAATTCTTTTATCCTTGATCTAATTACATAGATGATTGTCGATATTATTCCATTCTTAGAAAATGTTTTTTTGGAAAGTTTTATATTTTTGATACACTTGTTTGAAATCATAATTATATGTGTTATCCAATATTTCTTTTTATACCCATGAGGAGTCTCAAACATTTTTACATCATATACCATTTCAATTTTTCTTGAGGGAATATCGACCATGTTTTTTCTTCTATAAATTTCCATGTTTTTCCATCAAAGCGATAAGAATTTTAAAAGTTGGGCTAAAATGACAGAGGCATATATTTGATTTAGTTATCCCCCTTGACCCACTTAGACACCCAAACATTTTATACATTATGTAGGACTTATAATACATAAATAATCCTTTTAGTATAATCCCATAGATGATACCATTCCCTTATATTTATTGAAAATTTTTATGATGATTTTCAATCTATGTGTATGGGATATATTTATTCACGGAGAGAGTTATTTGATGGGCATAGATCGACATTACCCCATCATGATTATCTATATTATATTACATAGTATCCAAATAAATTACATGTATTTTTATAGGGGAATATAGATTCTTTTTGGTTCAAAAAATGATTAAATTTTTGGTCAATATGCAATAACTCTCAATTTTGGGAATATCTATAAAAGTGATGATTCATTACTCCATGAGATAATGATTTTTATATATGAATTAATTTCCTTGAGATTATACATAGTATTATCTACTTGTGTACCTTTTATTTAGATATTTTATTATATATATTTCATGGGGTTTGAGATATGATACTCACATGTTTACTTATCCATTATGTTTCTGTGATTTTTCCTTAAAAAAATAAACAAATTGAGAGAAAAATAAAAAAACATTTAGATCAAGGAATTTTATTTTCATATGATTGAGGAAAATAAGAATTTTAAGTATGGGGGAGTGAGATTTTAGGGGTGAAATTTGGATGGAAACATATCATACATTTATTTCAAGATTCAACACTCTTTCTTCCAAAATTGCCAAAAATAATTATGACCCACCATCCTGCAGCCTCATAGACATTTGAACCTAATGTGATGTCCTAGATATTAGTGCATTATTATTATTTATACTTGTGTAGATGTGAAATTCATGGAAATACTATCGTAAACATGCATATGTATTAGAATGGAGCATAGATTTGATAAAAATATTTGGGAAATGTGAGTGTTGGTGAGGTAGGTAACATTATTCCTGAGTGTAGATTGTTATTTTAGAAATACTATGAGTGGAATGGAAACTATTTTTCAAAATTTAGATATTAAATAAAGAATGATATTTTGTGGGTAAAATGGATTGAAAAATTTTAAACTTGTAATTTTGATGTTTTGATTTGTTTACGGATATAGTTGTTTATTATTTTTGATTATTTTTTCCAAGAGTGAAAAATTTTGAATGTGATGGATTTTATGTACATGGATTTCACTAGTATTTTTATAATTTTATAAGTTAGTTTTAATTCTGTTTTTTTGTATTTTTTATTTATTTTCGTATTTTTATAGTTTTTATTGTTTTATGTTTTTTAGTTAATTATATATTAATATGATTATTTTATTATTATTATTAGTTTATATTAATTTTAGATATAATATTTAACACTATATTATTATTATTAGTTTCACTAATATTAGTTTTTACGAATTTATTAATTTTTATAGTAGTTATATTAATTTTCTATATTAATATTATAAATTATCATATATCATTTTATATATTAGAAGTTTTAAAAATAATAGTATTAAGATTATTAGTTTATTAATATTATTATATTAGATTAATATTTAATAGTGGTATTATTATTATGTATATATATAATAATTTTATCTAATTACTCATTGTACTATATTAATATAACTAATTATATATATATATAGTTTATCTTTTAATTATATTTATTTCTATAAGTAGTATAATATATATTTTTATAATTTAAACTCTATTTTTTATTACTCAACACATTTATATAATTAGATTTAATTAGAATTTTGTATTTGATGTTTTTGTTTTTTTCACTATTTTTCATCCAGGGAATCTTCTTCTTCAGTGGTTGGGAAACCATGACATCAGAATAAGTATCCATTTGTCTATCCTCATCCAATCACCAACGAAGACCTCATCCATCCTATTTACACCACTAGGCGATCGACCTCCTCCCTCTCTGATGAAGCACCAGCCCAACATCGACCTTCCTCCACTGCACACCGACGACACACACAACACAGCCGACCCGACCCCATGTAACATAAGGACAATGTTGGCCATCTCTCTTTGGCTGAAACTCTCCACCAAGGAACCTCCAGTGGAGCATCACCACCAAGGCAGTGCCTACTCCCCCTATAACACTACACAGTTGCCACCCTCCTCCTTCAGAACTACCTGAGATAAACACCTCTTTCAGTAATTAGATAAGAGACCAATTTACACATGATGTCAACATGCATGGTGGATTATATTTTCTTCCAGATATTGATGTTATAAGATAAGAGTGAACATGTATCTGATCATTTTTTCTTGTTGGAGAATGTGCTCAGTGGTTTTCATCAGCATTTTAGTGATCAGCGAGTGATGATTATTATTGGGCGATCGTCTGGGGTAGGTTTTAGTAATATTCACATTAATAGGAACATGATGATATCTTCTATTTATAATTTTATGTGTGTGTGATGGATGAATAATATTCTTGGTTTCTAATTTGTGATGAACATGTCCATAATTGCATTCCATTATTTTTGAACCATGTTTGATTGATTTTTGAATTATTTTTAATTATAATTTATTTATTTAATTATATTTTTGTTTCATATAAGTGTCATATGGGCTCTACACACATGATTTGGTTCCCTATCATGTGATACATATTAAGTAATCATGATTATGAGATCAAGAGAGAATTTATTTACCCAGAAGTCGATCGTGAACAAGATAGAATCATAAATTGCCCATGAGTGAATTCTGAATAAATAAATATATTAATTGAAAAATTAACATTTTTTTTGTGTTACCCTTAAAAATTTAATGAGTGATACCTAATAAGTGATCTCATGTGAGAGAACCTAACACTAACAGATACTATGACTTTGTGAGAAACAGGTTTTTGTATTTCACCAAGTGATTCAATGCTAAAATGATGGCAAATTATTTATCAAATCAGAGAAAAAAATGATGTATGATTTGTGTGATAATTATAATACTATCTAAAATCATATAATGATACCTTATAGTATTTTTATTAAATTTATAATCGATGATAGTTGAATAAAAAAACATCCAGATGTGAAAATTAAATAATTGGAATTGCATGCACCTGAATGGATATCCCAACTATAACACTTAGATGTCTACCTATTTATTTTATATATTAATTTAGTCCACTTAAATAGTTTTATTTAATTTAAAAAGTTTTTAAAAATAGTTTTTTAGTTTTTAGAAATCTTATTTTTTAATAAAATTTATAATCCATCTGCCTGAACATTATTCCAAGAGTATCTTCCTAGTATCTATGCACATAATCTATGTGGTACAACCTTGCTCTCCACTTATATAGTAGTTAGTAGGTTAATAAATTTTTAAATTGGATGTGCTATGAAATTCATGCCAGGAATACTTGATTATTTAATAATAATTTTCTATCCATAGAGCCATAAATTATTAATTTTGAGTTCACCTTCATTCTATAGTATAACATGTAACTCAGAGATAAAATGGAAAGAGGGGGTTGATGAATTGACTTTAATTTTTTAAAATGAATATATAAAATAAAAACAAATATCATGGAATCATTCTATTTAATCATAAAATAATAAATGTATAAGTGAGAGATATGAAAATTAAAATATAAATCATAGTGTAAAATATGTTACAAATATTTAAAGAAACAAATTGATAAATAAGTATGACAATAGCTCAAAAATTGAGCCCCTACATCCCATACTATCAAGAAGTATTGAGGGGTTTATATTTATCCCTTGGTTTTAATGGAAACAAAAAACCAAATAAGAAATAATCCATTAGTTTTAATGGAAACCAATAACAAAAATAAGACCCTTGGTTTTAATGGAAACCATGAACCAAAGAAGAAATAATCCCTTGGTTCTAGTGGAATCCAAGAACTAAAAGAATACCCTTGGTTTTAACAGAAACCAAATACCAAGATCCATCACTTTATTAGTGGTGAGCACCTAAAGAAGAATATGAAGAAGATATAATTTTTTTACAAACCCTTTATAAATCACTCTAACCTCTCTAGAGGATTTATAAGAAAATGAAAGATTATGATATAAAGAGAGGGAGAGAGAGAGTGTTTGAGAGAGAAAAGGAAGAAGATTAAGTTACTTAAAAAAATTTAAAAAAAGTTAGAAATTAGATAAAATATATAGAAGAATATAAATTTCATTGAAGTCATTGAAGCCAGAATTGGATTTTGAGAATTAAAATCTTTCTTGGAGATGTCTTATAAAAGAACATCATGAATAGATCAAGAAATAATTCGATAGAAAACATCATCATATATGTTTTTGGATCACATCCAAGACCACAAATATATCTATTTATATCCATCATAGTAGCTAGGGTTATCTTATGTTGGGCCAAGTATTTAATAAGCTGAGTTAAGGCCTTCAAGAAAAGTATTTATTGCTTCTTGATTGATCAGGATCAAAGATACAAAATATCCTCCTATTTTCACCCTCCAGATAGGAGGATATATACACGTAACTAGGTCTATTCAAATTTCACTGGGTAACTAGTGATCTCTACCAGGTATCTGATGGGATATTTATGCATTATAGGTTCTTTCTGGTACCACTAGATGATCGATGTTCTTCTACTAAGTTTCTAGTGAGTCTAGGATGTGAGATCTTTGTAAATGGCCTCTATGAAACTTTGGATTCCTCTACATGGTCTGGTTTCTTACAAGGATAATTTATAAAGACTTTACACAATAAATAATCAAAACACAAAGGTGGGAAACACTTTAGTTTTTTTGATCATAAAAAAACATGAGAGGGTTAACAAATATCTTACTTTTTAATGATAAAAAACACTCATTTAAGATTAAAATAAATAATAAAGGTTATAAATGTGGTTAATAAGAGAGATTAAAAATAACAATTAAGGGGGGAAATAATTAGAAATAATTTTTTTGTGAAAGCATAATCCCCCCAAAAGGAGTATCCTTATATTCCTTTAAAGAAATTATAATTTTCTCACCTAATCATATTATAAATTTATCCCCTTAAAGCATTAAGAAATTACCCACCTTTTTAATTAGATAATTTAATTTTAAGTAAATATGTTTAGATAGATAAGAGATAAAATATAATATAACCAAGGTGATAAGTAAAAAAATAATTTTTAAAATTTTAACAAGAAGTTTTATAAAAAAGAAAAATATTTTCAAAAAAAATAAATATTTAGATAAAATAAAACATAAATAAGAAGAGATATATGATTATAATCTTTCCATACCTATTTCCCTTGAAATAAAATTAAAATATTCTTAAAAAAGGTCTTTTATGACGATAGCGGCTAGTAGCAGATCCATGATAATGTATTCCAATATGATATCAAATTTTTGAAAGTGGTATCTCAAAAAGTGATATAAAATATCAATGTGATTAGTGTGTGCATGATAAGTAGGATTTCTAGAGACTCTTATGGAACTAGAAATAACACATTTAATAAGAACAAGATGAAATGTTATTCCAAAATCTAAGATAGTTTTTTTATCCATATAATTTGGTTTCAACAACTCCCCATATCTATATATTCCTCTTCATCCATAGAAAGAGTAATTAATTTTTTTTATTTTTAATACTCTAAGAGATTAAGTAGTGTCAAATAAGATTAAAAGTCTCACATAAACTTTTCTGATCTATTTGGAATCCATGAAAATTAGCATCGGAAAAAAATAAATATTAAAAGAGGTCCTTATATTATAAAATAAACCATGATTTTTAGAACCATTTAAAAATTTAAAAATTTAAAAATCCTTTTATGACATTTTAAATATGATTCCTTAGGATCGAATTGAAAATGACCAAAAAGAAAAACACTAAATAGAATGTACATTCAGGTCACAAAAAGGTAAAGAAAATACCTAATCATACTTCTGTAGAGCCAATTGTCAATCAATTTACAAGCTTCATGCAATATTAGGAAATAGGATATACCCATATGCATACCAATTTCTTTATCTTGATTTTTTTAAAAACATTTTAGAAGTTCATAAGCATTTTTTATTTAGATTTAAAAAGTTCCATCCTCAATTTTAGAGATTTGAAAATTAAGAAATAATTTTAACTCACCCATAAAACTCATTTAAAATTATATTCTCATATTATTTCAAAATTAATTATAAATTGATTTATTTTTAGATTTGAAAATTATCCCATTAATATATATTTAAATGATTAAATGATCATTTGAAGCATTTTATAGAAAAAATGTCAAATATTCATTTCTAATTTTGAAATCATTTGATAAAATAAAACTTATTAACCTTTTATATGAAGATCAAGGGGCTTGTTTTAGACCATATAAATCTTCAGTTAACTTGAAAAAATAATTTAGAATTTTTTTATTTTCAAAATGGGGTGGTTGTTCAATAAAAAAGTTTTCATAAATAAAACTATTTCAAAAAAAAAAAATTAAACATCTATTTGATTTTTTTTCAATTAATATGGACAAAGAATGAAAACAAGATTATAATATATCCTATTAGATAAATGGGAGAAAATGTTTCACTATAATCAATTCCTTCTTCTTGATTATAGCCTTTAGTTATGATTCTATATTTTTTATATGTTATATTAACTTACTCATCAAATTTATTTCTAAAAACCAATTTTTTTCCAATAATGGTATGATCAATATGACTTTCAACAAGAGTCTAAACACTTATCCTATAAGGAAGCAACTTGGGGAAACTAGAAAAGTCACCCAAGGTGGTCTTCCATAAATTAATATACAAAAAAGCATAAGAAACATGTCTCATGATATACATGATCATTGAAAACCAACAAGGTACAATGCAAAAGTAAGAGAAAAAATCTATGAGACATAAAAAATCAAGCTAAATAAGAAAAAGTGGAAAGATAAAACAAGATAAGTATAAAAAAGTCCTTTTCTGACCATCCATCACCACCAAGCCATCCTGATATGAAGACGATGATTACCAGAGAAACCGACATGCTAAACAATGCCCTTACCTTTACCTGAGTCCTATAAAATAATATCTACAACCACCAAAGGCAAAAGTAGCGTATGAATAAAAATCCCAGTAGGATACCACTAAATAATCTATAGAAGACTTAATATCAAGAATGCATTAGTTCTAGCATTAAAACAAATCTAGTTTACAATGAATTTTCATAAAGTAATGCCATTTTATAAAATATTACTTTGGTTATTATAAAAAAATTCTATATACACCCAATATAGGAAGATATCATATACAATAAATATAGTTTGAAAGAATAATAAAACCAACCATGGATATACCATATGATAAACATGTGAGAAAATAACCATTAAAATACCATCATGTGATAAACCGATCCTAAATGAAAATTATTACCATTTGGGATCTAAATTATGGGTATACATTGTAGACATAAAAAAACCCAATCTAGGCCTAAGGTGGATCCATATAATATAACCTCTAAAGGAATCACACACACTAAAGTGACACAAAACTTCTTGTAGCATTACACACATAAAGAGTGAAACGTCTATTTCTCAATGCACCCAAGGTTACCCCATTTGATAAGTTAGTGAAAATCCATTTTAAAAAGTTATCACATTTAATAAAACATTTTAACATCAAATAATTTTTTATTTCATCATTTAAGACCCATTTCAAGACCAAAACCACCATTTGAAAAAATTAATCAAACACTTGGTGCGTAGAAATCCATTTTTAAAGAAAACCCCTTTAAAAACATGAATATCATCGAACAAAACCATTCCAATGTAAAATCATGAATTTATATTGGATAACCCATATGAATTGACAAGAACATATATACGTTATGGAATTAACCCCTTGCATAGAGACACCAACCTTAAGAATAGAGGAAACTTAACTGCCTTCGACAACGGAGATTGGAAACAAGCAGACCAACCTTTGAAAGACAAGGAACAAGGGAAAAATACAAAGGATTGATAGAAAACACAAACCGATCATAGTTCAATCTATAAACCCATACAACATATTTGTAGAAACCAACAATAATGAAGAAGTATAAAGGATTCTTAATTTGGAGATGTGACACAATCGCTAAGAGTACAGAACACTGAATGAAGCGATATAAAAAGAGAGAGATCACCCAAAATCACCTAAAATTATCCTAGGATTTGAGAGGAAATCTTGTACACTGAATGGAATATTTTTTATTTCAGGATTAACCATATAAAAAACTTGTTAAAATATAGGAATTCAGGATATTAATCCTTGATTCACAATATGAATATCTTGAGTGGCATATATGCTGAAAAGGTGTTGCCACAGGTTGAAATCATAATCTAGATCATTACATGTTTTGAAACTAGCTAATGACCTATAAATCATTCACATCATAAAATTGTTTCATGGAATTTTTTGAGTGATGGATTCACATTGTGAAATACGTTCATGATGTGAAACTTTTCTGTAGACAATATATAGGAAATTATTGCATAAAAAGCATAGAAAATCCCCAAACTAAACCAAAATTGAAAGATAATCCTCTACAGCCTTTGGAAAATTTATAACTGGAATCCATTAATTCAGATGAAAGTACATAACCAAAATTTAGATGAAAAAATGTTCAATAAATAATTGAAATTTGGTAATGATATGTTATAATCTTCCCACCATAAACACTTTCTGTCCCCAAAAAGACTTCATGATTCTAGACTCACAAAAAGGGAATTCTAATACTACCTCATCAATAATCATTACTCCAAAATCTCATGTATATCCCTTCCATAATGCCATACTACATGAAATGAGGGAATTGTTTTACCACATAGTACCTTCTCTCTGAGATCCATAATCTGAATTGGTTTCTCAACCATAATGGTGTCAGGCTTAAGGTCAATATCCTACCATTCAATCACATGGGAAGGATCAGGTTGATTCCTCCTTAACTGGGATACATAAAACACATCATGGATGGAAGTAAAACAATATGTAATGTACAATGGATATTCCACCTTTTCAAGATGCTCTAAAATCCTAAAGGGTCTAAGAAACCTCAGTGAAAACATGCACTATCTACCCAACTCACGGTGTCCCGGGTGAGGTAAAACTATGAGAAAAACATGATCACCAACCTCAAACTCTAGAGGATGATGATGAAGGTCTTTATAGAATTTGTGGGGATTATGTGATGTAACCAACCTATTCTAGATCAACTACACCCTTTATTTCATTTTCTGAATAAGAATCACCCCAACCAAGGTCCAGTCTCCCAACTATTCCCCAAAAAGAGATATCTACATGGATTCCCATACAACACCTTAAAAGGGTCCATCTTAATCAATTTCTGATAACTATTACTATAGGATAACTCAACTAGAGGAAAATTATTTTTCCAATAACCTTTGAAATCAAGAACACAAGCCCGAAGCATATACTCATGAACCTGAATATCCCTCTATATCTTTCCATCCATCTATGGATGATATTACATGATCAATTTCAACTTAGAACTCATCTTCTCCTGAAAAACATTCCAACATATGGATATGAAAATTGGGTCCCTATAAAAAAAATCATAGAGGGAATCCCATGAAGTCTCACAACCTCTCAGACATACAAGTCCCCGAGATGTTACACATTCATCATCTCCTTGATAGGGAGAAAATGAACCAATTTTATGAGTTGATAAATGATTACTAAATAAAATCATTCTTACTAGGAGTCTATGGTAAACCAATGACAATGTAAATAGAATCATAACCCCACTTCCATGTAAGAATGGGTAAGGGATAGAAAAAACCTGTAGGTCTTGGTGATCTGCCTTAATTCACTAACACATAAGACATTGTGATACAAAATCCTCAAATGACTGTCTCATCCCCAACCACCAATACCTATTTCACAAGTCACGATACATATTTTTAGCACCAAGGTGAATAGAACAACAAGAATTATGTCCACTATCCATCAACTCCTGCCTCAGAGGAATAATAATGACTAACCTGCTTTGGAAACATAATGCTCCACTAGGAGATTGAGACCACTCACCTAAGGTCTTCCACCCTTTAGGTTTTCACTAAAACAATAGTACTCAATGTCAAGAAATTTATTGAGTCGAACCCACTCATCAAACAATGATATAACTTTTTTTGAATCCATGTATACCCAACCACCATCTTCTCCCATTCCCAAGATCATCTCGACAAAAAAACTCATTAGTGACCAATCTTACACTAATTACTTCAAGGATTTTGTTGGAAATTCTTTGCTTAGTGCATTGGATATCACATTATCTTTCTTAAGAATATAAGTAATATCAATGTAAAAAGTTTATAGATACTTAATCCAGTGTCTCTATCTCAGGTTAAGATCTATATGAGTGTTAATATACTTTAGGATTTTATGATCATAATATATAGTAAACCACTCCCCAAATAGGTAGTGACACCACATTTTGAGTTCATGCATAATCACTGCAAACTCAATATCATGGGTAGGGTATTTTTTATCATGAGGGAGTAACTAGAGAGATCCATAGGCCACCACCTATTTCCCCTGCAAGACACACCCAAAATCCACATCAGAAGCATTTCAAAAGACATCAAATCCTGAACCTAGTTCTGGAAGAATAAAAACTGGAGATGAATTCAACCTCACCTTTAGTTCCTCAAAATATCACTAACATTTTTCATTCCACTCATACTTTACACCCTTATGGGTTAAAACAGTCATTAAAGATGCAAACTTGGAGAAATACTGAATGAACTGCCTGTAATAACTATCCCACTCCAAGAAACTTTAGACCCCAAACACATTTTTGAGTTGCTACAAGGACATAACTACCTATATCATTTTTAGGATCCACTAAGACACCCCTATCAGATATAACATGCCATATAAACTTTAATTCTTGAATCCATAACTCACATTTTGAAATATTACCATTCAAGTGATGTTCCATCAAGGTTCTAAGAATGATATCGAAATGGTCTATGCAATCATCCAATGACTTAGAGCACACCAAAATATAATCGATGAATACAATAATAAAATATCCCAAGTACCAATGAATGATTTGGTTCATAAATTAAATAATTTCTACAAGAGTGTTAGTGAGACCAAATAACATAACCATAAATTCAAAATGCCCATATTTGATCCTAAAAACTATCTTAGGTATATCCTCTTCTCAAACTCTTAATTTGAGGTACCCTAACTGAAGGAAAATATTTTAAAGACAATTATCCTCTCTAATATAATCAAATAGATCATGAGTCTTGTGAAACAGATATATATTCCTAACTGTCACAAAATTTAGCTTTCAATAATCCAAAAAATATAGAAGGCTCTCATCTACCTTCTTAGAAAATTGGACAGGAGAATCCTACTTGACACATTTGGACGAATAAATCCCTTATCCTAAAGGTTCATAAGATGGACCTTAAGCTTTACCAACTAAGTAGGTGATATATGATAAGATGGGATATAAATGGTCATCACGATAGGTAGAAAGTGAATAGTAAACTAAATCTCTCTAAATGGTTGAAAATAAGAAAAAATTATCTGGAAATACTTTAGGGTATGAACACACAACCATAGTAAGTGGACTAATTAAACAAGAATAAAAAAATCAAGGAAAATCTTTGATAACTGACATGAGATATCCCTAGTGTATGGAACAACATGCCCCACTCTTCCCGTCCTAGAATCCCAATCACCCTAAAATATATGACTGGATCCATCAGGATATAAAGACTAAGCTAAATTATGACAACATTTAATCTAGGACATAAAACTGATCATATAATCCATGAAAATAGTCAAGTCAAGGATATCAAGACCAAGAACCAATAATTCCCACTCCACCTCAAGGTCTGATATCATCACTCAACATGTTAGACACTTGAATCATTGTTAATACATATTTCCCAAATATGTGAAAAGATAAAACAATATTGAAATGATCTATGAACAAAATACCAACATGTTAAATAAATTTGATGATATAAAATAATGATTAGAACCTATATCAAACAAATCTATCACCATAGAACATGAAATAAAAATTATACCTCTAAATGTATCTAGCCCTACTTAAAATTCCTCTGGTTCCTAATCCATTGTATAAATAAATCCATTGTAAAATCCTCCCTAAGTTTTATTAACCACATGAATATACACTTGGATTGAGGATAATATCCACCACACATGGAATCATTATAAAGAACCTAAAAACCCTTGGTGAAATTGGATCTATCCTTACTATCTTGGGACATCCTTCTACAAAAATGCTTTAGATGGATATATTTTTTACAATGATGACAAGTCATGGGATACTTTGTAAAATTAGTCTTGGTATGACCATTACTTCCACATTAATATCAAACGACATTCTTCTATCTTGGTGAAGCCATTGAAATTAGTCTTGAATAAAACTAACCACCCTTACACTTCCTTTTTTGGTCATAAGATACACCCTGGCTAATAATAGAATCAACCGAAGCTCCACCCATACCTTTTTCCAATATATTTTTTCTTATACTAAATTCACCTTATCGATTACCTCCACAAAGGTCAAAAGGTATAGTTAAATCAATATAGACCAAATATTAGCCCTCAAACCCAAATCAAACCTCTAAGAGTTTAAGTAATCATTGGTGAATATGTTTAGTGCCAAATGCACAAACTCAATAAAATGGGTGGAAAATACAGAATGATATGATCTCCTTGATCTATGGTTAGAAAATCATGGGTTTTTTCCACATGTAATATCTCAGGATAAAATTAATGGTTAAATATTTTCTTGAAGGAATCCTCGGTAAGATCCTCATGCAAAATTTCTAACACAATAAAGTTGGACCATATTCTTATTAGTCCCTAAATAATATAAATGAAAAAAAACACCTTAGAGTCCTCAGGAGTCTTCAGAAAGTGGAATATCCTCTCAATCCACTCAATTCACTCCTATCATTCCTAGGGTCTTTTTTCACCATGTAAGATGGGTGGATTCTACTTAGTAATTTTGGACCTATGGTCCACCAATCATCCTAGGTTTCTGAAACCCACATAAACCAAAGTATAAACATTGAATATTATATATTCTACCAAATAAGGGTCCACTAAAGGATGCACCTGTGGAACCAGTCTCATTGCTTCCTCCCTCAGATTCATAAGATCTCTTCTTGGTATCATTTTCTATTAAACATAAGACAAAAACTAATCAGTTTAAGAGAAAATTCCAAAATCAATACACCATCTTCATTTATTCATATCAATGATTTTAAAATAAATTAACTTAAAGTAGTTATATAATTTTTGAATAAAAGGATGAAAAAAGGAAGGAACATGTCTATTTAAATAAACCCCATACCTGTTTCATTCAAATGACATAAAAAATGTCTCAATCTTGGAAAAAAATCCCTGATCACCCATGGTAACTCAAATTTAGTCATAGTAGTGAGCTAGATAGAACATTTTTCCACACATAATATCAGAATTATAACAATCCTAACTATAGTATACCAAGACACTAAACCAAAACCAAGAAGTGTCACAATAATTTTGGTTGGGTAATGGATTTGATACCCATTTTTAATGAACCCACCTGGGGAAACTAAATAATTCACCCAAGGTGGAGTTCCACAAATTGAAGTATAACAAAGTGGAAGAAACATGTCTCATAATAAAAATGAACAAGGGAAACCAATAGGGTAAAATTTAGAAGAAGAAGAAAAAATCCATGAGATATAAAAATTCAATCCAATAAATCTAAATTAGAAAGATAAAACAAGAAAAGTATAGACAAGTCCCTGCATGACCATCCGTTACTACTGAGCCATTATTCTATGAAGATGATGATAAAAAGTGAAACAAAAATTCTAAACAATGTCCTTCCCTTTACCTGAGTACTATAAAATATATTCTACAAATTTCTAAAGATAAAAGTATGATGTGAGAACAAAGAACAGTAGGATACCACTAAATAATCTATACAATTTCTAATATTAAGAATGCATTAGTTCTAACCTTAAAACAAATTCAGTTTACAAAACAATTTCATAAAGAAAATTTTATAAAAAATTCATTTAGTTTTCAAAAAAACATACCATATTCACCAAATATAGGAATATATCAAGTATAAGTAATATAGTATGAAATAATAAAAAAACCCATAAATACACCATATAATAAGAATGTGGTAAAATAACCATGAAAATTCCATCATGTGATAAACTAGTCATAAATGATAAATCACACCAATTGGGGTCTAAAATATGTGTGTCAATACTATACATAAAATAAAAGTTGAAATAAATTCCTAAGGTGGATCTAACCAATATAACATCTTGTGGTATTTCACACACTAAAGTGACATAAAAACTCTTATGTAATTACACACACAAAGAGTGAAAAGTATATTTCCTAATGCACCCAAGTTTAACCAATGTGATTTGTTTTTAAAAATACATTTAAAAATAATTATCACATTTAATAAAACATCCTCACATCAATATATTTTTTCTTCTAGGCTTGAGGACCCATTTCAAAACCAAAATCACCATTCAAAGCATTTAATCAATCACTTTGTGGGAACATATCCATTTTTAAGAAAACACTTTTAAAAACATGAATCTAATAAAAAAACCATTATAATGTTAAATAATGCATCTTAATTTAATAACCCCTAGTAATTGAAAATAATATATAGTATTAAAATAATTAACCTTTTGTATAGAGACACCTACCTCGAGAATGGTGGAATATTAATCGCCTTCGACAATGGAGATTAGAAACAAGTAGGCTGGCCTCTGAAAGATAAGGAATGAGGGGAAAATATAAAGGATCAATAAAAAACATAAACTGATCATAATACCATCCATAATCATGTCCAATGTTACTACCACAACAAACAATAATGAATAAAAAATGCTGCTTACTAGAGAGATGTAGCGCAACCTCCGTGATGATCAAATGCTCGATGTAGTGATCCTAAAGGAGATATATCACCCAAACTCACTCAAAACCATCCTAGTATTTGAGAGGAGAACTTGTATTCTAAATTATATATTTTTTCTGGATTCACCATATCAAAACTCAATGTAATCAAGGAATTTATGAAGAAAATCCTCAATTAATGATATGAATATGTTTAGTGGCATATAAGATAAAAAAGGCATCGTCTTGAGTTAGAATCCTGATCATGAACATTTTAAGTCATTAAACTAGTTCACAACTTATAAATTATTCACATCATTAAACTGTTTCATGGATTCTACCAAGTGACTGATTTACATTTTTAACTACATTCACAAAATGAAACATCCTTATAGATAGTACACATCTATTTCATACAGAAAAAACATAGAAAAAGCTATAAATCATCTTATACCCAAAGATAAACCTCTAAATCCTTTTAAATATTTGTACCTAGACCCCATTAATTAAAAAAACATACATCCCATGAACTTATGATAAAAAAATGTATTGATAAATACCTAAAAGAAGGTAATGGGATGTAACAATTCATTTGGAACTTCTTTATCTCTTTATGCATGGAAAAAATCCAAGTTTCATTATTAATAACACCACGACGTTCTTGAGGTTCTAAGGAATAAATAAAATAATAGTTCTGAACTTCATTTATGACAGAACTTCTAATATGATCACTAGATTTCAAATCACTGATATTATTTTCCAACAGATGGACATTTAAATTTTTTCAAAGATGTAGGTAATGGAATAGAAGTAGATTCAACATTGATAAGATTTTTATGAGAAGTAGGATCATTCAAAGTAAAATGTTCAAAATTATTCAAATCTTCAAATTAGAATGAATTTATATAGAGATTTTTTAAAATTTTATATGAATAGATTAATTGAAGTATTTGGTTCTTTTATTGAAGACTCAGTAGGGTTTACATGAGTTCAGGTACCCAAGAAATATACCTTCATCAAAATTTGGATCAAATTTGTCTAATTTTTATTTAGAGTTAAGAATATTAAATTTACATCTAAAAACTTTAAATAAATTTTTTTTGGACTTTTATTTTTCCAATGTTTATAAGGTGTATTTTTGAAGAAGGTTCTTATATGAATACAATTTGTGATATGAAAAGTGATATTGAGAAACTCATCTCAAAATTAATGATAGAGCTTAAAATTTTTCAAGAGGGCTATTGATATTTCATAAAGAGTTTAATTATGTCATTAAAAATACCTATTTTTTGAGGTGTTCTAGGAGAAGAAAAAGCATAACTACAACTTTTTAAAACACAAATTTCATCAAAATATTTGTTTTAAAACTCTCAACCATGATCACTTTGAATGAAAATGAATTTTCCCCTTTTCACTTTTGACCTTCTTAGTGAATCTTATAAATACTTTACAAGCCTCATTTTTATATGCCAAGAAAAAAACAAGAGAATCTTGTTAATAATTAATAATAAAAAACGAGTATTGATTTCCACTAATAAATTCAACTTGAGTTGGACTAAAAAGATAAAGGTGAACAATATCAAGGGATTTAGAGGAAAATTCTTATTTTTTAGACTTGAATGTGGTTTTTATTGCAGACCAATTTGAAAGGGTTAAAAAACAACATTATCGTTGAACAAAGAGTTCATAAAACTATTTTTTATCAAAATCCCCCCATGTTCACTTTGAATATAAATGATTTTATTCCCTTTTTATTTTTTTTACCTTCTTGGTTAATCTTATAAATAATTTACAAACATTATTTTTGTGTTCCAAGAAAAACACTCAAATAAATCATGTATAATCATCGATAATCACCTAATAGTATGATTTTAATATAATATATTCTACTTGAGTTGGTCCCAAAAGATCATGGAGAACAAGGTCAAGGTATTTGGAGTTTAATACTTATTTTATAGGTTTCAAAGAGGTTCTGTTTTTCTTACCAAGATGGAAAGGTTCACAAACAATATTATCTATAAAATTAAATTTTGGTAAATATCATACTAGTTGATTTTGGCTGATCTTAACAAGTTTTTGTGTGATAAAATAACCAAGGAGTCTATTCCAAATCCACGAATCACTGTCTTTAATGGTCAAACATTTAATATATTGATAAGTAAGAAATTTTAAATTGGTAATATAAACATTTTTAAAATGAGAACCTGTAAATAAAAATTTTACTTTGAGATTAAAAACACTACAAAAATAACTTTTTAATGGGATTTTAATACAATTATTTCATAATGATGAAATTATTATAATTATTTATTTTAATCCAAAAATTAATAAATTTTTTTTATAAGTGTCGAATAGGGAATACCAATTTTACATATATCGATGATTATACTTCTTGAATTGTAACCTAAAGTCACATATCTTCCATTGATTTTTTTAAGTTGATTAAATTTGGATGGATAACCACACATGTTTCTAGAGAATAAACTATCAATGTAACACATTTAATATTTGGATTAACTCTTTAGACATTTTTCTTATAAAATTTAGCAATTATCCTTTTTGGAACCTTGATTTTGGGTCTATAAAATTTTCGTAAGAGTTATTTTGGTATAAAAATTTGTTTTGAAAATGATTTTTGAGATGAAATATGGGTTGAAATATTGATACATTTTGTTCTATAATAATAGTAATTTCTTCAATTAAATTCATGAAGTATATGCCCGATCTTATGGAAATAATTATGAAATTTATTTTTTGAAATTAATTTAACAAAATTCATTTTGTTAGAAGAAATATAATTATTCAAGAAACTGAATCCATAATTATTTTTTGCAGTTTTTTTAGAACCCAAAATTTTATTATGATTTTTATCACCTTGGGTAAATTTTACAAGATATTTTTTAGATAATCTACAATCGATTAAAATTCACAAACATTCGGTTGATCATTCAATCTTGATAAAAATTCATCTTTCTTGACTATGATTTGATCCTTTTCATTAGGTGATTGATTATACTTATATTTAACCTCTTGGTACATTTATTTTAGTTATAAATAAATTTATTTAAGTTAATTATGAGAATGTTATAGATATTTATATATTAGGTGATTGGAATATGAAAAAAATTTAGGAAGAAGAAAAATAATTTCATGACAAAGAAGAAGATGAGATTGTGTTTACTTTTTTACTAACCAACACTTGGTCCATGAGACACTTGGAGTTTTCATACATTAACTCACTTAATGAGATAGAATCATACTTACACTCCAAGTTAACACCTTGAAGGCTTTATTTCTTCTACTATTCTTCTCCTTGTTCTTATTTTTTTATCCATTAACAATCTAACCTTACATGTAACTTGTTTTCTCATTCAAACCATGCCACTCCTTGTTCAATTTGATCATACTACTTCTTTTCACATTGGTAAGATTTATTAATTTTGAATATTTTTTTCATATTATTGGGTATATGAGTCATTTCATCACCATAGTTTTAATCTTTAATGGATTATTTGAAGGAGATCATTTTTTCTATTTGAAGTTTTTGGATTCCTTTTTTGATTATGTCTTCATTATGATCTTATAAGTCATGAGATATTTTATTAACTCTATAAACATAATTTTCTATATATCCTTTTATTATAGTATTTCCATCACCTTGGGTTCCCAAGAACTAGGAAATACCCAAAGGATATCTTTTTCACTAAAGTTTCTGTATAAAAATCATCACTAAGAGACTATTGACCATTAAAAATGATAGTAAAATGTGTAAAAATATCAGTAAGAGATTCATTTGGATATATAATAAATATTTTAAAATATTTTCTAAACATATAAATACTAGTATCTTTAAATTTATTTATTCCTTCTTGAGTTACCTCTAGAAATTTCCAGATTTCATGAGATGTTTTACATGTGGATATGTGATTAAACAAATTACAGTCTAACCACAACATAAAGCATTCATAATTTTTTTATTAAGTTAAAAAGAGTTTATGTTATCAAGATTCCATTTTTCTATAATTTTTTATAAGGTTTAAATCCATGCATAATAATTATTTCAATGGTTTATCCTATATTACCAAGGAAATTTGACATGTGTGTTTTCTAATAACTATAGTCCAAACTATTTAAAAAGGTGACCGCTAAATAGAATTTCCTTCAGGACCACTGTAGGTGTTAAAAAAATATTCCATTATGAAAAGATCAAACTTTGAAATCTGTTAAGATATTTAAAATTAAATATAATTTTAAGCAAGGATATTTTGATAAAAACACAAAGATATCCTTTGATACCAAATGTTTTTTAAAAGGTTGGGACCGAAGCCTCATTACATAGCCCGAAGGCCCAGTGGGCTTGTAGCCCATTACATAGCCCACATGCCCATTTTTTCCCCAATTTCCATTCTGTGAATAGTAACCTGGATGCTACAGTACCAGCACAGTATCGCCACTGCTACAGTGCCCTGCTACTGCTACAGTACCCGCCGATCTACAGTACCCCTGCTGCTACAGTACCACTACAGTACTGCTACAGTACCTGTGCCCAATGGGTTTTGAACCCCCATTTTTCATGTAGGATTGCAGGGTGCTTACCACTAAACCAAACCCCAACTACTCATTTGATACCAAATGTAAGTCAAAGATAAAATGGAAAGAGGGGGGGGGGGTGGTGAATTGACTATATTTTCTTTAAAAAAATAAAAAATAAAAAATAGCATCATGAAAGCATTGAATTTAAAAATAAAATAATCAAAGTATAAACAAGTGATGTGGAAATTAAAACATTAATCATATAGAATTTTTTTTTGGAAATTAAAAAGAAACACTTTCATAAATAATTTTGGAAATAACTCTATAATGAACCCTACATATCCTCCCATCAGGAAGGATCTAAAGGGTTATATTTCACCCTTGGTTTTAATAGAAACTGAGTTCTAAATTAGAATGTATCCCATGGTTTTAACTGAAACAAAGAACCAAAATAATACCCTTGGTATTAATGGAAACCAAGAATTGAAGAATAAATAATACCTTGGTTTTAAAGGAATCAATGAACCAAAATAATACCCTTGGTTTTAATGAAAGCCAAGAACCAAGAACCATCACTATAATACTGGTGAGAACCTAAAGTATAAGGTGAAGAATATATTGTTTTATTTTTACAAACCCTTTACAAAGAACTTTAATCACTCTAGAGGATTTAGATGAAAATGAAATATCGGGAGAGAGATATAAAAGTTAGAAGAGGAGGAGAATTTAAGAAATTACAATGAAGGAACAATTAGCTCAAAGAGATAGAAGAAAATAGAAATTTGCTTGTATTTATTGAATCCCATACTACCTTTTGATAACTGGAATCTTTCTTGGCATGTATTGAAAAAGAAAATCATGGACTGATAAAGGAATGTTTTAGTGGAAAGATTCATTTTCAAAAGTTCTTAGATTATATCCAAGCCTCCAAATATGTTTATTTATAGTCTTCATATGAGTGGGGGGTCTCTTGGCTCGATCCAAGGATTCAATGAGATGAATAAAGTATTTTAAGATAATAATTTATCACTCTGTGACTAATTTGGATCTAAGATAATGGATAGCCACCAAATATTACCAGCTATCCTATATGAATTTTTTCAAATCACTAGATCTGTGAAGATCTCACTGAGTATTAAGTGATCTCCACTCAGTAATTGGGAGATATTTATGCATCAAAGTTATTTTCCTATGCCAAAGTTTTGGCATTTGTCTTTTATCATGTAGATAGAGAGGCAAGAAAGTGAGATACTTATAATTTTCATTCCATGATCCATTGAATTACACAACTCAGACTAATTTCTTCCTTGTACAATCGCTAAAAAATATTAAAAAAATACTCAAAACAAAAAATTAAGAAACACTTTATTGTTTGTGATCATAAAGCCAAATGAGAGGTTCAATATAACATTTACATTTAGATCCAAACAAACAATTCATGGGATAAACATATTTTTAAAATATTATTAGAGTGTCCCCATGCTTCTAAATCAGTTTGTCTAGATTTTTTGGAAGAAATTTTGAATTTCAATTTTCAAATTTATCGTCTTCAAAAGTGGGAAGTACTTATGAAGAAAAATTTTCATATATATTGATTAAACTAGTTTTTATGATCTTTAATAGACAATTTAATATACCATTAATTGAAAATAGGAATTATTTTAACTTCTTAATATATTTTAAGATCTAATATACATTAATTTGATAGATATTTTCTGAAAATTGGAAAATACATATCCAAAACATCATGATTCATGTTGACAAATTTTCCCATATTTTGGATCATAAATAAATCACTAGAAATTATATGGAATATTTTCACTTGAATTTATCTTTGAAATATTTTTTAGTAAATACCATTAATAGATTAAAATACATAATCCATAGTGGTTCTTTAACTTAATTAACATTTTTACTCATATTAAATAATTTTATTGAGATACTACCATATAAATAATTATTTTATAGTAACAAATTCAATCTTCATTTTTTAAATAACTAGTTTCTTATAATGTACCATTTTATCTCAAGGTTTTAGTTTAAGGGTATATTCATTTTATCTCATGTTGATCGAGTAATAGGAATGTGGATCAAGTATGTATAAATAAAAGTGCTAACTTCAAAATCAGTTTTGGAATAAAAAAATAATGAACATATAAAAATAATTATATAATAATATATATAAATGATGAAAGTTGTTGTGGACCACACAAAAATAATATTTAGAGAATCTAAGAATGAATCATAGTGAAAACCTAGGAAATTTCTCAAAATGTTTTGTTAATAATCACTCATATTCCAATTTTATCTCTATGCCTATAAAATTTTCATCAAAGTTAATAGTCACATATTCATTCTCCTTTAGTTATAATGATTTCACTAACCTATAACATATTATCTATTAGAGGGTAGTAAGAATTTGTGCTTCCTAGACATTTATTTCCTATATTTAAAATTTCATAGTTCCATACTACTTCTCATGTATTTAAATAATATGATTATCCATTTTAATATATTGGGTTTTAAATATATTTATAAAAAATTCATTAATTATTAGTTCATCATCATTTTATTTATATGGGTGAGGTGGGTATTATAGTTAAAAAAGTCCATTACTTTTGTTATTACTATAATTCACTATTACCTAATATATCCTACCATCTAGGATTTTATACAAGTCATCATGGGAATATTTCCCATTGATATCCTCTAATATAGACCTATTTCACTCGTAGATTTTTCTGGTTATTATATTAATTAATTACAATTTTCTTGACCATGTTAGTGAGTGAATCTAAATAAATATATTGTGCTCGAATTATATTAGAAATAGTGGATTCTGCATGAAAAAATAAAAATGAAAAACAAATAAATAAATAATATAAATAAATAAAAAAATAATACACGTAAATACAAATGAAATTGATTTTAAGAAATATACCTCCTAGAAACAAAACTAAATATTTTATTAGTCTTTATAGGGACTCTCAAAATAGTATATTTAACTCTATATAATGTAGTAAATTGGTAATATAGGTTATCTCTCAATGAGTCCTACCAATCAGTTAATTTTTTTATTATCCCTTTTTTTATATTTTTTATTTTTTATAATTGTAATGGATTTGAGGATTCAGGTTTTTATGATGAAAATAGAATGTAAATTAATGAATTTAAAAGATACATTTTAAAAAAATTGGTGATTCATGTGAGTCTTAATAAATTCAATCCAACATTTTATAAAAATTGAAATTCTTTTACACTTACTCGTACTTAGTGACTTTATTATCACATTTCCATCATATTTAATTGAATTAATGTTTGAGAATCAATATGATGTGTTTCATGAGTACAATAGACCACTTTTATACTATGAAAATTAGTTTGAAGTATTTAACTATTACTGAATGATCCAATGGTATCATGGATCCTACAACTTAAAATGACCTAGAATTGAGATAATTATCCCCCAAGAACATAATATATTTAGTTCACCGTGAACCATGTCAATAAAATAACACAATAATTAGTCCATATCTTACTTCATTCCATCATATATAAAGAAATTCGGGAAGTGGAACTTAATGAAAAAGAATCAATGTAAGAAAAAATACATAATAAAGAATGAATATGGAAACAAACTATCAATTAATAACATTCATTAAATAAAATAAATGTTTTATAATAAAAGTAAATATAAAAAAACATGAATTAAAATAATTATCATAAAATAAAAATAATTCTCCCCTTCAAGACAATCCACTAGGAGGATAGTTCTTTATGAAGTAATAGAAAAAAGAGGTAAGAACACATAGAATAGAAAAAACTATATCAAAAAAATAATATTAATCAAATATAGAAATAAAGAATGGTCAGAATCTTCTCATCTAATTGAAATAGCTTCCTTTAGGCTCTCTATCATCATTTTATAAGGAATAAATATAAAAAAATTTAGATAAATTATTCTTCATTGATAGTTTTAAATATATGTTATAGTGGAACTTGATTTTTCTATTTGTATTTTGAATTTTTGAGAAAACCTATAGAGATTATATTTTATAGTTCTACTAACATTATTGATTTCACCCCCTGATCATTATTTTTCATTATCTTATTTTTCATGTGAATGTTATCCCTTTTTTAGTGATTACCCAATTTTGTTAGATATTATCATATAAATTTTTTCTCTTTCATTAGAGAACTCTCAAATTCTCATATTTGAAACATATTTACCTTTACTACATTCATTAATGAGAATTAACCATGAAATATATCAATTTTTATTGTGAAAAACTGAACCAAATTGAAAGTTCCCTTTAAGTTTTTATAGTTATTAAGGCTCCGTACACCCACATTCCTAGGTCCGATCTAATAATAATACTATAAAAATACTATCTATGATACATATTGAGATAAAAAAAGATTAAAATATCTTTATTCTATATAATTTCATTAATTTAAACATTACATATCCTAAATAAACACACAATCCAAAGAATTAAATGTTTATATTCATTGGTGATCTTCAAGATAAGAAACTTATTTTACAATACTTGTGAATATTTGTCCATAATTAAGCAACATTATGATCCCTTCTAGAATGCTAAAAATTTAAATCTTCTTCATAACCTAGGGAAATGTAAAACATAAGCAAGGGGTGATATAAGATCATCAATAAGGTTAAATATGAGTGATACTAATTAATGATCATAAATGAGCATAAGATGAGTATTTTTGTATAATCAAAGAACACATACATAACATAAGAGGATCATACCCAAAAAATAATAGAAAAAAAAAAATCAAAATTCATGGAAGAAGTCATGGAATAACATCTGACATAAATAAAAATAGTTGAAACATTAGTCAATAAGTAATATCCATGAGAGTGTAACATTAGGACACCTTAAAGATGTGGAATACATATTTTCATAGGGAAATATCACCTTCACAAATCATACATTTTCACCCATGATTATGAGAAACTAAATGGTGCCTTTTTATACATGGCTCCTGATATTTAAAAATTAAACCCATGTATTGGAGGGTGATATGGTACCCTACACATTATTCATCCATACTTATGTGTACTACATGAAATCAATCATTCATCATAACATAAAGAACCCATGGAAAGAAAATGGGTTTCATATCCTTTTCAAATGGTTTCACATATAATAATTTATTGATAATTCCATAAATTATCATAGTATTATGATCCCATGGAAAATGAATGGGCATCCTAATATATTCAATAAAATTATAGGTAAATACACAACAATTAAGATTATGAGGTATGTGGCATTTAAAACATATAAGTAAAAATGGAATATGGTAAATTCAATAATTTCCTATGTCAACATATGTCTAGAACCTAGGTGAACACCCTTTAATAAAAGGAAGAAAATATAGAGTGTTCACATAGGAAAATAATTGGAATAAAAAATTTATTTATACATATTGGATAGTTAGGAAATACAAAAATCAGTGATGTATTATTCATATGATAATAAAATAAAATTTTATAAGTCATCATGAAAAATAAGTTGAATGGTATCATTTAAATAGTATCCTTGATAAAATATAAAATATGTCAAAGTACATTGACATAACTAAAAAACATATTTGTAGGAGTATTAATAAAACTTATTTATAAATAAGAAATATTCATTATCTTTTTGAAAACATTTATTTGAAGAGAATTATTTTATAAAACTATTAGAATAATAATTTATTTTTTGAAAACATGAAAACCAATATAGGATCTTTTATAGAAAATTTTAAAAATGGAATAAATATGTGTTCACATGGAAAATGTTAAAAAGAGATTAATTTAAATCTTCGTTCAAAACAAACCATAAAGAAAGCATTAAAAATTTCATTAAAAACATTTGATGGAGATAAAGGTAGTTTAATATGACCTTAATCATTTATTATGACATATATATGGACATTTTTAAAATAATATAATGAATATGGTTATGGATGGAGATAAATCTTGATCGAATAGAAGTGGCAGGGTTAGTTTCCTTACAATGTGTAAATAATGAGTAATAGGGGAAAAATGAAATAGTGAGAAGACATATATGACCCCAAAAGTCATCAGAGTGGGATAAAGTGGTAGAGTGTATTAGAAATATAGTGTATAAAAATTCCATTATGGATTAACTTTGAAAAATAATTTAGATTTTAAATTGATATTGAAGAAGAAAACTTTACGATAATGGTAATATAAGAATCAAAATAACCTTAGAGGGTTACTAGGAAATGGAAATTCAAATATAATTAATTGAACTATATTTATTATAATTGAAGTAAAATAGATAGTAAATACACTATATAAAATAAATGATGGTGTTCAATATAAATCATGCCTCGTGGAATAAAAAATAGACAAATAACCCTTATGACGTCATAATCTTCTAAATTAAAAATCCATGAAAGATAAAATATTATATGGATTTTTAAATACTCCTAATTTTTAGAAATTTATAATGAAAATAAATATATATCCTATATATTCCAAAAAAATAAAGTGGTCAATAATAATATATTAACCCATGACTTAAAAATATATTCTTTCATAATTCTTAACACACTTTTCCTAAAAATACAAGTTGAGGATCTAGAGGTTTATTGTCTTTGAAATATTAAACATAAATAAAAAATATCATAAAAATAAAAATATAATATTTATATAAAACTTTTCATAGTTCCCATAAATACCATATACCATCTAATACTAAAGATGATATCTAGGGGAAAATATTTAAGTAAAAAGGTAAGCTAAAAAAACTTGTAAGGGAATAAACATGGTAATAAAGCATAAAAAGAGAGTCAAGAGGTATATAATGATATCTGTTTCGTTCAATTTTTATGGCATGTAATGGGTTTCTCTTGTCAGGATACCATTTATAATTTCTAAAAACTTCTAATGGTTCCTCCATCTATAACTGGGTACAAACCTTCTTTCCAATGGTTGACAACCATTTGGGTTTTCAGGTTGAGTGACTCTTGGGGACTCGCATTGGTCGAGAGGGTGGGAGGTTGGGCTCATCACACCATTTTGGGGGAAATTGTTTCCAACTTTGGGACTCTATTATAGATTTATGATATGTTGAGGTTTCTCTTCCTAACCGCGATACGGGACTGGTTACCCTAAAAACAATTATGGGTTAACTCTCTTTTATGTTCAAAATATTGGGATCTCTTTTTCAAATCCATATGTACGTATCCAAGGTTCTAATAATTTTTTGGTAATGGGTGACTGCTTATATGCTAAAGTTGTATAATCAGGTGCTTTAGAATGTGATACCATATAAGGAAGTAGTTAATATTCCAAGGAGGGTATTGAACCATTATGAGGCATCCAACATATCCTAGTTATTGCGGGAATCGAAATCCTCATAGTTTGTTCACCTATGAAGTTTAATATAAATCATAGAGGACATATGTGTGGGTACTGAGACACCAAATATTTTAGATTGGGTCTCAAAGAGACATCCTACATATCCAAGTTATGATCAGAATCTGATTCATCGTAGTTTGGTTTATATTGGGGATTACACACTGTGGTTTCCATATACCATTATGGAGGTTTATGATGTAGATTTCATTATCATTTCAACTCCCTAAGCCCATGTGAGTCATGCTCGTTGTGAGAAACAAGGGATAGAAAGAAATTAATTCCATTTCTATGAATAAGGTACTCAAATGATGGGATTTCCCTCATTGATTAATGTAGAAATATAACTTTGTTAGAGGTGGACTATGTATCCTGAATATGGAAGGAATAAGATTCATTGTAGTTGAATTTATGTCGAGGATTACACGCTGAGGCTTACCTATTGATCAGTGCTTACACACCGAGGACAAAAAATGTTATAAAGTCATAAGATACCCTTTTAACATGGCCTTCTTGTGTAGAGCGTACCGCATAACCTGATCGAATTGTTTAGGGTACATCACAATATCTAGATGGTTCCCTCCAGAGGCCATCACATGTCTTGGATGACATGTCTAGTGGGCATCATGAGTCTTGATTGACTTGCCCAGAGGGTGTCGTGAGAATTGGTTTTCATGGTTGGAGGCATCTGCAAGACGTGGCTGATATGAGTGACTGTTGTTATAAGAGTCAGGTAGTATATCTGAAGGACGTCACAAGTCTTGGATGATAGACCTAGAGGGTTTCTTGAGACCAAAGTGGCATCCATAGGGGGACCATGCATCTTGATCTGACATGTATGGAAGATTTCGCGTTACATGTCCCAAATCTATCACGTGTCTTTGGGTGACTCAAGAAGAGCGCACAAGGGCCAACAAACATTTCTTTCTCTTAATTCTTTCAATTTTAATCCCATTTCTAACCCTTACATTGTGAATGCATTAGGTTTATTCAATACCAATTCCTTTGAGTCTTGCGTGATCTGGAAGACATGCGGTATGTTCTTCCCAAGTATTTCCAGAAGCCCTTTGCGTGATCTATGAATGATCATGCGAAGAAACTTATGTGTGGTTCATGATTGCTCTAGATTTTTTCTGATTTATTACCTAATAGAAAGTTTCTGGTTTCATGATCAGTTTCTCAGAGAAATCCATAGAGGATGAGAGAGAGTTCATCCAAATTACAAGCATCTAGAGTCTTAGAGTCCAAACCTTTATTCATGTTGGAGTGGGGAATTTATAGGCATCACCACCCTGGTTGTCCGACACTTTATGAGGAATATCTATTGCATGTCTAGGCTAAAGTCAGAGAAGGTTTCTGGTGCCACTCTACTTTACAAGTCTCTGCCACGGACCTCTCTGAGGGAGTCTCCTGATTTCCAGCGATCGTGAGTCCCTCTTGTCAAGGATCCCTTTATTGGATTAAATATAATTAATGGTGACTCATTAGATCATGAATACATGCCTAAGTAATTTCTTATTGTCATTATGACATGTCCAAGGGACTTTGTAAGATCCAAGTTCCTATTGAAAGGCATCAGTGAGATGCTTGGTGACTTATCTGGTGCTTTCTATGAGACAAGGATGATTTTTATGGGGGTCTCACAGGACTGTGTTGTGTACTCCCTTAGCACATCACAAGTGTTTTACGACCATGAGTACCTTCTACCTCCTCCCTATCTTATTTCATTTATTTTATTTTAAAAATTTTGGGAGTCATGCGAGATTACATGAGTAGTGTCAAGGAAAATTAATCTATTTTTTGGTGATGTGTCGCATGACCAATATGGGTCATATGGGGTTGCACAATAATTTCATTGGACAAATACATTTATCCATCCTTATAGAACTATGGAGTTTCCTAATCATACACAGGCACTTCCATGTGGCAAGGCTGACAAGCTAAAGAGATTTCATGAGGAGAGTTGGACATGTCACCTGGGACTCATAGTGTCCTACTGATCATCGAGGTCGCGTCTCTTGTATTTTAATAAACATGATCACCTATCACCCCTCCCCTTTATCTCATTTGTTTGCCCCTATAGAGATTCATGGGTCTCTTAAGTTGTCTTGGATATCATCAAGAAATTTTATTCTTTACAAGGATGATATGGTACGTGAGATTCATGACCACTAGGGGTATATCTCTTTGAATATCATCCCTCATTATTTTCGAAGGATTTTGGGTGGTTTTTCCAAAACTTTCCATTGAAAATCCATACAGCCTGGGGGTGCTCATTCGGCTGTCACCATGTGGCCATTGGTTGTCTGGAGGGCCTTCACAAGAACATAAAGGTTTGCTGAAGGATGCTCCATGATACTTTCCACAGGTCATGAACGATGATTAGAGACATCACATGAATTTGAAATAGTCATATGATCGTAAGTACCTAGATGATCATGCAATCTGTGAGTCTTATCCATCCTATTTTTCTTTTACTTTAATGGGAAAGGTAATAACCATATTAATGTGTTGATGCCATTGTGAGTTTTTCGATGCTCTTTTGGCAGACATCAACAAATGCTCCCCCTTAGGAGAGACGTCTGAGGGGATGAGGAGTCAGTTCCAAGGAAAGAAAATTTCAACTAGAGTCCTTGATGGTGTCGCAAATTGGTTCTTTGGGTGTTGTTTGGTCTATCAGGAAACATTTGGTATACTATGTTATGTTTGGAATTCCATGAAATTCCCTATATATCAAGGCATGGGGGTGGGGGGAGAGTAATTTATTTCCATTTCCACCACTTCTCCAGAGTGACCTCCCCTTTTTATTTGTTACAAGAAAATATCATGAACCATAGACATGAGTCCCATTCATGAGTATGCACCATCATTATGTCCTTCCAAAACTCTTTCACAAGGTTTCTTTTCACTCAGGTGTTCATCTGACCTAGCCACAGACTAGACTTTGGTAATATCTAGGACTTTGTCCATACGAGATTTGGTTGTCTTAAAGACTTCGTGAGATCTATAGGCTTGATCATTCAACCAATTGAAACTCATGTGACCATATCCATGTCACACGATCACGAGTCTTCAAGGGAGTGGTCATGAGGTTCATGTGATGCCCTATGGGGGTTATATTCTCTATTATTCCTCTAGAGAGTAGGCAATTTGAAAACTTCTTATATAGTTCATGAATCCCTTACTGAGCCATGCGATGTGCATGAAACCATCAAAACTTTTATGATTATATTATTGAAAAGATTTTATGTTTTATTTTTCTAACATGTCCCACTAACTTATTTTATGATGGATTCCAATTCTCATCAAGGTTCCTCAGCTGCATCCAACCAAAGAATCATGATCGCTAGGAATAACAATGTCGATCCCCGATACCACATACAAAATAATAATGATACCTTGAGGAGGTTCGTTCCATCCAAAATTTAGGATTATCCCTTATATCATCAAATTCCTCTGTATGGGTTCGGTTTACTCAATGAAATCACCATACCTCCCCTAGATTTCAATATACCATCTCGCTGGGTGTCTGGTTCCCCTGATTGAGAGGACCAGTTTGGGATATGCCTAACACTGAGGAAGGGGGGAATCAATGTTTGAGACTTTTTAGACCAATTTATTCTTTTAATATATGTACCTATTAACCTATCATGATCTTGATTCTCTTATTATCTTTTCCCTTTCAGATGCAATAATATTAAAGTAGTAAAAATATGCACACAATATTTTTACATGGTTCACCACTCAATAAGAGAAGCTACATCCTTGTCATGTATGTTAATTACCATTGCACACATTCTCTACTATAATTTAGTAACTATTATAATGGTTGACTAGGAAAACAATCCTCTAGTCAGTGTGGATCCCTACACTTAGAGGAGGGAAGGAAATAATCGCTTCCTAGTGTTTCTCCCTACACTTGGAGGGGGGAAGGGAAACAATCCTCTTATAACTTTAAATAAGTAGGATATAACCTTACACTCACTGTTTCATTATACTTGCAGTGTAGATAGTCTCTTGCAACCTTTAGTAGGTTCTTTATACCGCCTCTAAAGATAGTCTTCTCTCTGTTAAAAGAGTTTGCAACACTAAAAGAATCTTCCACCTATTGAGACCTATTGGATGTTATAGTGCTACTTTATTCTTCCACAACCTTCTTCTTCTCCTTGTTACTTACTTAGAATCATTCAAGTAACCAACCTATTATTTATCTACAATAAACCTATAAGATTCACACTCTTATTCTTCTTCTTCTTCTTCTACTTCTTCAATGCAAAACCAGCTGCACTGAAACCTGCTCTTCTTCACACATTCTCTTTCAGTGAAAAAACAACTCTATTGAACTCTTCTTCTTCTTCTTGCCATAATAAATAGTTCTATTTGTGATTTTCAAATCAATGAAGTTCAGATCAACTTAGTATCATCATATTTGGCCATAATCTAGTAATAACTTCTAGAAAAAAACTCACAACTTGCATGCCAATCCCTACTTGCGCGCCACCCTATTTTCACGCCTCCGTTCTTGCGTGCCACTAACTACTTGAATGCCACAATTGTGCACAAATCACAACTTGCGTGCCACTTTAGGCTTAGAAACAACACAATTTTTTCACACAACTCTCTGCTTGCGCGCCTATTACAACATGCACACCACTTCTTCTTGCGCGCCACTCTGCTTGCGCGCCTCCTTACTTGTGAGCCTTATGAATAACTCCTGACTTGCGTGACACTTTATCTTCCATGCCACTTTCTACTACTTTCGCGACCAGAGATAAAATTTTCTCTTAAGTTTTAAGCTTCAAAAAATGAGGAGGGTAGCCATCTATTTATAGGCATTTAGTGGCCCTACGTGTGAGACATGCAACTCATCTTGCACGCCGCTCCATCACTTACACACCTCTCCATCACTTGTGTGCTGCTTCATCACTTGCGATCCACTCAATAAATTACATACCAATTTATTTCCTTTGTCATATTTTGATGTGATAACATTAAACTATGACTTGCGTGCAACATAATATTGTGTTCCAATTATACTTGTGCGCCATACTTGCACACCAATTATACTTGCGCGTTAATCTTTAACTTGCGCGCCACTTTTTTTCTTTTGTCATATTTTGATGTGTTTATCTTGAAATATGAATTTCATGCAACATATACTTGCACGCCACACTTTTGCGCCGCATATACTTTCATGCCACTTTTATTCCTTTTCCAAAAACACTTCTTATACTCTTTGGAATATGAATTCCAGAGTACTTCTTCATCCTAACTTAAAATCCTCAAATACTTTTTGGTGTGTTAATTCCAAAGAACTCCAATCATCTCTCTTCATTCATAAGTGGAGGCTTGAGGCTTCTTCAAACACCTTCAATGTTGCAGAAAATGCATCACCTTTGATACATGTATTTTTAACCTCAAGAACAGTGAAACAGTCATCTGATTTCAAGGAAATGTTTAATTCATGACCATCCTAGAATGCCAAAACCTTCCAAACACTCTTCTTACTCAACCATAATTATCTAATTCATGAAAATCATATGATTCTTTTCTTCAAGTAAGCTCTTTCATGGTTCTTATGCAATCTTGAAGGATTGATTGGTCTTATTCAAATAATCATTCTTTTCAATCATATTCAAATAGATGATACTTCAACATTCTACTCCAATAATCCTCAAATGGACGATAATTCTCCATTCTTCATTGTTGTAAAAAATGTTTCACCTTTGAAACAAGTACTTTGAACTTAGGATCAGTTCAACAATCATCTGAATTACATTCTCTATTAACTATGGAGACCTTCTTCATCTCTTTATTCATTTTGACCATTATTGAAAATTATTGACAACAAATACAATCTTCATACACAAAGTGGTCCTAATAATCTCCCCCTTTTTATTTTGTTGTAAATACCTTAAAGTTATCATCAAATGAATGTGTTAATGTCAAAATGATAATCTTATCTCTCCCCTTTAATTCTTTCTCTCCCACATCAATTTTAAAACTTTCATTTCAATTTCTCTCCCACTTATTGACAAGAAATGAAAATTCCATAGGAAAAGGGTATCAGTACTTTCTTAAGAAATTTTCCAACAACCATTTCACTCTAAGTCTACTCGATCAATTCTCGGTGTAAAAAACAAGAGGATTTGATTTAGACAACAAAGCTGTCCATTATCCACTGATCATGATACCTCATGAGATGAGAACTCATGTACTTTTTCATCAAGGGATTTCAAATTTCATTATAGGATTAAGATGATAAATGTGATATGAAATAATCAACTTGAAACTCCTCCACTCACTTCAACAAAAAGATAAAAAACATTCAAGTGTAATTGGTAGGATAAGTGGCCTTGGAGAACATTCACTCTTCTTATGTCACTGATTGAATTAGTTACTCCCCTTTGTAAAATAATTTTTACTTTTAGTAACCAAGGATGATAGGTTGAAAGATGACATACCTTTTCCAATGACATGATCATCAGACAATCTTCAGAGTAATTGATTTTAATACCAACTAAAATTGATACTAATTAAGATACTAACTCTTGAATATTCTTCATTTGTATCCCCTCAAGAGAAACACTCATCAACATTTTCTTAAATAGAGATCCTTCATTATATTTTTATTTGAATACCAACTAAATAATCTTCCATGGATGTAAACTTATTAAACTTTGATATCATGTATTGAAAACACTCACATATTCTTAGGTTCTGCCCCTAAGAGCTTGCTTCACCTTCAATTCCCTATATTAGAAACACAAATACAATACACAAAAATATTTAAGGGAATAAGTTGGATCCTCCTTGATTCATCAATGTGAACAACAAGGTTTAGATGGTTTTCTCAACCAAGATTCTCCATTTTCTCAACTCCTCACACTTCCATATTTGATATTCATTTATGATTGTGGTTGTGTGGATCTTATCACTTCTTCCATTTCTTTGTGTGTGAGACTTATTTCTTCAAGAGATTTCAAACCACTAGTATCTTTTGGTGAAACATTTATCTTCTTGAGTAATTCTTCTTGAGCTGGAATAAATGCAATGAAATTTATAACCGTGTGACCATATTTGTTGCACCTCATACATAGATCTTTCTTTACTTAATGTGGAATATTCTTATTACTTTTTTCACTAGCCTTAGCTTGTTCATTTTCCTTTTTACTCATTATTTACAAATCTTCTTGCCAGATAACCAATAAGTCATTAGGAACCGAGGTATCAAGATTGGATCTTCCACATGGCTTCTTCTGAGTGTCATACTTCTTGGAAGTTTTTTTGGATGCACCAACCTTGAAAACTCAAGAAGGATGACACTCAGAATAATCCATGTGGATCTGTGGATGACACTCAGAAGAAGGCATGTGGAAGATCCAAATTTGGACAAAGTCTTATTTCAGTATACGGATGCTTCTGGATCTGTGGATGTTGATTCTTACTCTCTAGGTTTCTACCCTTTAATATAGGCTTTCTCTATGCTTTTCCATTTAAGGGATTTTACCAAAAATCCAATGCACAATGCCCAAATCTATTGCAGCACCAACATTGACCCACAAATCTTGACTTCTTGATATCTTCTGTATTATCTAGTTAGTCATTATTCTTGATGTGTTGTGTTCTCTTTGGGGAGTCATTTTCCAAATTCTTATTATTATCCACCCTATTCATGCTAGTAGGTTTCTTATCACCTTTCTTCATCCATACTTGTTTAGAATTTTTCATCCAACCTGCACTTTTTGTAGAATTAGTTTTAGAAACATTAGTACAAGATGATATGGATTGTACCTTAACTTTATTAGATGATTGTGATAGATCATTGAATGAGGTAATGATATTCTTATCACATGTTAGAGTTCTTTTGACAGTATAATCTTCCAATGAACATTGAGTACAAGCAGCAACTGTTTCCTTTTTTTGTGAAGTCTCAGTATGAGTATTCTTAAGATTGGTAAACTAAGCTTCAAATTCTAGACATTTTATATTGAGGATGATTTTATGATATTCAATAATAATAATCTTCTATCAACAATCCTTCTTCATTACTTCAACTTTAGCCTCATGTGGCTTCACTTTGTTTTGTAACAAAGAGTCAAGTTCCTTGAACTTTATGGAAGTTTCTTCCAAATGTATACTCTTGACCTCAGTGCTATTTTCATCTCATTTTCAAGTGCATGTAACTTCTCTTCCAGAGTCTTATTGACTCACTCTTTCTCCTAAACTTCTTTGAGACATTTTGAGGAACTTATTTCAAATTCCTTCTTTGTTTCTTCAAAGGCTCCAACCTATCTAGATATATTTAAACATTAAACAATTTTTGCTTGTAATACTTTCTCTAAAACATCATTTTATTATTCTAGCTAGGTGATATCTTCCTGCATACATTGAAAACTCAAGAAATAAACTAAACTCTTCAAAAGACAATAACTTCACTATAGAAAATCCAATAGAGGTGAACCTGTCCCTCTGATACCAATTTATAGGATCATTTTGGGATATGCCTAACACTGAGGGGGGGGGGGGGGTGGGGTGAATCATTGTTGGAGAATTTTTAAACCAATTTATTCTTTTAATCTTTGTACCTCTTGAAGTATTAGGATATTGATTCTATTATTATCTTTTCCCTGTCACATGAAATAATATAAAAGTAGTAAAAATATTCATACAATATTTTTACAAGGTTCGACACTCAATAAGAGCAGTTAAATCCTTGTCGTGTATGGTAATGACTAGTACACAGATTCTCTAATATAATGTAGTAACTGTTACAGTGGTTGACTAGTAAAAGAATACACTAGTCTGTGTGTCTCTCTACACTTGGAGGAGGGAAGGAAATAATAATTTCCCAGTGTTTATACATACACTCAGTGGGGGGAATGGAAACAATCCTCTTCCAACTTGCAACGAGTAGGATATGCCCTTACACTCGCTAGTTCTTTAGACTGACAATGTAGAAAGTCTCTTGTAGCCTCTAGCTGGTTCTTTATACTGTCTTTGAAGACAATATTCTCTCTATTAAAAGAGTTTGCAACACCAAAAAAATCTTCCACCTGTTGAGACCTGTTGGATGCTACAGTGCTACTTTGTTCTTCCACAAACTTCTTATTATCATTGTTCCTTACTTAGAAGCATGAAATTAACCAACATTTTCTTTCTCTGTAGCAAACCTATAAGCTAAACACTCTTCTTCTTCTACTTCTTCAATGAAAAACCAGCTACACTGAAACCTGGTCTTCTTCATACTTTCTATTTCAAGGAAACACCCACTACACTGAACTCTTCTTCTTCTTCTTTCTAGAATCAAAAGTTCTCTTTGTGATTGTTAATTCAATTAAGTCTATCTCAACTTAGAATCATCATAGTTGGCCAGAAGCTGGTAATAACTTCTAGAAAAACTCAAATCTTGCACGCCAATCCCTACATGTACGCCACCCTGCTTTTGTGCCTCCTGGCTTGCGCGACACTAACTACTTGAACACCAAAATTGTTAACAAATCACAACTTGTGCACCACTTAGGGCTTATACACAACACACTTGTTGCACACAACTCCCTTCTTGCATGCGTCTTACAACTTGCACAACACTTCTTCTTGCATGCCACTCTGCTTGTGCACCACTCTGCTTGCGCGCCTCCCTACTTGCGTGTCTTATGAATAACTCCCAACTTGTGCAACACTTAATATTGTGTGCCACTTTCTAATACTTCTGCGATCAGATCTTAAATTTTCTCTTAAGTGTTGAGCTTCAAAAAATGAGGAGAGTATCCATCTATTTATAGTCATTTGGAAACCCTACATGTGAGGGATGCAACTCATCTTGTGTGCCACTCCATCACTTACACGCCGTTCCATCACTTGCGCACCACTTCATCATTTGCGCTCCACTCCATCACTTACATGCCACTTTCTTTCCTTTGTCATATTTTGATGTTATGACATTAAACTATGACTTGTGTGCTACATACACATGCACCCCACTTATACTTGTGCGACACACTTTCTCTGTAATTATATTTGCACACCAATCTTTAACTTGCGCTCCAATTTTTTTGATTTTTCATATTTTTATGTGTTGATATTTAAATATGACTTTCACACAACATATACTTGTGCTCCAATTATACTTACGTTCCACACTTGCGCACCACATATACTTGCACACCACTTTATTTCCTTTTCCAAAAACCCTTCTTATACTCTTTGGAATATGAATTCCTTATCCCCACTTAAAATCCTCAAATCCTTTTTGGAGTGTTAATTCCAAATAACTCCAATCATATCTCTTCATCCAAAAGTGGAGGCTTGAGGATTCTTTAAACACATTCAATGTTGTAGACAATTTATCACCTTTGATACATGTATTTTGAACTTTAAGAACAGTGAAATAGTCATCTTATTTCAAGGTAATGTGTAATGCATGACCATCTTAGAATTCCAAGACCTTCCACACTCCCTCTTTTTCTACAACCATCATTCTCTACTTCATTCAAATCATATGATTCTTTTCATAAAGTAAGATCTTTCATGGTTCTCATGCAATCATGAAGCATTTCATGGTATTATTCAAATCCTCATTCTTCTTCAATCATCTTCATATATACGATACTTCACCATTATTCTCCAATCACCCTAAAATGGATGATACTTTTCTATTATTCATTATTGTAAACAATGTGTCACCTTTGACACAATTTCTTTGAACTTAGGATGAGTTCAAAAATCACCTGAATTACATTATCCATTAAATATGGAGACCTTATTCATCTCCTTCTTTATTTTGACCAGTATTGAAAACTATTGACAACAAATAAAAAATTCATACACAAAGTGGTCCCAACACCAATTACATTTAGAAAACAATTACTGAGAACATTCAACTGGTTAAATATCAATCCTAGGGTTTGGATTATCTTTTGGCCAACTCTCCTTTGAGTCTAGATGATTATGACCTTATACAAAAACCTATTTCCCAAAGCTATTCAAGTATACTTGCCTCTTCTCTAGACACTCTCAGCGGTAGATGATACTCAAAATGGGATCTCCTTCCTAGTGAAAATTTTTATGATGAATGGGAATGGCCATTTTTGGTGAGGTGGATATATTTGGAGTTTTCTAATGATCTATATAAGGTTCATATTAATTAAGGCACATGGATCTCTCAATTCATCATTTACCACCATCCTAAACTTCTCCAGGAAATGATTAGCCATTGGTTTCTTGGGGCCAACACATTCCATATTTCTCATAGTGAGGTGGGTATCAGCTTATGTGACATCCATAAAATGGGTGGTATTACTATACTTGGAGAGATGTATAATGAATTCCTTCCTATGGTGGATGTATGGGAAGATCCCCTATAGACTTTGGTTTTGGAGAGGGAGATGCTTGTTATTTGAAGAAGAAATTGGAGAGAGAGAGATGACAGTGTGCTCGATTATTTCCTTCACAGACTGGATCAACATTTATTAAGTGGAAGCGGATCTAGACCAACTGTTATTAGTCCCCATAAATGCCCTTATCAATAAGTCTGTGACAGTTCTGGCTCATATTGGTCTATTCTGGAAGTTGGAGACTACACCTCATGGGGCTCTCAGGTGAACCCAAAACTTTTCTCAGACCTTAGATTGGCAGGATTCCTATCCATGTTCCCGAACGAGTGTCTTTTCCTAGCTAGGGACACACATTAATAAATCCATGTAAGAACCCTAGTGATGGAAGTGATAATGGAAGAAGGGTGGTGTCTTAACTTGTAAGTACCTATCATTTCACACCTTTATCATATTATGGGCCACATTAAATAGGAAAATACCCCTTACATGATTATTAGTTCACTCCAGTTCCTATTTGGATGGATATGGGACCATTTTCATTATTATGAGTACTACAATGCTTCTAGGATCCTGGACCTCATATCCCATCCTAGATTACTGAACATTTATAGAGTTGGGACTATGTCTCTAAGCCCTTATCAGGTCAAAAGTGCACTGTATCAATCTGATAACTTTGACTTTAGTACTTTCCATATGCAGGGTGATCCGATTATTGACGATGGTAGTGATTCCCTTGATGAAATATCTTATATGATTCCCTTTGGTGTGGGGTTCTCATAGTAAGTGTGGATGATTTGGTCATCTATGATCCATACACACCATATTGATTTGCTTGACAGTTTGGCTGTATTCAGGGAGTTTCTCCCATTCCTTTGACCAGCGTGCGAGGGGAATGCCACTCTATAGTTATTTTTAAATTCTAGAAGATAATGTCATGTGAACATACTAAATTCGAGATCATAATTCCTCCCACTAATGCTTCTATTTTCCTTACCCTGGATTATTCCCAGGCTTGGGTGACATTGTAACGACCCAATGTTTTTTCAATGGAAATCCCTTATTATAATTATGCCTTATAGTATAATCACATTAGAAATCACAATGAAATATCAGGATACTAAATAATTTGTGATCATTAAACATAATTTTTCCACTTATATGTGTTGAATTTTGAAAATATGACATACACAGTTGCGATCAGTAAGATATTTAGAGTCTAATAGAACAAACTTATTTTTTGATGAATAGTAACATACCATTATGAATAGTAATGTTACCCTTATGAATAGTAATATACCCTTATGAATAGTAACCTCACCTATGATAGTATATATGTAGGATTTAAGTGAAAGAATGATGTAGCTATGTTTTGGAATAAGTAAACAAATGTTTAAAAAACTATATTTTTCAAGTAAATTATGATTTTAATTAAAAATTAAATTAGTCATATTTAGAAAATTATTTTTTAAAAATTGAATTCATTTTTGGATTCTACACATCAAAAAATGGTTAGGGTGAATTTTTGGTATTTTTCTGAAATACCTGAATTTTTGGTGATTAGTAAAATACATTAATTTACCGTATAAATACATTATAATTTAAACCCACTATTCCTAAGATCACAAGTGATGTAAGCACCCAAATATAGAACTAAAATCCCCTATTTACTATTCTTGGTCATATAATCATCACTATTTCTTATCTTGGTGGAAATTAACAAACTAACGATTAAAATATTAAGAAAACCCCTCTCCCCTCCACTATAAATACCACCCTTCACGCCCTCATTTCCTCACACCTCTCAAGCTTAAATCCTTGTCTAAACTTTTCTCAAGAATATTCCCTAGCCCCTATCCCATGTTCAAGAGCTTTTGGTCTCATCAAAATACTAATCATAGGTTCCTTAAGGAGGATCTCAAGAAGAGGATTCAAGAGGTAATTTCCCTTTCTCCCTTTTCTTTTAATTTCCTTTCAATTTCAAGTTCTTTTCTTAATCTATCCCCAACTATACTCATCCACATAGTATGTTAACTCCAGTATCTCACATATACTATAATTGTATGATACTAATGGGATAATATATCATCCAACCCCTTCTCATCTTCTTTTTATTTTAGAAAAGAAAATGTTGTTCATGATGGTTTAATTTATCACCTTCAAGAACGACATGTTTTATTTTTTCCTTTAACGCTTTTAGATCTGGTCATGAAACCATTTTTATGGTTGAAACATATTATATTATATGTATTTTATCCTATTTCATGTTATGGAACTAAATTATGTACATATTACTAAATGATTAAACAAAACAAGTTCGTTGTGGTCGAAAAATCACCCGAATTAACCCAAAAGATCATCATTAAATTTTAATTAATGATTCATCCACATGGTATATAACACAATTCATTATAAGATCATTTAAAATCCTGTAATATCATTAATAGAATTTAATATCAGTTCTCGATGTTTACCCATGTTCTACATGAATTTCCATTTATGCATACAAGTGAACCGTTCAAGAAAACCATAAAAATGAACATTCCTGAACAATGGATTTAAACCCTATAACTCATCCAAAGGCCAATAAAATAACCTAATGAAACCATAATAAAACATATTAATGTAAAAAAAGGTTATGTAACTGTTAATTAATGAATATAATGTGGTTATACAAGACTTTAAAGTGAAGAAAGCATTCGAATACAAGGTAAGGGGAAATTCTCGAACCCAACTTTCTTTCTTCGGGTTCTCCCTATTTCACTCCATTTTTGGAATGGTCACTCCTTAAAAATCATTTTTTTAATCATTATATTACCTTTTTTGGGATATAAATGTTTTCCATTGGAGTTTATGTCAAAAAAATGTTTTCCAAAAGAACTCTTGTTTAAAAAACACATCTTTTATTTCTCACTCAAGATTGATGGTTATTGTATCAAGTATGTTATTCCCACTTTCTTTTGGGAACCCAAAGTTTATGAATGTGTTATTATGAGATGAAACCCATTCCTTTACATGGGTTAGTTATGTTCATTTTTGATATATGTTCTATGTGTCATTCATGATAATGATAATGTTATTATGTGACGGGTTCACCTGAAATTATATAGCGCAATATGAATGTTTGAATGTGACGGGTGTGCCCAGAATTATACAGCGCACCAATGAATTGGGTAAAGTGACGAATCTCATGAGTTAAAGTGAAATTATGTGTGAACAAGATGATATATTTGGTCACAATTTTGTGTGTTATTTAACCACTAAGACACGATGTTTCATTTTTTATGCATTGCTCAAGTATTTTATTAATGGTTCCTCTCATGTTCATAATTCTTTTCCTATGTTATGATTATGATCACCTATTGTTATATTGTTCATATATATACTATTACTAGGATTTTATATGACCCATTTTTTTATGTATATTCTTATGTGGCTTCATGTACTAAGGAGAGGTCAAGAGCCAATAAGAAGCTAGAGAAGAAGGAATTAAATAAATGTTTATACTTGATATGGTAAAAGTTATATTTGGTCCTAGTTTTCCCATAACACTAAAGCTATGTATCCTCATGGTGTAATACTATTATGTTTTTTATCTTTATAATGATGTAATAGTAATATAAAAAAGGCATGGTCACTATAGAAATGTTTTCCTAATAGTGTGTTATGCCAACTGATCTGTCATGTTGGAAGGTCTCTTGTGTCACCAACTCCTTTATCTATTGTGTCGATGGAGTTTTTTTGAAGACCTAGGAAAGGTTTAAAGGAATTGACCTCACTCTGATGATGGTCATTTGGATAGTGGGTCATATTCTATTTAGGAGGTTGGTCCTTCAGCATAGGCTATGGGTGATATGCCTATTGAGAGAGAGAGAGAGGCATATGGGGATTCTTATCCTATTTGAACCTTAATTTGACTAGTTAGTCATCCTTCCACTACATCTAACTCATCAGATTCTGAGGATCAATAATATTTTAATATAATCTAGAAATTCATTCTCATATTGATTACTGATACCCCCTTTGAAATATTATACAACCAAGGGAAGTGTCTTTACAAATTATTCCATGACCTAGGGGAAGAAAACTTTGATAGAAAACCTTTGTATGATATTATATAGAAAATCATCTTGGCTTGAAAATACTTATCTATGAATGAAGAAGATAGACACATTTTGGTGAGTGAGTATTTCCTTTCTAAACAAATGAGGGAGATGGTGTGGCATTGGAACATGGTCTCTAATTACTATCTGAACTACAAGCATAGATGCATGCTTGGACTATGAAGGTTTGGAGGTATGAAGAGATTATTGCTCATCTAAGGTCCAACCTTTTGGCCTCATCAACCTAGTTTTCCACTAATTAGAGTAGGGTTTAAGAATTTACCACCCTGGTCGAAGCTCTCCATCTCGGGGAGAAGTAGAAGAAGAGGAGAGAGTGACACTCCAACACTCAATTGATTCCTCACATCAGACTCTTGTCGATCTTTCAAGCACTATCGACCATATTTTTTCATGAATCACTTTTTGTATTGCACACACATTTTTTTATGGATCTTCATAGGGACTTCTAAATGTAGATATTCCTCACTTTTTTTCATACTATTAATGGATTAATTTTTTGATCCTTCTAAAATACTATTCCGTTTCCATTCCTTCATGATGTGTATGATATCTTGTCGGCCTATATTTCACAGTTCCTCAAAATTTGTTTTCTGGTTATGAATCACTGCTTCTTGATGGTTTCCATTGGATTTATTTATTAAACTAGAAACATACAGTAGTTCTTTATCCAAAGGGACCTAGTTTCAAAAGGCATACGTTCATTAATTTTGAACTTACGATACTTAAGAACATGAATTGGTCGAGAGGATGGGAGTTCATACTAATCACACCCTTTTGGGGGGAATTATTTCCTAATCCGGGACTCTATTATATATTTGAGATATTTTCATGAATCCTTATTAATTGACCAAGTATAACATAGGTTTCCCTTGGATTTTTCAATCAATTATTATCATGTGTGAAAGTTAGAATCATCCATATGTATTCAAGGTTATTCATTAATAGAGACATCTGTATGTATTGAATGTTCTCCATCAATAGTATCCTCTCATATACTATTAATAGATTCTTTTAACCATCATTATGATAATAATAGTTTTTAATCCACTCAGTGGGGAACTCTGGAATTTATCATCGTCCAGGGAGATGAAAGTTTATTTTGATGTTGGGATCGTACCCATAAATGGGATAACTACATATCCTTGTGAAAGGAATTAGAACCGTCATAGTTTAGTTCCACTTAATGGGACACATCATACCTTTTAAGGCCACGTGATAAAAACCTAGAAATACAGTTTCATTTTATGTGGTAAGGAAATCTAAGCGAAAAGTTCTTAGTCAAGGTTTGGTGTGGGACTTATGCCTAAACAGCCCAAGGAACTTGTAAATAATATGGGTTTCCAAGTTGATTAGACCCTATTGGGAATATGGCCTTGGAAGAACATGGTTAATTTGAAGTGTTGGGTTTTAACCTTGAAGAGGCTTCCTACATATTCAATTTGTATGGGAATAAAATCCCATGTAGTTTGATTAGGATCATAGGAGAGTATAGTACTTTGAGAGAAATGAGTTTGGTATTACTTCCTAAAAATGATGCCTTGGTGATTTGGGGGTTTAATTTGGGGCTTACTCCTAAGGAAGATTCCCATTTATAGATGAAATGAGATGTATCTTGGGCCTTAGGAAGGCTTCCTACGTATCTAAATAATGGTGGGAATCAAAGTTCTTGTAGGTCAAGAAAGGGTGTTCGTGAAAATGTTGTGATCATGAAAAATATCTAAGACCATGTGAGTCATACTCAGTGTGAGAAACAAGATGATGTAAAATATTCAACAAAGGCACACACACTTTTCCTCCTTCTATGGTGGAAGAGTACAGACCTACGATGGATAGGGTGGATGAGACTGAGGCAACTAGGGAAGAGGGCGAGGTGAAGAGTCTTCCCTATATTCTCTTTACATTAGACAAGGGTCCAATGTAAGGAAGGAGTGAAGGTGAAGGAAGTATAGAAGAGAAAGACTGCAACCTCCTACTTGAAAAGTTAGGGTCTTACACCAGGATGAATGCCCTAAAATTGGTCCTGGTAGGGGAGGGAGACTTATCATTTGTTTAAAAGGAAAATTAGGCATGAATCGTACCTTCCCTACCAGAGACCTGAGGTTTTGGGTTTTAGAAATGAGAAGGGGAGGTCATGACCCAAACCCTAATCCTCCAAATTGGGAACTCCCCAAAACTATTCCTGGGAGAAAGTTCCATGTGACTATGGATATACAAACCACAGAAACTGTTGGGTACCGCGACTGCGCAGCGAAATCCGGTGGGCCAGGATTTTAAAATTTTTCTGCTTTACCAGAGTGACATAACCCTGTCAACTCTGGTGATCTTGTCCTGACTTGGTCTGAGGATCTTGCAAGGTTCTTTAGAAGCACAAAATTTAACTTGAACATTTACCTTGCTCAGAATTGACGTGCAGGACGCCGACGATCGTTGCTCAAAGACTCTGACGTCGAAGCCCTCTAGATCGTCCACACACACCTTACAAATCTGCTTACACACCGTTCTTCAAGATCTAGGTCCTAGCATTGATTTTCGATGCACACTTCGATGCAGCGATGATCACCACAAAACTAGCGTCTTCGATCTGTGAAGGCGGAACTTGAAGAACTTGCTAGTTTGAGAGAGTCTCTTTCTAGAACTCAGGAGGAGAGGGAGGCTCTCTATTCAAACAGATGAATAGTTACAAGGGGAGAGCCTCTATCTTAATATATATAGGGAATATCTAAAATATGCGGTAAGGGTTCCTAGCCCCCATGTATTAAACATTCACTATATATATATTATAAATAATTAATTATGAAAAATTAAATTATGCCATAAATAATATTTATTATTTATCACTGTACTAAAATATATATAAATATATATATTACGTGATAAACATGAGTCTAACTCGACTCGCACCTCCTGATAATATTAAATGAACCCAAGATATAAATATCTATCCGATTAATATTTATTTATGTATTTACTTAATCACTTGTAAATACGTGTTATAAATAAATTCAACGAATTATTCTAAACTTGAATAATAAAAGAATTTATTTATTACTTGGTGATCCATAGGACTTGGATAATACCCGGACCCTAGGGCGGGGCCCACCAAGTCCTTTAATCCTATTCATTAGAATAGGGAAGATTCTCAAAGCACTGTTGTCTGTGACCCTCTAGGACCTTATCTCAATAGTAGTGAATAATATCACTGACCTAGAGCGGGGTCTAGCAACCCATCGAAGCCCCTATAGAGATAAGGCAAAGTCAAAGCAACGACTTCCTTACTATGAACACAGTCTGTGTAATCTAATATCTTCATCATTGATATCTCAATAAAGCAGAATGCATACTCAGTGTCATCATTCTTCATTTGCTTTATTTTGTTTGTTGATTTGTCCGGACGGTCTTACCTTCTACTACCATGGCCATGGATTTAATGAAGGTGAAACCATCCTAATCAGCCATGCCCGAGATATCTCTTCCTAAACTCGGAAGTGACAAATCATCTCTTGATCATTCAATCAATGCCATGCCATTAATGACGTACCCGATATAAACTACCTCACCACGACTTGTCACCATGGTTTTTGCCTTATATCAAATGTACGTAATTAAATGACATTCATTGATAATGATCTCAAGTCAGGAGACCATTACACATGTCCGTAGATAGGAATGACCAATGACACCAGAAACATGTGGTGTTCCTATTAAGCGGGTTTTTCCTCATGATCTTGATAGCTAGAGATCATCAAGTGAAAACTTTATGAGATGAAGTCTCAATGCTTATGAGCCCCCAGCACCTGATGGTCACAAATCATCTGTGTCCTTTCAAAATGATGTAACTGGACCATAGGACGTTACTTTAAGATTACTGTCATGGCATCTCAGGGTTCTCATTATAGCCTGGGACCTGCTATAACCATTTGATACGATATGTAATCTAAGGACATTGCCATTAATAAAGTGGATGTAAAGTATCTATACTATCATGGAAAGATAAATACATGTATAAAACAACCTGAATACATGTAACAGTAATAAAAGTACAATATAAGTTGGGTCTAGGGCACCCACTTTCAACACTCCCACTTGCACTAGAGCCAACTGCGAACAGGTTTCAATCCTCTAGCTCTCACATGTGAATCATGCTTCTACTGAGAAATGGCTTTAGTCAAGGTGTTTGCCACATTTTCCTCTGTGGCTACTCTGATAACTATCACTTCACCTCTTTGAGTAAAATCCCTCAAGAGATGAAACTTCCGAAGAATATGCTTTGTCCTCTGGTGAGACCTGGGATCCTTGGAAAGAACCAATGTAGTAGTATTATCACAATATACTGGAATAGGGTTTGCACTGCTAGGTACAACACCAATGTATGAGATAAAGCTACGTATCTAGACTGCTTCCTTTGCTGCATCAGAAGCCGAAATATATTCGGACTCTGCTGTAGAATGAGCAACCACAGCTTGCTTTAAGCTTCTCCAGCTCACTACACCACCATTCAGGCAAAAGATGTACCCTGATTATGATTTCATATCATCATGATCTATCTGGAAACTAGCATCTTTGTATCCCCTCACAACTAGTTCCTCATCTCCTCCATACACCAGGAACATATCCTTAGTATGCCTCAAGTACTTAAGGATAGTTTTAACAGCTGTCCAGTGTAGCTCTACTGGATTGGCTTGATATCTACCCACCATGCTTAAAGTAAAGGCAACATCAAACCTAGTATATAGAATGACATACATGATATAACCCACTTCCTAAGCATAAGTGACTCTACTCATTCTGTCAATCTCCTCCTGTGTTTGTGGACACATTTTCTTGGAGAGATTTACACCATGTGACATAGGTAACAATCCTCTTTTGGATTGTTCCATATTGTACCTTTTGAGTAACTTTTCAATATATGTACTTTGAATTAGGCCAAGCATTCTTTGAGATCTATCTCGATAGATCTTGATCCCTAGGATGTAGGCTTCTTCACCTATGTCTTTCATGGAGAAGCATTCATTTAACCAAGTCTTAACTAACTGTAAGACTTGCACCTCGTTTCCCATGATTAATATGTCGTCAACATATAAAACTAGGAAAACGATAGCATTCCCTTCAACCTTTTTATAGACACAAGGCTCTCTTTCATTTTTGACAAAACCAAAATCTCTTATGGCCTCATCAAATCAAACATTCCATGATCTTGATACCTGCTTCAATCCATAAATGGATCTCTACAACTTGCATACTTTATTGGCATTCTTTGACTTAACAAACCCTTCAGGTTGAGTCATATAGACGTCTTCAACCAACATCCCATTTAGAAAAGCAGTTTTAACATCCATTTTCCAAATTTCATAATCATGAAAGGATGCTATTGCAAGCAATATTCTGATGGATTTAAGCATTTCCACTAGTGAGAAGGTTTCATCATAGTCAATGCCTTGAAATTATCTAAAAACATTTACAACTAGTATTGATTTAAAGGTATTAACCTTACCATCCATGTCCAGCTTTTTCTTGGATAACCATTTGCAACCAATGGGTTTTATATCAGCTGGAGGGTCTACCAAAATCCAAACTTGATTTTGGTACATGGACTCCATCTCAGAATTCATGGCTTCCTGCCATGTAGCAGCTTCTTTTCCTTCTACTGCTTCCTTGTAGGTTATAGGTTCATCATCCTCAAGGATTATTGTGTCACCTGACTCGGTGACAAGAAAACCATAACGCTCTGGTTCTCTAACCTCTCGTGTAGACCTACAAAGTATATGTGTCTCAGGAATAATTTCTTCTTCCACTTTCTCTTGTGGAGATTGTTCCTCTACCAACTCTTGTTCATCTAGAGCATTAACTTCATCGAATTCAATCTTTCTCCCACTACGTCCAGTAGAAATGTGATCCCTTTCTAGAAATGTGGCGTATCTTGCCACAATGAATTTTCTATCTAAAGGGTTATATATGTAGTATCCTCTAGTTTCCTTAGGATAACCTATAATATGCACTTAGTGCTTCTGGATGCTAATTTGTCACTTGGTAAAGTCTTGAAAAATGCCTCGCACCCCCACACACGCATGTGTGTCATATTGGGTTTCTTTCCATACCATAACTGATATGGAATCCCATCTGTAGCTTTAGTTGGTACTCGGTTAATGGTATATGCTGCTGTCTATAAGGTGTATCCCCAAAAGGATAATAGAAGAGTTGTATGACTCATCATTGATCTGACCATGTCAAGCAAGGTCCTATTCCTCCTTTCACTAACACCATTCCATTGTGGTGTATAATGAGGAGTGAGTTGGGATACTATCCCACACTCCTTAAAGTGATCAATGAAAGCTTGGTTAAGATATTCTCCACCTCGGTCTGAGATAAGTGCTTTTATCTTCTTACCAAGTTGGTTTTGTAATTCATTTTGGTATTCCTTAAAGAAACGAAATTAATCTAACTTCTACCGCATTAAGTAGATATAGACATACCTACTATAATCATCAGTAAAAGTGATGAAGTATAGAAAACCACCCCTTACCTCTACTGGAAATGGACCACATACATCGGTATGTATTAATTCCAGTACTGCATTGGCTCTTTCTCCCTTTCCAGAGAAAGGTGCTTTGGTCATCTTTCCTTGTAAACAAGCTTTACATACATCTAAGGGTTCTAACTATACCGAGTCTAGATACCCTTCTTGATGTAATCTTTGTAATCTCTTCTCGTTTACGTGACCAAGCCTAAAGTTCCATAGGCGGGTCTTTTTTGAGTCATGTTGGTTGTTTTTGTCATTGATAGCCATTACTGAGTTTTCTAGTTCTAGTATATATAGACCATTGTTAAGATGTGCCATACCATAACATTTTTTATCCCTATAAAAGTGACAACTTTTATTTCTAAACTTGAAATAAAAACTCATAGTGTCTAAACATGACACAAAGATAATGTTTCTGGTAACAGACGATACATAATAGAAATTGTTTAAAACAAGAAACAAACCAGTTGGTAAAGTAAAGTGATAGTCTCCCACTGCCATGGCCGCCAGACTTGCACCATTTGCATCTCAGAGATCCACTTGACCTTTTTCAATCTTCTTAAACCTACTTGGTTCCTGTATATGAATACAAATGTGTGAGCCACATGCCGTATCCAATACCCAACTTGTAGATAAAGATAGATTGCATTCAATGACAAAAATACCTGAAGTAGTAGCGTTAGCTTGCTTCTTCTTTCCAGATCTGCAATTCTTCTTCCAGTGGCCTTTCTTTCCACATCCAAAGAAGACAACTTCCTGCTCATTACTTTGCCTCTGAATCTTTTTCTTCTTGGTAGGACGATGCATTGATGCCTTTGGCCTTGACTTGGCCTTAGACCCCTTTGCATTGCCCTTGTTTTTCTTGTTCACCATAAGGACAGATGAATTGGTGTTTTTAATGTCCTTATCAGCTTGGCGAACTAAATCCAAAAGATCTGGGAGCGACTTTGTCATATCATTTATATTATAATTGACAATGAAAGTCGAGAAGACTGACGGTAAAGAGGCAAGAATGTGATCCACTACTATTTATTGGTTCAGTTTGAACCCAAGGGCTTCAAGCCTCTCAATATACCCAATCATCTTGAGTATGTGAGG